>CM028134.1:751540000-752212500 GCA_016271365.2 Neoceratodus forsteri | reverse complement strand
GGGGATATCCAGGGTAGGTGAGACCCATGGACATTAGCCCGGCGCAGGGGGGCATGTTTGTCCCAGGCGGTGAGGAAGGTGTTCCAAAAGAGTGTAAGGGCCAAATCCATGTTAGAGCAGCTTGAGCTCGGGATCCAATTAGAGTGAGATAGATCTTCCAGGACGGGGGAGAGGTTGAGGGATTTGTATGACCATTGGAATATATAAATTTGGGAGGGGATTTAACTCTGTGGATTTTGCAGACCAAGTAGATTAGGTGGTGGTCTGTAGCGGGATTGGGATAGTCAGGATAACAAATTAAGCAGACCGACAAACTTAGTGCATAAAAAGTGCTGAAAAGGCACTTATCATTTTATTTTTGTCACGAAACGTTGACTTCAGGATTCATAGAAATCAGGAAAATAAAGTTAGTTCAGTCATTTTCAAAGTCTCAACAAAATAATGAACAGATGAGCTACACTCAGGATGAGCTACTGCTCTGCTCAGCAGTGCCACCAGGCTATCTCCTTGCAAACATACATACTTCAGAGGTCCATCACCTCTGGCAGTCAGCTCCAACTGACATCCTCTTTCTTAACTCCCTAGTGGTAATCTTTTATACATTTCTGAGGAGTGACATCATAATCAGATGATCCTCCTCCTTTTGTAAAATGAAAACATACTACAGGTTCCTTTTTTACTTTACATTTTCATTCCTAAACATCAGGTATATAAGTGTATAACAGTATTTGTAAAATAACCCATAACCTTACTTTGATGTCCCAAAACAATGTTCATAGAGTTAATTAGTCTCAATAAGGCTAAACCCCTTCCTTGATAGTGACATCACTCATTACAGCTTCTATAAAAGCAGACAGACTGTGGGCTGCCAGCCCTATAGAACATCCATGCAGTCCCACAGGTAAGACAAACAAGAATATATTGCTCACTTTAAATTTACTTCTTTGCCAAAGGGCACACCATGCAATATTTAGGGACTCCCTGGTCTCATTTCCTACATGTGTTTTGTTAGTGCAACTTCTTCATTCATTTAGAAGCTAGCATACTTCCACACTTTAAATAAAACACTGAGTTTTAGTTTATTGAAACGCTCAATACAGAGAGCTCTGTTTCAGACGGGTTGCTAACAACAAAGGTTATCTTAGTTTTTATTTTATTCAGGTTCTCTCCCTTCTCTGCAACTATTAATTTGAAAAGTAAAACTATTTTCTTTCAGCTCATTAGAGGCATGAACCGAGCTGCAAATGAAAATCTTTTCTTAAGGTTTTCTATGTCCTTGGTGGGGGGGGGATTTCAAAAACTGCAGAACTCCTGCCTGAACCAAGCAATAGTTTCCCCCTTCTACTAAAATAAAGTAGAGCAAATTGGTAATTTCTTCTTCTATTAACTAAACCAATGCTCCCAAAATGCAGCATAAGGTAACGAAAATGAAAAGGGGAAGGGAATGCTAATAATTTTGCTTGTTCATTTTATTTCAGTATAACAGGCTATCTGCTCAACCAAATCTAACAGATAATGCTTAGAGAAACTAAGGACCTAACAGACTATTTTAAAAGGGTCCTGCAAAGCTGTGAAACAGACAACTCTTAAAACATATTGTGTCTGCCCCACTGGGCACTTGAGGTAATTTCACTTGGAAGCAATACCCTTTTAATATATCCTGTGTATGTATTATATGTTTCTACATTCCACATAAATGCCTTCACTATTCAGCATCTGGCACTTTATACCTAAGCACGTTATCTCTTTTTGGGGGGGGGGTACTTGGAAGAATATTAGGGTCTGTACTCATCACAGGGAGCACCCTGTGACATGGTCACTAATGGAATCAGAGAGGAGGCCTGAACTGATGACGCGGTGTGGGTGGGATGTAAGTGCCCAACCTAGGAGGGAGTGATTACCGGACTTATGGTTTCAGCATGTGGGTTCCGTAATGGTTTGGCTAAGCCAATTGTGGTTAAAGTCACCCATGACATATAATTCACCCCACTGTGCAAGAGATGAGAGCTGGCACAGAAGGTCAGTGACTATTGTGGTTGGCGTGCCTGTGCAGCAATAAATACCAGCCACAAAGATAGGTAATAAGGAGGGAAGGGACAGTTCTACCATAAGAAGCTCGTAAGCTTTGGGTTCAGCTTTTGTAAGTGAGACAGTGAAATGTAGGGCTGATCTGATGTAGATAGCCACCCCTCCGCCTCTAGAGGGCTAGTCTTGCCATGTGATGGTGAACCCTGGAATAGCGATGGTATTATCTGGTAGGCTGGGGTTTAGCCAGGTCTCAGATAGGATGATTATGTCAGGGGCATGGTGGGTGGCTAGGACCTGGAGCTGATTGAGCTTAGGGGCTAGGCTATGAATATTTAGATGGAGAAAGGCATAAGTTTTGGGGAAGGTAGCCAGAATGAATGTCGGTGGTGGCCTTGGCTGAGGGGTTTCGTATGGGGTGGTTGGGGCCTGAGGTTGGGGTTGGGCCGGGGTTAGGGTGTATATCCCCTGCAGCCAGAAGGAGTAGGGCAATGTTTAGGTGGCAGCGTAGAACACGGAGAGACCGGGATTTTGCCATGCGCTGGTTGGAGGTGGCAGTAGGGCAGACTGAGCGGAGGGAGTGGGTACTGGAGTGGGAGAGAGAGAACTGGAGTGGGAGAGAGAAAGGCAAGAAGGCAGCCAAAGGAATAGACAGAGGAGGAGGGGGGCATGGGGAAATGGGACCAGGAGATAGCTGGGAGGGATGCAGTGGACTTATAGGGGGTATTTGTAGGATGAGTCAGAATAGCCGGTGGTGGGGGTGCTGGGTAGCCACTTAGAGGGGGAGTTAAAATGGGAAGGGACAGTAAAATGGAGGAGATCAGAAGTACAAAGGTTATTGATGGGGACATTTTACCAGATTTGGGGAAGAGGTGCCCAAACATAGTGCCTTGGTAATAGCAGGGTGGTGAGTTTCAAGTATCTTGGTTGCCCCTCAGAAAGCATAGATACCACTTTGAAGTAGTGGTACTGTCATGGACTCTGGTGGACAGGGTACAAGGTTCAAGACCCTGGCTGGGCAGTTGGAATAGGACCTGGCTGAGAGCAGGGATCCAGGTTCTAGGTGACTTAAAGCGGGCTAGGTTTGGGCCAGAAAACAAGGCTGAAATAGCAACTCCTAGTGGTCACTGAGGTTAGTGGCAGGCTGGGTGTGGGTCAGGTGATAGGGCAGGGGTTAGTGAGTAGGGCTAGCCAGATGACTGGGCGAGGGTGAGGTGTGGGCAGAGGCAGAGGCTGGAGTAGGGAGAGAAGTAACCTAATCAGGTAGAAAGGTTACAGGAAGTAGGAGGGGATTCAGGTGGGGAGACTAAGGTGGAAAGGTCAGAGGGTCCCTCTAGTGGCTGGTATAACCTGCAAATGGAGAAAGTGGGGACTTAGTAAAATGGCCAACAGGATGTGATGTCACTAGATAGTGCCTATAAAGGAAATGTGGTGGGTGGGTGGGGCAGTTGATGCACACAGCACGTCGATGGGCTAACTCCTCACAAGGGTGCTGCAGTTGGAAGTAGTTTATTACCTCTAGGCACCCATGTGTTGATTTGCTCCAGGAAGAGCTCTGTGGGGATATCCTGATGTCTGGGGAAGCTCAAAGTGGCATTAAATACCTAAGGGGTATTAACAATGGCCGTGGTTGAAGAGATTGGGAAAACCACTGCCCGATCTGGAGCTTAGAGCCAGAAGGAAGACAAGTCTGATCCTTTATTTGATGCTAGCATGGATGGATGAAACAGGTGAGGAACATGCCAATGAATCCTCAGAGAATAAAAGTGAACTGTTGCAGTGGCTGGTGGTGAAGCAGATGAAGATGGAGAAATAGAGAGTGAGAGAAAGCCAAGAAAGGGAGACGGAGTGAAGAAGACAGAATCAGAGGTGGGCTGATGCAATGCAAGTGCTCCAGGTCATTGGGACCAGTCATCCTACTGGTGGGACTGGTACATCCCTAAAAGACCTAAAACTTACTAAAATTACTGGTACAGATGATATTGAGGCCTACCGGACTACATTTGAAATAATTGTAAGAGCTTGTTAGTGGCCTCAGGCCCAGTGTGTAGTACGATTAGCACCATATTTAAGTGGTCATGCCCAGTTAGCCTACAGTCATATAGACCATACAGACACAGATGACTATGAATTAGTAAAGAAGGAAATCTTAAGACGATTTGATATTAGCACTGAAACCTATAGACAAATGTTTCATTCACTTTGCTATCAAAAAGTGGATACTCCAAGAGAAGTGTATGCCCGGCTAAAGTAGTTGTTCACCAAGTGGCTTCAATCTGAGGGGAAGACGGTTGCTGAGATTTTGGAAACCTTGGTGATCGAGCAATTCTTATAAATAATACCTCAAGATGTCCAGATGTGGGTGAGGTAACATCAGTTGGAAACTGCGGAGATGACCATCACATTGGCAGAGGATTTCCTGACTGCCCGATAGTCTACCACAAGAGGGTACAGAGGTATTTTTTTTTTTTTAACTCTACCACATCTAGTATGGTAAGACAAACCCCTTTTATACCTAATCAGGCCCTAGGAAAAACCTCAGAGAAACCTGAGAGGAAACCAGGAAAAGGAGGGAGTAGTTTTCCACCTGGCATTAGCTGTCGCAATTATCAAGGAGTGGGTCATATAGCTCACTATTGCCAGAAAAAGAAATTGGAGCCCACACATCTGGCCTTAGCCAACTAGGGACCTGATATAACTTATGTTAACACTGATAACAAGCAAGTGATTGAACTGATAGATTCTGGCAGTAAGCCGACATTGATCTGATCGGATCTCCTGGACAATGTGCCAAATAGATGTCCTTGTACAGGTGTCATTTGTATTCATGGGGACACACAGCATTACCCTACCACTATTGTAAATATGACCATAAAAGGTAAACCACCTAGAGTAACTGCAGAACTTGTGCCTAGACTCCCTGTACCTGTGGTTATTGGGCATCATTTCCAACAATTTGGCACTTTGATAAAAAGGGAGGAAGCAGTGTCTGTAGTGACTATCAGGTCCCAGGCTAAGCAAGAAAAGACTCTTAATTACACCTTTCCTTTTGAAGGAGAAGTAATAGGGGCTCTAGGAAAGGATAAAAATTCAAGAAAAGAAAAGAAAAAACTAATGAAGAAATAGAACAAAGAACATAATGTAAGAAAATGCTCACCCACAAGCACATGACGTACACAAGGTATGTAATGACTACAAGCTTACCCACACACACATATCACATGCACAAAGCATGTCATGATTATCTGTATGCTCATGCCATGCAGATGACACACAAGTACATAACCCACAGCAATAAGTGGGATTACTAACATCCACATAATACCCACATCTATAAGTGGGACATCTCACACACAGACATATTAGTTACACCACGGAACTAGGGACACACACACACACACACACACATAGAATTGGGGGGGGACACATTACATATAGAGCTAGGGACACACACACATAGCTATGGAACATCTACCTAAGTTTAGTATAGGTTTACATACACATATGGCTAAGTGACTCTCTATTCTTGCATAGAACCTAGATACAAGCTATGAAACTGCACTGCTTCTGAAGCACGACCTTTACCCTACATATCCTGTAGACTAGAGACAAAACACCACGAATGATATTCTAGGCTAGAACTGCACTGCTATTTTGCTGTGATAAAGTCAGAAATATGATGATTGATGTACCCGGGAGTGCCCTCTACAGCTAAGGTATCATGTGCAACCACAGCAATAATTTATAAATGGACCTTTCAGAGAGCATGATGATATATTACAAAAATGTTTCATCCATAAGAACACGTCATTGACATACAGTAAGTGTATTCTGATGAGTAGAATACTACAATTGTAACATTCAATAGGGCAACTGAGATAATACTCTGCTGCCCCCCAAATTGACCAATAAGAGTAATAGTAAGTATGATCATTATATGCACAAGAGCTGGTGTATTTATCACCAGACTAGATGTTATTGGGGTATAAAACCCTGTGCACCCCGTAGCCTCTCTGAGGAAAATGCAGGCAGACCCTATATGACACTGCTGTGTTTGAGAGCTCCAGACTCCCAGGTAGGTATGTTACATAATTACTATGCAATGTATAATGGCTGTCCTATAAGGCAAGCTGATAAGATAATAAAAGAACCTTATGTTGCTTTTATAACCTGGCTGGTATTCACTGTGTATTTTTATATGCTCATGTATACTGCTGTACAAGCTGTAATGTTCTGTATATCTCAAGTATTCCTGTATTATCATGTCTTTTTTTTCTTTTATACTGATGTTTCGATATTGTGATTTTTGTGTCCTTTGTTCCCCTACCCTGGGTCGCACCTGGAAACAAGCTTCAGCTAAGTGTGCCTATCCCAGTTATCAACTTTTAAATAAATAAATAACCACATCTGTTTCTTTTTATTATTCTTTCTTTAGTCTGTAAGAGGGGTATTGCATGTTTTGTTATAGTGTAGTGATCTCCTAACATTCCCCAAAAAGGACTACATTTCCCTGCAGGTGACAAAGGGTTTATTAGATCATAATAACGAAGTCAGAGGGTGTCCAACAGAGCCCACCAAAATACCCAACATAACTGGGGGACCATGGCTGCAGGACTAGAACAGAATTTAGAGGCAGATTTTCCTACAGTGACACAAACTGCTCAGAGATGGAGTAAGGGGTGGATCAATACACTTTTTGCTTCTATTAGAGAGCAGGATATGGAAGATGCTCTTGAAATGGGCATTAAAAATAGAACAGCTAGTAGTATTAGTTCAGAGCTTAGACTAGGTATTTCTAACCTTTTGACTTTGTATGGAAAATGGGGTGTTTTTGCTTCCAGCGCCCATACACACAGTGCCCCTATGCAGTGTCTGTGCCCACTGTATTTGGATACTGAACATGCGATGAGGAAAACACAACATCATAGTGGGTTAATTGTTTCAGATTTGTGTTCCAGGATTCAGGCAATAAAGACTGAAAATTTATCCCTGAAGCAAGATTGTAGCCAAGCAACCAGAGAGATGTGTAGGAATGTTGAATGTTTTTGGGAGGTACGAGAAAAGTTCACAATTCGAAAGGGGCTTGCATATATTTCTTTTGTATGCATCCCCCATTGATTCTGCATCATCAGAGATTGAAAAAATGATCAATGATGAGCCCAAAGACCAGCCCACTCGGGGTGTCAGAAACCCCAGGCATGATGCCAGAGAAGCAAAGGGAACTCCCATCCCTACAGATCGCATGAGTCCTGGTAGACCTCCACCCCTAGCCCCAGTCACTAGAAAGCCCCCACCCCCAGAACAAACTGTAAAGGAAAAATTATGTTAGTAAAGAGCAAAATAGCCATGTAAAATATAGAATGCATTTGAAAAGTGTTATGTAAATGCTTTGCCGTATGTGCTGTTTATCAACCTAAATGTTTTGAATGTAATATGCTACATAATGTTTCATATAACTGTCCTATGCAATCTTTCAAAACTAAACTGTACTTCTCTCTCTCTCTCTCTCCTAAAAAGAGACTGGCCAGTCAAACTATGCTTTCTGTTTCTTTACTAAGAAATTATTTTCTACGAGTATCTCGTGAGCCTGATAGCTCAGAGCAAAACAAAGTACACACTACAAATACCTCTCAACTATCCCACATTGCGAGGAACAGTTCCTCATTTTACTTCACAAAAACTCCCTTTTCCACATTTGGAGGACTTGTCCCACATTCACTGTTAACATTTTAAAGCAAAAATCTATAGTAAATTATGCAAAGAATATATTATTCAATTAATAACAGACTTTCTGAACATAAATGCAAAGATTTTAACAATGTTCTGAGCTTCTTAGGTAAAGATTTGATTAAGTGTTCCACACTTTGCCTATTTGTTCCACATTTTGAGAGGCAATGTTCTACATCTGAGGGACAGAAGGTTGAGAGGTATGCTACCTAGCCTACCAAGCTGTAAAGAATGAGTTTGGTTTTCTTTCTTGTTTTATCTGAATGTTCTGAAACTTGCAGTTTTCAAAAGTGGCATGTAAATATGCAGAGAAAAGTTTTTTTTTTGTGGTTAAGAAAACAAACAATGAAGAAGCTTATGTGATTTTATAGCATCTAGGTTAAATGTGAGCTACTTGAAGATAAGCGCCATGCGGGGGGGGGGCTCAGCTGCCACAAAGACTGTTTTCACTGTATTGTTTCATAAATTTATAGTCCCTAGAAAGATATAGGGAGAAACCCTATTCACAAATGCTTTAGTTTTTCATAATTGGACTTGTTTAGAGAGAGAGAGAATTGAATTGGTTGATTTATGTGCAAGGAATTAAAGTGTTTAAAGGATGTTGTAATTGGTTTGAGCTGTATGTGAAAAGGAGTTAGCGACCGTCTTGGGTGTATGACACAAAAAGATTAAGTCTGTGCAAGGAACTTACAATTTAAGTGTGGTTTGATAGCAGCTTGAGATGCCTGAGTTGGTTTTCAAAAAGTTTTTTTTTGGTTTCTCTCCTTTCAAAAACGAAAATGTGTTGGCTCTTTTTAACTGGCTGATACGTCAGTCTAACATCACATCATCAGTCATGGCAGCTAACCGGGCCAGGAGGCGTGACTACCTAGCTGATAACACAGCTGTGTTCTCTCGCACCCTTAATCATCCAAAGCTAAAGCTTTCAAAGCTTTGTTTAATTTTTTTTAAATGCTATTATAGTTTTTCCTGTATTTTGTTTTGTATGGTTAAAATGTAAACAGAGCATGATGTTTTACAAAAAAAAAAGCCTCCATCCCTTTTAATAAGCTACTTTATTTTACAGTTTACTATACAATGTTCATTTTTTTTGCCAAATTCAATGTTTGCCACGAGAGGCATGAACCTCCTGTGGACTTCTAGTAAAATGCAGTTATCAACAGCACTCAGATACAAAAGTAACCTCAGTTTGAATCCCTCCAGCCCCACTTGCATACTGTGTGACCTTTGGCAAGTCATTTGACCTCCTTGTATTCCCATACCACATACCCTAAAAGCTCAGACATGGTGTGCCTGTCCTGGCTAAACAATATTCCTTTTCCCCTTTTATGCAAGTGTTTCAAGAACATGCATTAACTAGTGATTTTTGAAATTTTACTTTTTTTTTTTTTTTTACAAAAGCATATGCTTCATGCTTGTCCTCTGTCCAAAGAAGGAGGGAGGCCATTTTCTCCTGGGATTGCTGCCAGTACCCTTTGACTTATCTTTAAAAAAAATCCAACCCTTGTGTATGATCTTCCTTCACAAGGTTCATTATCCCCACAGTTTATTTTTCCCAGTACTATTCACGTGTGATTCCCTTGCTAATCAAGGCAATTGGGGGGGGGGACACAACACATGAATTTTCTAATGCCCCAGTATCCATAACAAGTCACTTACTTTGGCAGCTCACAGGAAAAAGGAAAAAACCAAGGTCACTTGCTATGCATTTCTAACTGCTAAAGGGAAAAATATTTGAAGTATGTTTTTTAATTTTTCCAAATTCATTTACCTACTGGGCCAGTGAGATACACCAGGGGGCATACAATCTAGGAATAACAAGCAAGATCAATGGGGAGATTCTTCTAATCATTTTGACTTGTTTTAACACTTTTTGTTGCAGGCACGGTGTGACTCATTTAACGTAAATAAAATGTACAGGATTTTGTGTGACTCAGTTAAGACTGTATTTTGTAAATTAAAACCAAGAGAAAAGGGACTTTTTTTGTCTCTGTTTTGATTTTGTTTAATTTTATTTGATTTTTAGAAATCAAGTAAGGTGTGGCTGGCAGCCACAACACCATCTATCCTGCCAATGGCACAGTTGGTAGACGTAGCTGAATGCATACATCTGTATAAGGCTAATGCAGCAAAATTTTAAAAACCAATGCTAATCTAGCACAGAGAGACCTTTCTCTTTGTGTTGATTTTCTTTCTCTATCAGAAAAAAAGGGTCCCTCTAACCAGGGACTGAAGCAAAACATAAGACCCACCCCTCTTTGGGGGGGGCAACAACACTCAATACCCTACAAACCACCGCTGGTAATGTATGGAGTAGGCTATTTTAAAAATGTAATGCTGTTAAAAAAATTGAAAAACATTGGCTTACTCTAGGGCCACACCATCAGTATATATATTCAGCATGCACCATTTAAGGTAATAACTGGTTGGCAAATGAAATTTGCCAAAACACTTTTGTGGTTAACTATCCACACCAGGCCCAAGCACAACACACAGGTTTATAATCACACACTGCACTCATAAACCCAAAATTGTGTGCTCAGTTTCCAAATTATACTATTAGACAGCATTGTGCACTTCATTCCATTGCTAGCACTGTCATGCTTTCAACTGTTGCTCCCCCAACAGAGAAAGGACCAACCCAATGTCCAATGCAGAAACATGGACCAACTAGTGGTTTGGCTGTATTCTCACTTCCAGGTACCCGTGTAAATAATGTGCACTTTATGCACACCCCAGTGATTTTAAATCTCACCAACTATAATACTGTAGAATTTAGATCTGCTCCAGTACCAACACTGCTAGGTTTCATAGTGCCATGTTACTAGACCTACTTGCAGCATACCAGATATGTACTCAAGACCCCAGTAGCAAAGCCCAACACTACTGAATACCTAGGAGCATTTAAGCCAAAAAGAACACAGCCAACTAAGAAATGGTGCCATGCAAATCAGTTGAAGATGTTTAAAGGTTTTAAATATACAACTGTATAACCCCTTCCCCACTTACTGAGGAAGGGACATGTATTTTTAACAGATGGCTTTTTTTCTGTATTTAGATATCAGAAATAATAAATGTCAAAATCCATGGATGGAAGGCGATTCTGGGTAGGCCTATTCCAGGCCTGCCTACTTATGACCCTATTGCCACGCTTGGGTCAAGGAGCTCCGATCCAAGAACCTGACTAGAGGTAGCCATCTGTTCCACCGACAATGAGACCATCCCCAGATGACTACACCTTGGAAGGAGACCCTGACCAGAAGGATACAGTTCCACCCCTGGAACCAGAACCAAGACCTAGTCCATTTCCAGTACCAGTCCAGGTGAAGTCAGTCCCAGGCCCAGTCCCAGATTCAGATGCTTCAGAGAAAGTCCCAGATGACCCTGGAAAGGAAAGAAGTTTGCCCAACTTCATCTTTTTGATTGACCCCTTGACCTCCAGCCATCCAGCCTAGACAGCCACATGGGACATGGAACGGCATGGGACAGACATAAGGCAATTCTAGTGGGGGGTAGGAGGAAGTAGGCCATTGGTTAACTAGAATCTGCAGCTTATCCATTATGTAGAGAAAATGGGCAGACTAGGTGGGCCAAGCGGTCCTTATCTAACATCAGATTCTATGTAGACCCCTCTTAAAATTTTGGTTCCCAAATCTTATTACATAACACATGAAGGTTCTGATATCAGTCTAAAAGTCAATGTGACTGTTCTTAACCTCCTTGTTTTGCAGCTGGACATTATGTGGACATTCACTGACGCTAATGTACTTTTAAATGGTAAATCTTTTAAAGTGGCCCACCTTCACAAAGGAACTTTCAAAAGTTTAAAATGAAATTGCTGTGCTTAATAGTGATCTTTGTCTGTATGGCTTGGTCAAGGGTTGTTGGGGGGTATCTTGTTAATACTCAACCTCTGGTTATTCATTCATTCAAAGCTAACCTTACAGAATGGAGTTCCACATTGGTGTGTTATAGGTCGGTATTCTTTATCATCCCCTCCACCATGCCGGAACTGGATAAAGGGTCAACTGCTATAACATTGTTTGAAACCCTAGCTACTATTAAGTGTCCTATTCCATTAAAAAGAAAACATTCAGGGGAAATATGGTCAAACGTTGGGGCATCATAATTGTAAAAAAACTGCTTAGAAGAACAATAATTTTTTTGTTGTTGCTTTCTGGTTCAGTTCACCCACATCCAGGTCCTAACTATGGTAGTGCCCAGGAAAGGTTTTCAAAATCAGCTACTAGTATTGTTCATTTGAATGTTCAGAGTCTTACAGCATAATGGACATTATTTGAAGTTTGGGTAGCTCAGTATGAGTTTGATATTATAACTTTATCTGAGACCAGGTTAACTGGTATGATAGGAAATAATGAGATATCCCGTCCTGATTATGATATATTTAGGAGGGATAGACTTGGTAAGAAGGGGGGGGGGTTGCAATTTATACCAAGGCTAAGTTTAAGGCTCAGGAGATTACTTCCCAGCTAAATGAAACTGGCTGTGATGTGATCTCAGTTAATATTTCACTTGGTCTGAAGAAACATCTTGCCATTACCTATATTTATTTTCCCCCTGCCTTAGGTAAGCAAGGTTTACACTATATTTCTGAATTTCAGAAATCTTTGCCGAATAATAGTGAGTGGATTCTTATGGGGGATTTTAATCTTAATTGGGGTCAGGAACTTAATCTCCCTGTGGTTGAATTATTTCTGGAGATGGGTGTTCAACAGTTAATAACACGTTACAAGATTCAAGCAAGGGGTAGATGGAGGGGGAGGTTCTATTCTTGACTGGGTTAGTTGATCGACAAAACCAGCACCACTCCAGAATTTGAGCTATAAAAGGCTTTTATTTACAAAGAGAGACTTTATAGAAGGCATAATGCCTGCAACATACCGTCTATGGCTCAGCAGCAATCAAAGCCCCAACCGGTTTCACAACTAATGTGTCATCAGGGGGATAGTCCATTAACACAATGTAACTAATTTAAATAGTGGTCTCTTAAGGAGATAGTATATGCATAAAAATACAAAAATTGCACACCAAAAGAACATGTGTGAACATACTATACAAGTATATACAGTATATATATATATATATATATATATATATATATATATATATATATATATATACTAATACCACCTACAAAATACTACACTGGGGTACTTATAAAGTAATTGCTATAATAATTATTAGAAATGCTAAATACAAACAAAAATGCATAGAGGAGCTTATCTGTGGATCGTCACAGAGTATATTATGTTATGCTATAAACATATATATATATATATATATACTCATATATTTGTGGTCACTCACCCCACCAGGCTCACCAATTCAGGTGTTTTGTCTGATGTGGTTAGTGACCACTGCTGGTATTTTGTTTAAGCTCTACTAGGCAAATTCATTGCCCTCCATGCTACATGGAAACTAGGAACATTAAATATATCTCTTCAGAAATTATGAATGCAGCTTGTGAGATGATTGACTGGACAATTATTGAAGAGTCCCAGGATATTGATCAGATGTTAAATAGATTTTCTGTACTATTCAATCAAGTGGTTAATCACATAGCTCCTTTAAAAAGATGAGAATTAGATCCAATAAAAATGAGTGGATTACTAGAACCATAATGTCCCTTATTAAATGCAGAGATAAAGCATGGAAAGTATTTAAAAAAAGTCAGGAAACTGATCATCTGCTTGAGTACAAGATTTTGAGGAATAGATGTAAGACTGCTATCAGGAGGGCAAAGATAGATTTTTAAAAAAATAAACAGTTGTCATCCCTTGGAAACTTGAAGCAGACCTGGAATATGCTCAATAATTTAGTGGGAAGGAATGTTAGTGATTCTGTGATTTCTTTACAGAAGGATGGTCTCTTGTTAAGTGACCCAGATCAAGTATCCTCGATGTATAATGAGTACTTTGGTGATTGACAAGGTATCATAAAAATTATGTATCACATATATCCCAGTCCTCCCATAATGAAGGGAATAATGACCACCCTCATTTTTATTTTCAAATTATTACCCCAAAGGTAGTCACTTCTTATATTCTTAAGTATAATCCTAAGCCAGTTGTGAGTCAAAACATGATTGATTATCGATTTCTTAAGCTGGGTATAAATGTATTGGCTACTCCTCTATCTGTTTTATTTAATTTTTCATTATATAACAATGTTTTCCTGGGGATTTGGAAGACGGCTGTCATTAAGCCAATCTTCAAGTCTGGCTGTAGAAAGACTGTCTCAAATTATCAACCTATTTCATTGTTGGCACCTCTGTCCAAGATCCTCGAAAGAATTGTTTTTGATCAATTTCAAGATTTTTTGTTTAAATATAATTTGCTATCTAGTTTTCGACATGGATTTAGGAGGGGTTGCAACACTGAGACGGCCTTGGTGGGGTTCACAAGCTGCGTACAAGATGCCCTGGACTCAGGGTGCTCCGTGGCTGTGATGTTTGTGGACCTCACCAAGGCCTTTGACTTGGTTAATCATCCCAAGTTATTGGAGTCCTTGAGGGAGATTAATGTTTTGGGTGATGTGATGCTGTGGTTCTCTGATTATTTGCAAGGAAGGGAGCATAAGACCATCATTGCAAACACTTGTTCTGGGTCTCTTCCAATTTCCTGTGTGGTACCACAGGGTTCTATATTGGGCCCTTTACTTTTTTCTCTCTTTATGAATGCTGCCTCTTTGTCCTTTGTCCATTCAAGAATAATATTGTATGCAGATGATGCAGTATTGTTTGCCGATGGTCCTGATCCTGATTCTGCTCTGGTTCAGGTCCAACAAGACTTTGAAAACGTTCAAAATTGGTTATGTTCCTGCAATTTAATTCTAAATTCATCCAAGACTAAGGCTCTGGCATTTTCAGGTCTCAGGAAATTAAAAAAAATCAATGTTTCTATAATAGATTTGCTGGGTAATGTTATTGAACTGGTTGACAGTTTCAATTACTTAGGGATTGTTTTGGATTCTCAATTTTCTTTTGAAAATCATATTAATACATTAATTAAGAAAATCCACCAGAGATTGGGAATGCTGTTTAGGATAAAAACTTTTCTTGTTTTAGAATGTAAAAGGTTATTGGGACATAGCCTATTGTTAAGTCTGTTGGACTATGGATTGTTGATCTATTCGGGTACTAACGAAAAAATGTTGCAGAAACTTAGGACTTCTTATAATAGTATTCTGCGATTTACGATTGGTTTGCCATTTGACACCCATCATTGTATACTAACTAGGGAAGCTAATTGTCCCTCATTCTTGGACAGAATTAATATTAAATTGGGAACTTTTTTTGTTTAAGGATACCTTGAGTTTACTGTCCCCCGCCCCCACCATCCTTGACCTTTTCCTGACTACAACTGGTTTAAAGAATACCAGGTTTCAGCTTAAGGAATTATTTGGTATTCCTTTATAAAGGAAAACCATAGGACAAATATCAGTTATTTATAGGGCCATAGTGTTTTTTAATAGTATTCCCATATCAGTAGAAAACTCTAGTATAGTAAGGACATTTAAGAATAGGTTGGTTCAATGTCTTGACACTAAATCAGAGTGCAATTGTTTTTGCTAATTATGTGTTTGACTTGAATGTGATATGTGATAGTAAGTTATTGTTATTTAAAAACATTTTTTGTGTTTTCTATTTATATAATGTGTGTTTTATATGTTAAACTTATCGCTTCTGAAAACGGGCAATTTGCTCATCTTGCTTACAAGTATAAAAATAAAAATGAAATGAAATGAAAACACTCATGTTGCTTCTAATGGAACTTTAGCAATCCAAAATGTACAATTACAACACACTGGACTCTATAACATTACCGTAATGGCAAATACCAATTTTTGCCTTTATTTTCACAACATCACAATGAAGAGACTTTGCCAGCTGAACACTGTTCTTACTGGATCTATTTACCTTACTGTAATTTCTAAAATTGTTTCTGAAAATTATGAAAACTGCTCAATAATTGAACCCAGCCCAAAAAGTGGCCCAACTGCTATTTCTATTCTAGATGTATTAATAATGTAAATTACATGTATGTGCTTGTAATTTTAAATTTATCTAACAGGAACATGGATGAATTTGGTCATTGCTCCAAAACAAACAGTTCTAAATTTCATTCAGTAATGCTACTAGACATTATGACAGCACTTCAAACACAAGCTCAAGACCCTGCAGCAGGGCAGTATTCTATCGAACACCATGGGGTGTTCAGGCCTAAATGTGGAAAAAAGAGGGTTAGGTCTTCCTGGTGTGACAGGTATTTTAGGGTTTGCCACAGGTATTTCTAGGACTAGATTATCTATTTGGAATAGGGTCGATTTGGCCAACATTGGGAGGCATGCTAAATTATTTAATAGTAAATTAAACCAGGCTGTAATACAGCCTATGCTATACTGTATTGCCAGTCTTGTGCAAGAAGAAAGGTTCACCACATAAAACATGCACTTTATTGTTAAGATTTTCAGTCAGACCAGACACAAGTTAACACAGTTAATACACTTTAATAATAGGGAGGCTAGACAACACCACATAGGTTAGGGGAAATTCCAAATCTCATTAATGACAGACGTATTGCCAAGTGGTATTGCCCCCACTGTGACAATATAGCATGTACTGAGTAGTGCATGGATCATACGGTCACATTTGCCATTGTCACTTCTAGAAACCTTGGTTATGTTACGGTGTACCCCAACTTGGGCCCTTGCCATAGCAGACATGACTGTAATATAAAGAAATACGTGTGTCACATTTACTGTTTCACTGCCTATATTTGATAAGGATACTGTAGTATTTAATAAACTGGTATATCACTATCACCTGAATGCCTGGGTAGCCCCCCATACAGATTACTGAACCAGGAAGGGCTATCACTACCTTTGCAGGTGTAATGTCTTTACCATGGTCACACCTGTGTATGGATACAAACCAGACTTCTGAGAAGAGTCACTATTGACCAAGTTGATATGAACTTTGATGCAACTGATGGAAACCAGCACACTTTTTCCTTGCCAGCCATCACTGGTACCCACAACAATGTTTATATTTGGGGTACCATACATGATGGCAAGCCTGAGGGAGGGGCAATCCCTGACTGTAGCAGAGAAAATGCTCCTTCAAATGTCTCTTCAATCAAGACTTCAAGCAAGACTCCAATCAAGCACAGCAGCAATGCTTTCATCAAGGCTGATGAAATTCCATTTTCTACTAAACTCACCAATTCCTCGATTTTGTGCCCCATCAGACTTACCAAATGGCTTGTACTTCAAGTTTGAGTTACCTACAATTCTGAAGGTTTATACTGCGTGGTTACTAACCATAAGTCTTATATTTATAACAATATGGTTTGCAAGGTGACAATACCCAATTTCTGCTTTACACCCCATGAACGTACTATTATTGGTCATACAGTCATTACCCTGGTGCCCCTCCATGACCAAGATTCTAAAGATACTAAACCCACTCATTTAAAAGATAAATGCCAATACTTACCAGTTTTTAATGTTCATATAGATCAATTACACTTTGGTGTTAAATGGTTAATGAAAAGGAAAGACACACACATTACTTAAAATCAAAAATAGTGTTCAAAGAACAGAGGATTCATTTAAAAATTGTGTTTCATGATGGAGATACACACACTGCACTTACTAACACATGGCTGGAGTTCACATTTAAGGGATTTGTTATCGTTCAAGTTTTTCTCATTTTCATACTTATTACTACTTTTATTTTACCTCTGTAAAACTCTCAACTTTTTTAGATCTCAACTCAAGTTTCTCTATGCTACCCAATCTATCCACTCTGCTGTTCACTAATTCTTTCTTCTTTCTGTGTTACCTGTATGCTCGCAGGTAACAAGGGGGGAACTGTAAGAATATGCTCACCCACAAGCACATGACGTACACAAGGTATGTCATGACTACAAGCTTACTCACACACATCACGTGCACAAGGCACATCAAGATTATCTGTATGCCATGCAGATGACACACAAGTACATAACCCACAGCCATAAGTGGGGATACATTACATGCACACCCACATCTATAAGTGGGGCATCTCACACAGACATAACGTGGTACGTCTCACACAGACGTACAGGACACACACACACACACACACACACACACACACACACACACACACACAGAACTGGGGGAGAACACATTACATATAGAGCTAGGGATGCACACACATAGCTAGGGAACATCTACATAAGTTTAGTATAGGTTTACATACACATAAGGCTAGGTGACTCTCTATTCTTGCATAGAACCTAGATACAAGCTATGAAACTGCACTGCTTCTGAAGTACAACCTTTACCCTACATATCTTGTAGGCTAGAGACAAAACACCACGAATGATATTCTAGGCTAGAACTGCACTGCTATTTTGCTGAAATAATGTCAGAAATATAATGATAGATGTACCCGGGAGTGCCCTCTACAGCTAAGGTATCATGTGCAACCACAGCAATAATTTATAAGTGGATCTTTTAGAGAGCATGATGATACATTACAAAAATGTTTCATCCATAAGAACACGTCATTGACAAGAGTATATTCTTATGAATAGAATGCTACAATTGTAGCATTCAACAGGGCAACTGAGATAATACTCTGCTGCCCCCCAAACTGACCAATAAGAGTAATAGCAAGTGCGATCCTTATACGCACATGAGTTGGTGTATCTATCACCAGACTAGATGTTATCAGGGTATCAAACTCCGTGCACCCCATAGCCTCTCTGAGGAAAATGCAGGCAGACCCTGCATGACACTGCAGTGTTTGAGAGCTGCAGACTCCCAGGTACATATGTTACATAATTATTATGCAATGTATAATGACTGTCCTATAAGGCAAGCTGGTAGGATAATAAAAGAACCTTATGTTGCTTTTATAACTGCTTCTGTTTCTTTTTATTATTCTTTCTTTAGTCCTAGAGTCTGTAAGAGGGGCATTTAATTTTTTTGTTATGGTGTAGTAATCTCCTGACATTCCCCAAAAGGGCTACATTTCCCTGCAGTTAACAAAGGGTTTATTAGATCGTAATAACGAAGTCAGAGGGTGTCCAACAGAGCCCAGCAAAATACCCAACAATAATGGACTGTCTAAGGTTCACTTTGATAAAATGTTCAAAGAGTGTGACATTGGGATGAACAAAAGAATGATAAAACAATAACCCCTTTTTCCAACAGGTGGGGAAAAGCTTGTGTCCAAGGACACCCAAGTATGAGGAGAAAAGAGTATTTTATATTAGGTCTGTGTTAATCTAAACACTAGAGAAATAGTAGCATAGTTGGTCATCCCTGAAAGGTTTTGTCCTCAGTTGTTATACTTGGCCCGTGATTTACTGTATGCAGGTAATACTGGGGGAACCATAAGTTGACTCGCTTGTAGCAAAGGTTCTTTAGCCCCAATATCCATGAACACGTAACAGTATTGTTGAGCCTGTACAGAATGTCGAAATATTGCACAGTAGGGAGACAGGATATGGTTCCCCTGATGCCCTTACCTTTGGTGACTATTCCCTTTGAAAGAATAGCTATGGACATAGTAGGCATGTTAGAGAAGAGCTCTTGAGGGAACCACTTCATACCAGTTGAGTGTGACTATGCCACCAAATACCCAGAGGCCATACCCTTACGTAGAATCACTACCCAAAACATTGCCAAGGAGTTGGTAAAATTATTCAGCAGACTAGGCATCCCAAAAGTGATCCTGACTGTTCAGGGAAGAATTTTAATGCTACATTGTTAAAGGAATTGTACCACCTGTTGGGTGTAGTAGCAGCCCAGATGTCCCTCTACCATCCCCAAACTTATGATCTAGTGGAAAGATTTCACCAAACCCAGAAATAAATGCTGATAAAGTTTGTCCATGATGAATGAAAGGACTGGGATAGCTATTTGCCTTTCCTGCAAGGTGTCCTATCCCCCCCAAAAAAGTTAGATTATTCCTGGGCTTGGCAGGTTACTATCAAAAGTTCATCCCTAATTTTGCCACAGTAGCTACCTCATTGACAGATTTGACTAAGAAAAGGTGTTCTAGGCTGGCCTGGTGGTGCTGAGGGTTGAGGCGCTGGATGCCACACCTTGCCCTATGCCAGCAAACTGGGTTTGGGAACGATCTCGGGTCACCGGGGTGCCAGCAAGGGGGGGGAGGGCAGGAGCAGGATTGAGTGCTGGCTCTCCTCTCCTGGGTAAGGGGTGGGGTCACCTGCCCATAGTCCCGCCATCACCGAATGGAGGTTCCGTGCTGGAGTCAGCGGTCAATGGCATGACTGGAAGGGAGGGGTGTCCCAAATGGCATGTGCGTGTGTGCCTCCGCACATGCACACTACATCAGGGATGCGTGGGTGTCGGGGTTAGGAGAAAACCCTCACCCCCCCCCCAGAAATTAGATATATAAAAAAATAGAAAAGGTGTTCTAATAAAGTCAAATGGAGCCCAGCCAATGAAGAAGCCTGCAAGTCAATTAAGGCTATCCTTTGTTCCACCACTGTTTTAAAGTGTCCAGATTTTACAGCCCCATTTGAGGTACAGACTGATGCTTTTGAGACTGGTGTCAGGGCTGTACTCAGTCAGACAATACAGAGGAAAGAACATCCAGTTGTGTGTGTATATGTATATGTGTGTGTGTATATATATATATATATATATATATATATATATATATATATACAGTATGTATATCACATTTTCAAAAGAACTGTGCACAAGGTAACAGTGGTGCTTTCAGCCATTAATACATAATTCCATGGAAAGCTGAAGCACACACATATCCCACAAATAAAATTGAACACGGAGCTACTAAAATTATACTTTATTACACCAACCAGACCACCTGACGCATTTCGAACTCTAAGTCCTTTAACAAAGGTTAAAACATCATTCAAAAAACATCAGTTAAATATCATTACATATATGACATCATAATGACATACTAGCAATTCATTGGTTCATCATAATCATTTACTAGTTGAAACAGCATCACCATGATAAAATTAATTAAACCATTTAAAGTTAAAGTGCAAGATACATAGGTGACAAAAAAATGTTTTTGCTTCTTTATAAATAAAGTGCTGAATTCATATATAAACAGACAATATTTTCTTTTCTAAGGTACTAAATAAATATACCCAAAATCTTTCTATTTGTGTTCCAAGTAAGGTTTCAGTTCCAAACTGGCATTAATTCCTGTTTTTTTATGTGCTTTTAATCTAACAATCCATTCATTCTCTTTTCTCAGGATTTTAGTATGAAAATTACCAACCCGCTGTCCAAAAAAAATGTTTTCAATTCCCATGAATTTAAAATTGTGTATTTCATTTTTATTTTCCAATATGTGTGCAGCAGTAGTATAAGTAATGTCCTGTTTTTCTATTGCTCGAACATGTTACAGCACTCTCACTTTGAATTCCCTCTCTGTCTTCCCTACATAAAATGCTTTACAACTACAGTTAGCCAAATAAATAACTCTTTGGGTGGGATATTCAAAGCAGTTGTGCAATGCACAACAGGATTGCACCATGCAACTGCGCTAATGCACCAGAGAGCGATATTCAGCAGCAGCAACTGCGCAGCACAATTCACCATGCGCCAATGTGCAATGGAAATGCATGCATGCCCTAGTGAAGGGGGGTAACCATGAATATGCAGCACAGTGCAATATTCAACAGCAGACAAACAGTGCAAGCACGGAGCAAATGGGAATTGCATGGAGCAAACTTGAGCCTATAAAAAGAGGGCCAGGTGGTGTTGGGCAGCCTTCCCCTGGGTGGAGACAACCCCGGCTGTACAGGATGGGCAAGCAGCACTGGGACATGATTGCAGAGGAGCACTATGCAGCATACAGGTAGGTGAACATGTTCACATGCACGTCCTGGGGACTGTGGCACAGCATACAGACATGCATGGGTGGGCCCTGTGACAGGAACAGCTGGAGGGGAGTGTTGAGAGGCATGGGACCAGACCCCGCAGAGGCACACAGCACAGCACTGCACACCCCACCCACACACCCCTGCACACACACGCATATGCACACAGGCACCATCATGCCCGTGCCCAGAGGCTGGCACCAGGCATGTGTCAGATGCTGAGCACTGGTGCACAGCAGCAGCCGGCGCTGTGCTGGCATCATCATGCACTGAACACAGTGGCCAACAGCTGGGCGGGTGTGCACATGGCCTGTGTGTGGTGTCAATCATGGATGCCATGTCCCTGGAACACACACGCCACACCAATGTGCACACAGGGCAGCAGCAGACAGCGGACAGGGAGGTGGGCAGTTCAGGACCACTGCGGACATGTGGACAGCCTCGCTGAGACTGCCCAGCAGACACAGGCTGCGCGATGGCCACAGGGGATGTCATTGATGGACCCCCAGGGGTATTGCTGCAGGAATGCAACTGGCTCCTCACAGGGGTCTGCAGGCTCCCAAACATGCCCACCCCAGGCGTGCCCAGGATGCCCACAGCAGATCCCGGTGTTGACACAGAGGGGGGTGCTCAATGCCATGACCGAGGGGTGGAGAATGCACTCCATGGGGTCTGCAGTGGACAGCCACACACCGAGGTGGACAGTGGTGCTAGGCCAGCCGTGACCGCAGTGGTAAGCCGATCCAGGGCTGCGGTCATGTCCTCCTGCATATGTGTGTTCTTGGCCAGAAGCTGTTCAAAGTCCCTGTCATTCCGCTCTGCAGCCTGACGCAGCTCTGCGTGGAGTGCACGTACCCCTGCCATGACCAGCACCTATTGCTCCATGGAGGATCCCATAGCAGACGGGTGTGCTTGGCCAAGGGGCGGCGCCCTGGGGTGCATGGGCGCTGCACAGTGGGGCCCTCTTTGGGTTAATCATTCAGCAGTGCACCATTGGCGTGCACTGCACCCGGACCCCCTTCGACCCCGTCCAACTGCCACTGCTGCCCCTCCAGCCACTGTGCACCGAGCAGTGCCAGTGTGGCTGCTCCACCACTGCCACCACCATCAGCTGGCATCACACCACTGGTGCCCACGGTGACACCGGGGGCTGTGGCCGGTGGGCAGACACCCGCCACCAGGGCACCGTCAGCACTGCTGTGGTGGGTGAATGGTATAGGTGCCCCCCCTCAATGGCAACACCGCTTTCCAGGATGATGGTCTCTTCGTCATTGGTCCTGGACCCCGCCCCGATCTGTGTCTTGGCACACTGTATGCCATGGCTGGCATCATGCTGAAACACAGCCAGGGCCTTGTCCACAACCATGCCATGGACATCCGGATGGATAGCAGTGTTGGGCTGCATGTGATCTGGCCCCTGAACACCAGTGGAGGAGGAAGGACGATCCTCCAGACCAGGACCGCCCCCAAGATGGACACCCCCACCCCTGACACTGCATGCAGGTGCTCTGAAGCTGTAAGGGAATACAGTCGCATTAGTGTTGTTGGCACACACCCCTGCCCCCCACCCCCCTGCCCCAGGTGCGGTCATACCTACCATGCAGTGATGGGCTGCCTCCTGTCTGGAAGCTGCCACCAGGCACCCCCTTGATGGCACTGTGTCACATGGTAGCCACCACCAACACCTCCTGTGGTGTCAGCTGTGGCACATTGGGCTGTCCACCACCCATGGCAACATGTGCAGCCCAGATGGCTGCCACTTTCTTCTTAATCCATCTCCGGTCTGTGCCGACCTTCTTCTTGCACTCCTGCACAGACCTTTGATGGCTGCCCTGCTGATTTACAGCTCTGGCCACATCCTCCCATGCTGTGGACCTGGCCTGTGCGGTGCCTGTTGAGCCATTCAGTAGAGGCTCCTAGTCGAGGTATGCCTCGAAAAGGGCATCTGTCTCTGCCCTCGTGAAGTTGGGCCTACGCTTGCATGCAGACCCACGCTCCTCACCTTCATCATGTTCCATCGTGCTTTGTCCTGTGGGAAAAGACATGTGGTCATTGACTGCTACCACCCACACCACCCTCCCAATCCACTGTCCTTTCACCCCCACAGTGTCGCATCTTACCTCTGAAGGATGCAATACCGGTCCATGTCCTGTGCATTCCTGCAGCGCCTTTATAATGCATAGCATACAAATGAGGGGATGCACAACTGTAATGAGATGCAAATGCCTCCGATGCGCCGCAGATAGGCTGATTAGCTAATCTGCATATGCTGGCTGAATATCGCGTTATTGAGCATGGCGCAATGGACTTGAGCTTGCTCATGTCACGGCACAATCATGTGATGTGCGCAATAGGCCCAGCAGTATGCATGCACACCCTGCCAGCACCTACACCTACACCACTGGCGCAGTTTACGCACACTGTGCAATACGCGTTACAGTGCTCGGCCGCTATTGGACATGTGGCGCTCATGCACTGTATGGCCTATGGTGTCCCAGTGCCATAGGGCCGATGGCATTCTGGCACCATGGGGCTAATGGCACTTCTGCACCATGGGTCCCATGGTGCCCGGACGCCATTAGTTCATATTCCGTGGTGACCACATGCCCCTATCACACACCATGCATGGTGGGCCCAATAGCGCAGTCGTGAACGGTGCGCATGCTGACCCTTGATCCCATGGTTGCCCTTTGCCCCTCAGGGAGCCCTGCAGCATGTGCCAGTGTGGCATTGCCCGTATTGCACATCTCTGTGGCTGCGTGATTGGTGATGGCAGCACATCTCCATGTGAGGCGTGCATCCCCAGCACGTGTGGCTCATGCGCTATTTGGTGCCATTTTGGATTTCTGACTGTGATACAGCCATGCCACACCACAGCAGTGCCAGGGTACATAACTGGATGCAGGTTGAACTAGTCAACTTTGTAGCCCTAGTGGAGTCACACGCAGGCAGCCTGTTTGGCCAGGTGCCCCTGAATAGGCCACAGATGGAGGTGTGGCAGGAGGTTGCTGATGGGCTGAAGGAGGCCACAGGTGTACAGTGCACCAGTGAGCAATGCTGTCACCGCTATGGGGACCTGCAGCGGAGGGACCCAGAGAGGCTCCAGGCACTGCAGGCACATGTCCAGAGGGGTGCTGTGCCACGGCCAGGTAAGTGCACTTCACCTGTGTCTGTGCCCAACCAGTGTTCTGTGGGGCCAGCAGGGTGGCACACCATGCTGCTGGGGGTGGCTGGGGCTGGGCATTCTGTTGGCCAGTGCTGTGCCACCGTGCTACTGTTGCGCTGGGCCAGGGAGCACACTGTGCTGGGGGGGCATGTGGTGTTGCCAGATACTGATGTGTCTTTCTCCATGTTCCCTTCCTAGGTCCTGAGGACAGAAGCAGAGCCCAACTGGATGGCGCTGCAGGTGGGCCAGGGCAGACCACCGCAGGGGCTTGGGTGTAGGCTGCAGGCCTCATAGGCGGTGCTGCTGGACCAGTGCAATGTGTGCCGCAGCATGCAGGTAGGCACTGTTACATACTACAATGTTGTGCTGGGTGGGCAGCAGGCGTGGGGGTGGGCCACAGCCCCCTGTGTGCATGGCCATTACAGCTGTGCACTGCCCGCAGTGACTGTTGCACCATGCTGTGGCTATCGCACATGTGTGTGGCTCTGAAGAAAGAGGGGTTACTAGTGGGGTACCGCAGGGTTCAGTACTGGGTCCAGTCCTTTTTAATGTCTTTATAAGTGACATTGCAGAGGGACTGGAAGGAAAAGTATGCCTCTTTGCAGATGACACAAAGATCTGCAACAGGGTTGATACACAAGGAGGCATGAAAAGGATGAGAAGGGACTTGGCAAGGTTGGGGGAATGGTCAGAAGTATGGCAGCTTGGATTCAGTGCAAAGAAGTGCAAAATAATGCACCTGGGAAACAAAAACCCAGGGGAAGATTACATAATGGGGGGAGGTAGTAACAACAACAAAAACGGAAAGGGACCTGGAGGTAATCATATCAGATGACCGTAAGGTTGGCAAGCAATGTGAGAAGGCGGTAGGGAGGCTGGGGGGATACTGGAATGTATAGGGAGAGGCATCAGCAGCAGAAAACAGGAAGTTGTTATCTCCCTGTACAGACAGTTGGTGAGACCCATCTGGAATACTGTGTCCAGTTCTGGAGACCCCATTTCCGCAAGGACATAGACAGGATGGAGGCAGTTCAGAGGAGGGCAACTAAAATGGTGCAGGGTCTGCAAGAGAAGTCATATGAGGAGAGACTAAAGGAGCTTAATATGTATATCCTTGAAGAAAGGAGGATGGGAGGACATGATAGAAACGTTTAAGTGCCTCAGTGGAATCAACAAAGTCCAAGAGGGTAGCATCTTTCAGAAAAAGAGATGTGCAAGAACAAGGGGACACAATTTGAAGATAGAGAGGGGACGGCTCAGGGGCAATGTGAGGAAGTACTTTTTCACAGAGAGGGTGGTGGACACATGGAACAGCCTTCCTGAGGAGGTTGTGGGGTCTAAAACTGTGGGAGAATTTAAGAATGCATGGGACAGACATAAGGCAATTTTTTGTGGGGGGGTTGGGGTAGGAAGAAATAGGCTGTTGGTTAAATAGGATCTGCAGCTTATCCTCTAGGTAGGGAAATGGGCAGACTAGGTGGGCCAAGCGGTCCTTATCTGCCGTCAAAGTCTATGTTTCTATGTTTCTGCCGCAGGAGGGCTGTGGGTGCAACCAGATTCCAGCTGTGCCATCACCATTGTGCCACTTAACCATGTCGCCTGCCTTCCATGGTGGTGGTGTGAGGCACATGGGTGGTGTTGGTATGCAGTGTTCTGCATGGCTGTGGTTTGCCGGGTTGGCAGCACATGTGGGCGCACACACTGCGGGTGGCTGGGTCCATCCCAGGGGTGCATGTCACTGCTGTCCATTGCACACGGTGGGTGGGCTATGGTGTTCCGGACACACACTCATTCCATGTATCCTCCTTTGTCCTAGGTGTCTGTTGCCCTGCTGTGAATACCCGGCTCCTACGACAGATTCTTTGGGTCACCACTGCCATACTGCAGGTGGCACAACTGCTGCAGAGGATGCTGCACAGGCAGCAGTGCAAACAATGGCATCAGGCATTGGTGGGGTGAAATAACTACACCAATACAGCTCCTCCATGTATAGAGGGTGCGAGAAATACAACCAGATATGTGAAAACAAAAATCCGCACTCCTCAGCTGCAAAAAAAGGTTTTAATGATTATAAAACAGGCTGCTGCAACCAGAATACGCTTCACTCAGACCCCGACCAGTTTCGTACACAGTACGTCATCAGGTGGGGTGAGGCCACCCATAGAGCCCATTGGCCAGCAACAGTTACCCTTCCCTGTCCCCTTGTATAGCCCTGACCCCTGTCCCCCTGCCTCCCTTCCCTGGCCTCCCATTTTGTATGTGGCTTCCCCATTCCTTGTCCCTGTCTCCTGTTACTTGTACATTTGTATATAGTTGTTTTATACCTGTTGTAATACACTTTTCTATGGTTAGTCATCTGTGTCCATGTCTGCTTTGTGGCTGGCGTGTGGAGCCATGCTGCAGTGGTGTGCATGGTAGCTGTGTGGTATGCCTGGGGTGGCCAGGGGGTTGTGCCTGGTGGTATACACCCATTTGTCACAATATGTAGATTCTATTCTGTGTGTGAACATGTCAAAGATCTACAATTGTATATAAAAGACAAGAAAGATGTTTTAAAAATGTTGGATGAGGTAGTAGTGGGTGAAGATTGCATATTAGCAACATTAGATATTGAATCATTATATACTAATGTTCCCCATGAAGGGACACTTGAAGCTGTTGCTTACTTCTTAAATCAGATTAGAGAGAGTTTTGATATACCAACAGAAGTTATTTTGAAGTTACTGGAACAGGTACTGACCAAGAATGTGTTCGTTTTTGATAGTAATATATACCGTCAAATAAAGGGGACTGCGATGGAGACTACCTGTGCCCCATCAGTGACTAGCTTGTATGTGTCAAAGTGGGAGTGTGACGTCGTCTTTAATAACCATAGCAACCCTTATTTTTATAATGTGATGCTATGGAAACGTTTTTATTGATGATGTCTTACTCGTGTGGAAAGGAACTAAAGAAATGTTATAAGAGTTTATAGAGTACTTGCATGGAACAAATGAAAATCTTAGATTCACACATTGTGCGAGTAATGAACAGGTTAACTATCTGGATTTGAAAATCACTAAAGAGAAAGAGGGACGAGTCAGTACTAATCTTTTTA
Source organism: Neoceratodus forsteri (assembly GCA_016271365.2). Lineage (NCBI taxonomy): Eukaryota > Metazoa > Chordata > Ceratodontiformes > Ceratodontidae > Neoceratodus > Neoceratodus forsteri. Next base: position 752,184,578 of record CM028134.1, on the reverse strand, counting down.
GGAAGGAAACAGATGGCAATACCTTACTTTATGCTACGCGCAGTCATCCAAAACATACTGTGGAAAATATACCTGTGGGACAATTCCTTAGGATTAAACGAAATTGTAGTAAGACAGATGATTATGAAAAAGCAGCAATAGATTTAAAAAATTGGTTGGTAAATAAAGGTTACACACAGAGGTCTATAGAAGCAGGATATGAAGCAGCAGCTATTACAAAAAGGAATGAATTACTACTAGATAGAGAGAATAAAGAAAGTAGTTGCGAGAGGTTCCATTATGTGACCACTTTTAGTGTACATAGCAAGGAGGTGGAGAAAGTGATTCAAAACCTTTGGAAGGTTTTGTCCTGTGAACGTGGGTTACATATAGAATAATGTATGGGGTGGTGTGTGTAATGAGAAGTTTACACACACCCGAGGGGTTAGATGCTACATAAACCCCGAGAGCGAAGGTCGAGTGGTTTGTGTTATCTATCCCCGAGGGTGTGTGTAAACTTCGAATTAACACACACACCACCCCATATTTTATTTTATATAATTGCAGGGTTCTGTTTTTTTGCCTCAGCAGTAAAAAAAATACTTGGTGAGCTTTGCTGCATGAGGTTATAAAGTGACTGTAAAGTATAATAAAATGCAGAAGTACTCTTACCTTGTTGTATTGCTTGAAGTTTTTATTTGCCAAACAAGAAAGGTTTTTAACAAGTTACAGATTTTTAATTTGTTTTAGATTTACTATTTAATTACAGTTTGAAAAGGTTAACTGAAGACAGCGTTGAGTTGGTGCAGGAACTGAAAGATGTTAGTATGAAGTTTAAGATTTAATTAAACATTTTACGTTAGTTTGAAATGCTTAGTTAATGAAAAGGTTTTGTGAGAATTTAAATCTTGTCTAGGAGAAAGTTTGTTGTTATGGTGTTCTCTCAGTCACTGGGCGGTATTGCTGAGTTCTGTTGGTTGCTGTGGATACCGGAACATGTGACCTGCAGAGGGAGGGGAAACAGAAAAACATTATGTAGCGTTTGCCGGAAAAGAGAAGAAGTTGCGAGGGCTGGGGGGGTTATAGTTGACTTACCTTAATCAGAGCTGTCAGTGTCATGGATTACTTGAAGGCTTCGTTGTTTTTCTGACAGTGCAGAGTGGTTGATGTTGACTTTGACTGTATCATGGAAAATGCAGCCGCTTCCGAATATGGAGGTGAGTGTGTTACTGGTCCCAGGTTCTGGAAGTTCATTGCTGCTTGTTGTAGCCATGGCTGGACTGGTTTCATTTGATGTGGATGCCATTTGATGCCCATGGGAGTAGGTTAGGAGGTGGCTGATGTGCTGCTGCTTCTTTTCAGAGAGGACAGAGTAGTTGTTTATGGACTGTATGTTTTTGTGTCCAGAGATTTGCTGGACTTCTGTCAGGGGGAATATCATTATCAATCAGGCGCTGAATACTTGTTTTACGAGTACTGTGATTAATGATTCTTTTATTGTCTGGCAGGCCTGATTCAAGCTTCATTTGAAGCATCATTTTCCTTGCTTTGTTTATGCCTATATTCATGTTGCGATACCAGAATGAGGAATCTTTTCTATTGGTGTTCGGGGCAATGTAAAAGCGTGTATCTGGTCGCAACATTTCTGGGGGTCTTTGTGGCTTTTTTAGGTTGTATGCTCTCACAGTATCTCTGACAGGATTTTTTGTGTTGGCGTAAATACGTGGGCTTATAGGGCGGATATCACGAGGGTTTTCTCCTGTTCGTGTTTTGGTCTGCCTTTTACAATATTGCAGGTAGCTGTTACCATTGGTGTCAACTCCTTTTTTAATGTCTGCCCATTGAAGGTCGTACTTTTCTTTCATCCGTAAGGCGTACTGAATGCCAAAGTTAAAGAATAGGAAATTCAGTAATCTGGTTGGATTGGACATGGATAGTGTGCCAGATAGATACAATTGTTCCACGTCTTCGTAGGAAAGGGGTTGCGCTTTATTTGGTCAGTTGCCCTTGCCTGCCTTTTTTAACTGTCTTTGTTTGGCTGCTAGTGTTTTTTTTGTTTCTACAAATGTCGTCTCTGGACCTTTAAATATAGAAAATGGGTACTTTTTTAGTGCTAGTTGTCTGTCTATGCTCGCTGCAATGCCCCTTATTGTACCTGGCTCATAATCAGTTCCGTCTTGTCTTTTTAAGACATACAGGAAGTCTACTATTTTACTGTCGAGCTTGTCAGGTTCAAATGTCTCGAAATCTGTGGTATCTCCTACCTTTGTGAGGAATGTTTTGAAGAGATAGACGTCGTTTTCTGTCTTGCGAGCAGTATTTTTGTTTTGTTGCTCTGTTATAAAGGCTGTTCTGTCAGAAGTACTGTGGGCTGTGAAACGAGATGTCATTTTTTTTTTTTTTTTAGGCTTCCGAAGATTTACTGGTGTCTGCGCTGCTGCGTCTGAGGTAAGTGCTCGAGGGGAAAGTGGTTTGACTGGGAGATAGTGGCACAGGTGTCTGTCTCGAGGGTAATGATGGCTCGTGCCTTTTTGATAAGGAAAGTGGCGCGTGTTTGCCATTATAAACACTCCTTTATAACGGCAAATTACGCCACGCTTTCTTTATGGAAAAAAACAGAACCCAGTTATTATAACAGTATACTTTATCTAATCCTATTATGTCCTATAGACATGCTCCTACATTGAAAGACACATTAATAAGAAGCCATTTTTTGACACGGAATGGACACACCAGTAGTTGGCTAACAGCAAAGGATGTGTACAGTGTAAGAACTGCACAGCTTGTAAACACATAATGCAGGGTAAAGAATTTTCTATTGTTAACTGTAAGGAAAGATATTTTGATGTTAGATAATTGATTGCATGTAACACACAAGGAGTTATTTATTTGGCTAAATGTAGTTGTGAAGCATTTTACGTAGGGAAGACAGAGAGGGCATTTAAAGTGAAAGTGCTGGAACGTGTTCGAGCAATAGAAAAACAGAACATTACTTATGCTACTGCTGCACACATATTGGAAAATAAAAATGAAATACACAATTTTAAATTCATGGGAATTGAAAAAAAATTTTTGGACAGAGGGATGGTAATTTTCGTAATAAAATCCTGAGAAAAGAGAATGAACAGATTCTTAGATTAAAAGCACATAAAAAAACAGGAATTAATGCCAGTTTGGAACTGAAACCTTACTTGGAATACAGATAGAAAGATTTTAAGTATATTTACTCAGTACCTTAGAAAAGAAAATATTGTCTGTTTATATATGAATTCAGCACTTTATTTATAAAGAAGCAAAAACATTTTTTGTCACCTATGGATCTTACACTTTAGATGGTTTAATTGATTTTATCATGGTGATGGTGTTTCAGCTAGTAAATGATTATGATGAACCAATGAATTGCTAGTATGTCATTATGACGTCATATATGTAATGATATTTAAAGGAGAAGTCCACCCAGAATGTGCAAAAACATATGTTATGTAGAGTGTTTTGCTATGTATGTTAAGTCCTAGTGTGTCCTTCCCTCTGTCTGCTATTAGGAGTTTTTTCTAAATTAGCCTGCTAGCTATATGGTAGTTTTACGACCCCTGGGGATCTCCACCACAAATAGGTTAATTGGCTTTCTTTCTCCTACGATGCACCCTGGCTCATGTGACAGTGATGTATCTATGCCTTTAGATTTAGCAGGGTCTGTCACAGCTCAGCCACAAAGATAATACTTCTTTCAGAGAAGTCACACTGCAAGATTTTGGGTGAGTGTAATCATTATAATTTTTTGATATTAGTACCTTGTCCTGCTATGTTACAACCTATAAGGTGATGTTCAATTTGTGCTACTTAGTACTGGTGCAAAAACTGAAAGTGACTGAGAGGAATAGAGTAAACAGTGACATGATTCAAACACACACACACACACACACACACACACAGCAGAACATAGCAGGACAAGGTGCTGATATCAAAAAATAATAATGTTTACACTCACCCAAAATCTAGCAGTGTGTCTTCCCTGGAAGAAGTATTTTCTCTGTGGCTGAGCTGTGAAAGACCCTGCAACAAGACACTGGCTTCCTGCAGGGGCAATTAGACATCACACCAAAGGGCACTCTGGGAAAACTAGAGGCCATAAAAGAAATCAAAATGGCAACCTCCAAGGGCAATAAAACAGTTAGGGAAAGTTAGAAAAAACATCTCTCACAGCCAGAAGAAAAGAAAATGCTGGGAACTGGTTAGAACACAGAAAAAAAGACTACTACATATCTTTTTCTGCTTTCAACATGGAGTTTTCCTTTAACTGATGTTTTTTGAATGATGTTTTAGAATCCAGAACGCGTCAGGTGGTCTGGTCGGTGTAATAAAGTATAATTTTAGTAGCTCCATGTTTGACTTTATTTGTGGGATATGTGTGTGCTTCAGCTTTCTGTGGAAATATATATATATATATATATATATATATATATTATGGTATCACGGTAGTGCTACCATATTTAGGGTTGAGTAGCCTTTTAAGGATAAATGGTGAAACTTTGCACCTTAATAACTTTGCCACTGTTCAACAGATTTGCCTGCAATTCGGCAAGCATTGGGTATAACCATAGATCTTAGGATCTGCCAGCTTTTGTACTGGTCAGCTATACAGCTGTGGAGTTATTAAGCAACATCCGTGTACGCAATAACTTTTTTTGCACATTCTTTGCTCGCGCCTATGGGTCACACGGTTTGTGCAACTGGTCCAAACACTTCAGGGAACATGCAGCCAGGGTCCCCGATGTGCCTTTTGAAGATTTTGTGAAAAAATATTGAACGGTTTAAAGATATGATAGAAGGCATTCTTAGAATGGCAGAGAAAGGGGAGATACTGTTGATGGGAGACCTGAATATGCTAGATGTTAACTGGAGCACATTTGCTGCCATGTCCAACAGGGCCATTCTTGATGCCCTACAGGTGGCAGGTCTCAGACAGCTAGTTTCGGAACCCACTCGTGAGGGAGCAATCTTAGACCTCGTACTCTCAAATGGGGGTAGTGAGAGGATCTCAGATCTAGAAGTATGTTGCCATCTGGGAACAAGTGACCATCAAACAGTGCAGTTCACGTTAAACTCAGGTACAGAGTCAAGCCATACAAAAGTGAGGGTACTGGACTTCAGGAGGGCTGACTTTGGCAAGATGGGAGAGTGCCTCAGAAAAGCACTAGCAAGCAGGCTAGAAGGAGGTGTGGAGCAACAATGGGGACTCATCAAAACTGCCATCACAGAGGCAACAAGCCTTTGTGTGAAGCAAATAAACAAATCAAAATGAAAGAAAAAGCCACCATGGTTCTCAAAAGAGGTGGCTGTGAAAGTCAGGAAGAAAAAGATAGCATTCCAGAAGTATAAGGAAACACAGAAGGAGCAGGACAGAGAGCTGTACCAGTTAAGGCAGAAGGAAGCAAGGAGGGAAGTCAGAATAGCAAAGGCCCAAACTGAGGAAAAGATAGCCAACTTCGGTTAAGAAGGGATAAAATCTTTTATAGGTACATCTCAGCGTAGAAAAGACAAAGGGAGGATAGTGAGGCTGAATAGAATGAACGGTGTGTGGGCAGAAGGGACAGTGAAAAAGCAGGGATACTGAATGAATATTCTGCTCCAGTATTCACAAAAGAGGTAAGTTAGTGCCTAATCCAATTAACAGAAGCACTCTTGATAGGGGAATCCCAGTCCTTTCACAGAAGAAAGGGTTCTGCAAGAACTCCTAAAACTGAAGGTGGACAAAGCAATGGGGCCTGATGGATCCACCCCAGAATTCTAAAAGAATTAATGGGGAAATCCAGTGAAACCACTGGCTACTCTTTTTAATAAATCATGGGAGGATGGTGTGGTACCCGAGAACTGGAGGAAGCGGATGTGATTCCCTTCACAAAGTAGGACCAAGACAGAGGCAGGAAACTACAGACCTGTCAGTCTGACCTCTGTGGTAGGGAAAGTGATGGAGTCACTTCTGAAGGAAAGAATAGTTGAGTACCTAGAGGCCAGTGGGGCACAGGACCCAAGGCAGCATGGGTTCTGAGCGGAAGGTCATGTCAGATGAATCTAATAGATTTCTTAGACTGGGTGACTAAAGTAGTAGACCAGGAGGGGCTGTGGGCGTGGCCTACCTAGACTTTAGCAAGGCATTTGACACAGTCCACACAAAGATTAATAGTCAGATTAACCAGCCTGAGTGGGTCCCAGGGTGGTAGCCTGGAGTAAAACATTGGCTGGACAACAGGACACAGAAGGTAATTGTAGAGGGTACCGCAGGGTTCAGTATTGGGTCCAGTCCTTTTTAATGTCTTCATAAGTGACATTGCAGAGGGACTGGAAGGAAAAGTATGCCTCTTTGCAGATGAAACAAAGATCTGCAACAGGATTGATACACAAGGAGGCGTGGAAAGGATGAGAAGGGACTTGGCAAGGTTGGAGGAATGGTCAGAAGTATGGCAGCTAGGATTCAATGCAAAGAAGTGCAAAATAATGCACCTGGGAAACAAGAACCCAGGGGAAGAATACCCAATGGGGGAGGTAGTAACAACAACAAAAAAGGAAAGGGACCGGGGGTAATCATATCAGATGACCTTAAGGTTAGCAAGCAATGTGAGAAGGCAGTAGGGAGGGCTGGGGTATACTGGGATGCATAGGGAAAGGCATCAGCAGCAGAAAACAGGAAGTTGTTATCCCTCTGTACAGACAGTTGGTGAGACCCCATCTGGAGTACTGTGTCCAGTTCTGGAGACCCCATCTCCGCAAGGACATAGACAGGATAGAGGCAGTCCAGAGGAGGGCAACTAAAATGGTGCAGGGTCTGCAGAGAAGCCGTATGAGGAGACTAAAGGAGCTTAATATGTATACCCTTGAGGAAGAAGGAGAGGGGGACATGATAGAAACTTTTAGGCACCTCAGTGGAATCAACAAAGTCCAAGAGGGTAGCATCTTTCAGAAAAGAGACATGCAAGAACAAGGGACACAATTTAAAGATGGGGGGGTTCAGGGGCAATGAGGAAGTATTATTTCACAGAGAGGTAGTGAATGCATGGAACAGCCTTCCTGAGGAGGTTGTGGGGTCTAAAACTGTGGGAGAATTCAAGAATGCATGGGACAGACATAAGGCAATTCTTGTGGGGGGTAGGAAGAAATAGGCTGTTGATTAACTAGAATCTGCGGCCTATCCTGTAGGTAGGGAAATGAGCAGACTAGATGGGCCAAGCGGTCCTTATCTGTCGTCAAAGTCTATGTTTCTGTGGTTCAAAAGTTATTCAAAAAACAAGTTCCCATTATAAGTCATTTGGAAAAGTTAACAAAAAGTTAGACACTTTTACAAATGCACTTTTTAGTGTCACAAATGGCCCTAGTAGTGTCGCAAATCCGCCATTTTTTTCCAGTTACTGATCAAAAAAATGCTTGCCATTTAAAATTGGGACCCTCTAGGAACACAACTATTTTTGTGTTCACCTAGTCGGACCCTCAGCTTGCTAGCCATGTCTTTATTTTGGGGTTAAACACCCCAGAAATATGTTTTTCAAATTTGTGGGAAAAGTAGTGTCACACTTGCAACGCTTTCGCAAATTTTTGCGAAAGGTGTCACAAATCACAACACTACTTTTCTAGGCTATGGCAAAATGACAGGAATTATTTGCCACCCTGCAGCAAAAGAATGGTTTGGTCTTTGGGGCTGAAATTTGGAGGGAAGGCAGCCAACATCTCACATATGTGCCTTGTGGTGGTTTGGTGAAAAAATATTGCATGGATGCAAAGTTGCAGTACTCCGAATTTGACATTTTTTCCCATAGACTAACATGGTGGCGGCCGCCGCGCCTTTCGGGGCTCGTATCTCGGAAACGGTGCAAGATATGGAATTTTCATTGTGACAATGCCTAGCCCATTAGTGAAAACCTAGCCAGAAAATTCATGAATGATGTGAAATTTTAATTTTTTTTCTATGTCGTACGATTACGGGGATATTAGCAGTTTAGTATTACAACTGCTCGTTTTCTGCTCCGAGGCCCATTATTATGCATACATTCTTTGTTTTCACTGTCTTTCTCAATGGAGCTTTTGGGGAAAGATAGGGTGTGTGCTCCATTTACTGTTACATGTAGGCTTTACACTTGTGTTTCTCTGCCAGTTTGCGATAGCGTTCCCATGTACACCACCGTGTGCGTTACCCTTTGCGTTTCCATTTGCGTTACTGTTACCATTTGAGTCTCCACTACTGTTTGTGTTTGTCTTTCGCATAGCATCACCATGCACATTACCATCTGTGATGGTGGCCACCCTTCCATTTCCGTTTGTGTTTCTGTTCCGTTTTGCATCACCTGTGTTCATACCGTTACCATTTGCATTTCCAATTGCATTCCCGTGCCCGTGTGCATTACGGTTTGCATTTCCATATGTGCTTCCATTTATGTTTCTATTTTCTTTGGCGTTATTGTTGCTGTTACCATTACCATTTGCATTTACAATTGCGGTACCGTCACCATGCGCGTTACGGTTTGCATTTCTGCACACGCTTGCATTTGCATTTCCTTTTCTGTTTCCCTTCCCATTAGTGTTGCTGTTACAGTTATTTGCATTTACAATAGCAGTATTGTGACCGTGCATGTTACCACTTGCGTTACGTATGCGCTTGCATCTCCATTTGCATCACTATTCCCTTTGGCATCACTTTGTGCCTGCGTTTCTATTAACGCTTGCTTTACAATTTACATTTGCGTTACCATGTGCGTAACTGTTACCGCTTGCGTTTGTGTTGCTGTTACCGTTACTATGTCACAAAAAATCATGTGGTGGTAGCATTCCATTCACTATTTATAGTCCGCATTCTCAAAAAGAAGGGAAATTAGAGGCAAAAAACTCCTTTTAATGCATCAGTTGGGGTTGTTCCACAGCGACAAAAGCAAGAAAATTCGATGCTAGGGTTGAAAAAAAAAAACTTGGACCCACCTCCACCTCACCCCCCCAGCCAGCATCGGGGTGTGCCTTGGGGGTCATCGCTCCTAACTCTAACCCCATTCTCCTATGCTTCACCACCTCAGCTTGTCTACACATGTGATGGGGTGAGAGTTAAGGACGATGACCCCAACGCACACCCGATGCGGCTAGGGGGTGGGTGGGGTCCAAGGGGGTTTCAACTCTAACATCAATTCCTTGCTTTTTGTCACTGTGGAACAACCCCAACCAATGCATTAAACAGAGTTTTTTGCCTCTAATTAATATATATATATATATATATATATATATATATATATATAACTGCATGAAAGAGAACAAAAATATTCTACCATTGAGAAAGAATGCTTGGCAGTTAGATGGGCCATAGAAGCACTATGATTGTATTTGTGGGGTGCTGAGCTCAAACTGACTACAGACCATAACCCCCTTTGCTGAATACAACAAATGAAAGATAAAAAATCCACAAATTATGAGGTGGTATCTTGCTTTGCAGCCCTGATGTTTTACTGTACAACATAGACCTGGTGTCCAACACAAAAATGCAGATTTTCTGTCTAGGCATGGAGCAGATATAAGACATGCATAAAATAATGCTGTGAAAGGTATCTACGATGTTAAATACTATATAACACCAGGGTACATGTGTACGAATATACATATATCAATATATATACAGAGAGGGAGCCATGAAGATATGTTTTTCTTTTGTTTAATAGGGACCCTGGATTGGAGCTTCTGTAAAGGTGGGTGGAAGCTCCCATTGCTTCATTATGCATGAGTGTATGAAAACCAGTTAATTAAAAAGTCACTGGTTTCCTCCTGAACAGGGGTGTGCGTGGTATGGCTGGTCAACCTGCCTTGGAATTAGAGGGACTCTGTTCTAATTTATTTTTCTAAAGCCTGTTGCAACAGCATTCTAACTATTCTGTACTGTAGTAACTTTTCCCTGTTCTGTCAGGATGGCCACCTATAGAACCCTCCCTTTTTTTTTTCTTTGCTTTATGTTTCCTTTTTAAGTCCCTCTAAAATGCATCCTGTATGGCTCCAAGTGACCAAACAATGTAGTAGCTAGCTACAGTAGTACAGTTTCATTTGCCAATATAAAAATAGATACCCATTGTTAAATATTTGTACATTTAAAATAGGAGCCATTTTTTTGCTGCACGGTTGTTATGCAGCACATATAGTATACCATATGTTTGAATGCCTAAGTACATTGAAAATGCCACATACTGTGTAGTGGTTTGGTGCCTGAGAAAGCCAGATTTAGTATAAATGAAAAGTTTCCCTTGATAGGGAAAAGGCTGGAGGACGATATAAAATGCAGTTTTTCAGGCTGCTGAATAAGAAAATTTATATTTTTCCTTCTCCTTGTATAAAGAATGTATTTGTTTTAAATTCATAATGGTATCTGATATAAACAGCCTTGGATTTTCGGTCTGTCTGGAGGCAGTTACAAACAGCCCTGGTTTTTCAGTCTGCCCAGAGCCTTGAAAATAGTTGCAAGCAACCTTGTTTTTTCAGTCTGCCTGGAGCCTGGGAGAGGAAAGAGCATGCAGTCTTCATGTCCTCAAAGCAATCTGAAGCACAAATGAGAAAAGGATCCCAGCGATGGAATATGATCCTGACTGTTGCATCTTGCCAAATGCTACTGTATGCAAATATTTATTTTCTTTTATTTATTTTTATTTCCTTGTTTTTATTTTCATTTTTGGAACCTTGTTGAAGTAAAATCACACAGCAAGTGTGTTGTACCTTATACGAACTGAATCAGTGTCTATCTTTTATACCCACGCCCCGGGACAGGTTTAATAAAAGTGTTTATTCTGTATCAAAATGCACCACCAACAGCCAACCAACTGCAACTCCATCAGGCCTGCACTGTTTCACCAACTGCATACCCACTGAAGCAGAGGGTGCTCCTAGCTGGTTTCAAAAGGGTTTTAACTGGTACCAGTGGGAAGTGGGTAATGACATGAGTACAGGTTGCCTGTAATTCAAAAGGTTACAGCTACTATATTGCATTGTCTGGTTGGAGTGGCAGTGCTTCATACGAATGCTACTGTTTTGGAGTGTTTAATGGGCCAAGCCTAGTCAGGCACCTAATATTGGCCCTTTAAAGTGCATGAGAGTACAGAAAAGAGTTTTGTCCTATATTCCGTAGCCCTTGTGAATATCCCACAAATATTTTTGTAACCCCCCTGTTACCCGGGGTTACTAGAATCCCAGTAAGACCTAGTGGTAGGCAGGGAAGGCAGCTTGTGAAACTCCAGTTAAATGGATTTCACACTGTCTCAGTTGGTTCTCAGTCTCAGCTGAGACTGAGGGATGACATCACCATAGAACTCTTGCAGCTGCATGAGCCACACTGGAATCTGCAGTTGAAAGTTAGGATAGAATGTTGGGGATTTTGAAAAGAGTCTGTGTGCAGTCTTAGAGAGAGGAGCAGAACAGCAGTTTGTGGACAGGCTCTCTGAGCCTAAAGCTCTGTCATAGAGCTACTGTAAGGAGAGGCGTATGTTTTCACCAAAAGAGGAACACAGTAAACTGTTTGTGAAGTGGTGGAGACCACTGTTACTGGTCCATGTGCCCCATTCCTGAGGGGATGGGGGTGGAAAGGTTTGCCTGTCTTCCAGGGGCAACCCTCCTGGTTCTGGCTAAGGAAGAAGCTGCCTTATTTCAAGTTGTGCTGCGGCACCAGAAGCTGTGGGATAGAAATTCCTGTGAGGAATCGCCTGGGGCACCTGCAACCAAAGGGTGAGTTCGCTCTGACAGAGGGCCTATGTTTTCACCTGAACTGTTGGAAAGTGGGGATTGGACTACTTAATTTGTAGGAGGTCTAGTGTAATAGACATTGCCAGTTAATTCAAGTAGGTTCAAGTCCAGCACAAAGAGTAAAGTAAAGCGGGGATTGGACTGCTAAATCAGTGGGAGGCCTAGAGCAGTGGGCTAAGCCAAGTAAAAGTATGTTCAAGTCCAGCACAACGGGAAAGCAAGACAAGTAGAGGAAATGTGACATACATTTACCCTTTAATCTACATTGCCAAGCTTTACAGAAAGAGATGTTTAATGTCCAGAGGAATGGCCGGGTATGAATTGTGGAAGCGAGAGATGGGAGACACCCCATCAGTAGTAACCAAATTCACCTCTATGGATTTGGTCTGTGGCACTTTTACTTTCTCTCGGGTACTTGGCCAGTGCCTGAGGAAAGTACCCGGATGTGGGATTAAAAGGAAGTTTCCCTTATAGAGCTTAGGTGCTCTTAGGTGGTTTAGGCAGCCACCAGCAAAAGGCTTCCATACATATGGAAGGTGTCTGAGTGGCTGGCAAGGGAGCCAAGCCATGGAAATCCCAGATAGTGTACAAGTTCGGGCTGTGTACCCAAAGCAGCGTGCAAGTCCTGGCTGTGTGCCCAGTGGGTTCAGAGCCTGAGGGCTGAAGTGTTGAAGAAGTGTTTCTGATTCTTTTTAATCTGCATTACCAGAAGTGTAGCCCCATGGGGGTCCGTCTATGCTTTGTTTGTTCTGCTTGGATGTGAATAAAGCCACACTTTAGAATCCCATTCCTGGTACTGGACATTACAGTTATTGCTTCCTGTGTTCAGAATTACTTGGGTGCCCCTGTGCAGAGTAGCCAAACCTAGCCCTTGTGCCGAGTAACCTATTCCTCCCCGAACCCAGTCCCCACCTGGCACTGCTGTCAGATTCAAACAGCATACCACCTGTCATTTGCAAAAAGGCAGGGGGTGGGGGTTACATTTTATTGGTATTTTAAATTTTGTCTTGTGAGCATATTATTAGTAGAAATTCGTTAATTGCACTTTTGTTGATTTTAAGGTTGCTGTTTTTTGTACACTTTATTTAAAGAGTCTTCCAGGCATTACATATATTAACCAGTCCTGGATAGGGCTGGCTCTTCTCTCATACAACAGCATACAGGATATTTTTTCTTTTGGTACTCAGGGATACTGTACAAACATGACATGGTTATGTAGTACACAGTTACATGAAATATGCTAAGTCCACTCAGAAGTGTGGCCCAGTGTTTTTACTTGAGCTCTCCCGGCTAGGTCTACAGTTGTAAACTATCTGATCACTTTATACAGGTATTGATCTGAGGGTTTACCTTAGCATTGCACCATAGGCTCAAATATAGAACTATACAGGGATTTAAAACAACAGAAAGCAGGAGGATTGTGCAGCCTTTTCCACAGGATCCCAAATGTACTGAAATTTTTCTTCTTGATGTTGAGACCTATATTGTATTCTCTCTAATTTCATACACTCTACCTGATCTCTGGCCCAAACTGCCACTAGTGGGGTATTGGGTGCCCTCCAAAACATGGTGAATTGACACAAGCCCATCACCAACCCCAGCTGCAGTAGTGGGTTATTCCCAGCTTCTACTCACTGCTGACCCCCGCTCTCAGCCTCAGAAGGACCTCCACTGGGTTCATAACCAAGGGCTACCCCAGAATATGTTGCATGAGCCAAAGAATCTCTTTCCAATATGCATAGACTCTAGGGCATTCCCATATTAAATGACAGAAGGTGCCAGTATGTATTTTACATTTGGGGCAAAGATCCAGCACAGAGGGATCAATCTTATGTGCCAAAACTGGTGTAAAATATACTCTCTTTAAAACATTATATTGGATAGCCTGTAAGCAGTTATTCACAAAGCATTTGAGGGAATGTTTAAGATCCAAGCCTAATCCCCCCAGTGAGGGAATCGGGAAAAACATCTTCTTCCCAGTCTTTTTTAAGTCTGTCTAGCTGATCTGGGAGAGCCCTACCAACAGCCTATAGCATACCCTGAGGGGTTTAAAAGTGTGGTCCTGGTGCCTACCCGTGAAGGCTTCCTCCAGGGAAGACTGCCCATAGCCTCCTGGGCCTGCCCGCACCAGCACCTTTTCCACAGATTTTTGCAGGGAAATGTAAGAGAAGAAAGTGGAGGGAGAAAGGTTATATTTCTGTTTAACTATATTAAAGTCCAAGACATGTCCATCATTCACTATTTGCTCTAGGCGGTAGAGCCCCTTGCAATTCCAATGATCCAGGACTCTATGGGGTATTCTCCCCTTCCCAGCATCTCATGGCATATGGGGGTGTCCGGAGACAGTGCCTCCCTGTGTTGTAAGATGCGATGGGCCATATGCCATGCCCTCCATGTGGCTCTAGTGCAGGGGTGCCCAAACTTTTTCCCCAATTCACCCACCAGGCCTCCTACCAGCATATCATAATATAAAGGTACTTTAGATTTTGTCTCCAAACCCACCCATGCTGGTTGGATTTTCCCACTGCCCATTAACTCTTGAATATGTGCCAGTTGGGATGCCAGGTAGTAAAACTTGACACTGGGCAGGCCCCCACTTGCAACAGGTTTCCATAATATTGCTTTTTTAATTTTGGGTCTCCCACCTTTCAATAATAGCTGGGTGTTAGCACCCTCCAGGGCCTTTATATATCAGGAATATAGACTGGTATCGTCTGAAAGGGATAAATGAACTGGGGTAAGACATTCATCTTTATAAGACTGACACTGCCTAGCAAGGTCAAAGGAAGGGCCCTCCAGTTACAACAATCTTCTTTAATCTTGGACACCACCCTGTGCATATTAATATCTGTCATATAGGAAAGCTTGGCCAGAAGGTATATGCCCAAATATTTAATTTCCTAAGATGGGGATATGAGGCACTGATTGAGTTTGATAGGGACCTTAGCATCCCCCAAGGGCATCCATTCACATTTGCCCCAGTTTATCTTATGACCTGAAATTGGGCCATAAGTAGCAAAAATCTGTGTCAAGGCTGGGAAGTCCTTCTCTGGGTTCCATAAAAATAACAGAATATCGTCAGCAAATATGATGGGGGATTCAGGGGAGAAAGGAGGAGGTGCTACTTCACTGAGAGGGTGGTGGAGCCATGGAATGCACTGCCTAGGGGCTGGTGGAGGCAGAGACGGTGGAGGGTTCAAGAGGGGCTGGGACAGGTACAGGGGAAGGGTTCTGGAAGCAAAATCCAATGCAGCAAGAATATCCGGAACTGGGAAGGGAGAAGCCAGAGAAGGCGAGGGGGTCAGCAAGGTCAGCACCCAGGGTGGGAGCTGACCAATCGAGCAGACTCGAAAGACCGTTAGGCCTATTCTGCTGGCATTTTAGTATGTTAGTATGTTAGTAAATAGTGAAATTACATGATCCTTTCTCCCATCTGTAAAGCCCTGGATATCCTCGTGGAAGCGAATGGTCTCGGCAAAGCTTCAATGGTGAGCACATATAAAAGTGGAGATAGTGGACATCCCTGTCTCGTGTCTTACCTGAGGGGAAAAGGGGCAGAAATGGTGGATTTAGTTAAGATCTGGGCTTGGGGGGAGTTGTATAACATCCAAATCCACCTGAGTACGGTGTCTCCCAGACCATATTTTTTAAGGGCTGCAAACATAAAGAACCACTCCACTCGATCGTCGTAGGGTCGTAGTTGGTGGGATAATCTCTTCCCCAAGGAGGGTCATTAGTGGAGTCCCACAGGGATCAGTCCTTGGGCCCCTTCTGTTCAACGCCTACGTATCTGACATAAGGACAGGAATCAGGAGTGAGATGAGTCTCTTTGCAGATGACTCGAAACTGGGGGCAGTGGTGGATGGGGAGGAGGGGAGGGTGGCCCTGCAGGGGGACCTGGAGGCTCTGGAAAGATGGTCTAGAAAGTGGAAGCTGAGGTTTAATGCAGGGAAATGCAAGGTACTCCACCTGGGGGCCAGAAACCCAGGCCAAGTGTACACCCTGGGGAAATACTACAAGTCTCAATGGCTGAGAGGGACCTGGGGGTGGTGGTGGATGTCAAGATGAACAACTCTGAGACTTGTAGGAGGGCAGCAGCCAAGGCCAACAGGATGCTGGGATGCATCGCTGGGGGATCCACCTCCAGAAGGAGGAAGTGATACTCCTCTGTATAACTGCTTGGTGAGGCCGCACCTGGAGTACTGCGTGCAGTTTTGGAGGCCACACTTAAAGAGGGACATTAACCTCCTGGAGAGGGTCCAGAGGAGGGCAACCAAAATGATTTGGGGCTTGGGGACAGGACCTATGAGGAGAGGCTCAAGAGCTAAATATGTACACTTTGGAAGAGAGAAGGGACCGGGGACATGATAGAGAGGTCTTCAGGTACATGAAGAGGGTAAATAGGGGAGGAACAGTGAGGGTGCTTCGAAGGAAGGAGGAAGGGGCCACTAGAGGGCATGGGTGGAAGCTGGAGGGGGGAAGATTCAGGGGAGAAAGGAGGAGGTGCTACTTCACTGAGAGGGTGGTAGAGCCATGGAATGCAATTCACCTAGGGGGCTGGTGGAGGCAGAGACAGTGGAGGGGTTCAAGAGGTGGGACAGGTACAGGGGAAGGGTTCAGGAAGCAAAATCCAATGCAGCAAGAATATCCAGAACTGGGAAGGGAGAAGCCAGAGAAGGCGAGGGGGACAGCAAGGTCAGCACCCAGGGTGGGGGCTGACCAAACGAGCAGACACGAAAGACCATTAGGCCTATTCTGCTGGCATTTTAGTATGTTAGTATGTAATAGCTCCCCTTCCCATCCTCCTCCCCTCCGTGTCCAACCATGGATTATATTCACAGTCCTACGTATATTTTGTTTGGCCTGCCACCCCCAATGAAACCACCCAGATCTGGATTAATTAACTTCGACAAAAGCTTGTCTAGCCACAAAGCCAGCAACTTGGCCAAAATTTTGGAATCAGAATTTAGAAGTGATATAGGTCTGTAGAATCCACACTTAAGTGGGTCTTTCCCTGGTTTGGGTAAAACCACAATAGTGGCCAAATACATGGAGGGGGGCAGAACACCACTCTGAAATGCTGAGTGTATCATTTGGAGCATAAAGGGCCCTATCTCCTCCCACACCAGTCTATAAAATTCGAGGGAAATCCCATCTGGGCCTGGTGTTTTACCTCTCTTCCTCCTCCAAGCTGCCCATTTCAATTCCTCTGCAGATATTGGGGAATCCAAATTCTCCCTATCCTCCTCTCCCATCATGGGTAGCTCAATATTTGAAAGGAAGCCCTCTGGATCCCCATTCGGAGGGAACTCCAAAGTATAAAGGGTGGAGTAAAACTCCTTAAAAGTATCACTTATATGAGATTGATCATATGTAATGTCTCCCCCCATTGTCTCCAACCCCATAACCATCCTCTCTGCCCTTTTACTTTTAACCAAGCCAGCTAACCACTTCCCTGCCTTGTCTCCATCAAAGTGTGGCCCTGCCTTGGTGATCATCAGGTTTCATTCTATTCTGCGGTCAGATAATTTGTTTAGAGAGCACTTTAAGATTTTTAATTATCTTACTTTCTGAGGGTTGATATTCCCCATCAGGTCATGCTCCAACTCTCTCACCTGTTTCTCTATCTCCTTTTCTTTCTGAGGTAGGAAGAGTAAGATATAGCTTCCCCACGAATGTAGGCTTTAAGCGCACTGTTGTCTAATGAGGGTCATTATACATTAAGTACTCCCGAATGCTAGTCCTTACTTGAGAAACAAATCCCTCATCTACCAGTAAGGAGGGGTCCTTTCGCCAACTAGGCCTCAAGTCTCTCCCTACTCGAATCTACAATTCTACCTGCAAGGGAACATGATCCAAAACCACCATAGGGCTGTAGTAGGCATCCTCCACCTGCCCCGTCTAAACCTTTGGAAGAAAGATATAATCTAACCGTGTATATACTTGATGTGCAGTGGAGAAAAAAAGAGTACTCTCTGGTGGTTGGGTGGCCCTGCCTCCACACCTCCATCAAAACTCGGCCCTCCACCATATTCCTAAGGGCTGCCATACTTCATGGGGGAGGCCTAGATCTCTGACCTGAGTGACACAGAACTGGGTCCAAATATGTATTAAAGTCCCCACCTATTATTAAATTAACTGACAGTGGGGCTAGAGTAACCCCCAGGTGTGTAAAAAAATCAGGAGCATCATAGTTGGGGCCATACACCGAAACCAGTGTCTACACCGTACCCCCTATGTCCACCTCCGCTATAAGGAGTCTTCTCTGAGGGTCAGCATGAGTTTTCAGGACTTTATGTGGTAAGCCAGGCCTCAGCCAAACTGCAACTCCCCTAGCCCTAGAAGTAAAGGGTGCTGTTAATAGGGTGCCCCCCTAGGCATTTGACCGCCTCAGAGCCTCCTCTCATGTGGAGTGAATCTCCTGGAGGAAGATTATATCTCCCCCCAATTTTTTCATGTTAACCCAGACCTTTTTCCTTTTAACCACATGTCGTAGACCATTAACATTCCATGTTATGAACTTCAACCTATTCATGTTACAGACCCCAAGCAATAAAGCACCAATATCATATTTCCCACCTTCATATCCCTCGTACATATATACATTCGTGGAAGACAGATTTTCAACTTTTTAACAACTCCAACAAGTCCCTCTATCCTTGAATATAATCTTGGAACTAAACAAAATTTCCCCAACTGACCCCAGATTTGCTCATCACATCCATTTGTATGCACTGTGCCCCCAGTAACCTCCCTCCCCCAACAACCCCCAGAACAACACAAAATCCATGATACCCCCTCATTAACCCCTGTCGAAATGAACTATTCACCCTCTACTTTGCATGGATCGAGTAGGCCATCCACTGATATATCTCCATGACACCATTCTATAATATTTTCGCCATCATATGGTATCAGGAGGGCTCCCATTTACTGTGTCTACCGCTGAGGGGCAAGGGCCGCCATGGACCCCCCTCCTCCCCCAACAGAGCCCACTAAGAAAAAATGGGGCTCACTCAGAGCCGCTTATCAATTAATACCATGGGAGACCAAGAATCCCCAGCTTAGCTTACATTAACCATCAAAAAGTCAGAAGAAACCTGGTCCAGAACTCCCACCCCTCTGGAGAAATGGACACCCTCAACAGAACGCAACCTAGGGTGCCGCACTCCAAATAATGCTTAATACAGTTTTAAACCACTTTGCACAGACGCCTCATACTGTCTTGGGAGGGAGCCAGGAAACTGTCTCATTTATCGTTTTAAAGAGAAAGGCCCCAAGCCTGTAACATAATTCACCCTCCATTCACATTCAAAACAAAAACAGTTTGGTCAAACTTCCCAGAAGAGTACTGCGTTCGAGCCAAAGTGCCCAGTCCTGGCTCGGTAAACAACTGAAGTTTTTTGTCTTCATATGTGCTCTTTAATCGAGCTTCCTTTCCACATTCATAAATCCAGTCCACCAGTCCAGCGGACTGGAGAACAACAGAGAGAGAAGTTCCATCGCTGGTCGGGGTGGGTCTCCCAGACTGATGTATCACCAGGGCATCGTGGGTGGAAGCGGGAAGGGGAATACCTGCCAAACCAGCCCTTATAGCCCTCCCGAAGGAGTTGCGGTGTAGCGCAGTAAAACATATTAATTTATTTTTTTAATTTATTTTAGCTTTTGTTAACCAGGTAAGTACACTACACAATTGCCTATTTTCAGGTATGACCTGGGAGAGTACAGGAATTACAGATTTAAATACATAAGATGACATGGTACAGATTAGAAACAGGTTACAAGTCATGTGTGGACAACATGATACAGATTAAAACAGCTTACCAATTTTTAGTAAGGCATAGATTTATACAGTATGTACACAACAGAATAACACATGTAGCAACTAAGAGCGGTACCAGAGGTACAGTTAAGGATGCAGCAGATCCAACACTGTTTACAACTTAAAGACCTCAGGGAGTCAAGTCTTTTGTCCAGGAATACCTCCAGAGGAGAGAAGTGCTGTGAAAGATCATGGGGGTTTGGGGCAACCACAGGCCAAAGAAAGTTTAAGGTGGTTCCATATGGTGGAGCGAAGACACACTTGTGATAGGGAGGAGTGGACCTGGGCAGGGAAAGTGTTCCACAGTCTGGGAGTGCACGCAGCAAAATCCCAACCGCCCATATGAGTCCGTGTAGCCGGTATCTTAAGAATGGCTTGCCCCTGAGACCTGAGGGAGTAGGATGAGGAGACAGCCTGAACAAGGAATTTTGCCAGCCCTGGAGGGGTGCCAGTGCCAAGGACCTTTCCCGTGAAGCACCCTAGGACAAAGTTTATGTGATTTGAGGGTGAGAGCCAGTTTAGCCTGCTATAAAGGTCACAATGGTGGGTGAGACGAGGGGGAGCCAGAGCGAAATGGCAGACATTGTTGTAGGCAGCAGACCACCTAGAGAGGTTGACTTTGGGGGAGCGGGCAAACTAGAGGAGCCCATAGCAGAGCGAAGGGAGGAGCACCCCTCTGGCAAGAGCAATATGAGCTGCAGGAGTGAGGTTGCTTTTGGCTCTGTAGGCCAGACCCAGTTTGCAGTTGACAGTCTTGCATATATTCTGAATATGGTGGCCAAGGCCAAGTTGCGGGTCCAGCGTCACCCCCAGGTATTTAAAGTTGTCAGTAACAGGGATCAGGACCCCGTCAGCACCAGAAACACATAACGGAGCAGGGGAGGCCTTAATCTTGGCATGAGACCCAAAGAGCATGGCCTGAGTTTTTTTAAGACTAAGAACCAACTTGTGGGATGAGATCCAGGATTGAATGTTCCCCAAGTCCTCACTCAGGTGGCGATTTATGACCCGTATCTCCAGGGAGTGAGTCAGGATGACCAGGTCATCTGCATAGAGAACTGGCTTACAGTGAACAGCGGCAGCAGGGAGATTGTTCACAAAAATGGAGAAAAGCAGGGGCCTCTCCCGCCTCACCTCCCAAACAGAACCCATCCCAGCCACAGTACCTCTACATGGATTCTCTCACCAGCCAAAAACGACACCAGAGGAGTTCTCTAATAGACCTCATTGTTCCTGTTGTTGCCCACGGGCCTTTTCCAGATCAGCCATACATTCCAGAGCTGCATCAGGGCTAGTAAAGGATTTTGGCTTCCCTCCTTGTGGCCGGATAATAAGGCACGCCGGGTAGACCAGAGCAAATTGGCATCCCAGGTCATGGAGTCACTTCTTTTTTTTTTTTTTTTTTTTTACTTTATCTCTTTTTGTCTCCTTCCCTACTCTCGGAGCCCACTCATTCCTTCCTCTCATCCTCCATTCCACCTCCAGTGGGATCTGCCCCTAGAGTGCCTCCTTCTCCCCTCCTGCACAGTGGGGTCTGTCCCTCTTTTTGGTGGTCCGGATGGTACCCGAGAGGCTATCATCTAGGGCTGCAGAGGTTTTCCATTTTCTCCCTGGTTTCCCCTGCCCTCTGAGGCGTCGTGCGCTGGGGCGTGCGTCCCGAGTGGCGGCGTGCTGGCATGCGCCAAGCCCTCATCCGCCGCGCTCGTCTCCCCTCCCGGCTCGGTGAGCGGGCCGCCTCCATCCCTCATTGTGGTGCTTCCACTGGCTGCGGGGAGATGTAGATGTGGCGATCTTGGTTCCACCCAGGGAGGAGAGGCATCCGTTGGGGCGCTCAATCCTCCCTCCCCTGCCGACCCCCGGCCATCCGAGTCCGTTCCCGAACCCGGGTCGCTGGCATAGCGCAAGGTGTGGTGTCCAGCGCCTCAACCCTCAGTGCCACCGGGCCGGCTATGGAGTCACTTCTTAACCTCGGTGAACACCCTTCTCTGGGTTTGGAGCTGCCATGAGTAATCTGGAAACAAGCTAATGCGTGAGTGCTGTACCATCATTTTCTCTTTCTGCCTTGCCTTCTCCAATACAGCTTGCTGGTCTGAGAAACACAAGAATTTTACAATAATATGTTTGGGTGTCTGGTCTGGGGCTGGTTTAAGGCCTGGGGACCAATGTGCACGCTGAATTTCCAGGGATACCTCGGGGGGGGGGAGAGCCAGGATCCCACATAGACACTTCCGTATGAATGAAGCACAATCTCTCCCCTCCAGGCCTTCTGGTAGGCCTATGACTCTCACGTTGCACCTATGCTCCCAATTCTCATGGTCATCTATAGGTTGTTTCAGGTATTCAATCTCTCGTAGGGCTTTTTGTAAATCAGTATGAGAATTTTGTGGAGAGTCCTCCTGTGTGCTAACCCGTGCCTCAAGTTCCCCCAGTCTGGCCTCATGTTGATCAACGGTTTCCAACACTGAGTTTACAGTCTGCTGGAGGTGCTGGATCTGTGTTGTAACATTCTCAAATCCAGCCTCTATCCTAGTCCCCAGGTCATATTTTAGTTCTTTTAACAATCTTTCCAGCACCTGGTAACCCTCATTGATGGTGGAGGGGGGCTGCTGAGGCCATCACTGGTGTGGCCAGTGGACTGCCCTTAACCTGCGATGTTCCTGGGCTGCCCATTTCAGAAGCTCCCCCCGAGCTGGATTTTTGTAGGCCTCTGGTCGTCTCCACCGATAAGTGCATTTTAAATGGCAATTTCGCCTGTTTTCGTCCAGATTTCGCTGCCGTTGGCATTTAGCACGAACTTGGAGTATAAAATTAACCGAACCTTTGAATAAACGCAGGGGATGGCAAAATAGAACAGTGGATGGCCACGGAGCTCCTAGTTCAGATGTCCATCTTGCTCTAGCACTAGACCACACCCCCTGATTTTAAGGTTGTACTGTGATTTTTTTTCATGTGTAAGGGGACACTGTGTGGAGGAGGGTTGTTACTACATCCCAGAGGATTGTACCACTCTGACACCAGGCCCACTTAAACTTAACTGCAAGATAAGTGAATATGAAACTTTTGATTATGTTTTCTTCCACTGTACATAATCTGAGAATATAAGATATGAGTGCCTGTCCTCTTATGGTTATCCAAATCAAGGTGACGAACAACCTTTTCTAAATGCTGTTATGAACTCCTCTGTAGATTTTGTATTAAGAGATGTAATATATTTAAGATGAATTTATGCTCGGCTATCAAAAAATATAAAATCAAATAATTTTTAGGTCTGCAAAATTGTGCATCTTTCAGACCACCCTTACTGTATGTGTTTTTCTTTTGTAGTGCTTTTAGTGTCTTAGCCCTGGTTTTCAGGACATTAGAGATTACAGGGATAATTCATTTTTCAGAACTCCCGGATCTGTGATGTCCTGTTTACACTTATTGATAGGGTTAAAAATGTCTGTGCCCATACTGAGTTTGCTAAAGAAACTCCCCTAAGGGTGGACTTCATTCCTTCTAGAAAAGTGCAGCATAACAAAAGAGAAAGTCTGTAAAAAATATTCCTCTTGTTAGTTCTTCACTGTGGCCTCTTTTATTGTGATATTTATATATTTTAAAATATATTTCCACTGTAAAATGCTCTTTTAAACATCTGTTTGCTATTTATGTACTGCACGTCTCACCCATACTTGTGAGCTTTATGCTCAAACTGGTTGGCTTCAACTAAGTAGTAGGATCAAATACCAAACATTCCTACTAACTAAAAATATGCTCCTTGGGTTCTTGCCACCTGGAGTGGGAAGCCTTCTGAACAACTCTCTCAAGACCCAACACACTCGCACTCCAACCACTGAACTCTTTCTAGTCCCTAGGTGTCGGCAACACAATGACAGTGATCCATTTTATGTAGAGCCCCATGTTGGTTCAGTGAGTTGCACAATGAAATTGCTAGTCTTCCCAACCTTAGCCAGTTTAAGATTACGCTCCACCAGCACCTCACATCTGTTAGCTCCTGTGATTGCTCAACCTAATCTGAGGTATGTCCGGACCATCTCCTTTACGCCACCTGAGTCCTCTCTCCTCATCTCCTTCCTCCACCTGCTCCCACTGATTGACAATCCTGACAATGCTCTTGGCTGCTGCCTCTATCCCTTGCCCTCTCTTTTGCACCTCCTCCCCCATCCCCCCCCCTCAAATCCTTATTACCCTTTTAAGCAACTTGACAAAGGCTCTGGCTGCTACCCTTCTCCCTTTATCCTAATATCTTACTGACCCCTGGTTCTCCCTTCTTTTATCCTCCACTCCTTCGCGTAATCTGTATCACTGTTTATCGAAGATGTACTATACATATTCATTGCTTGTTAGAAATTAAACTTGGTACGTTCCCCCTTTGTATGTACAGTATGTATTCCTTCCCACTGATGTGGAACCTTTGTAAATGAGCTGCTTTGTGCTTAAAGGTACTTTGTAATCCGAGAGTGAATAAATAAAATAAATAAATAAATGTAAATCTTTTTAATGACTTGATAAGTCAATCAATAAATTAGAAACTTAAACTTAACTCTGCATCTGGATATGATGCCCTATTCAGGAGAATAAGAACCCATGTCCCTCATCCTTGTTTGAGCCAACAAGGCAGAGGTAGTAACCACAGCATCCACGGTGACCTGGTTATAACTCTGGAGGCACCGCTGGGTTCTCTTGTTTAGCAGTTGGACCCAACATGGAGTCAGGTGCAACCAAAAGCATTTTGGTTCCCCCACCCCCCAAAATTTTACCAGACACCATGGCATGTGAAAGACTGATCAGTTGGTATGAAGTGTGGAGATGGATCCTCTAAAATCCATATTGCTCCTTGGGGTCCCACCTGGAACTGATATTGGCAAAACTGAAGAAGTTCTGTCCCAGATGAAGCATCTCAGTATGATAGCTGTACGAGGACATTCCCTGGATAGCAACACCCAGAGTGTGATGGTATTGGTGGAGTTTTGCAATACTGTGGTTGCCACTAAAATGCCCAAAGGACTGATCCAAGATGGATACAGTGCCAAGTGGACAACAGTGACTCATGCCAGGGTGACCACCCCAAAGCTAGAAGTCCCCATCAAAACTAAAGGTTTTGGAGAAAGGTTCCATAAATGGCTTCAGGCTGAAGGGAAGTGAGCCAATGAAGTTTGAATGCTGTTAGGTGACCAAGGAGTACGCTGCCTCAGATCGCAGGAGCAGGACTTAGAAGGTTGAAAATATTTGCAGGTGTTAAACCCTCCCCAACAATAGAAGATGACTTAAAAACCTGGATGGATTATAGTGCTCAATTAATCTAAGCTTTGAAATGCTCTTACCCATGACAAGAAATCTTCTCGGGGAAAGCCTCCAAGGTCCTGCATTGTAAACCATCCATTTTCTGAGGTGCACTGATCCAGAAGCTGTAGCCCAAGAGTATCTGTCTGCATTGGAGAATGTCTTTGGAAGCACAGAATCTACTGAAGATGTCTTGTGGAAGTTTAAAAGGTCAAAGCAATGGAAGGGAGAACCTTTGTCTGCTTCAAGAGGGTATTCTAAGGAGCAATTCAAAAGGGAGGTGTGGCATCCTTGGACCTCAACCATATGAGACTGTAACACATACTCAAGGCTGCCTGCTATTCTACTTGTGACTTCTCATGTTGTACCTGGGACAATAAGTGCCTTGTGGGAATGAAAAAATCTTATTCCTTTTCCAATGTTATCATTGATGGCCTACACTGTTGTAACCCAGGAACTATAGCAAATGCTTTCACTGTCAAATTCTGTAAAACTTTTTGCTTTTGTCAACTGACCCAGCAGTTCCCCTACAACAGCTACTCCCCCACCTCATACTGACTTCCCTCTCCCCTCCTTTCTGTATGAGGAAAATGAGGGTGACAGTGATTCTGAAGCTGCTTAACAGCATTACTCCCGAAACCAATTCAGACTGACAGTCTGGAGCCTAAACTGCTCAAAATGGTTGCCCCATTTATATCTTCCTCAGCTGCCCATATTTTTAATCTCTTTATTTTACTTTCTGTTTACTGTTTACATGGAAAAAAACAAGACAGAATACATTCTCATGCAAGAGATCATAGAGCAGAACAGCAACAAATGCCATAAAAGGAGTAAATTAGATACATTAACCCCATCTTGCAGTCTTGTACAATATGTCTGGAGTGGTTCCTGATATTTGGAAAATTGCCATGGTTGTCCAAGTTGTTAAGAATGGTAACTCTAAGTGCCTGGACAACCATTGTTTAATAGGCATGCTTTCTGTTTTAGCATAATTACTGAAGAAACTCATGGCTACACAACTCACTATGCACCTCACCAGCTACAGCCACCCATCCGCTAATCAACATGGTTTTAGAAAGGAGTATAGCACCTCCACAGCCTTGGCTGTGCTCATCAATGATATAAGCCAGGCCATGGATGCTGGCCTTCTAACTGGTGCTGTTTTCACTGACCTCACAAAGGCTTTGGATACGTTAGACCATTTGTTCCTGTGCTCCAAGCTGTCTGCCTTTGGTGTTTCCCCTACTGCTAAGATAGTTTGCCAACTACATACCTGTATAACACAATCCCCACCACATACCTTCTCTACCACCGTGCTGTGTGGGGAGGGGGAGGGGGAGGGGAAGAAAATAACCTCAAAGGAGACCTCCTTGTCTAAATGTATTTGATGATTCATCTCACCAAGAGCTACCCTCCCCCCTTCCATGTATTACACAGTTCTGAGGTCTGGCTTTTCCTCGCACCTCTAGAGGTGTGGCTTGCCAAGGTGCCATTTATAAGGTCTCAATGCACCTCAGTTAGAACTGTCTTGGACACATTACCTGTACCCCCATGAGGGGAGAAGTCTCTCCTCTCCTCCAGAAGCCATGGTGCACCGTACACCTCTGTGCCCCAATAAGTGTGCTGTCTTCCTCGTTGTGGAGGTCCTATCAGTGTCATGCTCTTCTTCTCTTTGGCTTTGGGGAAAACAGAGCCAACTTTGTCAGTCAAAAAATAGATTTTGTATGCATTACACTATACTTTTCCCCCTCATGGCAACTTGGGATAGTCATTACTTCAGTTACACTGTGATCACAATAACTTGATTTGGTTGCATTTCTGAGCTGAAATTGCATTGTTTAACACTGTACCATTTCAGCAATGCAAGGACACAGAGTGTGACACTTATACATAAACTTCTTTTGCAAAATGTCAACTTGTATTTCGTTTAGCGGATGCACACAGCTTGAGATAGCAAAAAGATTGTGCCCAAAGACCTAACCTGCAGCTCCCATTTTGGGCCAGGTTTTAATTAGTAACCAAATTAGTTATCACACTAAGCATAATTTGGCATAATCACAGTCACTATACACAGTCTCTGACCAGATGGCATGGGTTCAAATCTAGTAGCATCAATAGCTTTACAGTTTGCATCTTGACATTTTTTCCCCACTTTAACTTTAACTACATTATTGCTGTTTTATTAAGTTGACATTACAAAGGGAATATAGCTACAGTCCACTCACAACTGCGAGCAGGATGAGCAACATGGGGAGTACCCACCCCTGTCAGGTACAGAAGGAGCAATCATTGCCTCTGGCAGAGGTCAAGTGATGGGGTATTCACATCCAGGATGTACATATGCACAATAAGTTAATGCTGCCTCTGCCTCCATGGGAGTCAGCATCATTTTTACTGTCACGTAACAGTAACTTACCAGATACTGGGTCTGCCTATTGCCCCTAGGGTGAAGATCCTTGGCCACGAACTGCCTGGTCCCCACAGATTACATAGGCCCTTTGTTTCAGGCCCCTGGCCCCCACCACACCTGGAAACTCATCTGGTATTATGTTTCCACCATTAAGAGGAACACAGAACAGATACTGCAGAAGGCATCGTGATGCCTTCCTTGAGAGTGAACCTCCAACAGGCTTCTGCCGTCTCCAGTCTTGAACCCCTGTCAGGGCCCAAGTTTTCAGAAGCCCCCATTGGAGGGAGCCAGGGCCACCCAGACCCAAATCCCTATTACTGTGCCTGTAGACCCCCTACTAATAGTGAGGATGGAGAAACACACCCAGAGGTGCTAAAGCTGGATCTCTGCACATACCCAGGACTAGGGAACCACACCAAGACTATGTTTGGTAGGCTGAAGCCCCTATCTATATGGTCCTAGTTGGTAGGAAAGCTGGCCCAGGAAACCTCCAGGCCAATGAAAAATTGGTATGTGCAGGCTCAGAGGCACACTGTTACCAAGCAGGAGCATGTTTAGGTTAACAGGATACACCCTATTAAAAATTTAGACAATTTCCAAAACTGTTTGAACCAGGGCTAGCTTATCCCTCTAAATGCAAAAACATTAAAGGGAATCTGTACATTTCCTTATGAAATTATTTTGTAGGTTACTATGAGGATACAGTATGTAAATTGCTAGGTTATATTTATAAAATGTTTTCAGTAAGATGGAAAAATACATTGTAATGTGGAGGCATCCATTTTGTGGACAGGAAGGGTGCTGTGATGATGTCACTGCCTCATCAACTCTAACAGTATGCCATTAAGTAGGTTAAAACAAACTGCTCCTACAGACAAGAATCCTGTTCAATCATGAAGAGAATCACTGGATTCTTTTCTTGCACTCTGCCAAACATAAAATCTTGGGTGTTCCTCAGAATATAATAATATCCCTGACAACACATTCAAACTGTTCTCACCTGCTGCACTGCACACGGTTTACAGTGGTGAAGCAGTGACATCATCACAACACCCTTCCTGTCCACAAAATGGATGCCTCCATGTCCCTATTTAAAAAGCATTTTTCTGTCTTGCTGAAAACATTTTCTAAATATAACCCAGCAATTTACATACTGGAGCCTCATAGTAATCATTACAATAATTTCATAAGAAAATGTACGGATTCCCTTTAAAGCACACATTTTTCAGCATTGGGTAACAAAATCCCGATACTGCAATTAACATTAGCATATTAATTGTAAACATCTGAGAGTCATTTGTAATCCTCATAACTTCCATCTGTGATAGGCAGGTTACACCTGTGTGTGAGTAAATAACAGATTAAGCTAAATTCCTCCATGTCAGCCTTGGCTGATATAATAGTTGGAGTACCCCAAGGATTAGTCCAACTCTTCTTCACCCTATTCATTAATAACCTCCCTAAAATGGCAAAGAATTGTAAATGCATATCTTATGCATGCGACATAATGTTATAGCATAACACAGATGAAATCTCAGTAACACATCACACCAGCACCTTTTAGACTCTTTCTCCCTCACACAGTTCTGGCTTCTTAGTGACAAGCAGCCATGCTGTTCAACTCCAAGCTAAAACATTACTTGGTTGCCACAGGCCTCTCCATAGCTTGTGCTAACAGCTCCCTCCTAGAGGAAGTTACCACTGTAAAATATTTACAGTATATATAAAAAGTGCACTGCAGTTTTCAAGTTTATAGGAGATAAAGATCTGTAGCGGTGTACAGAGATCAGAGCAAAGCCTGGCAATGCCCTTCTGGTGATAAAAGCAGCCTTTTACCACAGAAGACACAAGATAAATAAACGTCAGCTGTCCAGAAAGGACAGCTCTCAAACTTTGGACTTCCCTATCCACTTTTAGGTGAACCTCTTCAAAAACTGGGAGCTTTAGCTGTCCATCAAGGACTACTCCTAGACTCTGGATTTCTCAATCTACTTTTAGCAGAACTTCCATTAAAAATGGGGAGCTTCACCGGCTTCGTGGAGCTGGGTGACAGGGGATTCCCTGGCAAGATGGCGACCTGGGTTTGCACCCAAGCCCAGGATGTCAGGAACAGAGGCCGGCAGGGAGGGGTTCAGAGCATCCCGGGGGGGAGGCATGGATACACTGCCCTTTGGCAGCTCCTTGCAGCCAGATTCGGCATTGTGCTTTGTGACGTGGATGACCACATGCTGCATGAATGAGTAACAAGGATGCCGCAGCGTGCTCCTCAGTGGGCAGGCAGAAGAAATCTCAAGAAAAATGTCCACCTGCACTGGCCGGATGATGGCAGCCCCACCTCCCCTTGCTGCAAAGCCAGGAAGCCCCTGAGCTGTGCACCAACCGATGTAGATGCGAGGAAGTGCCTTTCTGGCATTTTGATCTCCCCTGCCTGATGCTCCGTTGGTAGGGCCCCCGCCCCAGTGAAGGGATGCACCGGGCCAGTTGGGACGGCATGAAAACGGTGCAGCAGATGGTTGAATGGGAAAGCAGATAAGGGAATAGGCTTGGACGCCCAAAGGAGTGGACAGCAGGGGAGAAAAACAGATCATACAAAAAAATGGGGAGTTTAAAGTGACCTTAGAAAGGTGATAAGAAACAGTTTTTATACCTCTAGATACCCTCCTGTTTTCCTTTTAGTGTCTATCCAATATTCTGATATGTTTTAATTTTTTTTTGTTAAATTAGTAATCTGCCGGCCCTGTAGCATCGCGCAATGGGTGTTCGCTCAGCACGCTGGCAACCCAGGTTTGCGACCCAGTCCTGGGATGTCAGGAGTGGGTGCCATCAGGCAGGAAATTCAGGGTATCCCTTTAATGCCTTCCTCCCAGGGGAGCAAAGGTGTTTTGCCACCTGTCTAGTGGCTACTGGTGGCTTTGGGGTGGTGTCACAGACAGTGTGGGTGACCACACACTGCGGACATCCCCATTCAGGACAAACGCTGTGGCACACCTACAGTGAGTGAGTGGGTGGGACCAGATAACAGGAAAAAGCCCCTTGACTGACCTAAAGATGGCCACCAGTCCCTGGTGCCACAGTAGCCTGGGATAGCCCTGTGCTGACCCCCCACTGGCCCCTGGGATAATTGGATGTGCCTCTAGGCACTTCTCTCCTGGAAGGAGGGGGACAGTCTGCTGGAAGGGATGCGTCAGGTCACCCAGGAACAACTGGCAGTAACGGGGCAGTGGATGACAACCAAGGGAGAAGTGGTGGCTGGGGGTCCTGTGTGCATGGCCCAAAGGAGTGGCCAGTTGAGGGGGAGGAGGTGCAATAAAACAAAAAATTATTAAATTAGTAATCTGAATCCCACTCGTGACTAGAGCTACCATTCTCTGTTTTCATACCTCCTGAACATTCTTGACATCAGTAACACCATTCCAGGTCATTCAGGTGAATAACATGGAATGGTGTTATTGATGTCATAGAATGTCATAGAATTTTGAAAAGACAGAACAATAGCTGCAGAGGAGAGTAAAACTCAGTGTAGATCTAAGTTCTCCCAAAAGCTAAATTGTTTATTTATCAAAAATTGGTCAAAGCATTTCGGAGGGAAGGGTAACTCTGTAAAACTCAGTTCCTATAGGCCAACAGCTGTCCACCATTCCCCACAAGAAACAACAACTCTCTTCTCAGGGTTGATAGCCAACCAGTTAGAGGCCTTCCTAAATCAGATTTCTGAAAGTCATTGTTATAAACTCAGCACTGACAATGTCCTGTCAGGAGCAAAGCACAGATAGAGCTGGAAAATCCATTCTGTGGCATCTTATTATTTTGACCATCAGAAGCATGTGCATTGCAAACAACAAAGATGACAGGGTAAACCTTAATGAATCCCACAGTCAATTGTAACCTGCCACAACTGGAATGATCTATTACCACCACCTGTTCTCTCCCATGTAGGAATGACTGGAACCATTTAAGGGCAGTAGCAGTCATTTCCATGAGCAGCTGAGCTCCTGAAGTCTGGCTAGCAATTCCTGATGCTCAATAGTCTCCAATGCAGATGACAGTTCAAGAAGTATTAAAATACTTCTCCCAGATCTCACAAGGTGCAGATCATTGCACAACCTGATAAGAGTTGTTTCAGTGGTATGGTGTCTCCAGAAATCTGAGTAGAATGGCTCAAAGACATTATCCACTTCAAGGTGGTCAATTAGCTGCTTTGCAGCCTCTTTCTCCACAACCTTCCCTAGAAAATGGTGGCTGGAAACTAGACAATAGTTCACAAGATCATCAGGATTTAATGATACCTTCTTGAGTAGGGGTCTCACTACCACCTTCCTTAAACCTTGGTAAAAACCCTCACACAGTGAGGCACTGACAATTCCCCTGATGAGTGGTGTGAAAGTATCCAACACCTTCTTAAGCAGATGGGTTGGCACCAGGTGTAATCTAGAAGTAGTGCTATGCAAACCACAGGCCAACTTGAGGATGTCTCCCACATTCAAATGTCTGAATCACCCAATGGTCTTTCCATGCCTCTAGTATCTCTGTTCTAATCTCTGCCACCAGTGTCTAAGGTAGTTTTTGAGATGCAGTTTTGGATTCTGACAATCTTAACCTTGAAGAACATATTAAAATGGTTGCACCTCTCCACAGAGACCAGCTTCCTGTTCCACTAACAGTTAGGATGCAAAAGACTGCTTACAGTTCAGAAAAGTGTAGTCAGTCTGTTTCTCTCAGTTGCAATTAAAGTGCAGAAGTACTTTCTCTTCTCCAGCCTAACTGCTTCCTGGTAGAATTTTAAATGATCCTCAGAACACATCTATTGGCATACACCCCAAACTCCACCACCTGCACTGTCATTTCTTGCCTTACACCTTCAGTTATGAAGCTCGTGAAAAAACAGGGAGTGCTTCCATCTGAGGTCATTAGGCCTGAACAAATTGGTGTCAGGGTGCCCAGGATCACTGGAAGAGCCCTGTTATAGGCTTCTACCAGGGCACTACATCCCGGTATAGACCTTGAACAGGCTAAAAGTGTCCGAAAGACTTGGGGCTGAATTAATGAAAGTGAAAGCAGCACACAGTAAATAAAGAGACCACTACTGTTTCTGCAGTACCACAAGACTGAAGAAGTAACAGAAGCACTGCTAACAGGCACGGTAGCTGTGTTCATGAATCACATGGTGAAGTTTTGCAAATGGCATATTAACATTCATGAGGTCCTTAGCTTGTTATCTGGGCTGCAGAAGATGACATTACAGTCACCAATACATAGGAGCCTGCAGTAGTGCATGCATCATGTGATTCAGAATGGGCAGGGAGCACACGTTATCTGCCTTTACAAGCACAGTTATCCAGTATGCAATAGTCGGTCTCTTTTCTGGACAGCCAAGGCTGTAGTATCTTCTGTGGTCCTTTGACTTTTTTGACTTGGGAACTGGAAGAACACAGACTCAAATGCTGTTAGAGCCAAAGTATCACTGTGTGACCTTGGGCAAGTCATTTAACCTCCCAGTGCTCCAGACCACCAAATTGTGAAAATGTTGAGGCAGGACCCACTGTAGCTTATATGTTACATCTCAACTGGGCTATTCTGGGTGAATAATGTCTAAACAAAAAATAAAATAAACTTCTGCATCCCTTTCCTTCTTCTTGAGGGCTGCTGCCAGTATGTAGGCAGCCTGCACAATTGCCATTTTGTGTCACTACTGCATCCCTGTGCAGTGCTATTTGATGGGTGCTTCAGAACCTCCTTATTACGGCTGCAGCAGGCAGAGCTTGCAGATGTTTTGCATGTGCAAAAGGAGTGATGTCATGTTTTCTGTCCGTGGAACTGACTGAAGGTGTAAATAGTCTCTTCCACCTTACCATCATCCAAGCAATGTTTTCCGCCCTCAAATAAATGCACTTTTATGTTAGTCAATGGTCGCAGGGTACTATTTTCTTTCTTAAATGGGTGGTACAAGAACTGGAACCTGAGTAGTGGGAGGCAGCATTAGGTTTTTTTTTTTTTTTTGGAAGTAAGATCCACCCCATCTCCACCCGAGAAGCCCCTTAAGATCCACCCCCAACTTTTTTCTGATTCATGTGGGAGGGGCATGAGGTGGCTCTATCATTCTGTAACAAGACACACTAGTTTGGGACCTGTATCAACCAACAGAACAAGCCTGTGCAGTGTAGAACAGAAGATACTTAATGCCTTTATTAAGGACTAGGAGAACAGAAGTTATTTAATGCCTTCAAATTGACTTTGGAACAAATGATTGTCAGAGCCACCTGAGGCCTCAGAAGGAGACCTAGACACACATTCTAATTTACAGTTAAGAGCCACAGGTTTTTCTTTAACATATATATATATATATATATATATATATATATATATATATATAGTTTATATATAATTTGTCCTTTTAGTAGTTTCAAAACTTTGAAAGCATTGTTGTTAGTAATGCATTTAGAAATACCTTTTTAATTGGTTTTACAGTTAAATATGCAGTTTCATGTCAGGACACATTTTTTTGGGGAGGTCAAATTATTTTAATCATGGGCTCAGTACTAGGTGAACACAAGCTTTGATGATAAAGTGTGTTTTTTCTTTTAAGTTTGAGATGTATTAGAAAACATTGAACAGGAAAACAACTGGTGATTTTAAAAGCTATTCTGATCAGAGTTGACATTACAAAAAATCTTAACTGTATTTTTTATTTTATTTTATCATGGACACTAGAAACAGGATGTTAACATTTACTCCACGGAACCTGTTATTCATTTTTTTTTTATTGCATCTTGTCCCAGGCAATCTTCCCAGAGTGCAGTTTGTCAGGGCACATTTTTTGAGGGAGGGGGTTCAAATTATTTTAATCATGAAGCATTGGTGTTAGTAATGCATTTAGAAATACATGTTTTAATTGTCTTTACAGTTAAACGTGCAGTTTCATGTCAGGGCACATTTTCGGGGGGAGGGGTTCAAATTATTTTAATCATGGGCACAGTACTTGGTAAACAGACTTTGATGATAAAGTGTGTTTTTTAATTTTTGTCATTGAAGAAATAGATAACTCCCTGTTGTGGTGGTGCCAAGTTCAAAATTAGAAATGCTGCTATGACACATAATGGGACAGCACACATCTCATTTCAATGGAATAAGCAGACCTCCTTCATTTTTCATTTATGTGGATTCAGTGATTATCGTTGACACATCTTGTGATACTAGTGCTAAGACAGCTCTTCATTGAAAATATAGGTGTTTCAATACAAGATGATAAAGAGCAGCTAGAAAAAATAACATCCATGTAGAATTCTTACATATTTGTTTAAGACACCAGCTCAGCGTCCAGCTGTTAAAATTCCCAACTGATGTTTTACACTTTGCGCATCCTCAAAGTACTGTGCAGCAAGTTGTTAGCTATAATTTAAGTTCTGCCAGCGTGTATAATAACCTGGCAATGGTCTTCTATTGATCCAGTCCTTAATTACATGCCCACATTGCTTTGGCATACAATTGCTAGGTAACCATAATGTCACCTGTTATACATTTATTCTTTGGCTTCTAAATGGCAAAACAGTCCATTATACACACTTAAAACAGGCATTTAAAATGTGTTCTTTTCAGGCTAAAACAGGAGACAAAATCAACATGAAATTTTTCCCATTTCAAAATGGAAGCTGCAGTCCCAAACAACTCTTCCCCCCATTGTTGTACCTCTGCATGTCTTGTTGGTAGAATGACTGATTTGTGTGTTTTTCATTTTTTTTTAATAACAGCCTACTCTCTAGCCAGCAAAGGAGCACACCTTGCTCCTGGGGACAGTTAGCATATCCCAAACCACTGACTGTCATCATTTACATTAGTCCGGTCAGAGGAAAGGTGCCACTTCTTTTTATCATTAAATTAAAAAAAAGAGGAAAGGCCTAATATCTTGAAACAGATTTAAGAAAAATTATTCTGCACTTACTTTGAGATACATTTTTTTCAGCTCTCCTCTTTATTATCAGAGCTACTGATGCCACAGTGAAAACTTTAAAAAAACTAATAGCTTGGTACAACTCAGTTTACGTTTTAAATATATTCTGTAGATTTCTCTTGCCTATCTTTTATTACAGAGGAAATTTGGATGAATATATATGATCTTTATCTGTTAGAGTTCATCTGCCTCTATACCTTACTCCCTACTTCACGTCATAATGCTATGTTGTGACATCACAGTCTGCTGTCATGGGAGTAACTGTGATGTCACAAGCCATGCATTATGACCTCAGGTAGGGAGAAAGCACCAGGAATACATTAACACTTCAGAAGCAGTGGCCCTCTTTTCATTCAAATGGCCTCAGTAAAAAATAATGGGGGGAAAATACAGAACTAATGTGAAATATAAACTGAACTGTGTCTAAATATTATGTTTTCTTTCACTTATCCTGAAGGTGTCATATGCTCTTAAAGACTGGCACTCTGCTTGGGGGAAGGTGCTCCTTGGAGCAAGGTGGCAACATGTACGTTACATGTGTGTTTTGGTGCTAAACTGTAACACAATTGCTTTCATTGTTTTTCCTGTACTATAACTGTTTTAAGACATTCCAATACATGCTCAAATCCATAGGCAATTACTGACAGCAAAATAGTGCTGCTTGAAAAGTTTTTCAATCCAAATTAGTGAACATGACTGTGACTCTAGCGGCAGTTGCCTCTCCACAGACTGTCATGACTATAACTTCTCCCTCTGTCTGTCTGTCTATCTGTATGTCTATCTATGTAATTATCTATATTTCTATCAATTGCATCTATCCCTATTTTTACTTACTGTATATGTAAAATAAACCTGCATATCGCATTTGCCTGCACTCTGAATACATACTTATGATACAGTGCATATTTGTACTCCACTCCTGTATAGACCTCATACCATCCTGATATTCCCATTATTACAGGCATAACTACCTTAACCTTATCAACAGCAACCCCTTATAAAAATTACTATCATATTTTCTCTCCTAATGAAGTCCATCATTACACCTGACTGCCTGACGTCAATGCATTACTTAAATATAACTTACATCACCGCAAGGACAAACCCACTGTTTTTCTCTATAAAACTGTGTAAATAATCCCAAGATTGAACATATGCCAGCCATTACTTTTTCATGTATGTACTGCCACCTATTCGACCTGTCAAACCTATACTGCTTACCATTCCTTCCATTGAAATCTACACCTCCATATCTTTTCCTAATAATGTGTCTGCCTTCCTCAGAATGCAAAATAAAACAAATCTTACTAGCTAAAAATCACTGTGTTGTTTCTCCATGTCTCCTTAACAGTTCCACACAACCTCATTA
The DNA here is from genome assembly GCA_016271365.2 of Neoceratodus forsteri. NCBI lineage: Eukaryota > Metazoa > Chordata > Ceratodontiformes > Ceratodontidae > Neoceratodus > Neoceratodus forsteri. Next base: position 752,148,025 of record CM028134.1, on the reverse strand, counting down.
ACTTCATTATGCGGTGGTGGATCTGACCAGCCCTTGTTTAGCACAGCAGGAACAGTGTGCTATTTGCTTCCTGAATGTTGTCTACAATGCTCTGGGGGGGTGGCTGGTATGCTAATCACAGCCACACTAGTGCTGTGCTGGCAGCTCCATTTCCAGCAGTTGTGTGTGTTGCAGAATCTGCATCTCTCTTGAATTCCACCATGTGTGCATATTTTGTTACTGTGCCTGCACTGCTCGCTGACTGTGTTTTTGTTCCCAGTGGCAGTGGTGTCCTGTTCTGCAATCCTTCAGCTGATGGACCCTTGCAGTTAGCCTGTGCTGCTTCCACAGTGTTTAGCAGGAGTATGTTTGTGTCCCCACTAATTGCTGTTGTTTCCTTTAGAGACTGCCTCCTGAATCAGGAGGCATGAAATAGCACATGCTGCCTGAAGTAGTGTGCATTTACTGTGTGGTATTTCTTTCATGAATCTAGCCCTTACAACCTAATAGAATCTGATACTGGACAACTTCCATTGCTGAAGGGTGCTTCTTAAGGGCCCTGAGACTGAATGAAATTGTGCAGTGGTCCAACCAAATGACTGGATCCACTGGGATTTTATTTATTTCCATACCTGTTGAGAGTATCACGGCCTGCATGTGGCCCTTGCAGTGCATGGTTGCAGACATACTGTATCTTGCCAGACCCAGCTCCTCGTGAGCTACAGGAATCTGAGGATAGATTGATCTGAGGATAGATTAATCTGAGGATAGATTGATCTGAGGATAGATTAATCTGAGGAGTTGCTGACCCTGACATTGAGTCCCTGAGTCTAGGGGCATCCAGCACCATAGCTGCCATCTTAGCAAAGGAGGCAGTATAGCGCAGTGGTCTAATGCTCTGAGCTGCAAATCTGGAGACATCCAGCAGACCAGACCTGGGTTTGAATCCCATAGCTTCCACTTGCATACTGTGTGACCCTAAGCAAGTCACTTAACCTCCTTGTGCTCCCAGGTCGCTCCTGTAAAAAAGCTTCCAGCTTAGTGTGCTATACCTGGTTAAACAACTAAATAAAAAAAAAAAATTCCTTTAGGAGGTCAGTTTTTCAACACAGAGGGAGGTAAAGAAGAACAGTCTTAAACCTCAAACCAGTTAAACACTCAAGGTCAAGCACCCAAATGAATCCTGCCCTTTTGTACAGGAGACACTGCTCAGCCCGGCTCAGATCTAAAACAGATAGCTACCACATTACCCCATGCTTCTGGTCAGGTTACATATTATGGAAAACCTTGCTGGGACCAACTCTGTAAGGATCAGCCCGGCAGAGTCATCTATCCAGGTTACTGTGATACATGCTAGATCAGCCTGTAAATCAGAGATCAAGTCCCTGATAATAGGTGCTTTATTCACAACTGACATAGCATTGTAAAGCAATACATGGACAGGAGGGGCCTGGCAGTGTCATTCACATTGTTATCTCCTGTACTGTATTGTAATGTGATATTGCTTGGCCACAGGAATCAGACATGAGAGCTCCCTGCTCTCTCCCAACATATTTAAGCAGAAGTGCCTCCTAGCCTCCCCCCACCCCCAGACAAATCTGCTCCTATTCAGCCCCTGCAGATTTCTGAAAGTAGCCAAATTGTCCTTGGGGCTCCAGAGCATCCAATCCTTAACAAGATTTAGTATTTATTTCTTTTACCAGGAACATTTTTATTGAGCAAGCTGATTGCCGAAAATAACCTGGGCAACAACTGAAGCATAGTCACATGGTGTACAAGTTACTTAAGCAAATTTCTGAATCCAAATCTGCATGCTCTGATGGGCATTAGCCTAAGCTTCTCCGCTTAGCTGTCAAGGAAATAACACTGATGATCACCAGAATCATTAATCTGTCGCTGATGTCAGGGATTGTCCCTGGCATCTGGAAAGTGTCCCATATTGTCCATGTGTTCAAGAAAGGTGACCCCAAGAATGTAGGTAATTATTAGCCCACTGCATTTTTACCTGTGCTTAATAAGTTGCTCAAGGAATTGGTATCTACTCAACTATCAGGTTACTTCAAACAAGACACTCATTTATCCCCATATGTACATGGTTTTGGGAGTGCCCATAGTAAGTCCACTGCCCTGTTTATTTTTACAAGTAATATAGCTACTGCTGCAGATAGGGGTTACTTTACTGGGGCCATTTTCATTGATTTTATGAACGTCTTCGATCTTGTAAATCACCACATGCTCCACACAAAGCTCTGTAACATTGGTATCTGTCTGACCACCCTTTCTTGGTTTCATAACTACTTGAGTAACAAACATTAGAAAGTTAAATTTGGGCCCTCCTCTGATTCTGCTGTAACCTCTTTTAGAGTCACATGGGGTCTGTTCCTGGCCCCCCTCCTCTTTTTGTTACACATTAATGACATCCACAATTGTCTGACATACAGCTCAGTGATTCTCTATGCAGATGACCTAATAATCTTCATATATTCTAACAATAGTGGTACAATTAGTATCATTTCACCTCTGACCTTCAAGTGGTCCAGAATTGACTGGTATGAAAAAAATTACTTCTTAATGTCACAAAAACTCAAGCTATGCTTTTTGGTACTGCAACCAACTTAAGAAATGATCTATCACCACTTTAGCTCTCCTATGGCAGTAGCAATTTTATTACCAAATTTGTTTAATTACCTTGGAGTAACCTTCAACCCATCACTCGACTTCTCCCTGCATGTAGCAACTATATGCAGATCAGTTAACACTAGAACTGATTTATCGAATATGGTCATTCATAGTCTCACTTCTTAAGCACGATTAGCCATCACTGGAGGTATTACTCTCCCAAAACGTATGCATGGGATATCTGTGTATTCATCTGCTGCAAAAACCCTACTAAGGAACTGGGATGTGACTTACAATAATATATGTCATTTTGCCCTTGCTACAAACTGCTAACTGGCTATCCTTTTAATCTCTTAGGGATCTCACTCTGGACGGTATTGTACATAATGTTATCCGTAAAAGAGCTCCCTGATCCTTTGCCTCTCTCCTCCTTTCTAATCACAGTATACACTCCATAAGATCTTCTGATCTGGCTCTTCTCTATGCTCCAAAATGAGAGCTATTGCTGGAAACTCTTCTTCCTCATATCTTACCCCTAGACTATGTAACTCCATTCCCCTTGAGGTGCACAACTGTCAGACGTCACAGAGTTTCTGTACTGCCTACCATAGGCACTTACATAATGTGCTAGTTAAATGCCTGGGTTGCTGTATTGTTGTGCATATTTCATTTTTCATAGACACATAGAAACACAGAATTTGATGGCAGATAAGGACTGCTTGCCCCCCCCCCAGTCTGCCCATTTCCCTACCTGATGGATAAGCTGCAGATTCTAGTTAACCAACAGCTTATTTCCTCCTACCCCCCACTAGAATTGTTTCATGTCTTTCCCATACATTCTTGAAGTCTCCCACTGTTCTTGACTCCACAACCTCCTCAGGAAGGCTGTTCCATGCATCAACAACCCTCTCTGTGAAAAAATACTTTCTAAAATTACCTCTGAGCCATCCCCCCTCTATCTTCAAATTGTGCCCCCTTGTTCTTGCACATCTCTTTTTCTGACAGATGCTACCCTCTTGGACTTTGTTAATTCCCTTGAGGTACTTGAAAGTTTTTATCATGTCCCCCCTCTCCCTCCTTTCCTCGAGCGTATACATATTAAGCTGCTTTAGTCTCTCTTCATACAACTTCTGGTGCAGACCCTGCACCATTTTGGTTGCCCTCCTCCGAACAGCCTCCACTCTGTCTATGTCTTTGCAGAGATGGGGTCTCCAGAACTGCATGCAGTACTCCAGATGGGGTCTCACCAACTGTCTGTACAGAGGGATAACAACTTCTTGTTTTCTACTGTTGATTCCTCTCCCTATGCATCCCAGTAACCTCCCAGCCATCCTTACTGCCTTCTCACATTGCATGCCCACCTTTAGGTCATTTGATATAATTACTCCCATGTCCCTTTCGATTTTTGTTGTTGTTAGTATCTCACCCCCCATTGTGTACTCTTCCCCTGGGTTTTTGTTTCCCAGGTGCATTACCTTGCACTTCTTTGCATTTTCATTTAATTTAATTTTATTTATTTTACTAGGAAAAGCTCCATTGAGCAAAACTAATTTGCAAAGAGGTCCTGGTTAGGACAGTATAGTACAGGACAGGACAGGCAGTACAGTACAGTAGAATCACAACGATTACAAGGGAGCAAGACAAGGAACAGAACAAAATTTACAAGCAATATCTAGTCTGATAAATCAAATAAGGATATACAGCTCCAGAAGTAAGTAAATATAAAACATAATATATTAAGATAGTGTGGTTGTTACAGTCGAGACCACTGTAAGCAACAACCAATTTGAGATGAATAGCAATTGAGGGTCTAGAAGAAGGTACAACTATCAGTGCAACTGATATCAATTAATGTTTTGAAGGAATGAAGTTTCCCAGCTGAGTTCAGTTTCAAAGAGGCCTGAAGTTTGTTCCAGTACGTCAGAGCGAGCCAGCTGAAAGTCATTTTGCCGTATTTGGATGCAATTCTGGGAGTTTCAAGTGAAATATCTTTGCATGTTCTTAGGTTATATGGAGGTTTTGTAGAATAAGTTAGCAATGTATTGTGGTATATCAAGCCTAAGAGATTTGTAGTACCATAAATATAGGTTTTTAGTCATCTAGTAGTGATGGAAGGCCAACCAACAGATGCATAGATGGTGCAGTGATGGGTTCTTGCAGGCAGCCCAGTAATGAATCTCAGTGCCCTGTGATAGAGGACTTCTAATTTGGCAAGTTGATCAGCTGCAGCACCTCTATACACTAAGTCCTCATAATCAAGCAGGGTTAAAAATGTGGCTGTGACTAGGGCTTTACAGGCATCCAAAACTCTTCATCCTAGGGGACTTCAACATAAATTGGCTGTCCAGCATGCACTCTAAAATCTACAACCATGTCTCCTCACTAAACTTAAAACAACTTATTTCTGACCCAACGCGTCTAACTAACAAATCTGGGAAACATACCCTAATTGACTGGGTGCTGACCTCTCACCCCCACCATGTCATAAACTCTGGTATGCTCCCCGATGCACTCAGTGATCATCATATGATCTACTGTGTGCATAAAATTCACCATCCCAAGTCCCCTCCTGTCATTCTCAACTTACATTCCTTCTGCTCCCTAGATCTGTCTTCACTACAATATGACCTGTCCAACATCGGTTGGACCCCAGTTACCTCTGCCTCCTCCGTCAGCTCAGCCTTATCCTTTTTTAGCTTGCAGTTCCTGAACATATACTGTAGGACCAACATGCACCTCATAGAAACGTGAGGGTATGTTGAAATCACCTTCCCTGGGTCACTGCAGAGCTCATAGCGTGCCAACGTGCAAGAGACCAAGCTTGGGCTGTGTATAAAACTTCTGGTACCCCCCCCCGATCTTCAATGCTATTGCTCTCTCCGCAACACTCGCACCAAGGCCATTCGCGTCGCCAAGGCGGAGTACTTCCAATCCTCCCTCCAGGCAAATATCAAAAATCCATCCAAATTCTGAAAGGTTATCCATGCTCTGTTCTCCACCCCTACCCATATCTCATTTTCTATCCTAAAAATTGGCACCCAGACAATTGACAACCCTCCCTCCATGGCCGCAGAATTCAACAATTATTTCACTACCCATGTCTCCTCCCTTCTTGCATCTCTTCCCTGCCCTGCCTCCGGGGACTCTACTGTTCCCCCCTTTGCCTCCTCCTCCTCCCTTCCCAAGTCCCCTTCTGCACCACAGTTCTCTATTAAGCCTGTTCACCCGGATGACACCCTGTATATATTACTTGCCCAGAATCCAGTCAAGGGCAAAACCCTCGCAGTCTCGACCCCAAGCTACTTCACCTTTCTGCTTGCTCTATAGCTTATTCTCTAACTAATCTTCTGAACTGTTCCTTTCTACATGCTATAGTTTCTGATGCTTGGAAGTCTGCCACCATGATTCCTCTCCCTAAAAGTGGGGACACCTCCAAACCTTGTAACTTCTGCCCCATCTCTCTTCTCCCCACTCTGACTAAACTTCAGGAGCATCTGGCCCTGGAACAACTCTCCTCCTTCCTTGACTTCTCCTCCTTTTTCACCCCTTTCCAGTCTGGATTCTGCAAGGACCACTCCACCACCATCTTCCTCCTATGGCTCACTGACTTCATTCTCTCAGGCATGGATCAGGGATGCATCACCTCTGCAATCTTTGTCAACCTGGCCAAAGCGTTTCACATTATCTCCCACTCCCCTCTCCTCAGCAAGTTGACTGCAGCTGGCCTCTCTGATTCAGCCACCAGCTGGTTCCGGTCCTACCTCATAGGCTGGTCTCAGTCCATCGGAGTAGGCAACTCCCTCTTCCCTCCACTCCCAATCAACACAGGTGTCCCACAAGGCACAGAACTTGGTCCTATATTATTTTCAGTCTTCCTAAACAACCTCTCTAATGCCTGCACATCCTCATGTATCCACATGTACGCAGACAACACTGAGTTGTTCTTTGGGAACTCCCCCTCGGTGGTCACCAGCCTTCAGCTGGACTTTAACAATGTCCAACACTTGTTTAATGCAAACCAACTTGTTATGAATGTCAAAAAAAACAGTTTCTATGACCTTTGGCTCCAGACAAAAACTGGCCAGGCTCGATTCCACAGCCACCTTCCACACCATCTTTGGCTCAGCACTGGATGATGTAGCCAGATTTAAATATCTTGGCCTATGGCTAGACGAGCACCTAGACTTCGGGGTACATATTGACATAATCCACAAAAAATTACTCCCCAGACTCGGTGCTCTGTACAGACACCGCAGCTGCCTGCCACAGCAAGCCAGGAGAGAAATCATCCAAAAGATGATTCTCCCATTCCTTGACTTTGGGGACATTGTCTACAGCTCCGTCCCCCAAACCACCCTATCCAGACTGGACACTCTCTTCAATTTCCTTCTGCCGCTTCATACGGTTGCCCCCCATGTACTCATCACTGTGACCTTTACTGCTCACTCTCCTTCCCCTCACTCCATGCCAAGCACCTGTCACACATCGCTAATTTAGTTGGGAAGTTCTGGCATGGTTCTCTGCTGCCCTATTTGTCCTCCCTCCTCTCAACCCCCCTCCCTCCCCTCCTTCTATACCCTCCGCACCTCTACACATAGAACTCTTGCCCTCCTACCACAGCAAACTTCTTCTGGCTGTGCCACCTTCTCATACAAGTTCCCCGATATCTGGAACTCCCTCCTGCTAGAAATTTACTCTGCTCAATCCCACCACTCACTCTCATTCCTCCTCCGTAAGCGTACTGTTCATCACTGTAACTGCACCTAATACCCTCCTATGCCTACTAATTTTCCATCGCCACCCTCCTTTTCCCCCATGCCTTCCATCACCAGTTTTAGGCTACCTCTACCAGGTGCCTCCATCACCCCTTCTCCCTTCTCTCCTCCTGCCCCTCCCCCAACTTCTCCTCTTCTGCTTCCCCTCCCTATCTGCGGGTCCTGTCCTTGCAAGGTTCTCAGCATCCTGAAGGGGTATAGTTCCTGGCTTGCCTCCTCTTCCTCCCTCCTTCCATCCCTCCACCCTGTCATTCCCCTCTGCAACCCCCCCTTCCATCACCTTCTAACTTGCTGGGTCCTGTCCCCTTGTAGGGTTCTCAGCATCCTGTAGGGGTTTAGTTCCTGGCTTGCCCTCTTCCTCCTCCTGCCCTCCCCTCCACTGCCCTATTTTCCCTCTGCTCCCCCTTCTATCACCTCCCATTCGCCAAGTCCTGCCCCTTGCAGGGTTCTCAGCATCCTGAAGTGGTACAGTCCCTGGCTTGCCTCCTCTCCTCCTTCCTCCTCCCCATCCTGTCATTCACCCCTATCACCACCACTTGTGTTAACTGCCTTTCTTTTAGCCCTAAACTAGCACTCAATAACCCAGTGCTCAGCCTGCTACTTCTAGCGTTTCTAGGTTTACTCCATCTCCTGCCGACCTCTTCTACTGATCACTACTATGAAACCTATGAAACCTTTACTGGGTTGCCTATTCTTGGTTTTATCACTATGTGTCTTAACTACATATAGTTTTTGCTTACCCCAGTATGTGTCTCTTCTTATGTCTGTTCCTTTAGCTTAGTTACTCTACCACACTTTTTATACGATACTGTCTTTGATCGAAATGTACTATATTTGTACTACACTTCATGTTTTGAATGGCACTCTATGTATTTTTATTGTTATGTTTTGCCTGCACTGCACTTTATTTATCTGAATTGTATCTGAACTGTACTGTTATGTATTTTATATTGTTATACTTTTACCTGCTCTCTCCATTTTTTGTAACTCCCCTTCCCGCTGGACAGTTCTGGAAACAAGCTATTTACAGCTCATGTTGTCTTTCCTGGTGAAACCTTTTCCAATAAATAAATAAATACAAATTTATATAATAAAAGAGCTTGTTACACAAATTTGCAATGTGATTACTGAAAGAAAGCTTACTATCTGTCCATACTCCCAAATATTTGAAATTCTCTATTAGCTCCAATTTATCACCCAGGAGAGTAAGGATTCCAGGAGGAGAGGGAACCATTGATCATTTGTTCTTGCTGAAAGAAATAGTGTACTTTGGCTGCATTAAGAAGGAGTTTAGAAGCACACAGTTTCAGCCCAAAAATATTGAAAGCAGACTGGAGGTCATTTAAAGCTTCTGGCCTGTTAGGTTTGATTGCATTTAGTGCTGTGTCATCTGCATAGCAGTGTAGTTTGACATCCCCAGTATGATCAACTTGATCATTTGTATATACTGTGAATAACAGTGGTCCAAAGACAGACCTTGCAGGACTCCTTTGGAGATTTGTGATCAGGAGGAGAGTAAGCCCTTGGATTTAAGTTGTTGTTGTCTACCCATTAAGAAATTTCTGAACCAGGGTAGAGCACGCTGACCAATACCTATAAAAAACTGTTTATATGCAAAAGTATTTGATGCTCCTTTTGCTCCTTTTCTGCACCTGACCTTGTGTTTACACTGTTCTATGGATTCACCTTGAGTATGTCTATGCTCTATTGTATATTTTGCATTCCTTGTAAGCCATGTACTGTATTTATGCTGTTGGTATTGTACTTTGTGTATATTGTGCTCTCTTGTGCAAATGACCCCTATGTCTCTGTCTTGTAACTATTGTTTGACTTTATCCTCCCAGATCATGCCTGAAAATAGGCAAACACTTGTCTAGTACACTTACCAGGTAACCAAACACTAAATAAATAAATAAAATATTATAAAAGTGTTATAAAAAGACAATAAATGTATTTCTGCACTGTTATCCAAAACAGGGAAACATTCAAACTAATTAAAATTACCACAAGATAATTAGCAAAGTGTTGTAATTCTATCAAGAATAGTCTAAAGTAGTCCAGGAGAATTCAGACCAAAGTTAACTGTGACAGAAAAAATAATAGCACTCTATTCACATATGACCCATTTTTCATAAATACAACACTTTTTATTTTTTAGGCATTTTGAGCTGCACAGATTAGGCGGGTGCTTTGTTCTTGCTTATACCAATGACTACCAAGACATGCGGGCTAGCAAAGGAACAACAGAATTAATGTAGAATCATATTGCGATGCACCCAAGGGTGCTAAAGGAGTTGGCTGAGGAACTAGCAGACCCCTTGGCACATTTGTTCAACCGGTTGCTTGTTACAGGTGTTATGCTGAAAGACTGGCAAACAGCAGATATGGTACCGCTCCACAAAGGAGGGAGCAGAGATGAGGCTGGCAACTACTGACTGGTGAGACTCATCTCTGTTGTGGGGAAACTAATGGAAACCCTAATTAAACAGGATCTAATAGAATACCTAGAAAGGAACAGTCTTCAGGATGACAGACAACAAGGGGTCATGGCAGGTAGGTCATGCCAGACCAGTCTCATTTCATTCTTTGATTGGGTGACTAGGGAACTGGACAAGGGCCACCCAGAGGACCTCCTCTATTTCCACTTTAGCAAGGTCTTTGACTCAGTGCTGCATAACTGCCTGTTGAAAAAGTTGGAGGACTTAGGCATTGTTGAGACCATAGCCAGGTGGGTGAGAAACTGGCACAGTGATAGCAGTCAGACAGTGGTAGTCAAAGGGGTGAGGTCAAAGGAGGGAAGTATCACTAGTGGTTTGCCCCAGGACTTGGTCTTGGGCCTGGTCCCGTTTAACATGTTTATTAGCGACACTGGCATAGGCGTCCAGGGTAAGCTTGAATTCTTCATAGATGACACTAAATTAGGTGGTAGAGCTGACAACATGAAGGTGATTAGGGACCTGCAAAAAGACTTGCAAAGGCTTAAAAGATGGTCTAATATATGGCACCCGAGGTTCAATGCAAAGAAGTGCAAAGTGTTGCATGTAGGTAAAGGAAATCCTAAAACAGATTACTGGCTCAGTGGGGTCAAACTCTGTACCTTGCAGGAAGAAAGAGACCTCTGGGTCTTAATAAGTGACACCCTGAAGCAATCGACCTAATACAACAAAGCTTACAGCAAAGCAAATAAAATGCTAGGGTATGTAGTAAGAGGATTTGACAGTAGGAATAAGGAAGTGATCCTCCCACTCTATAGGTCCTTGGTGAGGCCTCACCTGGAGTACTGTGTCCATCTTTGGAGTCCACACCTTAGAAAGGCCAGGGATAGGCTGGAGACTGTGCAGAAAAGGGCAACCAAGACGATACAGGGCCTTCAAGGACTCTCATACGAAGATCATCTAGGTGCACTAAACTTGTACTCTCTGGAGACTAGGAGAGAGAGAGAGGATGTGATCGGGACATTTAAGTTCTTGAGAGGCATAAATTAAGTGCCCTACTCAGAATTATTTAATAGGGTAGCCAGCTCAACCACTAGAGGGCACAACTGGAAGCTATGGGGAGGGAGCTACAGGAGGGATCTAAGGAAGTATTATTTTATAGAAAGAGACATGGAACCATGGAATAAGTTGCCTGCCAAGGTGGTAGGTCCAAGGACAATGGCAGCATTTAAGGGGGGGTGGGATAGAGCAAGGGCTTAAGTAGAAACCACAGGATCAGGAAGAGACAAAAACTGGCTGGGGTGCTAGATCCCGGGACCTGTAATGGGTCTCGGAAACTCTTGGGCAGACTAGATGGACCTTTGGTCTCCTTCTGCTGTCACTTTCTATGTTTCTTTGGTATGAACAAGCATTAGCGGTGCATGCTATTTTACCTGATCACAAAACAGAATAGCAACACATATGAAGTGTGAAACACAAGCTTGTATTCACAGCAATATAATTTCTGTATGACTATAGGTTAAAAAACAACTAGTTATCAGATGTTTGCTAGTATATTACAGGATATAAACAGAAGTATAAGAAAAACATCTTAGCTGTTAGGCACCAGCCCTGCTTAATACAGAGGGAAATAAGAAGCAGTACAGTTTGAGATTTTCAAGTTATAAACACATATGTAAAATCAAATTATCTATATTACTGAACCTCAATAGAATGAACTAGTATTTATATGGGATAACTATTAAGCATGCCAAAGAGAACAAATTAAATGTATTGTGGAAGTGTATACAGAAGAAAATAGAGCTAATAATTAATTACAAGCTCTAAGACTGAGAGTATCCTCCTTCATTCTTTTAATGATTTTTATAGACATTGAATAAAACAAGCATTTGTCAATGCCAAATGTTTGCTTGCTGGCATTAGCAGTAGAAGTGCAGGAGTTAGACAGATGCAGTATAGGAATGGCATTGAAGTATTGCACTGACGCCAGCTCCACCCTCACCCTGCAAAGATGGACAGGCATTGAGGTGTGCCTTTGGGTTGTCACCCATGACGGTCATGACATTTCACGTCACCCTGCCCTTCAGACACTGACAAGTGTCGAGGTGTGCCTTGGGGTGTTTGGGCTTTTACATTCACCTCATTCCATAAGGAAATACACTGAAATGGGCACAGTATGGGAGAATGGGGTGAACTCTGGGGGCAAAGGGTCCAAGGTGCACCTCAATGCCTGTCACTGGCTGCAGGGTGGGGGGTGAAATGGCATGAGCATTACTATCGACAATCCCAAGTCACACCCCTGACACCTGTCAGTCCCTACAGGGTAGGGCGTTATGGTAGAAAACCCCTAACGCCATGGGCGTTTCCTAGTATTTTTACTCCAAGTTTTCCACATGGGCTTTTTGCGACCCCACCGCATGAACAGTGACACTATCAGTTCCTTAGGCAAAAGGTGATTTTGCACAGCAACTGTGCCATTTGGTGCCACGAGTTTGAAAACACATTTCAAACAAGATGTGAAAAGTGACAGATGTACTGTTCATGAGGAGGTGTAAAAAATGGCATTGTTGAAAATCTGGAGTGAAAATATAAAAAAAAACTGGTGAAGTCACGAGCATGCTTAGAAACTGCGAATTGTACACCCGTAATGTAACTAGTCTGAGGATTTTTTACAGCAGATTTTCAACATAGGCATTTTGAGACCTTCATTCATGAACAGTATCACTGTAATTTTCTTAATCTATCCTGAACACTAATTTCCCACAGCGACCGCGCTATTCTGTGCTAGAAGTGCGAAAACACATTTTGGCCCGGGTGTGAAAAATGACAGCTGCACTATTCATAAGGAGGTGTGGAAAAATGTCAATGTTGAAAATCTGGACTGAAAATATTACAAATTCATGAACTTACAAGGGTGCGTGGAAATTGCGCAATACACCCATAACACCAGTCATTTGGGCTTTATGAAATTTTCAAGCGTAGCCATTTAACATCTCTGCTCATGAACAGAGTCACTGTGATTTGTCTTAATGTGTCCCTAACATTGATTTTGCAAACCGACCACATCAATGTGCGCTACATGTGCGAAAACACATTTTGAGTGAGATGTGAAAAATGACAGCTGTACTGTTCATAAGGAGGTGTGGTAAAATGGCAATGTTGAAAATCTGGAGTGAAAATATTACAAATTCTCAAAGTTATGAGCGTGCGTAGGAACTGCGCAATGCAAGCTCATAAAACAGTCATTTTGGGGAATTTTTTTAGCAAATTTTCAACATAGGGTTTTTGGGGGCCTACCTCATGAACTGTGCCACTGTCATTTCATAAATCAGTCCCAAAAGGTGGTTCTGAGCAGTGATTGCAAAATCACCTTTCGGGACCAAATAACAAAATAATAGTGACTGAGTTCATGAGATGGGGTCCCAAGAACCCCATATTGAAAATTTGGTGAAGAAATTCTCCAAAATGCCCAAGATATGCACCAAAGTTGAAAAAAAACCCATTTATGCCATTATATAGCTTACCGGCATTTCTTCAGCTTGTGGTCAGCTTTGAAGCGTGCAGACGTGTTTCTGGTCCACCGAAGATCGTCACGCCAGCCTCAGGAGGTAAGTATGGGGTGAGGTGGGGTACTCAGAGGGTGGGCATGGGTTGGGGAGGGCAAGACAGTCAGCGAGGGACCGCTTTTTCTTACAGGTGATTTTTTTTTTTTTAAAGACGACGCGACACTTTTGCCACGCTGGGGTGGGCTCCCAGTGTGGCAGCTGAAAGGTTGTTTGGGGGGGCCAGTGGAGCTGATAGGTGATTAGGCACCCCCATCAGCCATACAGAATTTTGCCACGCTGGGGTGGGCTCCCAGCACGGCACCTGGAAGTCTGTTGGGGGGGCAGCGGAGCCAACGGGGGATTGGGCACCCCTGTCAGCCATACTGTGTGGGGGGGGCACATGAGCACGCTGAGGTGAGCTCCCAGCATGCTACTTGGGTTTCTGTTGGGGGGGAATGGAGCTGTCTATGACAGCTGTTCTAATGCAGTGCTGATGTGTATGCAAATTGCCTACACGTTACCACCACTGATTGTAGCGGAGTTTTGCTTGACTGTACGCCACTGCATCTGAACTGCTGTCATAGACAGCTTGGACGTTTATTGGTGCAGTGAGGCCACGCCTGCGACAAGGAGCAGGGCATTGGAAGCAAGGTGGCACACGTATGAAACTTTGTATGGTGGCACTATGTTTCTTGGACATGCATGCAAGCAAACATAAAAATGATAAAGAAAAACAAGTGGAAACTACATCATATTTGAGCTCTCATAAGGTAGGGAGATACATTAATATATAAATAATCACAGTCAGCATAATTGTTTTCATTTAAAACATTTTCTTCTGCTTCAGAAATTTAAATGGAATAGGACACAAAAAGCTGTTTTTCCTCATTTGGATAACAAAGGTTTGACAGATTAATTCCACCAGGCAAACATACATTTATTGGTTTATTGATTTATTGATTTTATTTAATTTATTTGAAAAATTGGTAACCAGGAAAGGCACACTGAGTCAAGGCTTGTTTCCAGGTGCGACCCAGGGAAAGAGATTACAATAAATCCAACACAGTAGTATAGAAGTGTTCCACAAAATGAATTGCAAACACTGAACAGTGCAACATGGTACAAGTGCAAATACTGTAACAACAAGGCCACTAGCATCCCCACAGCCCCGTGCAAATGATAACAGGTTGAACAATTCAGAGAAGCAGTAGTTGAGACATTGACCCTAGAGGGGGGGACCATAGCTGGGGGGGGGGGCACCATGGACACATCAGGGAGATGGTTAACAGGAGCAGGAGGGGAGGCAGGAATTTAAGCTGGTGTCTAAGCAAGTAATAATACCTGACAGGGTGGGTGGTATTGGGCAATACCGGACCACCCAGGGGCATAATGAGGCCCAACACTGCAGGCAGAGGGCCTTATAGCCCCTGGAAGGTCCAGTATTGCCCATACCGACCACCCTGAAGGATATTATTGTGCTTAGAAAATGGGCACTGTGGCAATTTCATATGGGATCTAAAAAATTAAAAAAAATGTTAAAAGATATAGTAATAATGAAGTTTAAATGTTTGTATGGTAAAGTAGTCCCTGTTTCTGTGCTGTGCTATCTGTTGTCTTTTTCCTCCCTCTTGCATTCTCTTGCACTTGTCCCACGCAAGACATGGAGTTTGTAGTTATTGTCTCCACAGTAGTGTCTTTGCTTTTTCTTTTTTTTGTTTAAACAGTGTTTTGTGTTTGTTTTTGTTTTTTGTTTAGAAAATGTATACTGTATCATTTTAAGAGGGAGATGCAGCGTTACGTGCGTGCCTAGTTACGTCAGACCTGGAAGTATAACAGGTGGTAGAATGATAAACACATTTATTTTTTTCTTCATTTTTATATTTAATTTTGGTTTGTATTCTTATTTTTTCCCTCCTGTGATGGTCAGAGATGAATGTGCGGTGTTGGGGAGCGCAGTGAGGAGAAATGAGAGGCGGCACTGTGGAGGAGTGAGGAGAAATAACTGGCAGCACTGTGGATCAGTTCGGAGACTTCATTGTACAGTGAGAGCTGTGAGCCACAGCACAGTGTAGGTGTAGAGCAGGAGGGTTTTTTCAGTATTGTAGAATAAATTAGAACAGTTCTTTTGCTCATCGGAAGTTGATCTGGGGTTTTGTTTAGGCAGCTGGTAGTAAACGAAGGAGCATTGGTGGATAGTATCTCTCGCTAAGCGAGAGAAAAAAATGGCAGCAATTTTAAACTGAAAGGAGTTGTTTTATCCAATAAAAGAACAGGGTTGGCACTATGGTACTGCAGTGGGTTCGTATGCCAGGGACTTTTTATTTGGAGGGCTCTCACTGCTAGTTAATGTGCCCCTGGCAGTCAATCATATTTCTTGAATTCCAAAACCCATTTTCTAAGGCATCATTGACCACACAGACCTAGGTGTATTGTCCTCAAAACTACAACAAATTTACTTCAGTGTTCTTCACAGAACCGACAGGTACTATACCCCAAATAGATTAAATAAAATGAATAATGCACTTTGAAGTCATTGCCCAAGGAGCACTGTCTCCTTAGGTGCCCTAGAACATATGATGGTGACCTGTACTGCTATTGGCACCTTCCGGGATAAAGTGCTTAAAACCCCTTTGCTGATTGCATCCATGACCTTGGTAAAAAAGGTAGATTGCGTTCTACTGGGAAGAGGTCTGTGGTTGGACAGCTACATCAAATGTCAAGGCAGGATTGTATATTTGGGCCTAATTAATGCTTTTAAATGTATTCTACTTAAATAGAAAGATCCCTCACCACCAGATTACACCACTTGGTTGAACTTCATGGTCTCACTTCACACAACTGAAACAGTGCATTACACCCTAGAAAAATCCTGAACTGTTTGAGCAAATATGACTACAATTCAGAACAGTTATTAAATTTCTGGAGATACAACACCGCCTAAATTAGTAGTGGGGGTTACTCCCTCATGGCACTTAAGAAAGACATTATACTCAATTTTTGCTTTCCTTGTGCATTTTTCTCAGTTATTTTTCATTGTTTATTCTTTTTTCATTTCTCCTTCATTTAGCTAATATACTCTCACAACACTAAATGGGTTGAATTACCTGGCAAGAAATTAGACTCTTTTTCCACTCCCCCTCTTCCACTACTTTTTGACATTGTATTCTATTGGGCCCCAAATTTGTTTCATCTTTATCATGAAACATGGGCCCCAGTACTCAATAAGTGAGATGCTGCAAGAGATCATCAAACATGTCTGGCCTTAAGTTGTGATTTGCATCCAACCACCATGAATCAGAATTTTCAAAGGCAATCTCGTCCATTCCAGACACAACATGCACTAAAGTCCCCTTGCGCTAAGGTTGTGTCCAACAATCCAGTGTACCATGTCGCAAAGGGACTTGCACCATGGTGGGGCTGCCACATCCCTATATTTGAGATGTTCAAAGCCCCAATATAGACGTAGTAGGGTGCACCACTTAGACCAGCCAGGAGGTGGTCTAAGTGGTTGTGCCAGTTGGAGTCATGAAGGTGGGGCCATTGGTATGCAGTTCCAGCTGGGGCAGGAGACCTGGGGGTGTTGGGGCACATCCATCCACAGCCATAGTGGCATGTCACCCAGCATGGTGGCACAAAGTAAAGGTCATACAAGTCATTTGTACACAAACAAGTGCCATCGTATTGTAGCCCCCCCCATGCCCAACTGTTACATAGTAGCCCTGGTGGTATAATGGGCCATAGGCCACAACCCCATCCTGATCTCCTGGAAAAAAAACAAAGCACCAGTTTTTCTTCCTGGTAGTCTAGTGACCCCCCACCTGCCCCACTGTGACGGACAGTGGTCAACCACCCTGCTCCCATATCACTGAGCCACTTCTGTGACTGATCCTTCCCTCCTCACACCACCATGGCCAGCCACAGAATGTGATCGCACAGACCACGTAAGTGAACAGTACCACCAGGATCCCTAGAGGAGAAGGAATATGAGGTAGAGGGGATGGGTGAGATGAGTGAGGCTTGGTATGAGGGTAGCAATCCAAACCAGTATTTGGAGAGGAAGGAGGTAAAATGGGACAGGCGATGGGAGGGAAGGGGAGGATGGAGAGGGAAGCGTAGTGGTAGCAGTGATGAGTACTAGGAGGAGTTGGTAGCAAAATGACAGAAAGCATTACAGAAGATGTCCAGTCTGGCAAGGGAAGAGGAGGGGCAGCACCATAGACCACATCTTCATAGTCGAAGACTGGGAGCTCCATTCTGGTAACCAACTCCTGGTGGACCTGCGGAGACATGCAGTCTCTCTTACAGTATGAGGCACCAACTTGGGGCACAGCTTGGTGTGGATGACGTTTATGTGGGCAGAGAAGTCAAGCCTACTATTAAGCCATACACTGAGATACTTGAAGGAGTGAGCCACTTCAAGGTGGGAACCATCCAGGATGGGGAAAGAAGGGAGTGGGGCAGGCCTGGCCAGTTTGTGGCTGGTACCAAAGGTCATTGAAAGTGTTTTTTTTGGTGTTGACCTGGAGTTGATTGGACTGGAACAGGTGCAGAACATTGTGAAAGTCTTGCAGGAGTGAAACTTCCACAACCACAGCCGAGGGGCCAGAGGTTCACAGAACTGTATCCTCTGCATACATGTGAATATGCGAGTTGGCACAGGCAGAGAGGGGAGGTCATTGAGGAAAATGGAAAAGATAAGACCCAGGATGGAGCCCTGTAGGACCTCTGCCTGGATAGGAAGTGGAGGGCACAGGACCCCTCCAACCTGTACTGACTGCTGACAGCCCAAGAGGTAGGAAGGGAACCAGTCAACAGCAGAGGCTAAGAGGCCATCAGAACTCAGACTGTCCAGGAGAAGTGGATGGGCCACTGAATCAAAGACTTTGGCCAGATCAATGAAAATGGCCACTGTGATGTGCCCTTGCTCCATCTTGGAGAGGATGTAGTCAGTGAGCATTAGCAGGGAGGTCATGGAGGACTGGTGTTTCTGAAAACCAGAATGGAAATGGGAGAGGATTTTGGAGCAGTGCAGGAAACCAGCAAGCCTGTAGTAGTTCATTTTCTCTTGCACAATACCCAATTGTAATCCAGAGCCAGAGGGCTCAGTTCGTGAAGAAATGGAAAAAAGCAGCAATTAGATGACACACTTGCAATTCGATATAACAGATGGCAGGGAGCTACCCTGCTTTGTACTCACAAACTCAATGCTGGGAACTGGATGGAAGGCAGATTGTCCTGGATTGCCAGGAGGAGCAGATCATGTGGACAAGGTCCTTCTGCCTGGACCCCACTGCAGTTTAGAGCAAACAGATGTAGTCTGGATTAAGCTGGGGTTTGCTTCCAGCTTCATGCACTCAATTCACTGTACAGGGGATCTGAAACGCGATTCCCCACAAGCACTACACACATTTATATGTAAAAGGAAAGTACTATACCAGGCAGGCTGCTTCTCGATCCCGATCGTAATTACTGCACAATACCCGGGAGAACACACAGCAGATTCAGTTCCTGACAGACCGAGCGCGATTCAGCAATTTCTACAGTCTTCTACAGGGTGAGCCTGGTTTCTACTCTTCAGATCTCCTTGATTCTCTTTATAGGTCAGATTCAGTCCAAACAGGTGCTTGCACAGGCTGCAGACCAAAACTCAGGGCCTTACATGCGCTTACCGAGCTAAAACTATACACCGCAGAAGCACATAGCTCCTTCTCTCTTCACTGTCTCAACTCATCTCATCTTTCCAGTAGACAGAGCCGGGCATTTCCTTTGAGTTCCTCCCAGTTCAGTTGGCTGGTTTGGCTGTCACTCACAATCAGACTCCCCTGTTGGTGCAAAAAGGCGCCAAAGTCCAAACTACAATTCCCAGAGGCATTGGCCATACAGTACATAGGTGGCTGGCTCCACAATGAGAGTCCAAGTTCTGATTTGCCAGCAGCAGGCTCCATTTCAAAGGTCCCCCACACTGATTGGTCCAGTTCACAGTTCAAAACCAGAATGGAGGGCTAGGCAAACACAGTTCTGACTGCAAAGAAAAGCAGGTTAGACAAACTGTATTTTATTGTTACTCTAATGATTTCTGGCAAACAGTTACATCTTTGAAAAGTGCTCACTCTGCCTGCTTAGTGGCGCAAGCGGAGCAATTTGGCAGCAGCTGAGGGATTCAAACAGGAAACACACAGTCCCCCAGAAACTAATTATGTCTGCAAGCAGACAGCTCTTAAAGAGACAGTACCAGAGGCTCTAAAAGCACTCACAGATAAACAGCTTAAACGCCAAACACCAGTCAGGCTTGGAGCATTCAAGCAAGCTCCTGAAAGACTTCTTGGGAATCCCCATTTGCAGGGGGGTTACACCCTTCCCGGCCTGGGAAAGCTTGCGTCTGTGTCAAAGTACCCCATAAGTTTCAATACAACCATATACATTTTCATCAGTATCACATTAAGCTTACATGTAATCATCAGTCAATATATCACTTTACCAGGAACACATTTCTGAAACTTTGCAATCGTCACTCTTTACACAGTATTACACACAATTGTACCATAACTCGAGTTATTACCTCTTGTACATGAAACCTGAAGAGAGGGGGCCCTTCCCTATCAGCTACCTTGGGGCTGGATGGGGCAGGAGCACCATACCTAGAGGGCAACACAAGTAACTTGGAGTTAACACTGATGTTCAGTTTGGGCAATGAGCTCAGGGACACATACACTCCTTTATGGATAACATTGAGAGGCAAGTCCACAGGCCTCCCAGGGGAATCATAACTGAGGTGCACCACAGGCGTTACAGCTTGACCAGTCTTTCTAGGGGGGACTGTTACAGTCTCTGCACTCTGAGCCTCATTTTCAGCATTGTCCTCACTTGTCAGGGGAGTTGCCATTGGGGTAGAGAGGCTAGAACTTGGGGCACTTTCAGCTCCAGGAGTTACAATTTCTGAGTCCACAACACTTGGCTCACATGGAGAGCTTTCGGACACTGGCAGTGGACCGTCAGGGCACTCAAAATGCTCTTCTTGTTCTGGTATATCACCAGTCTGTTTCAGTCCATCATTTTACTCCCCTGAAAGCTCAAACAATTCAACCATACACAATGATTTCATATCATCTGACTTGATGCTTTGCACTTCACTTTCTGGGAGCATTGGCTCCAGGGACAAAGCTGGGGGATTAGACAGTCCAGAAGGCCCAGCTTCATCTCCAGTATTGACTAGGTGATTGCCCCGAAACAACTGACTCAGTTCATAAGAAGGGTAGTATTAAAAGTCACACTCACTTTCCTCTGACATGGACTGACAGTCATGCTCAACTGGGACTTGTGGAGGGGAACACTTTAACTCAGCTTCTGTAGGTGCAGACTTTCTTGATTTTTTCTTAGCAGCAGCTCTAGTCACTGGTCCAGAGGGGGCATTTTCTGGGGGCTCAGACTCAATCAAGATTTGTCCAATGGGCAGTAAATGATTTCTATGCATTGTTTTCACATCTTTTGAATTATTCTCAGGCCTTACTTTGTACACTGGCAGATCTTCTAGTTTGCCCACTACAATGTGAGGGAGATGGTGCCATCTGTCAGCAATCTTGTGTTTGCCATGCAGTTCCAGATTTCTTAGCAATACCCGATCTCCCTCCTGGAGTTCCTGTGCTTTCACCTTTTTATCATACCTTTCTTTGTTGGCTGGATTTCTTTTGGCAGCCATGGTTTGAGCCAGTAGGTATGCATGATTTAGCTGGGCCTTTAACTTTTGCACATACTGTAAATAGTTGTCAGCTTGAACCCCATCAGGAGAGACCCCAAAGCACACATCTACCGTCAGTCGAGCTTCTCTTCCAAACATCAGGTGGTAGGGGGAGAACCCAGTGGCATCACTTTTGGTGCAGTTGTAGGCATGTACCAGGGTGCTAATTGTTGGCTCCATCTAGGCTTGTCCTTCGGGTGGAGGGTGTCTAGCATATCTAGCAAAGTGCGGTTGAAACATTCAGGCTGTGGGTCCTCCTGGGGGTGGTAAGAGGTGGTTCTGGACTTTCACACTCCCCACACAGAAAGCATCTCTTTGATCAGATGACTCTCAAAGTCTCCCTTGATCAGAATGGATTCTTTGTGGAGCCCCATAGTGAACAAAAAAGTTTTCTACAAGTACTTTTGTCACGGTAGATGCCTTCTGGTCCTTGGTGTGGAAAGCTTGGGCATATCTCATAAAATGGTCAGTGACTACCAGCACATTACTAATATTTCTTTGATCCGACTCCAAACTCAGAAAATCAATACAGACCAGCTCCATGGGTGCACTGGTGGTGATGTTAACAATGGGGGTAGCCCTCTGGTGCAAAGCTTTCCTCTGTAAGTAGCGACTACAAGTTTGAATGTGTTGCTCCACATCAGCCCCCATCTTAGGCCAGTGGATCTCACCAAGTCAAGTGTTCTGTCTATACCAAGGTGCCCCATGTGGTTGTGTAAGGACCTCAGTACTGAGTCTCGAAAGGCAGTGGGCAGCACTAGTTGTTGTTTGTCTACTTGTCCCCCTCTGTCTACTGTTTCTCTGTATAACAATCTATTGTTCAGTTTCAACTTAGGACCTTCTTTGTATAACAATGCAGTTCTCAAATCAGTGGAACGTAATTTGGACACATCTTTCCCAGCATAGAGGGCTTCTAAAGCTGATTTGATCATGGGATCTTGGGCTTCAGCCCGCCGAATACTGTCATTGTCCAGCTGAGGCAGTGCACCAATGTCTATTGCAGAAAAGTGGCAATAAGCAGCAGGTATGCAATTTTCAGAAGGTCCCAAACAATCCACCATACAGTCCACTGCATCCGTGGACATTTGCACCTCCCTGTCAAACTTCTGGCAGAGTGCTTGAATATCAGGTTCTGACAGTCTGACCCAGTCATTCCGGGGAACAGGCCTCCGGGAGAGAGCATCAGCATCTATGTGGTTCAGGCCTGCTCTGTATTCAACAGCATAGTCGTATGTAAATAATGCAGAAAGCCACCTATGGCCAGTGGCATCCAACTTAGCTGAAGTCTGCACATAGGTCAAAGGATTATTGTCAGTTTTTACTAGTATCTTAGCCTCATACAAGTACTCGTGGAATTGATTAACAATGGCTCACTTCAAAGCTAGAAACTCTAACTTGTGTGCAGGATAGTTCTTTTCGGAAGGGGTCAGGCTTCTGCTGGCAAAGGCCACTGGTCTCAGGCTATTCTTGTGCTCCTGGTACAACACAGCCCCCAACCCTTGCAAGCTAGCATCAGTGTGCAGGACATAAGGTTTTGTTTGATCAGCATGGGCCAACACTGGAGCGTGGGTAAGTTGATATATGATCTCATGAAAAGTAGTCTCACAATCAGGAGTCCAGCGGGCCCCAAATACTTCACTTGGACGAAAATACACTCTTTCAGTCTCGAGGATGCTGACTTTTGTATTTTTTGTGGGTTGGGGATACCCTTGAGTAAGGTTAAGTAAAAGGCGGATCACTCTTGAATAGTCCTTGATGAAACGCTGATAATAACCACAGAATCCCAGGAATCTTTGCAGTTCTTTTAGATTTTTGGGCTGTGTCTAGGTGGTCAAGGCCTCAACTTTACTTGGGTCGGTCTCTATTCCCTCGGTGGATACTATGTGTTCCACATACTTTACTGATGTTCGAAAAAATTTACACTTATCAGTGGACAGTTTAAGGCCAAAGTCTTCCAGTGGGTCCAATACCTTGAATAATCTGCTCTCATGTTCCTCCAGTGAGCTGCCAAACACAATAACATCACCTAGGTATACCAGGCTCTCTAATAAGTTCATGTCCTCCACTGCAAGCTCCATCAATCGTTGAAAAGTGGCTGGGACACCTGAAATCCCTTGAGACATCCTCATGAATTCATAGAAGCCAAGCGGACAGATAAAGGCTGTCTTCTCGTGGTCTTCTGAGGCCATCGGGATCTGGTAGTACCCACTGCGAAGATCCAGTACAGAGAACCACTTGCTACCATTCAGGCAGTCCAAAGCATCCTGAATGCGGGGCATTGTATACTAATCAGGGATAGTCCGCCAGTTTAAAGTGCGATAATCCACGCACATCCTTACTGTCCCATTCTTTTTTCTCACTACCACAATGGAGGAAGCATAGGGGCTTCTGGATTCTTGTATTACACCAGCAGCTAGCATCTCTTGCAGATGCCGTCTCACATCATCTATGTCAGCAGGGGCCAGGCATCGAGACCTCTCACAAAATGGCCTTTCATCATGCAGCCGGATGGGGTACTCAGCTCCTTGCACACATCCTACGTCTCATTCTTTTAAAGAAAACACCTGGTCTCTCTGGGCAAGCTTCTCACTGACCCTCACTTTCCATTCAGCTGGCAACGGGGAGTCACCGAAATCAAACAAGTCAGGCATTACTCTGTCATTCTTCCCTGAACTCTTGCTACTGGGTAGTACTGCAGTGTCCACACAATGCACATTAGCCAGGGTGCAACCTCTATTTACTCGAATCTCTCTGTCAGACACATTATGAACTTGAACCATTACCCTTCTGGCATAAGCATGGGCTCTAGCAGGCAAAATACTAGGCTTGACCAGCAGTCCCTCCGGCAATTTTCCATCGCCTGGTGCATCCAACATTAATATTCTATTCTTGACATCCTTCCTGATACGGACCTCTCCCTATAAGGTACAATGGGCATTTGGTGCCAGGATCAGAGACTCAGGATCCTTCTTCCAGACAATTCCAACTGGTTCCTCTGGTTCTACTTTTTCAGCATCTCTCTGTGCCTCATAGGCCTTCTTGATCAAGACCGGAATTCTTAAAGCTCTACTAGTCCTTGACCCCTGTTTTTCATAACACAACTGTGCTAGTCATCCAAACATATGTGCATTAGTCCCAATTAGTAAAGGAACCCCATCATTCAGTCCAGTAGGGGGACACACTAAGGCCAAGGTCTCTACTTGCTCTGCCACCCCAGCCACGGAGGTGGGAAAAGACAGCCAAATTTGGATATATCCAAAGTAGGGGTAGGCCTTCTTACTCAACCCCCAGACATGCAGCCCCTCCAATGGTTGTAAGGGTACATCAGACAAGTGCTTCTGATACCAGTCTTGGAACATAATTGTCACTTGGCAGCCACTGTCTAATACAGCACTTGTAGACACTTCATTCACCTTTACAGTGGTCTCCATGGAGGGACCCACTATTCGGGACCAGTCTGGAGAGGCGGTAGCAGGGACCTGGGCAACTGACCTTGCCACAAAGGACGTGTGTTAGCATTTTTTGGATCCTCACAGCGATCATTTTGTGTACCTGTCAACCACTGATTTGTCCTCCGAAGCTCTCCTTGTAGCCTGCATACAACTTTGTCTGTGTCTTTTGGGGACCTGCATTCTCTCTTCATGTGCCCATCCTTCCCACAATTATAGTGTAACCCCCTTGTTACGCGGGGTTACTAGAATCACAGTAAGACCTAGTGGTAGGCAGGGAAAGTAGCTTGTGAAACTCCAGTTAAATGGATTTCACACTGTCTCACTCTGTTCTCAGTCTCAGCTGAGACTGAGGGATGACATCACCATAGAACTGTCGCAGCTGCATGAGCCACAATGGAATCTGCAGCAGGGAGTTGGGAGGTTTGAACAGTAGTCTGTAGGTCAGTTGGAGTTTGGAGCTTGCTGAGAGAGGAGCACAGCAGCTCTGTGTAGGCTCATGGAGCCTCAGCCCTGATATAGGGCTACCAGTTAAAAAAAAGGTGTGTTTCCACCTGAAAGAGAGACACAGAAGCAGTTTTGAAGTGGTGGAGACCGCTGATTCGGGTCACAGTGCCCCATCCCTCAGGGGATGGGGCAGGAAAGGCTGTCCTGCATATTCCAGGGGCAACCCCCTGGTTTTTCTGCTAGTGGAGAAGCTGCCTTATTTGGTCCAAGAGTTTTGGGAAACAAGAAGATTTGTGAATTGCCTGTGGGGCACCTGCAACTGGAGGGTGAGTTTCTGCTCTTTCTAAAGGGCCCATGTTTTTTACCCTGGGACTTGTGTGATAGTGGGGATTGGACTGCTGAAATAGTGGGAGGCCTAGAGTAATAAGCTTAGCCAAAAAGTAAAAGTATGTTCAAGTCCAGCACTATTGCTAAGTCAAGACATGTAGAGGAGATGTGACATATGTCTACCCAGTAATCTACATTGCCAAGCTTTCAGAAAAGAGTTGGTTAGTTCCAGAGAAATGGCTGGGTATGGATTGTGGGAGCTGGAGGTGGGAGACCCCCCATCTTTAGTGACCTGGTCCACCTCTACGGATTTGATCTGTGGATTTCTACTTTGCCTCATGCACTTGGCCAGTGATGAGGGGAGTACCCAGACGTGGGATTGAAAGGAAAATTCCCTCTAGGAGTCGAAGGCTCTAAGGTGGTTTGGGGAGCCACAACAGGAAAACTGGTTCATTTCCCAAAATAGACTGTGGATCAAGTGGCTGGTGTGGGAGCCGGGTCCGTGGGGAAAACTCAAGTAGTGTACAAGTCAGGCTGTGTACCCAAAGCTGTGTGCAAGTCCGGGCTGTGTGCCTCATGGGTTCAGAGCCTGAGGGCTGGAAACAGTGATAAAGTGTTCTGTTGTCTTTAATCTGCATTACCAGGAATGTAGCCCCGTGGGGGTCCGTCTATGCTTTGTTCAGTTTGGAAGTGAATGAAAGCCACACTGTAGAATCCCATTCCTGGTTCTGGACATTACAGTTATTGCTTCCTGTGTTCAGATTTACTTGGGTGCCCCTGTGCAGAGTAGCCAAACCTAGGCCCCCTGTGCCAAGTAACTTTATCCTCCCCGAACCCAGTCCACACCAGCTACTGCTGTCAGCTTCAACAGCATGCCACCTGTCATTTTGCAAAAAGGCAGGGGTGAGGGGTTACAATAGCAAAACATACTTTCTGGAGTTTGAGCTGGCCAAGGCGTCACACTGGGAGACAAGATGGGGGTACCACTAACTGGACACCTTGGTGCCATCTCTGTCTGCGGCATGATAAGCATTTGGAGGCATCTCATCAATTTCCCCACTTCCATGGTCAAGACATTGAGTTTTGAGCTGTTGTCAGCAGGAGATGCCTGGGTGGGTACTCCCACCCCCATAGCAGATGCAGTCGGATATAGGTCGGGGCCTGTACTTGCAGGCACAGCCTTCATACAGAGACTGTTTTTGAATTCCCTGATCTCTCTCAGCAGTTCATCCCATAGTGGCACACCCTCATTGGTCCCCACTTCACAAGGACCTTCCGATGCTGTGATCACTTGGGCTGCGCTCACCCCAGAATTAGAATCCCCCTCCTCATCTTCAACCTCCCGAAGTTCTTTTATTAAGTCACAATAGTCCGGTGGGTTACCCTTGCTGTCTGGGAGCCTTAATTGAGGAAGCTGCAATTTAGAATGCTTTGCATACTGTAGTAGGTGCTCCAATCTTACACAGTTTATGTCACTGGCAGCTACCCCACCTTTTTGGTAAGCCTTCTGCAGAGCTCTTTCCAGACGAGTAACATATGCAGAGAAACTTTCCCCTGGCCACTGTTTTGTACCTTGAAATTTCCACATCAAGCTCTCTCCTGACTCAATGCTCCCAAAATTGCCTTCAAGCACAGATAGGTATTTCTGGGCAGATGCATCAGGATTTGTGGACTTCAAAAATGTAATGGCCTCTAGGGCAGGACCCCTCAGACTTTCTATGATTCTTTTTCATTTCTCAACCTCCACACACTGCCATTCAGGTATCAGGGGGGCAACACAATCTATCCAGGTGTCCCAATCATCCTTCCCCTTGGGGGTGGGGAGGGTGCCAGAGAAGATCCTCCACCTTCGGTAAGAGTTGTGACTGATGGCAGGTGCCGAAATGGGAGCCTGCATTGGTTCAGCCACCATAACGGGTACTGGAGTGGGAGAGGGTGTTGGGGGAGGAACTCCCCCAGATGGCAAGAATAGTTTCTTCAAGTCCTCCACAGTTTTCCCTTCCCCCAGCAACCATCTAGTAAATTTCTCCTCAAAAGTTTCAGATAGTGGGGGGGGCTCATTCTCCCTCCCGGGTCATTACTGTCCTTAGTTATCACTCTCCAGGCAGTGAGGGCTCTCTCTGGGGTAATAGTCTGTGGCATTTTGGAGCTATCTATGGGATCCTTATACTCTACTAGGGTCAGGAAAGTGTGGGTGAGCAGATTAGCATGTAGACCCACCACCACAGGGTTTTGTACTCCCTGTACAGTGTCTGTATTGATACCCAAGGGATGTCCAGGATAAGCATAGCTTTTTGGAGGTCACTCTCCTCCCCAGTACGCCACTCCACCAACTTGTGCACAGCCACTTCTGTCTGGGTACCCATTTATTTTTACCAGTGAATCGTAAATGTGGCCACTAGGGGACGCTAATCCCAGCGGTGCCTCCAAGATGTAACCCCTTGGTGGCACTATCCCAAAGGCTACTACCCCTGCCTGCTTAACTACTAACGGGTTGAGGGGCCTAGGACCAATGGAGGGTGCCTCTACCCAGAGGTCAGGGTTTGCAGTAGTTAAACTAACTTGGTCACAGCCCTCTGGGACACTGTAACCCCTTTTTCTTCCCACTAGTGGCCCACACAATGCATTAGGAATATCTTCACAATGTACACTTACCCCCAGGACTGGCTCCGTCGACTGGACTCTGGGGACCCCTGTAAAACAAGATGATACAGTGCAAAAACCACAGTACAATACTTTAACATAAACGAATACCTCAGTCAGTGTAACTCTGCTGAAACCAACAGATCTGATTTATTTAAGGAGCTGTAACAAGGAAGGGGGAAATCAGGTTAATTAGGTTAAACACATTAATAATCACAGTACTGTGCGCATATTCAGAGTCCCAAATTGTCACTTTCACTGGGTACCCAGGATGGAGGGCTAGCCAGGATCGGTGCAGCTGGTTGGGGCCCTGTGATGGAAAAAACACTTGCACAATACCCAATTGTAATCCGGAGCCGGAGGGCTCAGTTCATGAAGAAATGGAAAAAAGCAACAATTAGATGACACACTTGCAATTCGATAAACAGATGGCAGGGAGCTACCCTGCTTTGTACTCACAAACTCAATGCTGGGAACTGGATGGAAGGCAGATTGTCCTGGATTGCCAGGAGGAGCAGACCATGTGGACAAGGTCCTTCTGACTGGACCCCACTGCAGTTTAGAGCAAATGGATGTAGTCTGGATTAAGCTGGGGTTTGCTTCCAGCTTCATGCACTCAATTCACTGTACAGGGGATCTGAAACACGATTCTCCACAAGCACTACACATTTATATGTAAAGGAAAGTACTATACCAGGCAGGCTGCTTCTCGATCCCGATCGCAATTACTGCACAATACCTGGGAGAACACACAGCAGATTCAGTTCCTGACAGACCGAGCGTGATTCAGCAATTTCTACAGTCTTCTACAGGGTGAGCCTGGTTTCTACTCTTCAGATCTCCTTGATTCTCTTTATAGGTCGGATTCAGTCCAAACAGGCGCTTGCACAGGCTGCAGACCAAAACTCAGGGCCTTACATGCGCTTACCGCACTAAAACTATACACCACAGAAGCACATAGCTCCTTCTCTCTTCACTGTCTCAACTCATCTCATCTTTCCAGTAGACAGAGCCGGGCATTTCCTTTGAGTTTCTCACAGTTCAGTTGGCTGGTTTGGCTGTCACTCACAATCAGACTCCCCTGTTGGTGCAAAAAGGGGCTGAAGTCCAAACTACAATTCCCAGAGGCATTCACCATGCAGTACATAGGTGGCTGGCTCCACAATGAGAGTCCAAGTTCTGATTTGCCAGCAGCAGCCTCCATTTCAAAGGTCCCCCCCACACTGATTGGTCCAGTTCAGCAGTTCAAAACCAGAATCGAGGGCTAGGTAAACACAGTTCTGACTGCAAAGAAAAGCGGGTTAGACAAACTATATTTTTGTTATTACTTTAAATGATTTCTGGCAAACAGTTACATCTTTGAAAAGTGCTCACTCTGCCCACTTAGCGACAGCAAAAAAAGAGCGATTTGGTAGCAGCTCGAGTGGGACTCAAGCAGGGAAACACACAGTCCCCCCCCCCATAGAAACTAATTATGTCTGCAAGCAGACAGCTCTTAAAGAGACAGTACCAGAGGCTCTAAAAGCACTCACAGATAAACGGCTTAAACGCCAAACACCAGTCAGGCTTGGAGCATTCAAGCAAGCTCCTGGAAGACTTTTTGGGAACCCCCATTTGCAGGGGGGTTACACACCTAACTTGTATTACGTGCAGTGTCAGAAGTAAATGGCATCCATTTCAAATGTTCAGGTACCATTCATAACATTAACACATCACTATGAACTTTTGTCTATTCTGTTTGTTCTAGTATAGTACTACAGTTATATATGTCAACAGCATTGTCAGATCACAAAAATGTAGTACATAACCACACTTGTTCCCCCCCTCCGAGTTTGGTGCTAAGCAATGTTTACCTATCAGAAAGAAGTATCATTCATTCAGACAGTGTGAAATGAGTAACATAATAACTCATCATGTGTCTAGATGTGTGGTGCGCTCCCTCAATCCCTGATCAGCCCACCTGGGAGTGTCCAACACTTTCTCCTTTGGAGCTGAGGTTTGACAGTCCCAGATGGGAAAATGTGTGGTGCAATCCCTCAGTCCCCGATCAGCCCACCTGGGAGTGTCCAACGCTTTCCCCTTTGGAGCAAATGTTTGACAGTCCCAGGTGGAATGATGTGTGGTGCAATCCCTCAGTTCCTGATCAGCCCACCTGGGAGTGTCCAACGCTTTCACCTTTGGAGCAGATGTTTGACAGTCTCAGATGGGAAAATGTGTGATGCAATCCCTCAGTCCCTGATAAGCCCACCTGGGAGTGTCCAACACTTTCCCCTTTGGAGCAGATGTTTGACAGCCCCAGATGGAAAAATGTGTGGTGCAATCCCTCAGTCCATGATCAGCCCACCTGCTAGTGTCAAACGCTTTCCCCTTTGGAGCAGATGTTTGACAGACCCAGGTGGGATGATGTGTGGCGTGCTTCCTCAGTCCCTGATCAGCCCACCTGGGAGTGTCAATCACTTTCCCCTCTGGAGCTGAGCTGAGGTTTGACAGTCCCAGGTGGACAAATGTGTGGTGCACCCCCTCTATCCCTGGTTAGAACACCTGGGAGTGCTAAACACTTGCTCCTTTGGAGCAGATATTTCATAGTCCTGGGTGGGCAAATGTATGGTGTGCTTCCTTCATTCCTGGCCAACCCACCCGGGAGTTTCGAACACTTGCGCCTTTAGAGCAGACATTTCAAAAGTCCTGGATAGGCAAATGTGTGGTGTGCTTCCTTAGTCCCTGGTCAGCCCACATGGGAATGTCATACACTTGCCCCTTTGGAGCAGACATTTTACAGACTAGATGGGCAAATATGTGGTGTGCTTCCTTCATCCTTGGCCAACGCACTTGGGAGTATTGTACTTGCTCATTTGGACCGGAGGTTTCACAGTCCTAGATGGGAAAATGTGTGGCATGCTTCCTTAGTCTGTGGCCAACCCACCTGGGAATATCATACACTTGCCCCTTTGTAGTAGACATTTCACAATCTTAGGTGGGCAAATGTGTGGTCTGCTTCTTCAGTCCCTGGTCAGTTCCCCTGGGAGTGTCAAAAACATGTCCCTGAAGCAGATGTTTTCCAGTCAGTTGGGAAGATGTGTAGTGTTCTCCCTCAGTCACTGATCAGCCCACCTAGGAGTGTCCTAGGTGCTCAGATGTGTGGTTATCCCACCTGGGACTGTTATACTCTTGTCCCTTTTGAGCAGATGTTTGACAGTCACAGGTAGGCAGATGTATACTTACTGACTAAAATCATGCATTGTTAGCATTCACATTCTGAGACACAATTCCTATCGATGCTCTTACTTTTGGAGAATCTTGACACATGCCTATCAATGATCTTCTCTTTTGGTGGTCTTTCAGTGCTCGCTATATTCCATGTTAAATTGGGATTATGTATTGGAAGTAACACAAGGATCAATTTTAACATTGTTTTACTTGTCTGGGACATAATGCAAATTAACCAGGGCTAGTTAACCAGGACTAGTGCAGCTAACCCTCTACTTGTCCATCTTGACTACTGCTGGGTTTCAGTGGCTGTCGATGAAGTTAGAAAAGTCACTACTTTAGCCTTCTCTAGTCCTCATGCTAATCTCCCTCAGTGATACTGGTGGCCTAGTATGATTAACAACTCTTTAAGAGTTGCAGCTGTCTGGCAGTACAAGACTGAGGGGGGCCCACAAAAGATGGGGGGATTGTCCCTCAATGTGAGTCAATATCATTCCATTGTTGGTGCTTTTAGCTAGCGTGTTTGAGCTGTGATCAGAGGTAGAGTGCTGTTAAACCACTAGCTTCCAGTCATACCGCTCACTTGTCCCTGATTATTAGAGACAGCCTTCATTTCACCCTTCAAAATTGCTATGTCTATCATCTGTCCCTCGTGGAAAAGTGCTGCCCACATAGTAAAATGTGCTGTAAATTCAGACTTTAAAGCAGAAATTCATAATATTCTAAAGTGCTAAATCAAAAAGAAACTTTGCACAAGTAAACAAGGGTTTTAGAAACAAAGAAACATGGAAGTTGTTAGCAGATGGGGACCGTATGATCCATCAAATCTGCCCTTGGTTTCCTACCCCTTCCCACTTAGCTGCCTGCTTGAGTATTTCACATTGTCTGTCCCATGTCTGCTTGAATTCCTCCACTGTCTTGGCTCCCACCACCCCCTCTGGCAGGCTATTCCATGGTTCCACAACGTGTTCTGTGAAGAATTTCCTCCTACTCCTCCTGAAAATTCCTCCCTTAAGTCTAAGGTCATGCCCGCTAGTCCTGTTGTAGTCTTTTAACTGAAAGAGGTTCTGCACGTGCACCCTGTTGTTGCCTTTAAGGTATTTAAATGTTTCGATCATGTCCCTACGATTCCTGCATTGCTCTAGGGAGTATAATCTGAGGTCATCTAGTCTTGCCTTGTACGGTTTCTGATGCAAGCTCTGCACCATCTTTGTTGCTCTTCTCTGTACCATCTGCAGCCTATCTATGTCGTTCCTGAGGTGTGGCCTCCAGAACTGGACACAGTACTCCAGGTGAGGCCTTACCAGGAACCGATACAGGGACATGATTACTTTATGCCTTCTGCTCGTGATGCCTCTACCTATGCATCCCAAGATACCACTAGCTTTTAGTGTTGCCTTTTCACATTGTTTACTGACCTTGAGGTCATCTGATATGATCACCCCCAGGTCTCGCTCCTGCCTAGTAGCCACCAGCTGCTGTCCTCCCGTTGAGTACAGTTTCCCTCAGTTATGTTTTTCCAGGTGCATGACCTTGCATTTTTTTGGCATTGAATTTCAATTGCCAGGTCTTGGACCACACCTCCAGTTTTTGGAGATCAGCTTCCATGCTATGCTGTCCCTCTGGTGTGTCCATCCTGTTTTCACATTGTTCTGTGCATATCTCCATGTTGAGTATGTGTCCCTCATTATGAGGGTCTGTGTCCCTCATTGTCCCTCATTTTGAGTGTCCGTGAATGTCCATGTCCTTCATTTCAGTGACAAAAGGTTGAGAGGTATATTACTGCAGACTAGACTTTGAAATGACTGTGCACAGGCCCGTAGCTGCCACTGCTGTCAGGTGTAGGAGTCCCCAACTTTTCTGAATTGAAAATGCCAGTCAGGGCTATTCATGTGTAACCCCTAGATGGCGCTATCCCAGGGGCTACTACCCCTGCCTGATTTGCCACCAACAGGTTGAGGGGCCTGGATCCAATGGCGGGTGCCTCCACCCAGAGGTCAGGGTTTGCAATAGTTAAACTAACTTGGTCACAGCCCTCTGGGACACTGCAACCCCCCTTTCTTCCCACTAGTGGCCCACACAATATATCAGAATTACCTTCACAGTATACACTTACCCCAGGACTGGTTCGGCACTGGGACTTCCTGTGAAATGAGATACAGTGCAACAATCACAGTACAGTACTTTAACATAGACAAATACTTCAGGCAGTATAACTTTACTGAAACAAGCAGCTCTGATTTATTTAGGGGATATAACAAGGACAGGGAAATCAGGTTAATTAGCTTATCACTCTAATAATCTACCTATGGCTCTGTGCACAGGCCTATCCTATCAGTTACTGTCCTGGGTACCCAAGCCCTAGTGGCTAGTCCAAACCGTGGCAGCTGGTAGGGGCCCTTTCACCGAGAGAAAGGAGAATTAAACAGTCAACAGTACAGTAATTCCATTTAGATTTAATGTGGCAATTCAACAGGAAGCGACCCTGAATTAGTACTCCCGACCTCCAAATAAGATGGGTCCTTCAATGTCAGCAGGGCTCACTTGAGGTACACAAACCTCTTCACATCCATATAAAAGAAAGCACTATACCAGGCAGGCTGCATCTGTATCCGATCGCAATTACTGCACAATACCGGGAGAACACACAGCAGATTCAGTTCCTGACAGACCGAGTGCAATTTTCAGCAATTCCTCCAGTCTTCTACAGGGTGAGCCTGGTTTCTACTCTTCAGAGATCCTTTGATTCTTTTCACAGGACCAGATTCAGTCCTAACAAGCTGTTACACAAGCTGCAGACCGAACTCTGGGCCTTACAAAGTTTTTGACTAAAACTGCACACTGAAAAGCACAGGCTCCTTCCTTCTTCACTGCCAAAGCTCAACTGAAACTCCAACCGACAAAACGGGCACTTCCTTTGAGTTCCTCCCAGTTCTTGACTGGATTGGCTGTCACTCACAATAGACTGCTGCTGTTGGTCCAAAAAGGTGCTGAAGTCTAAACTACATCTCCCAGAGTCACTGCTCATACAATCCTCTTGTGGCTGGCTCAGATTATGAGTCCAAGTTCTGATTCGTCAAGGCACCATTTAGAGCTAGCTTACCCACACTGATTGGTCCAGTTCAGCAGTTCAAAACCAGAATGGGGAACTAGGCAGACACTGTTCTGACTGCAAAAGAAGTAGGTTAGACAAACTGTAATTTCATTATTACTGTAAATGATTTCTGGCAAACAGTTACATCTTTCAGATAGGTTCCTTTGCACCCCAGTGACTGCAAAATGGAGTGAATTGGCAGCAGCTTGGGTGGTACTCAATCAAAGAAACACACAGTCCCCCATACAAACTAATTATGTCTGCAAGCAGACAGCTCTTAAAGAGACAGTACCAGAGGTTCTAAAAACACTCACTGATAAATGGCTTAAACGCCAAACACCATTCAGGCTTGGAGCATTCAAGCAAGCTCCTGGAAGTCTTTTGGGAACCCCCATTTGCAGGGGGGTTACACATGCACTCCCACTCTTATCCCACTCAGCATCTCCTTTCATCATAAAAACAAAGCTTTGCTGCATGGATGGTACAAAAGTAAACCTTATTTAAATAAATAAATTGAAAGGTTAAAACAGGCCTTTCTGGGGTATATAGATTCTCCTACATAGTAACAGAGGTGGCAGAGCTTCATGCTTGAATACTGTTTTCCCTGGGCTGATGAAAGGGCAATGTTTACAAAACGCTGTTATTACTGGGGAAGAGCACGCTGAAATCAATACTTTTGTGCATCACATATACAAATAAAAATGTTGCACTTTTCTATCTCCCATGCCCCTAGGTTTGTCTGGCCCCACCCCCAAAGAAATCCTAGATCTGCCCCAGGCTCACTTGATACTGGTTAAACACCTCCAGATGTGCAGGTATCTGGTTGGTCACAGGGTGGGGGTTGAGCGTATCTTTCTATATTTCTCAGCCTGACTCTGTTCATTGCCCTGTGGTTGGGGGTGAGAGTGTGGTGATGTGCATGATAATGTCAGCAGGATATTGTGTGTGCAGAGCTATGGCTGCTAAATTGAACTTCCACTGCCATAGGATCATCTGGTTCATGGGGTGCAGAGAAAGAAGAAGGGAGGGGCACATGGTACTAAACTATGGGGAGGGGGGTTAAAGACTGTGTTTTTGCATGGCATGTCTTTTTTTTTTTTTTTGCTAGGGCAGGAAGCAATATAGGAGCAAGACAAATGTGCAATAACTGGCATATTTCTTGGCTTGTATTTTTTCTGGTGTAAGTGCACACAATTCTCTATTACAATTGTGGACTAGTGCAACCATCTATGGACTAATGCAATTTTGAATAAACCTGCCCTGCTAGTTAGTGCAAAAAAATGTTTTAAGGCTGACCCCTGTAACATCAGACTGGTTTATAACCTTGGCCACAGTGACCATCATGTCAAAACTGTAGTCGAATGCCCACGATTCAAATATAGGTGTGGTAGCTCATTCTTTCTGTCCTTGAGATACACGGTCTTGTATCTTTTTTCTCCCTTAGTAGCCGAGGTTGCATTTGAGCACTCAACAGTTGCTTGGTTACATTTCACTTTTACCTTGTGGTCCAGAATTGCAAACATCATGCATATCCCCATACTGGCATGAGTGAAATATTCAAACGTTGGCGTGTACGTGCAAAGCAATACATGGAAAATCTTAATACTACTAGTGTGACAATATTCTGTGGCATATTTCAAATCAGTCAGGAATGTTTTGTCTTACTCTCTTGCGAAGATGACATGCACCCTCCTTCCTGATCCACTTTTCGTCATTACTACTTTCCAAAGGAACAGGGTGAGTGCACGCATAATAATTCTCTGCCAAATTCCAGCTGTGTGTGTCTATGATGTGATGAATCAGTGGCAACCATTTTTCATGAAGCAACAGCTCTTATACAATATACATTAGCTCTTTTTTATGTGAAATTAAAATCCCATCTAAACCAGAGAATGCTAACTAGCTAGATTAATTTTTTTATTTCCACAGTAAGGTATGCCACAAAATTTACTTAAGTAGTTAGGTAAGTCACAACAAGCATTTCATTCTGACACCTGCACCCCATGGGTTCTACAGCTGCATGCTCCTGCCAGCATGAGCCACGTCTTTCAATCAGTGTCGCTGTAATTTGGGAACGCGTCAGTCACAGCCACAAAAATAAACAGACTATGAAGATAGTAAACTTTTACATTTTATTCAAAAGTCACTAGGAAAAAACACTAATGTATGTGGTACAAACTGCATATATGATGCATATTTATCTACATTCGTGGTCAGTGATCTCTTTTGACTTCACTCATGGCTTTGGCACTCATGAAGGTCAAGAGGTCACTGACCACTCATGAAGATAAATACCATATCTCATGAACGACCATCACGTATCACCTAGTTTTACAGCACCATCTTACTATAAGAGATGCTATACCAGTAAGGAAAGCATTAGGTTTTCAATGCCTTTCTTTGGCTTCAGCTACAGTTTTTTGGGGGTACACATTTGAAATGTGTTGAAGCGCAAACTGATGATTAATTTCAAATAATTTCTTTCTTATTATACATCCAGTGTCTCTATGACCATCTGTGGCTAGGACAAAAATGTTTCTGTGTTTTGATTTCAAGTTTCAAACACAATTTCGAATGTCTTCTTTTTTAGAGCAATGGAAGAAGCACTTTTCACAACCTTCTCAAGTGAATAACCTTGTTTGCCTCCACATCAGTAATTGTATAGCTGCAGTGTTTTGCCGAGTACCTCCAACCATCACACTGTCCATCTCCTGCTAAGCAAACTGACTTTAAATGAATGCTAATAAACAATAATTCCTGTGCATTTTCCCATGAATGCTGTATTACAGGGAACAGATAAGTATGTTGCATTTCATAAATGGTGTCTGAAGCAATAAATTCATGGTACAAATAGCTCAAAACAGAAAACGTCAGCCTATGTATTCCCATTGAAAAGTACTGCAGCTGCACAAATCAAGTTGCCAGCAGGCGTTCTCCCAATGACCGTCTGTTTTCACCAACTCAGTGTCTCATGACCATTTAGCTACATGGCATGTACACTCAGCACTGATCCAATGCCATTGCCTTTGTCAATTTCAAAGGCAGAACCTTCACATTTTAGACATATTTCTAAAAGAAGAGTATTTAGACATGTCTCAAACACAATAAATTTACACTGAGCAACAAGCTGATGTTCATCATTGTCGGTGACATAACTGTCCTCTGAGTCAGATGAAGTAATACTACATGATGGGTCACGCACATCACAAGAATCATTCTTTCTTGTATCTTTGGAGTTGTCATATGTCAAAAATATGTCTTCATAATTATTTAGAGACAAGGTATGGCAACATATTGCTCTAATTGGTGGAGCATCAGCATAGAATAATACAGATTGTGACTTAGACAAAGGTGTTGACATCTTTGCAGAATTTGGAGGCACATTTTGTCAGTATTAGTTAAGTATAAGTCAAATAACTTTTTTTTATTGCCATGCCCCTTGGAGCACAGCCTCCACTCCCTGGCCCCCCAACCCCCCACAGGGACTTACATTAGGTACCGATACTCTCAGGCTTGCCTCCCCCCCCCAAGGCAGGGTCCACCGAGTGAGCGCTTCCCCGATGGACTCTATGTTAGGTTCCTGGCAGTCCCCCATTACCGGGATGACTCCCTGGCTTGCTCCACAGAGTGGGGCCAGGGAGTCAAACCAAACCTGACTAAACACTAAACTAGGTCTGCAGCTGAGTGCCACAGGCAGGCAGGGCAGGACCATCAGAGTGAAGAGTCATTAATGGGGCTGGCAGCTTTTGCAGTGCTTGTCTCCATGGGGGGGGGTGTACAATGACATAATGATGCAAGCACCAGCGCCTGGCACTGCTCCCCCCAGCCTCCGCCAGAGGTCAGTTGAGCAACGGACACTCATCCCCTCCCCCCCGGAAGAGGAGAGCAGTCCATCGAACGTTCAATCCTCCTCCCCTCGGGAAGCCCTCTGACTCCTGGGTCTGCAAATACTTTACTGTATGTATGATCTGATAATGCTACCTTGATGGGCAGAGGATTCTCAGGGAACTGTGTTGAAACTTCAGTTGACATGATTTCTATTGTTTGACATGAAATGCAGCATTTTAGTGGAAAATCAGTCGGTGTTCAAACACCACACATTGTTGTGATCGGATCTGTTTGACAGCTCTCATCAATGGTGGTGTTTCTTTGGTCTTCAAAATTTACTTCCAACATCTCTAGAAGTCTGTTACTAGTACTTGTTGTGGTGCATTTTTGGACTAGGAAACAAAACATACAGAAAGGAGCTGTAATGAAACTTATCAACATCAACAAATATAAGGGTATGTATACAGACGGTGCAGGGCTTGCACAACAAAACATATGAGGAGAGACTGAGGGACCTCAATATGTACTCACTGGAGGAGAGGAGAGGAGAGGAGAGATCGGGGGGAACATGACTGAAACTTTCAAGTACCTCAAGGGCATAAACAAGGTGCAGGTGGGGGACCTTTTCCAATGTAGAAAAAGTACTAGAACAAAGGGGCACAATATGAAATTGGAAGGGGGTAGATTAAGAGGTAATGTGAGGACATTTTTCTACACAGAAAGGGTAGTTGATGCTAGGAATTGTCCACCACAGGAGGTAGTGGGAGCAAGCACAGTGGCGGGGTTTAAGCATGCCTAGGACAGGCACAAGGAAAGCTTGAGAGGGGAGGGAGTGATGAAAAGCCATTGATCACATAGGGTCAGTGGCCACATACAATGCATAGGACCTACGGGCAGACTGGATGGGCCTAACAGTCCTTATCTGCCAACAATTTCTATGTTTCTATGTTTCAGACTAAAAACTGGATACTTTAAAGACAAAACCTTGCTTACAGTGACAATATAGTAGCATTGTGTCAATACACGACACTCTGAGAACAGACTATGGAATGGCACATGCTTACACTGAGGGTCACTTCCAGACTCATAATTAACAATTCAACAATCATCACTGGTATGGTGTGCAAATGGAATTGTTGTGTAGTCCTAACCGAGCTCACACTGCACACAGGCTGCACACCATGTTGGTCGTTTAGCACCGCTCTTACTACCAGTGACCGCTGAAACACAATAAATCTGTAATAAAAAGTTTCAATGGCATACAACATCATTGTATATTTTAGCCATCTGTCAGCCTATTTGTTTTTTCATTAATGCCTTCATATCAGCAAGCTTCCTAAACTACCATTCTTCTCTAAACAGAGGCTACTGCACCATGTACTGTGCCTCTGGTCGCAGGTCTGTGTCGTTATTGATTTACTATTTAATAGACTTTTTTAAAAGCCAACGCTTTCCATGTTATAAAACTTTTAACTACAGAGAGTGTGCAGTATTGTTTGTGTGAAGAAGAATAGTGGTCCATCCATTTATTTCTATGAAGGCATCAAGGAGAAAAAAAAGACCGGTGAGTGTTGACTAAGTGTGGCAACAACACAGAAAAGCAGTGTAAGATGTGTGTACTGTTATTGTGGATTTACTGCGTTTCAACTGTCAGACTGCCGGAGTACAACTACAAGCCCACATTCTGGCAAACATGTTTGCACATAGTAAACCATATCATGAATATCAGGATGACATGCTACCAATTTGTGGTCATGCACTCATTCATTCATTCATTGCATTACAAGTTTGCACACAAGCAATGAATAACAAACAAAGTTGCACCATGCTGATGACACAACAGTTCAGTCTGGTACACAATAATAAACATCGTAATTCTGAATGATTACTTCTTCTATTCAGACTATAAATTGAACTGCATAGTATGACACAGCCTGTGTGTAAAGAAGATGAATGAATTTGACTTACTGGATAGGAATTCAATGTACTGTAATTATGTATTTCTATAGGTCATGGACTATGTTTGGATGAGAAATGAACAGTACTGTGAGCTTACCATTTGACATATGCTGTACTGACATAGGTTGTCATTATAAATAAACACTTACCTCAGAACAGGAATATATTCCAACAGTCTGACATCTGTATGTGTCACCTTCAAAGTCAACAGTACACGACACAATCATTTCATGAAGACAAAACAATAATAATTGATAAACAAAAGAGCAATTTAGTCTGATCAGTACTTTTTCCTTGTCCTATGGCTTCTTCTGCAGTTCTAAGCACTTCTAGGAGTCCTGCATAGATGTGAGGGTTGTGGGCGGGAGTGGGTGGGTTTGTTTGTGTTTGTTCTTTGTTATTGTGTGTTGCTTGTTAGTGTTTTTGTAGTGTGTTCTCTGTTTGGTCTTTATTATTGTCCATTGTTGAAAAACTAAATAAAGTACATTTAATTGAAAAAAATATATACTTAGGCAGTACAAAGTGGCAAACATGAAATCACAAGACAATCTGCTGTTTAAAATGCATTTTTTTAACCAAGCTTTTTGTCCCTAAGCTGCTGATCTGACTCCTTCTTCCAGTTCTTGGTGTCCACAGACCACAACTGCCACTCACCCCACTGTCTTATCCAGTTTGGATTCATACAAGTCAAGGCCAAAAAGGACACCAATGAACATCATCTAAATGGCTCATTGGTCCTATGGTTTTCTGTTTTTCTCCCTGCTCACCACCCTGCAGTTTAACAGGAATCATATGCATGCACTGCCCTCCTGCAGCAGATCGTAGTGCTAACCATCCATAACTGGGAGTACTGCTAAGCAGCAATGCTTCACCAGTTGCCCAGAACACCCTGCCAGCTCTCAAGTCAGTTCCTGAACTCTGGTTGCCAGCGTGGGAGCAGAGTGGGCTGCCAACTGGGCAATCGGCCTGCTCTGTTTAAAATGTTTGAATTGATCATTTCCCCGTGATGAGCACTATATTGTATGTGATCAAAGAACACGTACAGAATGCCTCCCTGTGTAAAATAAGTACTACATCCTACCACATAGGCAGAGCACATCTGGAAGCACCAAAATTCATTACAAATGTGTACAGTGTGACTTTTAAATACCTCATCCATCAACGTTCATGTTTGTGTTTTAGCAGGCTTCTTCTTTACCATGTGAATGTATTTATCTGTTTACTGAAAAATAATAACAGCAATAGTTATTGAACAGTTAAGCAAATTTGCATAATTAATGGTTTACATTTATGGTTGATTGGGCTGTGGCCTGGCTACAGAACATGGTGAATGCACACTAGCTGGGCGCCCAACAGCACCATGAAATTAACTGGCAAGAAAAACATGCCAGTGATTCAGAATAACAAAATAAATAATTTTTCCTGTACTGAACACTGATAGCAACCCAGAACATCAAGGAAAACAGACCACACTCCCATTTGAAGGTGCAGCAGAAGTGATTTCAACTCCGTCAAAGTGCCACACCCAATCATAGGCTATGATGGCTGAAGCGGGAGTGGACACCCAGGATGGCACCATTGTTGCCTTACCAGTTCCTATTACCAGCTTGCAACAGGAGGTCAAGGCTGGTTTCATTAGTCTAACTGCCCAAATTATTCACCACCAGATAGTGGTGACTGGACTAGTGGAGACAATTCCCTTGCACAACACCCACTTAGATAAAGAGGAGAAACACATTAGTCTGCTTGAGGACATAGTGGCAGATCTCTCCAGGTACAAAGTTGGGCTATGGGAGAAAGCTGAAATGCTCTGCATGAGAGCTGAGACCCAAGAAAACAGTGCCCAAAGGTCCAACATCAGGCTAATTGGTCTCCTGAAAGGTATGGAGGGAAGAGACAGAGGGCAAGCAGTGCAAAAGTGTTTACCAAGAAACTTGGGCTAGAATCAGCGGCTACTGACTATGAAATACAAAGAGCCCACCATACAAGTCCCAAGTCTAAACCAGAAGACAGACCCTGTCACTCTGTTATCAAATACCTAAGGTTCTCAGAGAAGGAGAAAGTGTTCTGAGCAGTGACCACACATGGCCCAGTGGAGGTGGAGGGGGTTTGTGTCCTGATATTCCAGGACTTCAGCAGGGACTTGCAGTTGCAATGACAAAAGTCTGCTAATGTTAAAACAAGCCTTCATACGAGGGGGTGGGATTTTGCTCTGCTCTACCCCACCAAACTAAGAATAAATAAACCTGGGTCCCCGCAACATATTTTTCTCCAAACACTAAGATGCTGAAAAGTTTATAAATTGGGAAGAGGCGGCGGTGGAGGGGTGATCCCAAACCCATGGCATACCCCCACTCCACTGATCATGAGGAGCTACTTATATTGCACTGGAACTGCCTTTATGTGGTCACCACAGCTGTCTGTCAGACTGCCCAATGTCTCCACTGTGAGACCCAGGAATGTTAAAAGAACTCTACAAATGACATTGCTCCGCAGCCTTTAACAAATGGATTGGGACTGGTGCAGTGCTCAAGACAAATACAGCATGCATTCACAGGTAACACCTTTTCACTTTCCTTTTTAACAATTCAGCATATTATCACGCATGTCAGGGTCAACCCACAGAGTTCTGCATTGCTACCTTCACCAGTGCCAGCATTTCAGAGCTTGGAATTTATGCGACCATAGACGGGTGTGTGGTTTACCCAGAGTAGGGGATGTAAGGGCCTATCAAAACAATAAACATGCTGCACAAGCATTGTAGCAGATGCAGCATTTTCTGTGGCCCCTCTCCCAAAATCTGACCTCCACATAGGCAGGTACAGTTCCACCCATGGGGGTGGGAGCTGTCATAGCACTGCCCAAGTGGAGGAACCACTTGGGCCGCCCACATGGTGGGGGCATTCAGCTAGGGGAGGAGAGTGCAGAGTTGCTACAATTGAGGGCTTGCCCTCACTTTCTCTCTCCAGCTGATGATTTACTACCCACTCTCATAAAAGCAGGGTTCCAGAGTGACCAGGCTAGAATAGGGAACCCTTTGCACCCATACAGGAGACCACCCTAGGGGTCGGGGAGAATTTTCCCAGTTTTCCCTCAGAGGGTTTTTCCCTGGTTTTAAGAAAAAGGTTGTCTATTTATTGCAGTCATTTGGCAGCTTTGGAGTCTCTCAGAAAGATGGGAAAGGGGGAGGAGAGAGTTGAATTCCGCTGAAGGACTCATCTCCCCAGTTGGTAGGAGGCTGTTGACCACAGGACCTGGTTCCCTATTTGGGAGTTGTGGTCAATCTCATCAGGCTTGCCTGTGGGTGCAGCACCTCTAGACAAATGAATGTTGCTTGCCACCCGGCCAATTGACCCCTCTATTCTTTGAGGTTTGGGTTCCAACTCAGGGAGGTACATCATTCCCTTGTTCCACACAAGGGTATGGCTCTTCATGGGAAAGGGTCAGGAGCTTTGAGGTTGACTTGGCGAGAATCTTAGCTGCACATGTCACTCAGACATTCATCATGTTGGTTGATTTAATAAATACCTGGCTGCAGCCATTTCCTTCAATACTAGTATGGTGTGTGGTTTGTCCAGGGTAGTGAATGTAGGGGTTTATCAAGACAGTACTACTGCATTCATTTTTTTCAGTTTTCATGATGACCACAGACTCCTCTGATGCTCCATTTAGTTAAGCCGTTGATACTT
This sequence comes from Neoceratodus forsteri, assembly GCA_016271365.2. Taxonomy (NCBI): domain Eukaryota; kingdom Metazoa; phylum Chordata; order Ceratodontiformes; family Ceratodontidae; genus Neoceratodus; species Neoceratodus forsteri. The sequence continues at coordinate 752,104,294 of CM028134.1, read as the reverse complement.
TTGGTTGTCTGGACTGTCCATTTGGGTTCATGGTACCTGATGGATGCTGACTGTTTGCCCTTAATTCTCAATGCGGTGATCATTAACGAGTGAGTCAGATCTATTTGATGTAGAAAGCAAGTGGCAGTCAGCCACCTTGTCCCTCTTATTACACATTTCCTGTCCTGAACTCTAGTCCAGTCCTCCTCACTGGAATAACTAGTACTTTTTTCACTATCAAGATTTAAGTGTCTCTTCCTTTTCTCCCCACCTGCAGTCTGCACTGTTAGTATAACTTCCACATCTCTGGTTATATTATTACTGGCTTTCACTAAACATGTCTCAGGCTGTGCTATATAGGTTGTGTTTTGCTGTAGTGTAGGGATATTCTGTCGTGTAATGGCATGGCTGTTAGTGTTTTTCCACAGTGTTGTGGATTAGTCCCTGCAGTAATTCTGTAGTGCAGGGGCCTTAAATAAAAGGAGACATAGTTCCAATTGTCTTCCCATTAGTGTCTGGCATGCAGTTGGGGGTGGTGTGGTTTGAAGTCGGAAGCAGCATTTCTTCTGCTGGGGAGCAGCATTTCAGGCATGAGTATGTAGCATGAGCAGCAGCAAAAGTAGCTATCTTAGGATGGGAGCATTCTGGGAAGGAGAGGCCTGGCAGCAGCAGCATCATGGAGGGGCTGACTGAGGGAACTGCAACTTCATTGGACGTGGTCTCTTGGTGAGTGAGTTTGGAGGGAGGTTGTTGTGTGGGTTTTTAGTGTGAGTTAGGGTAGTTTTCTGCAGGTAGCTGTATAGAGGTTTTTAGGTGGTTGGTGGGTGGTATATGTGTTAACAAGGTGGCTCTTCCATGTGTTAAAAAGGAGGGCTACAGGTCAAGGGAAGGCAATTTTGTTTATAGAGTACCCTTTCCCATGGGCTCAGGGCACTTTGCAGTAATAATGTGAGTAGAACTACAATTTAATTAGACCATGAAAACAACAAACGACAGTTAAAAGAGACATAAATTTCAGCAATAATGTAAAACAATCAGGGAAATGCTTCATGAAAGATATGTCTTTAAAGAAATCTTAAAGGCCCCTCCCATGCAAGGCAGATTTAATATGTTGTGGCAAACCATTCCAAAGAGTAGGCACCACAACACAAAATGCTCCTTCCCCCAGACTGTCACAGCCTTGATAAAGGGACAGACAAAAGGTATGTATTCGCACAACGGAGGGAGCAAGTTGGGTAATATGGTACTAGGAGGTCTTTTAAGCAATCTGGTACCAAACCATTTAAGGCCTTGAATAATATCTAGTATATCTTGAAGGTTATGCACACCACATTGGCAGCCACCGGCATGATGTGATTCCCTGTGATAGGAGTCCACAATCAGCCAAGCTGCAGCATTCTTGATGAGCTGCATGTGACACAGCAAACCTCCAGATAACCCTAGGTATAAAGCATTACAACAGTAACCCCATCCAATCCTCAGACAGCTACCCCCCCACTGCCTGGCCAGAACCCTTTCTCATTCAGACACATCTCCCCCATCGAAACCTTAGATGCCCTTCACTCCCTGAATCCCGCCAAAGGAAAATTTCCTGATGGTCTCGACAACAAACTCCTCTTCCTATCTGCCCCTGCCATAGCTACTCCCCTTGCTGCCCTGCTAAATCTCTCATTCACCACAGAATCACTCCCCACAGAGTGGAAACATGCCACTGTCCTACCACTACCAAAAGGAGGTGACCCTACCTCCGCTGCTAACTACCACCCCATCTCCCTCCTCCCTACTCTTGCCAAACTCCAGGAACACCTCATACTATCTCAACTCTCCCACTTTCTCTCTGAAACTAACTTCTTCACTCCATTCCAGTCTGGTTTTAGAAAAAAACACTCCACCACCACCTCCCTACTAAGACTCACAGATTCAATCCTCTCTGGGATGAACAAAGGACAAATTACATCCGCAATTTTCATCGACCTAGCCAAAGCTTTCGATTCAGTATCCCACTCCCTCCTATTATCCTGCCTATCAGGTCCTGGGTTATCGGCGTTGGCTACAAATTGGTTCAGAGCCTATCTACAAAATAGAACCCAATCTGCACAAATAGCCGACTACACCTCCCCCACTCCCTATTACCACCGGCGTTTCCCAGGGCTCAGTCCTTGGCCCCATTCTCTTCTCCATCCTACTAAATGATCTGCCAAAGGCTTGCTGTACTACCTCAATCCACATGTACGCTGATGACACAGTCCTCTTTACATCCGGCCGTACCTATGAAGAAGTCACCTCTAATCTCCAGACCGACTTCAACAAAGTACAACGCTGGTTTAACTCCAACCAACTCTCCCTAAATGCCAAGAAAACAGTCTCTATGACTTTCGGCACTAAACAGAGGCTATCCCGATTTACATCCCCTCTGATCTTCCTTACCCTGAATAACACTGTCCTTGAAGATGTGCCCTTCTTTAGGTACCTGGGGATTTGGCTTGATCATCACCTCTCCTTTTCCACACACGTGGACGCCATCCTGTCAAAACTGAGCCTTAAGCTCGGCGCCCTCTATAGAAACTGCACTAGTCTCCCGCTTCCTGTGAAAATGATTCTACCTTCCTTTGACTACTGCGATGTTGTCTACAGCTCTGCCCCAAGTCCACCTTATCCAGACTGGACCCCCTCTTCAATGCTTTCTGCTGCTTCACCCTTGATGCTCCCCCCCCGTACCCATCACTGTGAGCTCTTCCATTCACTGGCCACTGGCCCTTCCATCCCTGAGCAACCGGCGCCTACTTCACAGTGCTAAATTTGTTTCTAATTTCTGGCTAGGTTCCCTTCCACCCTACCTCGTCTCCTCCCTATCTTCCCCGGCAACCCCAGCCCACACCCTCAGGTCTACTGACTCCAGGCTATTAGTAATCCCTCACCGAAGGACCTCTGCAGGCCAATCAGCTTTCACTTACCTCCTCCCTAAGCTCTGGAATGACCTGCTGGCCCAAATCCACCATTCCTCCTCCAAACACTCTCTATCCTCTACCCTCACTAACTTCTATGTGCCCAACTGTACATGCCCCTGACCTCCTCCCCCCTTGCCTGATTCTATCCTCCCGATCCTCCTCACCCATTTAATTCTGACCAGCCGCTGCTTTTCACCCAAATGACTGGCTTATAAATTGCCCTAAACAACCCATGCACTAACCCACTCATGGCACTTCTGCTATCCCCCCCCCTTCTTATTACCCCGTCAATGTCTTCCCTAAGTCAACTCTCTCATCTTTCCCTGTGTGTACTACCCAGACCTGTCACCTCTCCATGGCCCCAAGCTCAGGCTTCCAGTTCTATCAGCCAACTTGGTACATTATATTTCAAACTAATCTCTAGTTAGTAGGCACTTATGTAATTTGAATAGTTCTAGATGTGTAATCAAGTATGTTATGCCACCCTCTTTGTGGCACATGTATGTAGTGTCTCCTCATGTAGCAAGTTTGTAAAGCCACACTTAACTATGTAACAATTGTTCGAAATGCTTGACTCCAATGTTCAACTTATTGATTGTTTTATGTATACCCTCCTCCCTTGTACCCCCCCCCCCGTCGCACCGTGAGACGAGCATGTTGTTGCTCAGTGTGCCTCTCCTGGTGAAACATTTTCAATAAATAAACAATAAATAAATAAATAGCCAAGCCTAGAGGTGACAAACACATGAATTGTTGTAGCCAGGTCAGCAGGGCCTTGATGTGGTTTGATCCTGGCAATAATTCGGAGATAGTAAAAGCCAGCCTGGACCAGAGTTGACACCTGTTGGCTGCGTGTCAGTTTGTAGTCCAGGATGACCTCAAGATTCTTAACTGCATCTGCAGCTCTGAGTGGTAGACAGACCAACAAAGGAAGTAAAGTCAATCCATTCATCATCACTGCGCCTTGCCTGTTCAGCTCAACAATCAAGACTTCCATCTTACCTGAGCTGAGACATAGTTTGAGGTCATCCAGTCATCTATTTTAGTCAAAAACCTCTCCAGCACAGAAGCTGCATAACACCCACCAGAAGTGCCAGACAGGTATAGCTGAGTATCATCTGCAAAGCAGTAAAACTCAATGCCATACCATCTGATGAGCTCACACGATGGCAACATATACAGTGAAAACAACAAAAGAGCAAGGATCAAATCTTGAGGAATGCCACAAGAGAACGCCGAGATCCTGGAAATAAATCTTCCAAGAGCCTTCTGCTGCATTCATCTGGTTATGTAGGACTCAAAAAAGCTCAATACAGTGCCAGTGAATCCTACATAATTCCTCAGGAAATACAAAAGCACATCGTGGTTAACAGTGTCAAATGCCAACAAGACATCTAACAGGACCAAGATGGTGCAAAGTCCTCAATCCCGTGCCACGAGAAGATCATTCATCACTCTGATGAAAGCAGTCTCTGTGCTGTGGCGAAACTGAAACCTGACTGGAAAGGTTCGCAGATGTTAAGCGTTTCCAGGCATTCAACAAGTTGCTCAGCCATTACCTTCTCAATAGCCTTCCCCAAAAAGGGTAGATTAGAGATTTTTTTTTTTCAGAAAGGACCTCACCACTTCCCGGTTTAAGGGCAGATGGGAAGACACCCTCCCTGTAGAAATACCCAATCATCTGGGAAATAACTGGACTCAAAGCCTCCCAGCAATCTAAAAGTAGCTATGTAGGACCAGAATTCAGTAAACAGCTGGTAAGACACAAACCTGCAATCACCTGGAGCACCTCTTCCTCCACAACTGGCAGAAACTCTACCCAGGCAGGCAGATCAACAATGACACCAGAGCCCTAACCCTCAATGGCTCACTACAGATTGCTTGATCAGATACCGAATCTAATGGAGGACACCTTGTCAGCAAAGAAATTTCCAAACTCATCACATTTTTCAGCAATAAAAACTTGAGCAGATCACAGTGGGTTTAAGAACCTATCCACGGTGAGAAAGAGTTGAGCCAGGCATTTTCAACCTGCAGCAATTGTCCTTGACAGGAACTCTTGCCTTTTTCAGGGTGACTGCTCATTGATATTCACTATAGCAAGTTTTTCATGCCAATTTGTCATCTAAAGACTGGGACCCACATGAAGAACACTCTAACCTCAGTCCCTTACTCTTCAACTGGCACAGCTCATCACAGTACCACGGAGAGCTGCATTGGGATGTCAAGGGATGAACACAATAGGGTGCTAAAGGAATCCAAGTCAGACATTAGAGGACTGTTATAGTGTTCCCCTGTGTTCTCAGAACCCAGCACATAGGCGAGCATCATGCCTGAGATGTCCAATACCTCCAAGAGTTTGTGAGGCTCCAGATTATATTTTGGACAGTACTGGATTGTGACCACAGAGGGAGTAAAACACAGGGGGCTCCACAGAGGAACAACACTGCATGATGATCCAACAAAAAGACTGGATCAAGCCTGATCGCCCTTATGTCAAGACCCGATAAGAAAATCAGATCCAGAGTGTGACCATGATGATACGTATTAGAGGCAGCAGAGCATGCTAGCCCCAGTGAGTTCATCAACTGGAGGAACTGTTGACCATGGGAGGAGATCTCATTGTCAACCCAAGCACTGAAGTCACCCAACACTAAAAGTCTGGAAGTATTCAATGCCTTATCAACAATGAAATCCATCGGCTCCTGCATAAAATCCCCCACCCCCATATCCCAGTTAACGGTATATAAGAATGATTTTGCAACTAATACCTACCTTGTGTGCATCTAGCGGTGACACACTCAAAAGAGCTGAAAGTTCCCTTGGGGCATGCAGTGAGTCCTAAGTGGATTTAAAACAAATTGCAACCTTGCCACCCCCCATGATCCCACCTCAGGCAATGCACCACTGAATAACCTGGAGGGGTAGATGCCTCCAGCACAGAGTCGGTGTCCAGGTCTCAGTAATACACACAAGTTCAGCCAAGGAACTGACAATGTAATCAAACATCACTGCTGTTTTATTCCTTATTGACCTTGCATTACAAAGCATGGCTCAAAGGGGCCTTGTGTTATTAAGGTACTTATCACATGTGTTATAAAGGGTGTAATTGGCTGGTTTGTAGTGTGTTAGGTATTAATGTGTTAATGTGTTATTAAGTTATTATTAGCACAGTGTAACTAGCTAGTTGGTGTCTTAATATGCTAATTGGCTACCATCATAGATGGGGAAATAAATGATGATGGTGCTGCAATCAACGTGCCCTCATCTTTGGTTCCTAGTCATGAAATAACTGCTGACATCCTCCTATAGTAATACCTGATTGACTGATATCTGAGTCTGACATGGCATCCTAAATGTGAGCTAGAATTCAAGATATCCATTTTCAAAAAAATTATATACAAGCACTCCTGGTGTAGAACAAGCCAAACACACACAAATCCAAACAAACACAGATGCATACCATGTTCTCTGCCTTCCCCCAACATGGGGCACAGCATGCCACTCCATGACAGTCACAACACTTGTGTAGAGAAATACAAACACACACACACACACACACACACACACACACCCCACACATGTGCTCTGTACTTACCCAATGTGCAGAACGTCATTCAAAAAACACAATGAAACAATGAACTACATGTGTCCGTGATGATATAGCGAGCGAGCACACACACACACACAAAACTCCTACCACATGTAAACATTACACCTATGCTGAAAACATCCACACATGCTTGTAAATAATTCACACCTCATACAGCATGTCAATGTGCGATCGTGACAGACAGTACATATTAGTGCTGCTGTTTTACACCATAAGGTACATTAACCAGTCATGCACTAATAAAGTAGCAGCAGTGAAGTCACAAGAGAATTATTTTAGGGTCACTGTACACACTCACCCTACAAAATATAAAAAGGTAGCTAAATCTCCACTGCTAATTATGAAAGTGACTGGACAATGACTTCCCTGACATACTGTATAGAATACAAACTTGTGGACAAAAAATAAATCACTGTACATGCTGTATAACTGCTCATCCACAAACACACAACACATACACACCAAAGTGGCAAAAAAAAGATTAGACTTATAAGAGTTTTCATGAATGACAAACAAAATCACTGAAACACATATAGAGGTATGAAATTTTTTTCTGGAGCAGGCCGCCTGATGGCTCAGTGGAAGTGCACTGACCGTCCATGCTGGTGATCTGGGTTCAGTAGTGAGCCCAAGGTTACTGGAATCAGGTGGCCAAGGCTGGGAAGTGCTCCCAAGGGAAGAGCGAACCAGCCAGGGAAGGAGACAGCTGGGTTCCAGCACAGTAGCACCCCCCCCCGGAGTGAGACAGGGAGCTAGCCCCCTCATGGAAGGTGGTGTCAGCCCACTGCACATTGCTGTTGCTGAGGCTGCTAGAGGCTATGCCCACCATCTGCGGTGGTGTCAGGGACTAGTGGATTAGGGAGAAAACCACAAAAGTATGTGCCTCAACCACCACTGATGACAGTCTTCTTGGTCCTCGGGCCCTGCTCCGCATAGATCCCCGCCAAACATGATGGCGGGAGAGGAGTGGCAGTTGGTGCTGGGGTTGGCTGGAGACCCAGTGGAAGGAGCAAGCTGGCAATCGAAAGGTCTAAAAGCTCTATGAAGAAAATAACATAACTTGAGAATACTGATGTTAGAGAAATGAGTAAACAGCTGTATGGAAACAAAGTGCCAACATTTCATATATTCTCCAAAATTAATGCAGAGAAAAACTGAGGCATTACAAAAATACTAATTTGGTAAACATAAAACAATCCAATCATTAGAACCATATGATAAAAATGAATTGAAAAGGCAGCACTCAAAGTAATGTACACACAAACTGCAAATGTGAAATGCGAACATTTTATCTCACTATGTAACTCAAACTTTGGGAACTACAACTCTCATGCCAATTCTCACAAACATTGTAGGAGTCAAACCAGTTTGATTTGACACTTTGGCTATAAACTTTTAATACAGAATGAATACAGCATAGGCAATGTGGACATAGCAGTCATATTTATAGGACTGAAGTACACATGAATACAGAACAAAAGCCCCTTGCAAACGCAGTCAATTGATTCAGTATGGGCACTGAAATTATTTTACTTTAATTAGCACTCATGTTACTGCAGTGCCAAGGTTTAGAAAAACTTAGCTGTGCCATGATAATTTTATTTGCATGCAAAATATACTTACCAAACAGGACACAAGATGATGGCTTGCATGGAACGCCCAGTACACGCATGAATGGGGTCACAAGACTAATGAACAATTTGATACCACATTACTTTGAGATCTGGCATACAAAGCCCACAAGACTACCCATTTGCATGCACTTCAACATGGTGAAATGCTGACCAGCAAACAATAACATTTAGATTTTGAAAAACAAGAGACTGTGGGCCTGATTCCAAAAGGGGTTATGCATGTTGCAAGGTGACTTGCGCCAAATCCTATGGCACAAATCACACCTGGCGACATGCGTTATGCCCAATACAATTTCAAGTGCTGGCCTGCGACAGGGCACAGGCCGCCTGCACCAAATGTGGGTTACGCCACCCACTACGCCCACAACCCCCTGTGACATGGCACAAAGGGGATTCTGGCATCGATTATGCCGGTATTCCAAGAGGGCGGCTGGTGGAATCACAAATTGCGATTCCAAGTGGGAGCCAGCAGACCATGGCAGAAGTACAGTTAGACCAGCTAATAGCTAATAGCTGGTCTAACCATACCTACATCCACTGGGAATGCACCACTGAGCCTGCTGCCCCTCCAGCCAACCCCCCCCATGGTCCCCCATGGGTGCCCACCACACCCCCCATGGCAAGGCTGCCCACTGTGGACCGCTGGCACCCCCTCACCCCAACCCCGTGCAGTGTCCCATCTGGCAGTTCCCATCTGTCTGCATGCCAGGCACCCTAGGGTGGTCCTGTGGCCTCCCCAGCTCTGTAGGGCAGTGCCATGGTGTTGGGGTGCAGGGCTCTGGGGGAGGACCATGCCTTGCACCACTTGCACCCTGTGGTCTGTGACTTGCGGCACCCTTGTTGGGTTTGTCTTTTCCATGGTGCAGCCCTGTGGCTGCCACAAGTCACAGGGCATAAGTGCCAGGGACCCTGCTTGTTCTGGAATAGGGCGCAGGGTCCCTGTCATAGCAGCTCATGTAGCAACTCGCATACGCCTGCGAGTTACGATATGTGTCTTGGAATTGGGCCTAGTATGTTCAATTTTTATGTTTGATGATTATTAAAAGTAAAGACAAAGAAGTTCAAAAGCCACTATATACTGTAAAGCATTGGTGAGACCACACCTAGAATATGCAGTACAGGCCTGGAACCCTCACACCTAAGGTGAAAAAAAAAGAAATCCAAAAAAGTACAGAGAAGGTATACCAGACTGATCAAAATTCAGGGGTCAAAGACTTATGAGAAGAGACTGAGAGAAATTAATCTGTACACCCTTGAGAGATGGAGAGGAGATATGATAGTAGCTACTGTAACAGAGCCAGTAGGGATATTATTTTTTTTCATTTTTTGTAGATTCTTTTTTTTCATCCAGTCGCTGGCTGCCAAGGCATCTTTCTCAGGTGAGACCCACTCAAGCGGCCTTTACCATCCTGCCTGAACCCCTCTCCAACTGAGGAATTGGGTGCCAGATCCCCTTCCACGCGGGGCCCTTACAGAGGGAGGGGATCACAGAGAGTCAAGTCAGGTTGGGGCTGTTGATGGGCATGTGGGCCAGTCACTCGGGTCCACCGTTGTCTCCATGGCAGTCGGGGTTTTCCTCCTTGGCAGTTTCCCCCTGAGGTGCAGACATGCAATGACGTCAGCATGCAGAGGGTGCGCTCCCGCCCCTCCCGCAGACATTCAACGCCACCTCACTCCCTTGCACAACCTCTGCCAGCGTAGTTCTCCTGGTCCCCACCAGGAGCCCCTACATGGCAGAGGTTCCCCTGGATCCCACCCCAGGAGAGGAGAGCAGTCCTCCAGATGCTCGCTCCTACTCCTCCTTGGCTGACCCCTGGTACCCCAGGGTCATTCCCAAACCCAGGTCACCAGTGTGACATGAGGTGCGGCATCCAGCACCTCGACCTTCAGCACCAGCTGCCATTATTTATATTAAATATTGGTTCCCACAGAGAATAGTATCAAACTGGAATATATCACCCAGAGAAGTGGTCAAGTGTAAGACATTAGATAGCTTTAAACATCAGTTCGACATATTTATGGATTAGCAATATGACTTTCAAAGGTTAGTTCTGTTAGAATGGACAGACAAAAAATGGTTATTTAGCCCATTTTTGTCTACAATCAATAACTGTGTAACTGAGGTGAAATGGTTATGCAACATATATCTAAATGGCAGCAGATTAACAACTTAAATCCAGCAGAACTACTTTAACTCTACCTGAATAAATGCTGATGTAGAAAAGGTTACTTTTTTATTTCATTCCTTTCATGGGCAGCCTTCTCAACAGTAGTCTTCAACAAACCAGTTTTTATTATGATCACTTGTGTACCTTTCAGTACTGTTCTAATAGGTCAAAATGCATGCTACAGTTCTGTACGTAAGCTGTGACATACTCAAAACTCCAAACTACTGGTTCCATGAAGAGAACCACACAGGATGTTGTCCGTAAAAATAAAACAATACAACAGTTTCTCAAATTGTTTTTCATGTATAGGAAAAAAAATAAAGTGTTCAATTTTTTTTTTTACTTCTATTTTACTATTTACCTGTGCTAGCCCAGTTCACATACAGCATCTCATTCTAGTGGGGTCCAGCTTCTACTCATTTCAGTAGCGTAGTGGACTGGAGCACTGGGAGGTTAAGTGCACTGTGAAAGGTCACACAATGAGTACTTTATACTACCTGGCTCTTGTAGGGTTAAACCTGCAATCTCCTGGTTCCCAGGCTGATACAGTAATCTGTAAACCACACTTCCACCTCAAGGAGGTATGAATATTAGTTCTGTAAATAGGAACATTACAAGAAGCTGCCACTTAGCAAAAATGTCCTGTCTCCTTTAAATATGGAGGACATGCAGATTTTCAAAAGAGGCAGATACAGGTACAAATGCATCTTCCATCTGCGTCAGCATCTGCCTAATTGTGCCAAAACTCAGAAGCCCTATTTTCAAAGTGTTCGCACATTTCTGTGACAGTTTTCACGATTTGTTGCAGCTTGTGTCAAAAATATGATGCCTATATCAAAAAAGAAGCAAAAAAAAAAAAAAGGTCCATGCATCCATGTATCGTTTGTTTGATGCAACTCTGGGTATTGCGACCAAACTGCTGGATCATCTAAAAGATGGTCTGACACTGCAGATGGAAGTCTGCTATGAAAAAAATTATGGACGTATCTGGCTTGAAAATTCTACCCATTATGTTCACCTTAAAATAATGGTGTCTTGCAAATCTTTACAGAAATAAACACAACACTCCACTATTTTCATAGACTCTTGAAAACTCCGTGCTAGCATGTAAACTATGTTAGGGACGTCGCTGTTTAAAAAGGTCGATCTGAAAACAACTTTGTGGTACAGAACAAACAAAAGCAGATTGTATTATTTATTTTAAATTTTCTTCCAAATCAGACTGCAGGATTGCCCCTTGAGATGCAAGATCTCATTTTTTTTTTAATTAAGTTTCTATTAAAGTTTATACAGGGTGTACAATAACCAACATTCATGGTCCAGGATTTCATATGCAGTGTACAAGATTGTTTCACAAGTATAATTAAAACTGTACAGACAAGTTAATCAGTTGAGGTAGGTAATTAAAATTAAGCATCTGCTCCCTAGGTGTCCCAGTTAGGAAGACATGCACAGCAGACTAGGCAATGTGTCACAGTTGGCAGAGTCTAGTAACTACCACTTATCCAAAAGTAATGCTGTTGGTGTGTCCTCCCTCATTTAAATGCTAGTACACCGGGGGGGGAAGGGGGTGTTGTTGTTTGTGACAAAGAATGGAGTGACCCAGGGCAGTAGTGGTATCCAAACCCTTTGTCTGAGATATGAAATATTCAGCTGTAGAAGTTTGTTCCTATACTACTGAGTTGTGTAAGTCTAATTTACACCATATAGCCTCATACCCACATATTGTGGTCTGAAGGTAAACACAGACTGAAACAAGCATTTGTCAATGCCGAATGTTTTGCTTGCATGTACAGTATGTGCTGTGCAGGTGTTTTGTATTGATAGTGCACAGATTCAGATGCCTTGCACTAAGAGGAGACTCCATCCAAAGGCCCTGCACTTCCATACAGATGCACAAGGCAAAGAGTGCATCTGTCAGTCAGTGCACAAGGCACTCTGTCAACAGGATAGTTGTCTTCACTATATGGTAAATAAGCCCATGCAGACAGCTCTGCACCTTTCATTCCTTGCCTGGGAGGGTGTCGACTATCAACACCATTCCCCCCATCTCGCTGGGTCACTGAGCTCACCCTCTAACATAGCTCACTGGCATGGGATCACAAAGCATGGCTACTGGGGTGAAGACTGGCACTACATACAAAGGTTGTTGGGGGGTGTTTTTGTAGACTTTTTTTGCTTCAGTCGCCAGCCACTGGGGCCCCACTCAGGCGAGACCCACCCGAGAGGATCTACCACCCAGCCTGAACACTCCTGGAGAGAAATTGGGGACAGAGTTCTCTCTAACTGACCCCCAAAGTGGAGAGGACCCAGGAGAGTCAACCGGGAAGGGCTGGCAGTGGATGTGTGAGCCATACCCTCGGGGCCACCACCATCCTCTCAGCAGCCAGGGTGTTGCCTCCTTGCGTTGCCCCTGAGGAGCGGACATGCAATGATGTCACCGCACAGAGGGCACGCACATGACCCCTCTTGCTGATGTCCACTGTAGCCTTCCCCATAACTTCCCTGTGCTCCCAGGTTGCACCTGTAAAAAAGCTTTCAGCTTAGTATGTCTCACCTGGTTAAACAATTGGAAAAAAGTCCCTGACAACTTTCAGTGCCCTCAGTCTCCACTGGGAGCCGCTACAAGGTGGGAAATCCCCGGAACCCACCCCAGAAGAAGACAGCAGTCCTCCAGATGCTCAATCCTTCTCCTCCCCCTCCCGCCAACCCCTGGTACCCGAGCCTGCTTCCGAGCCTGAGTCACTGGTGTGGCATCCAGCACCTCAACCCTCAGTGCCACCAGGCTGGCCACAAAGGTTGTTAAACAATTCGATTTATTTTTTCATTCTGACCCCAACTTTTCAAGATACTTGTTTTATGATTCGCCTTATAAACAAGACATGTACCATTTATAGTATACTGGCTGAAATGTCATTTCAAACCAGAGATGCAAAAACATGTCCCATCCAGGATTTAAAAAAATGACATCATATTTATGAGGTGGTGTGCAAAAATGGCTATGTTGAAAGTTTGGAGTCAAAATATTGAAAATTAGCAAAGTTATGAGTGACCATTGAAATAAGTTGCTCTCCGTAACCACCTCTTTGGCGCCCAAAGCTGTAGTTGCTCTTAATTAACCTAATGTTGGGGTCCCTCCCCATTTCTTGCCCATAGCCTTGACAATGTGCACTGGACTGCTTCCCGCCCTTTTTTTGTCTCTTTTCCTCGCCCCTGTTCCCCCCACTCTTCCACTTAGGTATTTCCCCGGTACAACCAGGGTTGTTACTTCTACTATTGTTATACTTTATACGATTGCTATTTACTGCACGTAACTTTATCCTGTAAATCACTGTTATATTGTGTTCTTTCTATCTGTATCGCACCTGTATGTTACCACTGTTGTATCTCACACTGTAACCATGTCTACCCTCCCTGCGACGAGGTGCCTTTGTAAATGAGTCCCTGACTCTAAGGTTGTAAATCCGACTTTCAAAAATAAATAAAAATAAAAATACTATAACAGTCATTACCTGGGCATTTTACCATATTTGTACATCACATTTTCAGCATAGCCTTCTTATTACCACATCTTATGAACCTGGTGGTGACAATTTTCAAATTCCTGTCAAAATAGCATTCCACACCACTGAAGTGTCATTCCATGACACAGGTCCGAAAACACATTTTGGCCAGGATTTGAAAAATGGCTGCTGTCACGTTTGTGAGGTAGTGTGAAAAAAATGGCTATGATGAAAATTTGGGGTCAAAATATTTAAAATTACCAAAGTTACGAGTGAGCATAGAAAAATATCAACATATGCACATAACGTTACTATTTTTACATATTCTAACCCCAGATTTTCAACATAGCCTTCTTACAACCCCACCTCATGAACAAATGTGGTGAAAGTTTTCAAATCCTGCCTCAAAGGTGATTTTGCAACAAGACCACAAATCACCTTTTGGGCCCAATTTGCATAATTCCACCACCATTGGTCTTGAGGTGGGGTCTCAAAAAGGCCATGTTGAAAATTTGGGGCCAAAATATGCAAAAATGACAAAGTTATGCATCAAAGTTCAAAACCCCATTGAACTACATTGAACTGCACTTACAGTGCCTTAGTGTCTCATATTGCAGTCAGCTGTTCCAGCAGCAAGAAGTCAGAAGTGTCTTCGATCAGAGAGTGGATCTTCGCCCTGGGACATGTTCAAATGAGTGAGGGTGTGTGGTGGGTGCTGAGTGGGAGGTCAGGGTGCGGTGGGTGGGAGGTGGGGGAACAGATCAGCAAGAAACTGTTTTCTGTTTTACAGGTTTAGAAAAAAAAACATTGAGGGACCATTTTCTTTATTTCAGGGATATTCCGACACTGGGATTGGACACCTGGTGTCGGGCTCATGTTTGGAGGAAAGGGAGCAGGCAACTTGGAGTCAATAGAAGCAGTACTGGGGGTAGGCACCCTAGTCTGCTTATATATTAAAAATATTGATAAAGATTGGGAAGTGCAGGCATGCGACCTGGAGGGGAAGGGGAGAAAGAAGCAGTACTGGGGGTGAGCACCCAGTCTGTGTAATAGACAGATAGATAGATAGATAGATACTGTAGATAAATTGATTCACTTTCAGGCTCCTAATGCTGAAAACCGATCAGCTACTTGCTGACCAGCCTCATGCAAATGAAAGGACTGAAGCACCCTCTGATTTGAGTGGCTTCAGTCCTTTCAACTACACAAAGCTTCTATCCAGCAAGCAGCGAGTGGTGGCTTGACCACAGTGTGTGCTCATTGGTCTGGAAGGACTGCCGAACCCCTTCCAGCTTGAGCTGCAATGGGCTCGGTAGTGACAAACCTCTGAAGTGCCATTTATTATACAAAAATGTTTGTTGTGCATGTGCAAGCAAATGTAAAAAGGGGTAGTAGTGTAAGCAAAGACCCCCCCCCCGAGACAATAGATCCTGGGGTATAATAGGATAATATGGGCAGACTGGATGGACCATCTGCCTCTTTCTGCTGTCATCTTCCATGTTTCTATGTATCTCATTTTTATGGCAGTCCTTGGGTTTATTGGATGTTCATCTCAAATCTCTGTTTTGGTTAACAAAGGTCTTTTAGGCTTAAAAATTATTGACAGTGCCCTCTTTATAGTTTTGTGGAACCTTTCATCAAGCTTGCCTCAGCAGTTCATCAATGGGAATGTACAGTAACTGCATTTCTGATTTAGATGGATCAGAGGACTACTTCTTCAGCAGCTTTAAAAACTCCAGAAGACCATACAGATAATGTTTTATTTGTTTCACTTTAACATGGTCATTTTCACCTTAAAACAACTGCATTTTTTAATATTGATTTTTTATTTACTTTTGCAATTAACTTTAGTTTCTGGATAGTGGAGAAAACTGTACACAGCTAGTACTGAGGATATGAAAGTGCATCTTTACATGGCCATCCCCTGGACAAAGATCCTTTCACTGTTCTGCACTGCACCAGTGGAATATCTTACCTCCTAGCATCCAGACCTGTTTCTCCTTCTCCTTCTCTGCCTTCAAAAGTGGTCTCAGACTTACATCCTTGACAGTGGGTGTTGTGCCTGTTCTTGCAGACCATTGTTGTAATGCTGTACCCCATCCTCTGTACAGTAGTTTTTATAGCTATGTAACACTGATTTTGATGCAGTCAGTTTGTTTCTTACAATATGTTTTTGTAACCTGTATTTTTTTATATTATATTTTTATTTTGCAAGACCATATATCATATAAATAGCATTATCCTATCCTATGGGAAGAAAAAAATACTCACCATAGTTATGTTGTTTGTTTCTTCCAGCGGGATCCCTCACTATGCCTAACAACTGCAATCATTCCCCTAGAATGAGCCACCCCAGAGCTTTTCGAATGTTATGCTGATTGTGGAACTTAGAATAAAGTTCAAACTCTGCTGTGTGGTTACACTCACCCCTGCACTCTAATGCCAGATTTATTTCTAAAGCTAGGGTGATTCCAAAAAAGGTTGCAAACTATTTCAACATGGCAGAAAAATTGTAACTGTTATTAAAAAGTAGATAACCAAGACCATTGAGTATGTAAAGGCGTTGTAACAAGTAATGCTCAAGCAAACAGGAAGATCTAATTCTTGTGTGGACCTTTTACCAACTTCTGGAAGAGGAGGTAAGAGCTGAGAATTAAGCACTGTGAGGGATCCCTTTGGAAGAAACATTACTATGGAGAGTAATTCTTCTTCAAACCCAGGAATCCCTCATTTATGCTTAACAACTGCAGACCCCACAGCAATACCTTGGGAGGCTGGGTACGGGACCTACCTTGGGAAAGACAAGACAGCAGTTCCAAAGCTGGTATCCCTTTTGGACTGTGTGTCCAGATAGTAGCGCTTTGTGAAAATGTGTGCTGTTTTCAAGGTCACTGCTTTACAGATTTCCTGCAGGGAAACACCTCTTGATGCTGCCACAGAGGCAGAGCCCTATGGCCTCAAGGTGGCAGCTTGCCAGCTTTGTTATAACAGAACTGTATGCAGGAAACTATCCAATGAGAAATTGTTCCCTGGGATGCTGGCTTCCCCTTTCCCACTTCACCACAGGTGTTCAAATAACAAAATGTTAGTGAACCTTACATCTTTTGTGTGGTCCAAGTAATAGCTTAGAGCACTCTTAAAATTCAGACTGTGGCGTGTCCATTTTCCTGAGCTGGATTTTGCTGTAACGAATAATGGAAGTGTTGCTGATTGATTCAGATGGAATTCAGACACCACTTTCGAGAAGAATTTTCTGTTAGTTCTTGGGACTACCCTGTACCTGTGAAATACAAAATAATTAGGATCTGTGCAGAGTGCTTGCAGCTTGTTCACCTTTCTGGCAGATGTCACTGCCACCAGGAAAACTGCTTTCCGGGTGATCTGCTTCAAGGCAGTAGTTGCCATAGGCTCATAAAGAGCTTCCATCAGCTGGGCAATGCACAGATTCAGGTCCCATGGTGGGATAGGATCCCTGGTGGGACTGGAGGGTACAGATGATTAAGGCCTTTAAAAAACTTTTTGAAAATGGGTTGTGAGGCCGCTGACCTGTCCTTGCCAGCTGAAGTGTAAACTGACACTGCTGTCAAATGAACCTTCAGGATTGAGGACCCAAGGCCCAAGGACTGGAGATGAACTAGGTAGGCCAGGATTGTAGTCACACTTTCTCGCAATGGGTCAAGCTGTCTAGGGGAACACCAAAAGGAAAATCATTTCCACACTGAGTTGTAAGTTTTCTTTGTTGCTGGTTTCCCGGAAACCAAGAGTACTTCAATAATCTTCTCAGAGATATTTAATCTAGAGAACCCTTGCCCTTCAAGAACCATGCTCTGAGACACAGAGTTCTTGGATCCAGGAATGTTATCCTGCCCTGAGACAATGTCAGCAGATTGTATGTCAGGGGCAGGTTGACAGGATGCCTGTTTGGTGAGGGACAGGAGCAAGGAGTACCACATTTGGCTGACCCAGTCTAGAGCTATGAGAATCATTGTTGCTGATTCCCTTCTCAGTTTGGGCAGTACTTGCAGCAAAAGTGGGAAAGGTAGAAACGCATATAGAAAATTCCCTGACCAGTTGAGGACTACAGCATCCTCTGGGACTGTACCACCAATGGAGATCTGTAACAAAACAGTGGGAGCTGGCTTTTCTCCCAGGATGCAAACAAGTCTATTTCTGGTGTACTCCACCATCTGAACACTGCTGCCATTACTTGCTGGTTCAGGGTCCATTTGTGATTTCCCTGGTTGACACTACTTAGGGAATCTGCTAGCACACTGTCTTTCCCCAGCAGGTGTACTGCTAAAAGCTGAACCTCCAGGGAGAATGCTAGATTCCAGATCTTCATTGTTTCTGTGCACAGTTTTGAAGATCTTGTTCCTCCCTGCTTGTTTCTGGAATACATTGTTGTGGAGGAAAAAGCCTGTATTTCCAGATACATCACAATGAGCTCCATGGGATTTATGTGCTTCTGAGTCTCTTGTGTACTCCAAATACCACTTACAGTGAGGTCTTCCTGGTGGGCAACCCAGCCTAAGAGGGAGGCATCCGTTGTGACTATGGCTGAAGTCGATTGCTAAACAAGGGGATTCTCTCTCTCTCTCTCTCAGGTTGAATTTTTCCTTCTACCATTCCAGTGCCCTTAGCAAAGACTTTGTGACAGACATTAATTTGGACAGGAGATCCCAACTCTGAGACCAATGGTCTCCTAGGTGATATCTGACATCTCTCATTTTGAACCTGGCACTACTGCAGTGGATGAGGTCATGTGCCCCAGTAAATACAGAAAATCCCTTGCAGGTCTTGGCAGATCTGCCTTGAAGGACTTTGCAGTTACAATCAGCTATGTTACTCTTGCTTGAGAAAGGAATGCCTTCCCTTGCAGGATATCAAGCTCTGCACCTATAAAGTCCAGAACCGGAACTGGTTCTCTTTGTGACTTGAACATTTATAAGGAAGCCCAGATTCTCCTAGGTGCCTTGTGTCAGTAGTAAAGAGGACTCTGCCTCCTGGTGTGTTTTTTTCTGAGACTAACTGGTGGTGCAGCTAGGGAAAGCAAACACCACCCTTTGCCTCCTCAAATGTGCTGCCACTATGGCTAGACTCTTTGTGAACACTCTTGGTGCTGAGGAGGGGCCAAAGAAAGGGCTGTGAACTGGTAGTGGCAATTCCCTATCCTGAATCTGAGGTACTTTCTCTGGCTGCACCTGACTGAAATGTGAAAGTAGGCATCTTTCAGATCCAGTGACCCCAGCCAGCCTCTTTCTTGCAGAGATGGGATCACTTTGCCCAGTGTTATAATTTTTTTTTTAATTTACATTTTGTAAGTTTTTCCCATTTTTGCCTGTCCTAACCCACGCACGTCCAGGGCACTGATATACGCATGTGGAGGCAAGCACAAGCCAGGCACTGCAGAGCACCCCACTCTACTAGTCATCCCTTCTATGCCTACACCACCACCAGACTTCCACCCGGTGGTGGTGGGACTACGGGAGGGGCAGCATCCACACCAGGAGAGGAGAGCTGCTGAAAGGGAGCTCAACCCTGCTCCTACCCTCCCCCCCAAGTCAGCTCCCCAATGACCCAAGATCTTTCCTTAACCTGGGTCGCCAGCGTGACATGAGGTAAGGCTAAATGCCTCAACCCTCTGTACCACCGGGCCGGTTCCAGTATTATCATTTTGAATTTTTCTTTCTTTAAATGTTTGTTCAGATATCTTAGATCTAAAATGGATTGCCACTCCCCATTTTTCTTGTGGGTCAGGAAGTACCATGAGTAAAGTCCTTTGCCCAGCTGTGAAGAAAGTACTTTTTCCACTGCATTTTCTTGCAGCAATTTTTTTTCACCTCCATTTCCAACAGAATTCTTTCTGTTGGGGTGCAAGGGTGGAAACCCTTGTGGTTCTACAGTCTTGAGACATTTTATGAACTGCAAGGACAAGCCTACACTCATTATTTCCAGGACCCACATGTCTGTGGTTATTTTAGCCCATTCCTGGAAACAGTGAGTCAGCCTTCCTCCCACTGGCAATGGATGGCTGACCTGTGCAGACTTGACAGAGGTTTTGTTTAGCTTGAACTTTGGAGGCTGTTGGTGCAGCTGCACAGCTGATTCTCCTTCTGCTCCCACCTCTAAAGTAAACCCTCTGTGGAGGGTAGTCCTAGGAGTTGTAAGGATGGAGGTAGTATCCCCTACCTCTACCTCTTCAGAGCACAGAAAGCACAGTTAGTAACAGTAGATCGAGAGGAGTTCTTGCAGCAGGTTACACCATAAGGACTATGACGCAAGGCACTAGGACCCCATGGAAAAATTCTTAGCTAGCAGTACCCAGTGGGGACCGCCCTCTGATGTTGGACCGCCTCTGACGTCTGCAATGGTATAAAAGGGGTGGTCCCTGGCCACACCCCAGTTCTCCCACTGGAGACCCGACTGACAAACAATAGAGAACCGAGGTGAGTGGAATACCCTGGTGAAGAATAAGGAAAAAAAAGAGAAAAGGACCAGGGAGAAGGAGAGAAGGAAATAACGCCTGCTGCAAGAGCTCCTCTCGAAGATCTACTGTTATGGTAAGTTCTTACATAACTGTACTATCTTACTTCGAGTGGGAGCTCTTGCAGCAGGCTACACCATAAAGACTGAGTACCAAGCAGTACTAACTGGATCCCAAACAGACTGGAAGGTGGAAATTTTAGTAGCAGGAGGCTTCAAGACAAAAGGCCCTGAAGTACCACCAAACCAAACCCAGCTCTCTGACAGGAAGCAACATTCAGGCTGTAGTGCTTCACAAAGGTGTGCACCAAGCCCCAAGTAGCTGCTGCTTAGATATCTGCCACAAAAACATTCCAAAGTTCCGCAAAGGATATGTAAACACCCCTGGTGGAATGACCCTTAACCAAGCCCAGTAAGGGCTTGTTGTATTTATTGTAGCAGAAGGTTATGCAATGGACTAGCCATCTGGACAGAGTCTGTTTTGCCATAGGTGCCCCCAGGGTTCTCGGGGCAAAGGAAACAAAAAGCTGATTGGACTTTCTGAAAGTTCGAGTGTGGCTAATGTTTCCCATGTGCATTACCTTGCACTTCTTTGCATTGAATCTGAGCTGCCATACATTTGACCATTCCTCCAGCCTTGCCAAGTCCCTTCTCATCCTTTCCACTCCATCTTGTGTATCAACTCTGTTGCAGATCTTTGTGTCATCTGCAAAGAGACATACTTTTCCCTCCAGATCCTCTGCAATGTCACTTATAAAGACATTAAAAAGGACCGGTCCCAGTACTGAACCCTGCGGTACCCCGCTAGTAACCCTCCTTTCTTCACTGTGTACTCCATTTACTACTACCCTTTGTGTCCAGTTGTCTTGCCAATTTTTTATCCAGGCTACCACCTTGGGACCCACTCCAAGGCGGGCTAACTTGTGTATTAATCTTTTGTGTGGGACTGTATCAAATACCTTGCTAAAATCTAGAAAAGCCATGTCCACAGCCTCTCCCTGGTCTACTACTTTGGTTACCCAGTCAAAGAAATCTATTAGATTCATCTGACATGACCTTCCCATCGTGAATCCATGCTGCCTTGGGTCCTGTGCTCCACTGACCTCTAGATACTCAACAAATCTTTCCTTCAGAAGTAATTCCATCATTTGCTCTACCACTGAGTTCAAACTAACTGGTCTGTAGTTTCCTGCCTCTGTCCTGCTCCCACTTTTGTGAAGAGGAACCACATCTGCCCTCCTCCAGTCCTCGGGTACCACCCCATCCTCCCATGATTTGTTAAAGAGAGTAGTCAGCAGTGTCACTAGTTCCACCCTTAGTTCTTTTAGAATTCTTGGGTGAATCCCATCAGGCCCCATTGCTTTGTCTACCTTCAATTTTATTAGTTCTTTCAGAACCCTTTCTTCTGTAAATGGAATGGTATCGACCCCCGTCTTCAGAGTGTTTCTCTTGTTTGGTTTAGGTACCTCCCCCTCTTCTTCCTTTGTGAATACTGAGCAGAAATATTCATTCAGTATCCCTGCTTTTCACTGTCACCCTCTACCCACATTCCCTTCCCTTTACTAAGCCTCAGTATACCTCCTTTGGTCTTTCTTCGCTCCCTAATGTACCTATAAAAGGTCTTATCCCCCTTCTTAACAGAATTGGCTATCCTTTCCTCGGTTTGGGCCTTTGCTATTCTGACTGCCTTCCCAGCCTCTTTCTGCTTTAACTGATAAAGTTTTCTGTCCTGCTCCTTCTGTGTTTCCTTATATTTCCTGAATGCTGTCCTTTTCTCCTTAACCTTCCCTGCCACCTCTTCTGAGAACCATAGTGGTTTTTTTCCTTCGTTGTGTTTTATTGATTTGCTTTAAAGGCTTGTTGCCTCTGTGATGGCTGTTTTGATTACTCCCCATTGTTCCTCCACCCCTCCTTCTTGCCTGTTTGCTAGTGCTTTTCTGAGGCACTCTCTCATTTTCCCAAAGTCAGCCCTCCTAAAGTCCAATACTCTTGCTTTTGTTCCCCCACCAAAACAGTCAGAAACTGGGCAGTTTTGCATTGCACGGGGACATGAAGAGATCCAGCTCTGGATGACCCCATCTTTGGAAGAGGTCGTCCGCTACAGACTGTAGGAGTTCCCATTCATGAGTCCTCAACCGAGACCAACTTATGGCATTGGCCAAGGTGTTTTGGACCCCTGGAACATGAACTGTGGTGAGCAACAGGCCATGGTCTAGAGCCCAGAACCATATTCTCATAGCCTCC
The DNA here is from genome assembly GCA_016271365.2 of Neoceratodus forsteri. Lineage (NCBI taxonomy): Eukaryota > Metazoa > Chordata > Ceratodontiformes > Ceratodontidae > Neoceratodus > Neoceratodus forsteri. The sequence continues at coordinate 752,081,722 of CM028134.1, read as the reverse complement.
TGACAGAGGGGGTAGGAGTGAGTTCCCCCCTGCTTGTTGATGTAATAAATGACCGACATGTTGTCTGTCTGCACCAACAGGGGACCTGAACGGAGGTTCAGGAGAAATGCTTGTAAAGTGTACAGAACTGCCCTCATGGGACCTGATGACAAACATTCCAGGGTACCAAAGGAGCTAAGGGTGGAACTAGAAGAGCCACTATTAGAACTGTTTAGTGAGTCTCTGAGCACAGGAGAGGTCCCAGAAGACTGGAGAAGGGCTCATGTGATAGCAGGGAGGAGGAAGGGAATTACAGACCAGTCAGTCTTACCTCAGTAGTGAACACGATTATGGAGGCACTCCTTAAGGAAAGGGTAGTACAACACCTGGAATCCATAGGAGCACAAGATCTAAGACAGCATGGATTTACAAAAGGAAGGTCCTGTCAAACTAATCTCATAGAGTTCTTTGACTGGGTAACCAGAGTGGTGGACCAAGGGGGAGCAGTTGATGTCACCTACCTTGACTTTAGCAAAGCTTTCAATACTGTTCTACATAGAAGATTGATTAATAAGCTGGGTAGGCTCAGGGTGGGTCAGAAGTTGGTCAGCTGGGTGGCAAACTGGTTGACAGGCAGAAAACAGAGAGTGGTGGTAAATGGTATACAGTCAGAAGAGATGCAAGTCACAAGTGGGGTACCTCAGGGATCAGTCCTGGGGTCAGTCCTCTTCAATATCTTCATCAGTGACATTGCAGATGGACTGGAGGGTAAGGTTTGTCTGTTTGCAGATGACATCAAGATCTGCAACAGAGAAGATGATCCAGATGGGGTGGGCAGAATGAGAAAAGATCTGGATAAACTGGAAAAATGGTCGGAAGAGTGACAACTGGGGTTTAATGCAAAGAAGTGCAAGATCATGCACATTGGGAAGAGAAACCCTGAAACCACCTATAGGCTGTGATGGAAGTTGCTGGCAGTCACAAGCGAAGAAAGCGACTTGGGCATCATCATCACAGATGACCTGAAATCATCCAACCAGACCACTAAAGCAGTAGGTAAGGCTAGAGGGATGTTGGGGTGTATAAGTAGGGGTATAACAAGTCATAAGAGGGAGCTAATAATCCCTCTTTACAAGACACTGGTTAGGCCCATCAAGAGTACTACGTGCAGTACTGAAGGCCACACCTTCACAAGGACATTAACCAAATTGAGGCAGTCCAGAGAAGGGCAACCACAATGGTGCAGGGACTGCATCAGAAAACATATGAGGACAGATTAACTAGCTCAATATGTATACCCTAGAGCAAAGAAGGGAGAGAGGTGATATGATTGAAACATTCAAACACCTTAAGGGCATTAACAAGGTAAAAGAGTCTAACATGTTTCAATATAAGAAAAATAGCAGTACAAGAGGACACAGCATGAGATTAGAGGGAGGCTGATTAAGGGGTAATGTGAAGAAGTTATTTTTCACAGAAAGGGTGGTGGATACATGGAATGGCCTACCTCAGGAAGTGGTAGATAGGAATACAGTGCAGAGCTTCAAACAGGCATGGGATAGGCATAAGGGAGCAATACAAAAGACAAAGAACCTCTGTGCGCAAACACTGAGGCAAGGGTTACCCCAAAGGGCATTTGGCTGAGAAGCCAAGTGTGATTTTGTATTTTCAGGGAGCAATACAGATGAGTATGAATGGATAGGTCATTGACAGAGCAAAGGCCAATGGCACATTCATAAGGTAGAAAAAGAAATGGGCAGACTGGATGGGCCTTGCAGTCCTTATCTGCCATCAACTTCTATGTTTCTATGTTTCATCTCCAGAATATTGATATGCAGTGTCAGTTCCACAGAAGACCATGTACCTTGCGTCTGACAATTTTAAAAATGAGCCGCCCCCAACCTAGGCCCAAGGCATTGGTTGTGAGAACCTGTGAAGGGGCTTCTCTCTGAAAGGGCACTCTGGACTCCAGGTTCTGGGGGAGAGAGCCACCAAAAAAGAGTCTGTACCACTGCTCTGGAGATCAAGACCGACTGGTCGTGATCGTCCTCTCTCTGAACCCACTGCACTCTGAGGGTCCACTGAGGGACCCTCATAAACAGGTGTGCTGAGGGAATGATCACTATGTCCACAGCCATATGGCCCAGGAGCTGGAGCATGGTCTGAGCTGGGACCTGGTGAGCAGCTGAAACTTTGTGGGCCAAAGAGCAAAGGCATACTGTCCTGTCCGGCGGGAGGAAGGCCTTCCCTTGCTCCATGTCCAGGATTGCCCCTATGCATTGTAACCTCTGACATGGTTTCTGGAATGACTTGGCCATGTTTAGAGTGATCCCCAGGGAGCTGAACAGACTGAAGGTATCCTCTAAAGCTGCCAGAAGCCAATCCCTCATGGAGGCGGTCAGAAGCCAATTGTCAAGGTAGGGATAAACAAAGTGACCCTGCCTCATTAAAGCTGCTGCCACTACCACCAGGCACTTCATCAATATACACGGTGCTAAGGAAAGGCCGAAGGGCAAGGCCAGAAACTGAAAATGCCTTCCCTTAAAGGAGAACCTCAGGAACTTCCTGCGAGCTGGAAGCACCAGAATATGAAGGTAGGCATCTTGCATGTCCAGGGAGCAAAGCCAGTCCTTTTGATGCAACATGGGAAGAATGCCTGGCAGGGTGACCATCCTGAACCTCATGTACTCTATGTAATTGTTTAAGAGGCTCAGGTCCAGAATCGGGCGCAGGCCCCCTGTCTTCTTGGGAACTAAGAAGAAACAGGAGTAGAACCTTTCCCCCTCTGTGGAGCTGGAACGGGTTCTATGGCCTTCTTGTCTAGAACAGACTATACCTCCTTTCGAATGAATTTGGTATGGGGTGGGGGAGTAAATTGTTCAGAGCGGGGGATATTCTGGGTGAATCTGCAGGAATTCCAGCGTGTGACCCTGCTCTATCAACTGGAGAACCCATGCATTGGTAGTGATAGTGGCCCACCCATCGAGGTAAAGCGAGAAATGATCCCCTACTACCCCTTCCCGGGACTCGGCAAGAGATAGGGGGTCAGGCAAGGAGTCAGGCGTGAGAGCCTGGGGTGGGCATGGAGACCTGGAGGGTTTGGTGTTCTGAGGTCCCTGTGCTAAACCAGGTTGAGAGGGAGCTTTGCAGTGAAAGTTGCCTCTCTGTTGCTGTTCTTTGGGCTTCTGCCCCACCAGTGATGAAACTGTCGATGCCTGTCTGGGGTCTAATCAGATCTGTACAACTGATGCACAGACTAAATGGCCTTACTCGAGTCCTGGAGGTCCGAGATCATTTTTTCAATGTCTGGACCGAAGAGCACGGACCCATGGAATGGAGCATCTATAGATAAATAGATATTTTATTTATATAGCACCCATCTCCAGAGACTCTGGGTGCTGTACAATACAATACACAAAACATATAAAGCTCTTTAAAAACAGAATAGAACAAATTTAAAACAACAATAACAACAACACAAAATACAACTGGGTGCAACAGCTTAACTAACAATTAAGCAAATACTGCTATTTTTAAAACACCCTTAGTTGAAGGCTTGACTGAATAAATAAGTCTTAAAGTCCTTCTTAAAGGCTTCCACTGAGGGGGCCCCTCTAAGATAACCAGGCAGGGAGTTCCACAGGGTAGGTGCAGCTGCCTCAAATGCTCTCCCACCCGAATGCCACAGTCTAACCCTGGGAACTCCAAGGAGGCCACCTCCAGCAGAATGGAGAGCCCATGTTTGGCAGTACAGCACAAGGAGCTCTTGCAGATAGACTGGGCCCCTCTTGTGCAGGGTCTTATAGGTCAACAGCCCTATCTTGAAGACAACCCTCCACCAGACTGGTAGCCAGTGCAGTACGCGGAGCACCTGGGTGATATGTTCACATCTTTTCACCCCATCAATAATCTCGCTGCCACATTCTGCACCAGCTACAGTCTGTGGAGGTTGCCTCCAGATATCCCCAGATACAGGGCATTGCAGTAGTCCAACCTGGAAGTAACAAAAGCATGTACCAGTGTGGGCAGGTCATCAGGCAGGTTCAGGGCTCGAATTCGGGCAATATTCCTGAGATGATAAAACCCACTTCTCACCACAGCCGACACCTGCACATCAAATGTCAGACCGCTGTCCAGGATTACTCCCAAATTTCTCACCTGCCATGGGGGGCTAACGGCACACCCCCCAGCACAAGGTCAGGGGGTAATGACACACACTCCCCTTTGACATGATGACCCAGCTCCACCACCAGTACCTCAGTCTTGTCTGGGTTAAGCTTCAGCCAATTGTGAGTCATCCATATCTGGATTTCCTCAAGGCAGCTATTAAATACAGAGTCTGACACCTGGCTATTGGGAACACAAGACAGGTACAGCTGGGTATCATATGTATAGCAGTGAAAACCCAGAGCGTACCATCTGATAAGGTCCCCCAGTGGCAGCATATACACAGTGAACAACAGAGGCGACAAGACCGACCCCTGCAGATCACCACAGCACAGAGACTTTGGATTTGATGAGAAAATTCTCATGGTCACCCTCTGCACTCTGTCTGTCAGGTATGACCTGAACCAGTTGATGCGAACATACGAACATACAAAATTTGCCAGCAGATAAAGGCCTAGAGGTCTATCAAGTCTGCTCGAATGTGCAGCTAGCACCCCTTATTCTGCAGCTGCCCCTCCCTTCCACCCTTCCCCTTCATTAACCCTCCCTTGTCCTGTCCTATCCCTTTTGAAGCAGTCCACTGTTCTACTGGATACCACTTCTGCAGGTAACACATTCCACCCAGCCACCACCCTCTCTGTAAAAAGTGTCTCCTCATTTCCTCCTGAACCTTCCTTCCTCCAGTCTCATATCATGGCCCTGGTGGCCCTCCCCTTCCTTACTTTGAACAGCCCCTCTTTACCCATCTTGTTTATTCCTTTCATGTATTTAAAGGTTTCAATCATGTCACCCCTATCCCTCCTCTCCTCCAGTGAGTACATGTTCAACTCCTTCAACCTCCTCTCATATGATAAGTCCCCCAGCCCCTTGATCATCTTTGTCGCCCTGCGCCGCACCCCCTCCAGTAACTTAATGTCCCTTTTCAGATACGGGCGCCAGTACTGCATGCAGCACTCCAGGTGTGGTCTAACTAATGACCTATACAGTGACAGAATCTCCTCCTCCCTCCTCGAGGATATACCCCTTGCAATACAACCCAGCATTTTGTTGGCCTTTGCAGCTGCCTTCCTACATTGTGCCGAGTTGTTCATTGACCCTGTAATGAGCACACCCAGATCCTTCTCCTCCGCTGTCTGGGCTAGCTGCACTCCCCCCAGCTGGTAACTCCTCCTTGGGTTCTTCATCCCAAAATGCAGCACCTTGCACTTTTTGGCATTAAACCCCAGTTGCCAGGTGTCTGACTAGGTTTCAAGCTTTGCCAGATCATCCTGCAACCCCTGCCATCCCCTTAGGTCACCCACCACCGCGCCTACCTTGGTATCATCAGCAAACAGACTGATCTTGCTCTTGATGTCCCATGATATATCTGCAATGAATATCCCAAACAACACTGGTCCCAACACCGAGCCCTGTGGAACACCGCTCGTCACTGCCCTTGGGTGTGAGAGCTCCCCAACCACCACCACCCTCTGTTGCCTTCCCTGAAGCCAGTTTCCTACCCATCTCACCAGCTTTGCACCCACCCCTGTGCCTACTAACTTCCTTCCCAGCCTTCCATGTGGCACAGAGTCGAATGCCTTACTGAAGTCCAGATACAGGACATCCACTGCATGGCCCCTGTCCAGTTGCCTAGTTACCCAGTCATAGAACTCCACCAGGTTGGTTTGGCAGGATCTGCCATGTATGAAGCCATGCTGTCTGCTGTCCTGTAGTCCTTTGGCCTCTAGAAGGGCCACCAGCCTGTCCTTCAGGATAGTCTCCATTAGCTTACCCACGATGGATGTGAGGCTCACTGGTCTGTAGTTTCCCGGTTCATCCTTGGGGCCACTCTTGTGGAGGGGCACCACATGAGCCATCCTCCAGTCCTCAGGTACACACCCTGAATGTAGTGAGGCATTAAATAGGTCTGCCAAAGGTTCTGCAAGGACCTCTGCCAGCTCCTTCATTACCCTGGGGTGGATGCCATCTGGGCCTTGCGCCTTGTCCACCCTCAGTGCCTTCAAACCATCTCGAACTCTGCCCTCCATGATTTCCCCATCTGTCACCCCTTCTCCCCCGTTTCTGCCATTTCTCCCAACTTGGGTGTCACCCCCCTCTTCTCTTTAGTAAACACTGAGCAGAAGTACTCATTTAGTGCTTCTGCCTTATCGCACCCTGCTTCCACCCAACCCCCCTCCTTCCTAATCCTTAGTATGTGGTCCTTACAGCTCCTTTTCTCCCTGATGTACTTGAAGAAGTCCTTCTCCCCCTTCTTAATGCCTTGTGCCAGCCTGAGTTCCGTAGATGCTTTGGCTCCCCTTACTGCCCTTGTCACCTTCTTCAATTCTGTCAAGTACTCCTCCCTGTCCTCCCCCCTCCCTGTTTTCTTGTACTTCCTAAAGGCAGCTCTTTTCTTCCTTACCTTTTCCATGACCTCCTTGCTCAACCAGATTGGTTTCTTAGCCCTAGCCTTCTTGCTCTGGGCTTTACAGCAGCTTTTGGTTGCCTCCACTATCCCCAGCTTTATGAGCTCCCACCTCTGGTTAGTGTCCATACTAGATTGAATTCTGGCCAGGTACCCTTTTACCACTTCCCCCATCCTCCCAAAGTCGGCCCTCCTGAACTCCAGCACTCTTGTGGCAGATTCCACTCCTTTCTTGCCCATATCCAATGTGAGCCATACTGAGCAGTGGTCACTCCCTGACAGCGGTTCCTCCATTGTAAGTTCTCTCACAAAGTCCCCATTTGCCAGCACAAGGTCAAGGGTATTCCCTAACCTGGTTGGTTCACTGACCATTTGCAGCAGGAAGCTGTCCTGGAAGGCATCCAGCAGTACCTGCTCCCTTCTGTTCCTGGTTGTTGGGGTACTCCAGTCCACTCCTGGCATGTTAAAGTCCCCGACAATCACCACACTACCCCTTCTTCGCAGGTCCTGCTGATCTGTCCCGCTAGTTCCCTGTCAACTCCTCCGTCTGAGATGGTGGCCTGTACACCACTCCCATTCTAAGAATCCTTTTCTTGGAATCCTGGATTTGCATCCAAAGTGACTCCATACTACCCTCCTCCCCTTCCTCCCTTACACACTTCAGTCCTTCCTTCACATATAGAGCCACCCCCCCTTCCTTTCCCAATCACCTTGTCCCTACGAAATAACCTGTACCCTGGTACAGACAGGTCCCAGTCATTGAATTGGGTGGCCCATGTTTCTGTGGTGGCTGCAATGTCCACCTCTCCCTCTGCCATGAGAACCTGTAACTTTGCAGTTTTCCTCCCAAGGCTCCTAGCATTAAGGGTGACCACCTTCCACCCTCCCCCCTCCATCCTGCCCCATTTCCTAGCATCACCAATAGTACTTGTCATTTGTCCTCTGTCACTGTTATGGGGGGTTAGCTCATATGGTTTCCCAACCTGTGGTCTCTGCATATGTCTTCCCCAATTGCCATCTCCCATTCCTAGTTTAAATTCCCAACTTCCTCTATGTACTCCTTCATCCTCTGTTTCAACACTTTCTTTCCCTCCTCACTCAAGTGTAGTCTGTCCTTGGCATAGAGACTACTGTCCTCCCAGGTCCCTCCCCCCCCCAACAGCCCATACCCTTTAACACAACACCAGGTTCTTAGCCATCCTTTAAATTCCTCTATTCTCAGCTTTCTTGTTGTGCTTGCCTTTGGCACCAGAAGTATCTCTGAAAAAGTTACTGATCTTTCTGCCCCCTCACATAATTGTGCTAGTTCCCCAGACCTCCTCTGGACTATATCTACTGTCTTGTCAGCCAGGTCATTTGTCCCAAGATGTATAATTAAATGAGGCTTGTCCCTACCCCTTCTAGCATATTTCAGAACAGATTGTCCCACCCTTTCCGTTGTCATTCCTGGCATGGCCTCCACCCAAATGCGACTATGCCTCTCCCCCTTGCTACCCCACCTGACTCCTCTTAGTATTGAGTCCCCTTGTACTAAGATTCCACCCCTCTTACTCCCTGATTGCTTCCATTCATCTCCCTCTCTCATTTCCAGCTCCTCTTCTTCCTCCTACACATTATTTCCCCCTTTTACCCCTGTTGCAATTCTCTGAGCAGAATTTCCCCTGCTCCAGTTTGGTCCAGGCATTTATCAATTACTCCTCTAATTTCATCATTTCCCTCCTCCACCTTCTTCCTCTCTAGCAGTGCAAAACTATTTTCTGAAGACCCTTCACAAATGCCCGCTCTCCCTCTCTCTTCATAGTAACCTGTTCTCTCCTTTCCACTCCATGACTTTTGCCACTTCTTCGCCTCCCCTCACAAGTCCCTATCTCCTCCTTCCATTTGTCTTTTGTCTCCTGACCTGGTTTCCCCGGCAATCGTTCTTCCTGGCCTGGGCCCCTTTGTCTCTGCTTCCCTTCTTTTGACCCTCTCCTCACCACTGTTGGCTTAAATCACCCTCCCTCCTCTCCCCTTCTTCCTCCCTCCAGTATTGGGCTAAACCCACCCCCAATCTGCCTTGCATGTCTTAGTTCCTCCTGCAGACCCTCGATCGCCTTTCTAAGTTTTTCTATGTGGTTGCACACTAAACATCCTCCCACACATCAGGCAATTTTTAGAAAGATTGGTGCACCACAGTTGTTGCAGCCTACCACCCTACCCATTGCTATCGTTGCCCACCAGCGACCCCCCACCCTTCCAGATGCAGGATACCAAACACTCCCCCAAGTCTCCCCTCTCCCCCCTCTATCAGTGCAAAACATTCTTTATTTATTTCCCTTACCCCCTTTGTTGTACACATTTAGATAGACTGAAACTGCTTTTTATATTCCTATCCTTCCTATCCACACTCAAAAAGAGACTTTAAGTAGCCATTGCACAACCTTCTTCAAACTCCTACTCCTCCTTCCCCAATGTAATATCAATGCGAAGAAGTAATAATGAAAGCTCCTAGATTTGCAATTACTTCCCTTCTACTGAGATAGCAGTCACCTCTTCACTTGCTGCTGTTCCTTTCCTGGATGTCTGCTTCTTGCTATGACAGATGCATATCCTTTGCCCGTTTGAGGAAGTGATGTCAGGACCCATGGTATAAAGGAAATCATGGACCAGGGGTGGGTGGGGAGGTGTTGGGGGTGGGACCAGCCCAAGTCTTCCAGAAACAATCAGGTAGCTGAGGCCTCTGGTCAGACCATTAGCACCCTTCCCCCACTCTGCACTAAAACTTTGCAGCTAGTGAAGCCAGCAACAATGAATCACAATTCTACTCAAAGCCCCCCAAATAGGTTTGCTACCCAAAGAAACAGGACTCCAATTCAAACAGTTTCACCAACAACATATCAAAATAGGCTTGGAATTAGAAGATATAGGTCTCCAATTCAAAGAAACAGATCCAGTTAAATCACACTAATTATATTTTAAAATAGAAGAAATAGGCCTCCACAAATGCAGCCTGCCACACAGTGAATCATCAAACAAATGAGCCTACTTATAGCTACCAAAACAGGTTTCAAAATTCCAACAGTCTCAAACAAAACCCTGCTAGCCCCTTAGTAGTAAGAAAGGAAAGAAATTACCTTCTACCAAGTAGAATCCACAAGAAACAATGTAAAAACAACAAGAAGAAGCTACTGTACTGCAGATCTGATCCTGTCCCCCTTCTAGTTCCTTCTGAGAAGCCAAAGCACTGACACCACACCTGATTCAGCTCTGCCTCCCTAACTGAGTAACATTTCTGGACAGGCCACACCAAATCCGCAGTTGGTCAAGTAACACTTCATGGTCCACTTTGTCAAATGCCACAGAAAGGTCCAGAAGGACCAAGATGGTACAGTCCCTTCTGTCCCTCGCCATCAGAAGGTCATTAAGAACCCTCATCAGGGCCGTCTCTGTACTATGCCCCACTCAGAACCCAGACTGGATAGGCTCATAGGTGAAGGAAGCAGCAAGATATCTCTCCAGCTGAATGGCCACCACCTTTTCTACAACCTTCCCTAAAAATGGGAGGTTCGAAATGTGTCTGTAATTGCTGAGGGAGTCTGGGTCCAAAGATATTTTTTCAAAAGAGGTCTGACCAGAGCCTCTTTCAAGGCTAAAGGAAAGATCCCACTCCTTAATGAACTCCAGACTACCACAGCAACCAGAGGACCAATCAGGTCCAAACATTCCACCAAAAGCAAGTTGGGCCTGGATATAAATCACAGTGGGTCGGCCACAGCCTAGAGATTATCTCTACCACCTCCCCAACCCCAATCAGCTCAAACTCATCCCACACAGGAGGAGTGCTCCACCTCAACTCAGGCTGGACCCTGTAGCCCTTTTGAGAGACGTTCGATGAGACCTCAGCCCTGATGGTGGACACCTTGTCAGCGAAAAACAGAACCAGCTCCTCACACCTTGTGCTCAAACCTAACCCTCCAACACCCAGACAGGCAGGGTGTAAAAGCCTGTCCACTGTGCAGAAGAGCTGAGCTGGTCTGTTTCTCACTGTAGCAATCTCCCTAGACAGAAACTCTGCCTTTTTATGGGAGATTGCCTCCTGATAGTCCACATTATGTGACCTCAAGGCCAATTTGTCCGCCACCAGCCCAGATCTCCTCCAATGTCTCTCTAACCTCTGGCCCCTAGTCTTTAAACCTCAGAGATTCTCATCATACCAGGGAGATCTCCGATGAGTAGACAGGGGTCGGACATGCAAGGGTGCAATTGAGTCAAAGGCCGCACCAACCACCCCATTATAGGCCACTACTGCCTCCTCTGCCCCAATCGCACAACCTGCCCCAACACCCGATAGATCCAGCACTGCCAAAGGTCCTCTGGGGATACACCCCTTAACGACCGGTACTGGACCATCTCCATAGGGGCAGGACCATCTGGGAGGGGGCCCTAAACTTGAACTCCACGGTGCTATGATCCGACCAAACCACTGGATCTACACTAAGGTCCATAATATCAGAAAAGAAAATCAGATCCACTGTGTGGACACCCGAGTGCATCGCTGTCATTACCTTTTGTGTCAGGCCCAGTGCCCCCATGCTCCCAAGAAGGTCTATCCCAAATCTTGAAAGCCCCTCTGTCAATCCAGGCATTGAAATCCCCCATGATCAACCACCTGGGGAACTCCAATACCAGGCTCACGATGAGCTCCTCGACCTCTCACAAAAAATCCCCATCACTACCTGGGGGCGATAGAGCAAGAGGACACTAAAGCCCACACCCATGCCTCCTCGGGCAGCCACATATTCAAAGGACCTTATAGGGCACAAAGATAGCACTGTGAGGTACAGGCTAGATTTAAAACAAATAGTCACCCCTCCACCCCTATTATCCTTCCTTGTAATGCAGTATCCGGCTGGCACTGCCGCCTCTAAAATTGGGCAGCATTTTCATCCAGCCAGGTCTCTGTGATGCAAGCCAGATTGACAGAGAATATCAAGTCCACCATTATAGCCATCTTATTCCTTATTGATCTGGCATTGCACATCACAACCCAAGTAGGATGAGATGAAGCAGCTGGACCAGTCATCTGCCCACACTCTAAGATGGAGCCCTTGAGTATGGGGACTAGACAAGGTGAACCCCGTTCAAGCCCCCATTTCACCACAGGGCATCTCCTTGACTTCCACCAGAATTCCAGACTCCCTGACAGCCACCCAGGAGACAACCTACCGGGACGTCCCCCTTCAGGCTATCCCTAAAGCCCTACATCTCGAGTAGGCTTCTCACAACAATACTGGAAACTCGAAGGGATGAAGTCCCCGGAGGTCATCCCCCGAGTAGCTGTGCCTAACAGTCCCCAAACCCCAACACATTTCTAAAAACCAAAACAATCCACTCAATAATTCAAAACTTCTCAGATACCGCCCACAACAATACATCCTCTATATTGCATAACCACACTTCTTACACACAAAAACAAACACACTCAACAATTCAAATTACTCAAATACCACACCTGTACCATTCACACCAATACCCGTTCTATATTACTCATCCACACTTCTTTCGCACACCTTTCACTAGAACTACTTTCACACAACCCACAATTGAGTATTTAATAATTTAAGTGTCTCCAGGGATTTCAGAGACAAAAGCAAGAATTATTACATTTGAGTCCCAGAAATTTTTTTATTTTTATTTTTTTTTAAAGTCCAAAAGAAAAAATGTCCAAAAATTTCACAGTATATACTGGGGAGCTCTCACCTCCACAGTCCAAGCAATTTAGGAACCCAAGAAGCTCTCATCCTCTTAGCTCTCACTAAACTTTTTAACCGTCCAATACTCAGTTTATTAAAGGAATAGTTCCAGAACTTCATAAAATTGTAGCCCTACTCACTGAGTTCTCTGCATATCAGGAAAAGAGGAGGAAACACCAAATCCAGACAGTCTTCTTTTACCCATATACTGCAGCCATAGTTTTTCTGGATCTTCCTGACCCAACTAAAACTGCCGGGCACTTCAAGGACTCCCCCGCAGCAGCAGTCGCCCTTCAGTGGCTGCCCTGCCGGTTCTCACTGTTTCTAGTTGAACATCATCCAGTGTCTGACCCACCAGATACCCCCTTCAGACACCCCGACAATCCAGCCACGGGTCTATGCTCTCCAAAAACTTTACTGCTGCAGTCTCTTTCCACTGCACAAACTACTCAGTCCCTCATTCATCCAGGGACTCTGGCAGCACAGACTGTCCCACCACCTTCCTTCCTCCTTGTCCTGGTCCAAAAGTGTTCCTCCTCAAAGCGATACTGACTGTTTCAGTCCTCTTCACTAGGGATACCCACAGTCCATCATAACCGTGTCCTGATAACAGTTCAGTCCAACCCAAGGATCCCCATTCTGGCTCCAAATGCAGAGAAGCAGCAACCAGCACTCTCCAGCAGGCAAAACATACAGAACGTCTCCCGCAAAGGTAAATTCAGTTATTATTCCTGTTTTGTCTTACAAAAACTTCAGTGACACAATTCACAAATAAATCCAAAATGATTTTAAAAGCAACGCTCTACAAATAGAGTGCTCATGTACTCTACAGATAAAACACTCAAAAACCAAAATCTAAAGCAAGATTGCTTCCGATTGTATTCTCGTGGATCATGCACAGCCCAGCCTGGCTGCCATGTCTTACTGGCTACTGGGTATTACCTATCTATGATGGCATCCTGAAGGTCCTGCCTAAATCTAGAAACCTGGAGACAAGAGTACCTCTGCATACAGACTCCTGTGACAGCTGCCCTGGCTGCCATGTCCGCCGAATCATAGGAGGACCTTAAGACGTGCTTTCCCACATCTAGACCAGACTGAAGCACATCCAGAAACTTCCTTTTTTTGATCAGAATCAGGCTGTCTTTTTGCAAGCTTGATGACCTTGTCCCAGAGTGACTTCTGGTACTGCACCATATGTACCAAGAAGTTAAGCAACCTAATGGTGCATGTGGCCGAGGAATAGACCTTCCTGCTGAACTGGTCCAGACATTTGGATTCCTTGTCTGGCAGCTGGAAGCTCATATGCAAGGGCTGTTTGGTCCTGCTGTGGGAAGCCATCATCATGACTGAGTCCACCTTGGGCTGTTCACCAAGGAATGGATCATTCATTGGGGTACGATACAGCCTGTTCACTTTCTATGGTTTAGCGGAGGCTGTTGAAGGGTACAGTACCTCCATGCTAGCCTGGTGGTGTCCTGAAAGGGTGCCACCAAGGGTGGTATGACCAAGGGTTTAGGTTCATTCATACCCAAGAAATGAGCCAGCCTTTTTCTCTCTGGATCGAGATCCTCTGTTTCCCACTGATTCAAAAACTGGATGTGACGCATCATGTCCAAGAATGTGGGATCATCCGGGGGAGAATGGGTTGACTCTCCCAGATGGTCAGGGTGGTGAGGAGGAGAGGAAAACTCCTCTGAGGATATAGAGGAGGCAGAAGCGTTCAAGCCGGATGACCTCAAAGGAAGATCTGGAGTGGGAATGCCAGTGCCGCCTCCTGTGATGCCTGGAGGATGATCTTGAATGATGTTCGCATCGTCCAGAGGACCTGTCATCCAAATGAGTGGGAGATTTATCCCTGGGAGGAGGTGATGACCATGGGGGCCATGGAGGCCACTGCAAGGAGTCTACAGAGCGAGGCTGAGGTGTGGGAACTGGGGGTTCCTTGGGGATAATGTCTTTCTTAACCGAGTTCCTCCAGGAACAAAAAAGGTCCTTGACATTGGCCAGAGAGACCGTGGCAGGAGCCGATGGGCCTGACATCTCCAGTGTGTCATCAGGCCTCTTGGGCGGTGGATCTGATGGCTTGTCAGGAGCCGACAGACACTCTGGTGACCTAAGTTTTTCCAGCGTTTGGTCCTGGGGTGGTGCCAAAACTGAGCGCAGGTCAACTGGCTGACCCAGCATCAAGCCTCCTGACATCAAAGAGTCGGGCATTGGAGGAGGTAACTCCTTGGCTGACAGCTGTTCCCCTCCTGAAGGCAGCTTAGGGATGCAGGCATTAGGGGAGAGCCCGAGGATGTCGAAGACATCAGGGTTGAGCACTGGGAATCTGATGCCCGATGCTTCGGAGAGTGGGTATCAGGGTGAGACTACCATTCCAAACACCACTTCCTGTCATCTGTTCCAGCCAGACTATCCGATGAGGAGGAGGAAGCCTTAGCCTGGTGAGGGGTGGCAAGGAGGCTGTCGCCCATCCCTTAAATGGTGGTTCCTTGGACTTAGGCATGGCTGTAGGGCCTAACACTAAGGGAGGGGGCCTAGGGCCCTTGCCTCAAAGAAACACTGCCTGACATACGCACCAATGCCAGCAGTTTCAAGGCCGGCAACCTGGAGGAAACTTGGGTTGGTGGAGGGGCGGAGTCTGACCTCCTGCGGGAGGAAGAACTGGAGCTGGCTGTTTTCCTATGTGAGACCTGGATCGGGAGTCCGAATGGGTCCTGTCCTTCTTGCAATGATGGTACTTTCAGATGGACTTTTTCTCCTTGGATTTGTGAGAAGTCCCCAACCCCAAAGAAGAAGGGGATCCTAGGCCTGATGGGGTCTTTTGCATGGTAGACAGTTGCTGTTCTAGAAGGTAGGTCTTCAGCATCTTCAGTCGACAGATGTGGGTCCGGTGGTTGAAATCTTGGCAGTGTGGGCAGGAATCGGTGTCGTGGTCAGGCCCCAGGCAAATGAGGCAGGCCGAGTGACTGTCTCGGGCCAGGATCTGCTTCCTGCACGCGCACTTGGATTTCAGTCACTGGCCAGAAGAGGATGACGGAGAAAACATACACTAATTAGCGTTAAAACAACAAAGAAACTTTGGTAAAAAAAGTTAGAGAAAATGGAGATCGACTAGTCAGCAGTAGGTGTCCATGGAGCCGATGTGAACAGGTCAACAGCAGGAAAAGAACTGGGGTGTGGCTGGGGATCACCCCTTTTATATCACTGGTGTACGTCTGAGGTGGTCCGACATCAGGGGGCAGTCCTCTCTGGATACTACTAGCTAAGCATTTTTCCATGGGGTCCTAGTGCCTGGTGGCACAGTCCTTTTGGTGTAGCCTGCTGCAAGAGCTCCCACTCAAAGTAAGATCACCAGGTTGTGTTGGATCAGGGGAGGCTTACATCATAGGTATTGTCAGCCAATTGTCTTGGGCAGAGTCTTCCAGAATTGATCAGGTTACTATAAGCTACAAGTGTGTAGCAGATTCAGAAAGAAAGGCCCATCTTCTTGAAGGTGGAAGCAAGCTGCTTTGAAACAACTGGGAGCTGTGAAGGAGGCACTATATTGAACTGGCAATCTGCAGAAAAGCTCACTGTTGCTCAAATCTGAAGGAGGTGTACCTTACTTTATTTAAAATGTTACACTTGGTATTTCATTGTGTTTGTGTTTTTTTAAATCAAGAAAGGGTTTGCAATACTGCTGATATACTTGTAAATTAGGAGTTTAACTTCAGAGGGATTGAAATACTACATAATTGGTTTTCCCTTGTGGATAGCTGGATTTTTGTCTACTAGTATTTTGGTGACAGCTTGCATCAAACTATTTTTGGTACAGTAAACTATTTACTGGTGGCTGAGGATTTGTCATTGTAAGGCCTGCAGTTTAGTGCAGGTTAGTGGAGGTTTGTGTATTTGACCCAGACAGTGCCTCAGGTGGTGGAAACTGGTTTCTTCTGATAGTATTCAGAGCACAGAACAGCAGGTTGTATTGGGTCAGGGGAAGCTTACATCATAGGTATTGGGCTCAACTGCTTTATTTTTCTCTGACTGTAATTGTTTTTTGCTGGGTATATTCTCTGTTAAATTGTTGTACAGGTTGTCTTTCTGAAAAGAAGGTCAGTACTCACCGGGGTGGTGCAGGTTGTCTTGCTGAAAGGAAGATCAGCACTTACTGGAGTGGCAGGTCAGAGCTGTAGCTGATTGTTTCTGGAGGCATGGGCTTGGTCCACCCACCCTGCCCTCACCCACCCACCCCATGGGTGTCATTTCTTTATACCAGGGTTCTGACATCACTTCCCCAAGAGGGCAAGGAGCATACAACTGTCATATCCTTAACATCCCAGCACACTGCACAGAGGGTAAATGCATGCACACACTAACAAAAAAAGACCAAAAATATATAGATATTAAACAGGAAGGGAGAGAGACATGTGGGGAGTGGTGCAATGCACTGGCTGTGGGGCGGCATTCTTCCAGGAGACATTCTGGAGGCTGCAATGCTGCCCTATTTGTAGGCAACTCTCTGCTCTAAGGGAGGAAGTTGCCTGTCTCCAGGCTGACATGGCAAGGAGTAGGGAAACCTCTCCCACCCAGGGAACACCAGGGCTGCCACAGCTGCCTCAGAGGTTGCCAAGAAAGAGGAGTGGTTGGACCACAGTGGGTTCAGGGAGGGTGAGGGTGGTGGAACAGAGGCACATCCCTCCAGTTGTCCCTCTCCACAATTCATACGCCATTCTGGCAGAGCGTGATTCCTCTATGGAGGCACCTGCAGTAGAGATCAAGGAGGATGCTGGGAACCTCCACAAGGGAGACCCACAGGAGGGTGGCACAGGACACCACAGAGGAAGGAAGCAGCTCCAGGTGGGGGACTCAATTATTAGGGAGGTAGAACTGAGGAGGGAGGAGGGAGGGGAGAGGGAGGTAAGATACCTGCCTGGTGCCATAACTTGGAGGGACAGGAGGTGAATCCTCAGGACCATGACAGCAGCTACACAGGAGAGGGAGCTGGATGTCACTGTCTACCTAGGGACAAATTACCTGCCTGAGCATGGAATTAGAGCAGTGCTGGAGGAGTTTGTAGAGTTGGGGATGGGCCTTAGACAAGTACCACTCATGGTAACCTTCTTGGAGGTGCTGCCTGTCTATGGCATGGGCGAGGCTAGGGTACTCTGCACCATGCAATTCAATGAATGGTTGAAAAACTGGTGAGGAGCACAGGGTTTTGGCTTTACTGGGGACTGGGGTTCCACCTGGAGGGATACAGGCCTATATTGGCACGATGGTCTGCATCTGTCTGGGAGGGGAACCAAGCTCCTAGGTGATAGGTTTAAATGTTTCATTGTCAAGCTTTTAAACTAGCCAAGGGGGGAGGCACTGATTAGAAGCAGGGAATTCTCAGCTACCCCCCACAGAACAGGATTTTTAGTGAAGTAAACATCAAGGTAGAAAGGTTGATAGAGAGCAGGATAGGGTAAATTGAGAAAAAGGCAAAGGCAGTAAGGGCAGGGATGGGGCTAAAAAGGGTAAGGACATCACAAAATGGAGGTCGATGAGTACCAATGCCCATAGCCTGGGTAACAAGCTTCCTGAACTAGTAGCCTTAATGGAAGAGGGACACCTGGATATCATGGCAGTCACAGAAACATGGTACATGGAGAACCATGACTGGGATGTCAACATACCAGGGTACACAATCTATTGGAGGGACAGGGAGGGTAAAAGAGGAAAAGGAGTGGCTCTCTACATAAGGGAAGGGATCAAAGCAATGGAACTAAAGGGTAAACAGGGAGGAGAGGAGGCACTGTGGGTCACCTTGGAGACAGGAAATGGCACCACAATCCACATGGGGGTTGTACACAGACCCCCATCTCAGGGGAGGAAATGGACAAGGAAATGACAGAAGGCATCCTTAGAATGGCAGAAAAAGGGGAGATATTGTTGATGGGGGACCTGAATATACCAGATTTTAACTGAAGCACATTTGCTGCAGCCACATCCAAGAGCGGGGTCATTCTTGATGCCCTACAGGGGGCATGCCTCAGACAGCTAGTGTTGGAATCCACTTAGGAGAGAGCAATCTTAGACCTGGTACTCTCAAATGGGGATTGAGGGAGGGTCATAGATTTAGAAGTGGGTAGCCATCTTGGAACAAGCGACCACCAAATAGTGTGGTTCACAATAAAAACAGCCATAGAGTCAGGCCATACAAAGCAAAGGTACTGGACTTTAGGAGGGCTGGCTTTGGCAAAATGGGTGAGTGCCTAAGGAATGCACTACCAAATGGGCAGGAAGGAGGGGTGGAAGAACAATGGGGAAAAATCAAAACTGCCATCACATAGGCAACAAGCCTTTCTGTGAAGCAAATAAACAAAACAAAGCGAAGTAAAAAAACACTATGGTTTTTAAAAGAGGTGGCATGGAAGGTTAGGGAGAAAAAGATTGCATTCAGGATGTATAAGGAATCACAGAAGGAGCAGGACAAAGAACTGTATCAGTTAAAGCAGAAGGAAGTGGGGAAGACATTCAGAATAGTGAAGGCCCAAACCAAGGAAAAGACAGCCAACTCAGTTAAGAAGGGGGATAAAACCTTTTATGGGTACATCAAGGAGTGAAGGAAGACCAAAGAAGGGATAGTGAGGCTTAATAAAGGGAAGGGGAGGTGGGCAGAGGATGACAGTGAAAAGGCAGAGATACTAAATCAATACTTTTGCTCAGTATTCACAAAAGAAGAAGAGAGGAAGGTACCAAAACCAAACAATAGAAGCACTCTGGATGGGGTGTCGATACCAGCCCATTCACAGAAGAAAGGGTCCTGAAAGAACTTCTAAAACTCAAGGTGGACAAAGCAATGAGGCCTGATGGGATTCATCCCAAAATTCTAAAAGAACTAAGGGGAGACCTAGTGACACCATTGACTACCCTTTTTAAGAAATCATGGGAGGATGGTGTGGTACCTGAAGGCTGGAAGAGGATGGATGTGATTCCTCTTTACAAAAGTGGGAGCAAGGCAGAGGCAGGAAACTTCAGATCTGTTAGTTTGACCTCAGTGGTAGGGAAAATGATGGAATCACTTTTGAAAGAAAGAACTGTTGAGTACCTAGAGGCCAGCAGGGCACAGGACCCAAAGCAGCATGGATTCACAGCGGGAAGGTCATGTCAAATGAATTTAATAGATTTCTTTGACTGGGTAACCAAAGAAGTAGACCACTGAGGGGCTGTGGATATGGCCTACCTAGACTTTAGCAAGGCATTTGACACAGTCCCACACAAAAGATTATTAAACAAGTTAGCCAGCCTGGGAATAGGTCCCAGGATGATAGCCTGGGTAACAAATTGGCTGGACAACAGGATGCAGAGGGTAATAGTAAACAGAGTACACTCTGAAGAAAGGGGGTTACTAATGGGGTGCCGCAGGGTTCAGTACTGGGACCGATCCTCTTTAATGTCTTTATAGGAGATATTGTGGAGGGGCTGGAAGGAAAAGTATGCCTCTTTGCAGCCAGCACAAAGATCTGCAACAGGGTTGATACACAAGGGGGGGTGGAAAGCATGAGAAGGGACTTGGCAAGGTTGGACGAATGGTCAACATTATGGCAGCTTAGATTCAGTGCTAAGAAGTGCAAAGTAATGTATCTGGGAAACAAAAACCCAGGGGAAGAGTACACAATGGGGGGAGGTACTAACAACAACAAAAATGGAAAGGGACCTGGGGGTAGTAATATCAGACAACCTTAAGGTAGGCAAACAATGTGAGAAGGCAATAAGGAGGGCTGGGGGGATACTGGGATGCATAGGGAGAGGCATCACCAGTAGAAAACAGGAAGTTGTTATCCCTCTGTACAGACAGTTGGTGAGACCCCATCTGGAGTACTGCATGTAGTTTTGGAGAACCCATCTCGGCAAGGACATAGGATGGAGGCAGTCCAGAGGAGGGCAACTAAAATAGTGCAGGGTCTGCACCAGAAGCCATATGAAGAGAGACTAAAACAGCTTAATATGTATACCTTTGAGGAAAGGAGGGAGAGCGGGGACATGATAGAAACTTTCAAGTACCTCAAGGAAATCAACAAAGTCCAAGGGAGAGCATCTTTCATGAAAAGAGATGTACAAGAACAAGGATCTCAGGAGCAACGTGAGGAAGTATTTTTTCACAGAGAGGGAGGTGGTGGACGCATTGAACCACCTTCTGAAGGAGGCTGTGGGGTCAAAAACAGTGAGGGAATTCAAGAATGCATGGGACAGACATAAGGCAATTATAGTGGGGGGGTAGGAGGAAGTAGGCTGTTTGTTAACTAGAATCTGCAGCTTATCCAGTAGGTAGGGAAATGGGCAGACTAGGTGGGCCAAGCGGTCCTTATTTGCCATCAAAGTCTATGTTACTCTACCTCCCTTCCCTAAGGCCTGTAAGAAGTGGAGCCTTTTCCTTCTCAATGTTGCTCTTGTAGGTTGTTTTGTATTCATCCACCTTCTTCATGTACATCTCTGCCCTGTCATCAAACAGTGAATTTCCCTTAAAAGTAGAACTCCACTGCCTTTATTTATGTGTCCTGGGATAGGCTCATAATTCTAAGCCAGGCAAACCTTCTTAAGGACATTGCATGGGCCATAACCCTAGATACAGTGTCGTTTGTGTCCACTGCCATATGGAACTGGTACATTGTGGCATTTATGGCTGATCTTGCTGTATCAGCCACATCCTGTGCCAAGTCACCAGTAGCCTTCTTGCTCAGCGCCACTTTGGAGTTCCAAAGGGCTTTTTGGTACTGAGCCTTGTAAGCCAAGTAAGTTGTCTGTATTAGGAGTAGAGAAGCTGAAGTATAAACTTTTTTGCCTCTGCTATCTAGTTTCCTGGCCTGGAAAGGAGCACCTTTGCCTTGTCACAGGCAGCAGTCTGGACCACACCCTCATGATCAGGGTGAGAATACAGGTATTCAGATTTGTCTACCCGGTACTTTTTCTGTCTTCTTATCTAGTCCAGCAGCTGAGGTGGATTCTGACATGATTTTACAGGTGGCTTTTTAATGGGTTTACCATGGGCAGCAGTAACTTCTTTGTGGGGGTTATGCCCATCATATCCATAAATTCCACCTCATCCTCATCCTCATCCTCTTCAGTTCTCTGCGAGGTGATGTTGTGGGTGTCTACCATAAGTCTCACAAATGTATAGTGAGATGTATAGTTATGTGAGAGTCTAGGAGTGGAGCCAAATTCTTATTCTGAAGAACCAACTGGTTCTATGGGGTCTCCTTCCTCCTCTTCATAGTACATTTCAAACTGCCTCTGCCACAGGCATGGGAAATAGAACCGAAGCCTGGGGAGGGGAGACAGGCATATTTGTAAAATTCCCCACAGCCTGGAATGCCTGGAGGAATTGCCATGTGTTAGTCATGTCCTCAGCTGAGTGGATTTTATTTGTGTCTACTGGCAGCTCCTTTCCTTGATCTGGAGGAGGTACAGGAGCATGTTTTTCCTTTAGTTTTTTCTTGGCAGGCACCGTCTCCAGTGTCTGCTCTAAGCCTCTTTTATTTTTTTGGATTAATGGTTCCTCCTTTCAGACACCCTAATTTCTGAACCATCTCTTGCAGCTTTATCTTTCTTTCCTGTCCCCTTTGACAGGGACTGCTACTTACTTAGAGTGGCTTGACCCTCATCTGAGCATTTAGGTAACACAAAGGCAGACTGAGAGGCCATGAAGCCTTCTAATTTTGTTATCCCTTTTCTTTTGTGTTTTAGGTTAAAACTTAATACAGAGTTCACAACTGAGAAAATCGTTGTCTAGACCCAGGCATTTTAAACACAACTTGTGGCAGTCTGCCCTTGCCAGGAGTTGAAAACACACCTTAAAACATTTAAAGCCTGTAGGTCCCATCTTTTTTTTGGGGGGGGTGGTCTGTCAGTCATGCCACACACTGACAACCCTGGGAAGACATGGCAGTTCCCAATAGAAAGACCTTTAAGCATTAGAAAACTCCATAGCATTAATAAAAGGATTTAGAATACGAGAAAACACAGTAAAAAAACACAAAACAAAATTACGTTATGTAAACATTTGACAAATATCTTCTCAGTTCCCAAATATGAGGAAGTGAGACTAATACCAATAGAAACCTCAAAGCGGTTTAAATTTAGATTATTTTAAAATGTTTAAATTGTAGAAATGAAGCGGATTCCTTAAAGCGGGAACTGCATCAAAAATGAACTTCTCCAGTTCCTGGGAACTGACATGGAACCGGAGAACAGTAGAAATTTACATGGAATACACATAAAACAACCTTAGCTAATGCAGAGTATTGACAAAATAACTTGTCAAAGTTAAACACTATTACACATAAAAATAATAAACCAGACCAAAGTGAAGAGAAGACTTTGGAGTGACTGCTTTCTTCAGGCAAAGAAACAAATCTGATGTTAGAGTATAGGGGTGAGCGTGACCACACAGCAGAGTTTTAATTTCATTCTAAGTTCCATAATTAGTATAAAATTCTAAAAGCTCCATGGCATCTCATCCTAGAGGAAGAATAGCAGTTCTTAAAGGGACACTGTCAATCTTTTTTGCATCATATTATTTTTTGGTTAAAACCCACATTTTATGATTGCTTACTGTCTCTAAAATGAATTGATGTTGCTGGTTGTTTTGTCTGCCTCCTTGCTTATTAGAGCTAGAATTCATTGTAATGTATAGCCATGCCCAGCTTTGTTTTTCTTCGTATCATTGAACTATTCTTAGTGAAAACTTCCTGAATATTAGAAACACCCTCAAACTGTGTAACCACTCATGATACAATAGTCTCCTCTACTCCCACTGCATAATGAATGACTAGATTGTGTTGAAGGTGTTCCTGAGTTCAGGAAAGATGCAGTGGGAGCTGGTCAAGAAATGTAAACAAACCTGTTTTGGTGTGGTAACACCAGTATGGCTGGCAGTCCATTTTTCACTTTTTAAAATAAAAAAGGGATTTGAATCAAACTACCAGCTGCATAAACAGTCTCTATAGAATGTAAACAGTTATAAAATGTGTGTTTTAAACTAGGGACACTTTGAGGCTTACTGGAGTTGACGGTGTCCCTTTAAGCATAAGTGAGGGATTCCTGGGGTTTGAATAACATACTGTACATCACCTGTAGATAACTGGATACATAAAGAATGCAGTGTCATGATGTTGCTAAATCTAATGTCATTTACAGATTGACAAATATATTATCTACCACACAACATATATCAAAACTTTGAAATACCCCATATAAGATTTTAAACCTAAGTTGCGTATTTGTAAGCACAAGTACTCTAGCTTATACATAATTATGTGGGTCATGCATTTTCTATTTCCATGACAAAAGGCACACAGTGCTTTCCTTTTTCTCATTAATAGTGAATACGCATCACCTAACACACAATAAATCTTAAGAAGCATGGTATCTCACCCCCACAGATATTAAGGTATGGTTCATTTTTTCAGTGTGAGCATGACTAGACTCCCCCCCCCCATTAACAATATTTCATTATTTAACCCCCCTGAGATTGTAAGCTACAGCTGATGGACAGTGATCATTAGTTTTTCTCTCAAGTAAAAATTTCAGGAAATGAGACAATGTTTTTTTCGGTTTCTTCTGTAGACCTGAAAAGATATTATTTTCCACTGATGAAAAAACATACAGTAGTTTGACTGGTATTAATAAAGTTGTATTATGGTCTTGTTGCCAAAGCTGCTTCCTAAGAAAGTCAAATTTTTTTCTGGCAACAACAGTTTTATGAGGTAGGTCATGACAGATTGCAATATTGGTGCTCTTCACTGTAAACCTCTTCTTTTGGTATACATATTGCATTACTAGGTTCTCATCCTTGTCCTCCATCTTCAGGCCCAGATCAAAGAGTTATGTTGTCCCAATCCAGTTCAATGTTTTTGTCCATTAGGACACCGAAAATCTTGATCATGAATTGATTCATAGATTGTGAGGTTTCCCACAGCTCTGGGACACCAAAAACTCTTACATTCTTACATGGTGCCCTCAGATCAAAGACAGTCAGCTTATTGTATTTTGAATTTCATGGTTTATTTTCCTCTTGATAACCATTTTGTCTTTCCCAGCCGATCATGCTGTCCTTCTGTTTGGCCATTGATCTCTTCTACTTCAGCAGTTCACTTAGCTTGGTCTTGCACTCGACTGTGGTGTCCATTTGTAGTACAGCACCTTTCAAATCTTCTAATTCCTGTACCATGGTGTCTAACGTTACTTTTTCCTTTATAAATGAGATATCATGCATTAAAGACTTGCCCTAGACCAGTATTTCCTCTGTGACCCCTTGCTCTTTGTTGTTTTCAGGCACTTTTACAGTATGAGTAGCACAATGTGCACACTGACGTCTTCCGTCTTCTTCTTTTTCTTTTTGAAAATTTTCCTTTTCTTTTGACCCAAGACTTTTTATTCTCTTCCTTTATCACCTATGCTTTCTCCTCCTATTGCTTTGTCATTATTTGATGAGTTGTAACCACTCTCAGAAAAGTTTTTTTCCTTTATTTTCTTGGGAAATCGTTAACCTTCTCTCCCATTGACCGAGCATTAGGTTCCATATTCAGAACTGTCAGTAAATCCTGGGATTTGGTTTCTTTCAGGCTGGATTTTAACAAGTAGGCAGACACATTAGGTCCAGGTAGGAAGTCTGGCAAGGGGAGAATCTCTTTGATTAATGATTATAGGTTTATTTGGTTTGCTTGTAGCCAGCTTTTCAATTTTCTCCTGTTCAGTTACCAGATTGCTGTTTTTAGCATGCACTTGATACTGGGTATTTTCCAAGACATATAACCTTGTTCCTAGACTCTGATTCTGTGGAGGTGATAACATCGAGCTCTGTGAGGCAGAACATTTTAATTGTGGTGTTTGAAAAAAAGAACTTGATTTTAGAATTCTCCTTACTGTCTTCACTGTTTTTCCCTTTGGATCTATCCACTTGTTCTCACTGTTCTTTTTTTATCCCGTGAATTGACTCTTTGTTTTGCACAATATTTTACTTTTTTGATTCTGCTTTAAAATTGATAGTTTTTTATCCACAACTTCAGCTTCATCAGTGTTACCAGAATTAGCCGACGAGTTTCTCCAGTGGAAGGAACATTTGAATTCTCCACAGTCTCATGCTGAACTTCATTGATACAGGACTTCCCAGGCTCTGATTGGCTGAGGCCCTTGGCAAGGTGGGCATCTATCAGACAATAAAGCCTGGGTAAAAAAAAAGTGACAATGGCAACCGACCTAATTACTAAAAACACAAGTGTCACTCCAAATTTTCAAATGCTGACCAGCTGCCATTTTTTTCTCGCTTACCAAAAGAGCTACACAGTTGCCCCTCCCTCCAAGTCCGTGGTAAGTTCATTAAGTAAAAATAACATAAAAACAGCCTACTGTTTCCCTGCTGCTGTTTGAGAATGGAACTCCCACTTGGTCACACACATTCCTGCTGCATATCAAGCTCCAAACATATGGAAGCAGTAAGAAAGCTACCGGAGAACAGGATGTCTCCTGTCATTTGTACTTATTGCTGCAAACAAAAAAAGTAAGAGCGCAGCCACGTTAAATATAAAAAAAACACATAATAAAGAGCACTGTCATCTCTTTCTGCACTTCTGGGTCTTTGCTGCTGGGTTTTATGTAGTAGGGTTATGCATCTGATATAACAATAATGTTCACTTCAACCAATGGCAAAATAAAAAATAACCGGTCTTGTAAGTGCAACATGCGAGGGCAGATAACTGTAGAACAAGGTACATAACTTTAGAGCTACTGTTTTTAAAACAACAATGGCAAGAGACTGCTGTTGGAGGGAGTGAGACTGCTATTGGGGGTGTGGACAGGACCTTTAACACACTGACACAATGCTAATGACAGCAGTACAGGAAGGAACTACTTCACAAAAAAAACTTTTATTAATTGAAATTTATTATTTTCACTATTTTGTTTGTTTCTTAAATATTTTCTTGTAATATTTAGCCTAAATCCCATTTTCTAAGGGCAATAATACCCTCCAGAGCGGGTGATATGGGCTATACTCCACTATAAGGCCCTCCGCTTGCAGCATCGGGCCTCATAATACCCCTGGGTGGAGCGGTATAGCCCAATAGCACCTACCCTATCGGGTATTATTGGTTGCATACAGGATACTGCAAATGCCCTGCTGAAGTAGATTCAATGCCAAATAGCTAATGAAAGTAAATCAAATAAGTCAACAGCTTGACTCTTGTACCATACCTCTTCAGTATATCAGAATGATTTGGAGAGTCAGCATTCAGTGTTCAGCAACCAGGCACCACAAAAACACCAGGCAGGGAATTCAAAGTGTTCCAGGAAACAACACAGTAGCGCAATAAAGGCCATTTAAAAGACCCTGAAAGTGCACATCTGCATCAACCCTCAAGCCAGGTCAGAGACCCTCATCAGCAAATCTCACTTAGCAGAGCTAACACATCCAGGTAACAAGAGGGACCATTGTAACTGAAAGGCTGCAGCAGAGCACACAGATTATAGAATCTGAACATCTTCAAGGCAGGAAAGTCACAACTGTCCCAATATTACCAAAGAAAAAGCTTCACTTCTTGATCAGCCCAATGAGTCAAACTGTGTCAGGGACAAGATTAATGGAGCCAATAAATGGGGGACATGGGGAACTTTCTTTTTGCTTACTCTCTACCTATGCCATGACACTCACTGTGTAACCTGTACTTCCCATCAAACTGTACCTGTATCTGTTCCTATCTATAATTAACTCTGGGTTGCACCTGAAAAAGGGCCATGGGTCTCAGCATGCCCACCCAGTTACCAAAGTCAATAAATAAATATGCTATATCTGTTGACTTGGCTATTGCTCTCCTCGCATCTGGCCTTTATTACCTGCAGCTATTTGTTTGCTTTCATTTTGCACAGACGCCAGAGATTTTACGTTACATTTTTTTTTTCAACTGGATTTATAGTCTACATGTTCCCTTCTTCATTTGGGGAAAAACAAATAAAGCAGGGAGTACAAGAAAGGAATCTGAGTATGATAACAAAATATTGCTTACAAAAAACTGTACTGCACAGAGGCTGTCAGCAAAACATCTATGCAACAGATCTGCTACCACAACTGTGGAGGAAAAGAATCAAGACTGTCAGAGAATGTGTACCTCATATGTAGTTGACAGCAGGGAACAGTAAGATCTTGAACAGTGGCTCCTTCTGTCCATATCTGTAGCTTAGACAGTGTTCAGCTTGGAAATACAATAAAAGATACTGTAGGGCTCCACTGCAGTTGTTTTGTAGGAAAAGGAAACCCTATACATGGCACACCCTTCTGTTTTGGTTCTTGATATATTTGTGACAAAAACTGCCCCTTTGGCCATCCCAGTTTACCAAGCAGTTTTATCGGGGACTTCTAATTCACTGCCACCACCTGATTTTATTAGGGAACCATGCTTGCCCTCTGCTCAGAGTCAGGAAGGTCAACACAATAATTATTGGTAGAGTGCACTTCGGAGAAGGACCATAAACAAGGTCCAACAAAAATAATAAAATTACCTTTTCCAATAATAAGGCAGTCACTGGTTCTATCAAAAATAGAATCTTTACTAGAGGATACTACAGATATTTACAAACAGGATATATTTATTTGTTTTTTTATTTATTGAATTCTAGGATTACAAATACCTTTGAGCCAAGGCTCTTTTACAAAGGTTCCACGTCAAGCGAGTACACACATTAGGCTAAGCAACAATGGCCTCTACATAGGCAAAAGAAAGCAACATTAAAAAAAGAGAAAAAGAGTATAAATAATGACATTCATTGGTTCAGGTGTTACATCGCAGAAACAAAGTAATGAATCACTTAGGTTGGGATAAGTTCAGAGATCTATAAGGAGTAGGGGAGGAGGGGTTGGAGGAGGGGGAGCAGCAGCCAAAAAGAAGCTAGAGCAGATTCATAGCATTGTCAAAGAGCAAAGGAGAGGGGTGGCGGGCCACAAGGGGAAGAAGGAAGTTAGGAGAGGCAGTCACAGGAACTAGAGGCTATGAGATGAAGATGTAGACTTGATTGGAAAATGCCCAGTGAAGAGGTGGAGGTGATATGATTGCTGAGGGCATTCATCCAGGTGGGGGTATGGTGTGCAAAGGATCTTTGACCCAGTGATGTGCGGCATCGAGGAACTTGTAGGAGCTGTTGTTCAGACCCTCTGGTGTTATGTAGATTAGAGATTGGGCGCAGGAGGACTTGGACACTAGGTGGGGTAAGGCCCAAGGTAGTTTTTTTCACCATCAGACAGGTTAGGTACTTAATACGGTTTGCGAGTTGAAGCCATCCTGATTGGGCGTAGAGTTCACATGTATGAGTGAGTCAGTGGGCTCCAGTGAGCAGTAGGCAGGCCTTATTTAGGGAGGTCATTATGCACCTGAGGGTGGTAGTAGTGGCAGAGCCATAGACTATGAGGCCATAGTCTACGACGGAGACAACAGAGCTCAGGATGGCAATCTTTAATACTGCCTGGGTGAGGTGTTGCTTGTTGCAGTAGAGAATTCCAATGCGTGCATTTACAACTCTGGTGACATTATCGATGTGGGTCCCATATGACAGACAATGGTTGAGAGTGATTCCAAGGTATTTAAAAGACACTTGTTCGAGGATATGACCAGCACTTGTTTTGATATCAAAAGGGTATCGTCTGTTATTGTTTTGCAAGCTGCAGAAAAGCATTGATTTAGTCTTTTTGTGGTTTAGAACCAGTTTATGTAAAGTGAACCAGTTTTCAGCATAAGAGAAAGCAAGTTGAAGGTTGTGAATTAATGGTTTTGGGTCTTTATGTGGGGTGAAAAGCACTGCATCATCGGCATAGAGGATAATTTGTTCAGGGCAGGATTGTGGGAGAGAGTTTAGGAAAAGACTGAAAAGTAGAGGGCCCAGTATTGAGCCCTGGGGGATGCCAGAACGAACTGGCTTGGAGTCAGAGAGTAGCCCTGAGATTGTTACTCTTTGTGAGCGCTGGTGTAGGTAACTATTGAACCATGCAGTAGAGTCCTGGGAGAGACCGGCATTCAGTAGCAGTCTGGAAAGTATGCCATGGTGGACAGTGTCAAATGCCTTGGTCAAGTCAATGAATATGGCTCCAGTTAGATGACCTTTGTCCATTGAGTTGTGAAAGGCTCCAGTGAACTCCAGGAGGGCTGTTGAGGTGCTGTGCCCTTGCCTGAAACCGTGTTGCTGAGGACATAGGATGTTGTATTTGTCCAAGTAGTCTGAAAGCTGGTCTGCTACTATGCGCTCAAGGGCCTTGGGGGGGCAGTATAGAGATCGTCCAGTAGTTTCCCAGGATTGACTTGTCGCCACTTTTGAAGACTGGAGTGACAATAGCAGGTTTCTATTTGGTTGGGAATTGACTGAGGTTGAGTGAGAGGGTGAAGATTCTGGTAAGCGGATGCAGCACTTCTTCTAGGGTGAGGGATAGCAGTTTAAGGTCCAGTGAGTCTCCACTGGCTTTGGACTTGGAGATAGCCATTTTTATGTATTTGCAGACATCATCTCATAAGTTCATAGGTTCATAGGTAATTTCAAGCTAGTTAGACTTGCGTCCATAGAGCTTGCCTTTATTTTATGTATTGAACATTAATCTATCATGTCTTTTATTTACCAAGAAGATACTTGTCTAATCTAGATTTAAAAATATCCATATTAGTACTGGCTACCACTTCTGACGGTAAAGAGTTCAAGCTAGGAACCACTCTCTGGCTAAACCAATGCTTTCTCGGAAGAGTATGCCATTTTTGAATTGTTAATTGAAACTGATGTCCCCTGGGTTCATATTTTGATTTGTTTGGGGTCAACTGCTTTGACTTTTTTAAAGTGGAAAGGTGGATGGCTTGAGGGGGTAGATAGTATGACAGAAGATTTACACGTTTACTGAGAATAGAAAATAAAGTAAGTTAAATAGCCAGATGACTTGTCAGAAAAAACTCAAACTTTAGCCTCACCTAAAGTCACTTTACCTGCCACTAGCTACAGAAGACATTTCCCCTAGGCCCTCTTCTTCAGATGTCAAATGTCCAAGAGATCGAGAGGTGGGTGCCCCACTCCCCAATTTATGTGCTCAGGACTGTGGGGTAAGTGACCTCTTCCTTCAATGACAGTTTTCAGAGTATCCCAATCCATGTGTGTGTGTGTGTGTGTGTGTGTGTGTGTGTGTGTGTGTGACATCATCTCCTTAGCCCTTCCTCACTATCTCTAGGAGTTTTACAACATGCACCTGGGTCCATTGCCTGACATGGGAACATATCCCAGGAAGGACTACGCACTGGGATTATGGCTTGTCTCCTCCCTGCTTGTCCTGTCAGTAAGTACTGCTATCCTTCCCATGAAAACATCGGCACCTCCACAGTAGGTGACCAGTTCTCGTAAGCTGCCTGTACATGTGACCTGGTAGCCATCTTGTCCATGCCAAACAGAACCTGTAACAGAATATTTAAACTAGCAGAAAAAGAATAAATGAGTCTGGTCACATATCCTGTCACATCTACCCCCTCCCAGTGAATGAAAGCATGTCTCTTTTGGGTGACCCCCATGAGACACTGCTGTTCATGTAGAGACTGGGGAGCGACTAAAGGAACATGCCATGCACTTAGCCCTGCCTCAACAGTCCATCCACATTGGCATTCTACGCACCACTCTGGTTTTAGATGGTCATGCTTAGAAGACTGCAGAATCAAACTCCAACAAAATAATTTTGTATTTTGCCCACTAGCACTATGGAGCCATTTCAGGGGATTAGGATCAGTGACCACAGTGAACTGCCGCCCGTACAAATATGGCTACAGCTTCTAAAGGGCCCACACTGTCTCCAGACACTCCCTCTCAATTGTGGCACTTGCTGCTCCCTGGGCAGAAGCTTCCAGCTCAGATACACTATGGGGTGCTCCCCCCCCCCCGCAGAGTAACCTGGCTCTGGATAGTGCCTAGCTCATAGTCCAATGCATCAATGTGCATGATGAACCTGAGGTCAAAACCGAGGCTAGTGAGCATGGGTGACCCACATAATGCCTCCTTCAACTGTCAGAAGGCAGATTCACAGTGCTCTGTCCATAGAACTTTCTCTGGCATTTTCTTTTTTTGCAGGTCTATCGGGGCTTGGCCACATCACTGTAGTGAGGGACAAATCTCCTGTGGTATCCAGCTGTCCCCAGGAATTCCCTTACCTATTTCTTCATGGCAGGGGTGGACCAGGCTTGGATGGCATCAACCTTCACCAGCTCTGGACTGATGCATCCACTGCCCACCTGGTGCCCAAGGTAGGACACTTCAGCCATGCCTACTTAACATTTTTCTACCTTAATTGTCAGCCCTGCAGCCTTCACTCAGTGGAACACCTACTTCATGTGCCTGACATGATCCTCCCATGTCTGGCTGTAAATGACTACGTCATCCATGTACTTCAGCGCATATTCACCTGCCCCAGACAGAATGCGATCCACAAGCCGCTAGAAGGTTGCAGGTGCATTCTTCATCCCAAATGGCATTACTTGGAATTTGAATAGGCCAAATGGGGTGACAAAAGCAGACCTCTCCCTGGTTGCAGAGGTCAGAGGTACCTGACAGTAGCCCTTTGTCAGGTCTATCATGGTCAGGAACCAGACCCCCCTCCCACAGTCATTCCAAGGTCTCATCCATTCTGGGCATTGGGTAGGCATCTGACTCCATGCAGCTGTTGGGCCTCCGGTAGTCGACTCAGAACCATGTGTTACCATCCTTCTTGGGGATCAGGACCACGGGCGAGGCCCAGGGGCTACTAGAATCCTGGATCACACCAAGGGCCAGCATCTCCCTGAGTTCCTCTTGCATGGTCTGCTTAACCCCTTCTGGCACCCTGTAAGAGGACTGCCTCAGCAGCACTTGAGTTACAGTGCCCATGTGGTGTTCCGAAACATAGAAACATAGAATCTGATGGCAGATAAGGACCGCTTGGCCCACCTAGTCTGTTCATTTCCCTACCTAATGGATAAGCTGAAGATCTTAGTTAACCAACAGCCTACTTCCTCCTACCCCCCGCTAGAACTGCCTTATGTCTGTCTCATGCATTCAGCTATCGTCATGTACTCCAGTTTCCAAGTGAACATGTCATCAAATGCTCGCAGCACCTCCCTCATCTCCTCTGCCTGGGCCAGTGTCAGCTGCCCTGAGAGTGTGAGTTTATCCATTGAGGATGCCTGCTACGCTTCCCCAAGGAGGTCCACCAGGGGATCAGCCTCATTTTCCTCTTCTGGCACACTGCACACAGCAAGGACCACTTCCTCCCTATCATAGTAGGGCTTCATCGTGCTAACATCGGCAGTGTCAGTGGCTCAGTAGGTAGCACACTCACCTCTGAGGCTGGGAGATCAGAGGGCTGTGGGTTCCGTTCCCACATCTGGCACTTGGGTTAATATCCCAGTACTGACACTGTAGTGCAGCATGAGAGGGGTGCTACACTTCTGAGGTGCTGTCTTTTGGATGAGACATTAAACTGAGGTCCCATTTTCCTGGATTGGTGGTAGTTCAGGTGGATGTTAAAAGTCCCATGGCACTTATCGAAAAGAGTAGGGGAAATTCCCCGGTGTCCTGGCCAAATTTCCCTCATTCACTAAAAATATCATCAACAGCTTAATCTGGTTCAAGGTCAGTTGGCATTCATCTGTATCTCCCTCCCCCGGGTCGTGCCTAAAAATAGGCAGAATTTGTCTAGTGCACTTACCTGGTCAACAAAAACTAAATAAATAAAATAAAACATGACATACCCTCTGCTTGCCCCTTCTGTCAGGAAGTGCTACTACATAGTTGACCTCACCTTCCTGATTATTGAGAATGGGCCCTCCCATGCTGCCTGCAGTGTATTTTGTCAGACTGGTGTTGGGTATTTTGCTGGGCTCTGTTGGACACCCTCTGACTTCATTATTATAATCTAATAAACCCTTGGTTACCTGCAGGGAAACATAATCCTTTTGGGGGAACATCAGGAGATGACTATATCATAACAAACATGTAATACCCCTCTTACAGATTCTAGGACCAAAGAAAGGACAATGAAAAGAAACTGAAGCAGTCATGAAAGCAACATAACATTCTTTTATTATCCTACTAGCTTGCCTTACAGGACAGTCATTATACATTGCATATTAATTATGTAACATACGCACCTGGGAGTCTGGAGCTCTCAAACACTGCAGTGTCATGCAGGGTCTGCCTGTGTTTTCCTCTGAGAGGGGGCATGGGGAAAGGGGTTTTATACCCTGATAAGGTTTTAGTCTGGTGATAGATAGTCAGCTCATGTACATGTGATGATCGCACTTACTATTACTTCTATTGGTCAATTTGGGGGGGCAGCAGAGTATTATTTTGGTTGCCCTATTGAGTGCTACAATGTGTAACATTCTACTCATAAGAATATGCTTATGTCAATGACATGTTGTTATGGATGAAACATTTTGTAATGTATCATCATGTTCTCTGAAAGGCCCGTTTATAAATTGTTGTGGTTACACATGACACCTTAGCTGTAGAGGGTACATCAATCATTATTTTTTTTACATTATTGCAGCAAAATAGCAGTGCAGTTCTAGCCTAGAATATCATTTGTGGTGTTTTTTCTCTAGCCTACAGGATCATATGTAGGGTAAAGGTTGTGCATCAGAAGCAGTGCAGTTTCATAGCTTGTATCTAGGTTCTATGCAAGAATAAAGAGTCACCTACCCTTATGTGTATATAAGCCTATACTAAACTTCTGTAGATGTTCCCTAGCTATGTGTGTGCATCCCTAGCTCCCCTGCCCCTCTTACTGCTCTGTCCCTGAATTTTCGCTCTCACCCCATGACACGTCCATACATGACAAGAAAGCGTAAGCACATTATTAGAGAACTTCATCTATGCATCCTGAAACTAGTGCTCCTCCTCCTGATGCTGTCTGGCCATGTTCATCCTGACCCAGCCCCCTCAAAGGTCACCAACCTGAACAAGCACTCAAATGCCCTCTCAATTATAATGCTTAACATTTGCAACCTCCTTCCTAAAATGGATGCCCTTCAGATCTTTACTAGACAGCATATCCTGGACATTCTAGCAGTTGTTGAAACCTGGCTCTCCCCATCGGTCCCTGACCAGGCAATCACCCTTCCTGGGTACAATGTTTTTAGGCTTGACCGGACCACAAAAAGAGGTGGCGGTTGAGTCCTATACCTTAAAGAGACTATCCTGGGACATCTCATCAACACTGCTCCCCTGACGATCACGGCGCAGATTCTTCCCATCAGAATCCTCCTTGGTGCTCACAACAAAGCCCTCACAGTCATCACAGTGTACATACCACCTAAAGAGCAAGGCAATGGACTTACAGTGGTTCTGGACTTTGTCAGGTCACTCCCATCGGATACAGACTCCATTCTTCTAGGTGACTTTAACATAAACTGGCCCGCTGCTGAGGCAGGGGCACATAGGAACTCCATCGCGGCGTCCAACCTTACCCAGATGGTAGACTCACCAACCAGAAAAAAAACACAAAACTGGCACCAGCACCCTTCTGGACTGGATCCTTAGCAGTCACCCCACCTGGATCTCAAACACCACTCTCCTCCCTGACACTTTCAGTGACCACTCCCCTGTCAGCTGCTTCTGGTCAAACAAATTAATTAAACCTCCCCCAAAAACCGTCACCAGTAGAGTTCTACCCCATGGCAAATTAATTCATCTCAAATCTGAACTCCTCCAACTGGACTGGTCTCCAATCTTCTCAGCAACAAATGTGAACACTGCCCTGGATCACTTTATCAAAATCTTTAATGAGGCCTGCAACAAATTTGCCCTTCTTAAAAGGTGAAAAGTAAAAGCCCTCTGTAACCCCTGCATCTCAGAAGACCTCCTAAGGCAGCTAAAGGCAAGAAAACCACTTCTGGGAGCTCGCTAGAACCACTGGGAAGCACACTGACATCACGAACTACAAACGTGCAAGGAATAACTGCACCAAATCTATTCGGCAAAAGAAATCAGTCTATTTCAAGAACGCCCTTACTAACTCCTGGGGAAATGGAAGAAACTTCTGGAACAACATAAAAGAAGTCACTGGGAAGCAGTCAAACTACACCCCATCGGTGCTCAGCATAAATGGAGATATAACACTTGACCCCAAAATTATTGAGGACACCTTCAATACAGCCCCCACTGATCTTAGTACTGTACTTCCACCTGATTTTTTCAAAGAAGTGGATGATTCTATGCTCCCAACCTCTACTGCTCCCACTAGTCACCCCATCTTCTACTTTAAAGTGGTCAAGATGTACCAGGTACGCGATTATGTTACTAAAGCCATCAGCAAGTCCAGAACCAGCAATGATTCTCTACACCTCAAACTTCTATCCTTCACCCTTGAAGAAGTGCTCAGGCCTTTGACCAGGATCTTTAATCTCTCCCTCAGCCTCAGCCAGTTCCCCAACAAATGGAAATCTGCCACTGTTACCCCTATTCACAAAAGTGGTGTCAAAACTGCCCAAGACACTTTCCGACCAATCTCCATCCTACCTCCCCTCTCAAAGGCACTGGAACGTATTGTCACAGACCAGCTGACTGACTTCCTAGACAAGCATAACACACTGCAGACAGCAACACGGTTTTAGGAAGAATCACAGCACCGCCATGGCACTTCACCGGTGCCATCCACCACTCATTAGAATAGACAGCTAACCAGTTCTACCTTCATCAATTTAACAAAGGCCTCTGACACCGTCCACCACAGCCTCCTGCTTCTCCAGCTCTGAAAAGTGGGACTCTCACCCAACTCTGTAAACTGGTTCAAAAGCTACCTAGAAAACCGATCTCAAAGAGTGAAAATTGCTGACACTCTCTCAAATGCCAGGCCGGTCCTCTCTGGTGTCCCCTAGGGTACTATTTTGGGCTTCCTCCTCTTCAGCCTGTTCCTGAACTCACTTCCAGATTCCTGTCCAGAGCAAATCATACTCTACACAGATGATGCAGTAATCCTAGCCTCCCACCATGATCCACAACAACTGCAAGAAAACCTCCAGCATGGTTTCACATCAGTCAAAAACTGGTTCCTAAAACATAAACTGATCCTAAACCAGAAAAAAACAAAGTCCATGATTTTCAGCAGCTCTCACAATAAACATAAGCAGTATCAACTCGCCATCAAAACTAAGCAAGGAGCCACTCTTAAACAAGTCCAAACCTTCAAATACCGTGGCATCACCCTTGACTCCCACCTCTCCTATGCTGCCCACATTAATACTGTGTCAAAAGCAGCTAACATCAGGATGGGCCTACTGTTCCGGCACAGGAAACACCTAACCTCTGAAGCATTAACAGTCACCATCCAGAGCTCCATTGTTAGCATTATTAACTATGGACTCATTATTTATGGCTCCGCCACTGCCTCCTCTGTCAAACGTGTTTCTACCTCCCTCAATAAAGCCTGTCGACTTGTCACCGGATCCCACCGTCTCACCCATACCTGGGACCTCTACTCTCAAACTAGGTGGCTGCAACTCAACAGTTGATTAAAATATCAAACCTGCATCACAGCAAAAAAACTAATGATGGACAATGCACTTCCTGGTGTCTGCTCTCTCCTTAAACTCAAAAACAACAATTGCAACACCAGGAGGTCTAAACCTCAATTCTTGCAAATCCCCGCTGTTGCATATCCCAAGGCCAAAGGTCCTTTGCATATAGGGCACCCAGCTGGCTAAATAGTCTCAGTAGTGACATCTCTGCCTCACCCACAACAGGTGCTTTCAAGTCAGAGCTCTGCCTCGCTCTTCTTGCCTCCAGCTCCTGTGACTGCCATGACTAATCTCCTTACTCCCACCCGGCTGCCTTTGTTTTTCAGCTGCCTGCCTTTTGTCCCACTGCCCAGCACTTGCCTCTACCATTGCCCATCAAATGCACTTACCACTGTCCGCCTCTTGACAAAGCCCTTAGGCTGCTATACCCCTGCCCCTGTCCCAACCCCCACCATCTCCTTTCCCCACCTCTCACGTCTTCTTTACCTGTGTGTATCCACCTCCCACGTCTCCTTTACCTCTCTGTATCCACTTCTGTGTGTTTTCATGTAGAAACCCTTGTAATATCATGTTGCAACCATCAGTGTTACTGATTGTTCTATACTGTAATTGTCACTGTATGACTGTACTCACTGACGTGGAACCTTTGTAAAAGAGCACCGGCTCAAAGATACTTTGTAATCCTAGACTCAAACAAACAAATAAATAAATAAATAGTAATGTGTTTTCCCACCAATTGTGTGTGCGTGTGTGTGTGTGTGTGTGTGTGTGTGTATCCCTAGCTCCATGGTGTAACTGATACATCTGTGTGAGATGTCACCACGCTATCTCTGTTTGTGTGTGAGATGCCCCACTTATAGATGTGGGTACTGTGTGGATGTTAGTACTCCCCATGTATTACATGTGAGTGTGCATGTAAGTATCCCCACATATAGATGTGGGCGTGTGTGTGTGTGTGTGTAAGACTATCCCACTTATGGCTGTGGGTTATGTACTTGTCTGTCATCTGCATGGCATGAGCACACAGGTAATCATGACATGCCTTGTGCACTCGATATGTGTGTGTGTGTGGGTAAGCTTGTAGTCATGACGTACCTTACGTACATCATGTGCTTGTGAGTGAGCATATTCTTATAATTGGACAAGTACTATCACTCGCTGTCTGACTTCATACTACCAGGCTCTGGCACCACGGTCATAGCAGATTTTCTGCTGCTGTTGTGCAGTGGCTAAGTGCTCCTGGGCGAGTCCCCATGAACTCCTTAAGCCAGGTCCTGAAACTCAGGACGTATTCTACAACAGATTCCCCTTGGGAAGCAAGGTCACCTTCCGATTCATCCCTGACTAAATCTAGGGGGCCCCCCCTCACCCTGTGACCAAACAGCAGCTTGAAGGGTGAGAACCTTGTGGACTCCAGTGGGACTTCCCTGTACAGAAACAGGAGGTGGAGCAAATATTTGTCCCACTCCCTCTTATGCTGGTTAGCAAATGTTCTGAGCATAGTTTTGAGGTTCCCATTGAACCGCTCGACCAGGCCATCTGTCCTGGGGTGATAGGGTGAGGCATGGAGCTTTTTCACCCCCACACTTCTCTCACAGACTAGTCATTAATGACGGCATGAAATTCATTCCCTGGTCTGATAAAATCTCCTGGGGAATTTTCACTTGGCTAAAGATTCCCAGAAGCTGATCAGCCACTTTTTCCATCTCAATTGATGACACTGTCATCACCTCAGGGTGCCTGTTTGCATAGTCCACAACAATCATTATGTATCTTTTGTCCATGCAATTTGGGGTACTCAGGGGCCCCACTATGTCCATGGCTACCCTCTTAGAGGGTTCATCAATAACAGGCAGGTGCACCAAAGCCACCTTAGCCTTGTCCCCTACCTTTCCTACCCTCCAGCACTGTGGACAAGTCCAACAGTAATTTGCCACATCTGTGTACGTACTCGGCCCAAAGAAGTTGTTGGCAAGCCATCTTTTTGTGTGATTAATACCCAGGTGGCCTGAAAAAGGATGTCATGGGCCAGGGCCAAAATCTGCTTGTGGCAGTCCCAGGGGACTACCAGCTGCTGGAGTACCTCTACTTCTAGCCGCATCTGTGGTGTACACTCCCTGTACAACAGTCCATTCTCCCAGTAAACTGACTTTTTGCTCCCCTGAGAGTCCTCAGCACTATCTGCCACCTCTTTTAGTTTCTGGAGGGTAGGATCAGCCGGCAGAGCTCTGCTCAGCTCCTCTCATCTGACCCCCCCAACTCCCCTTCAGAAGGAAATCTGTGCCCGGCTGATGCCTCCTCTGTCTGCAGCTGAGGTGCAGGGCTGCTACTCCTAGCTAGCCCTTTATCCACACTAGCTGCTTCCTCAGCTGCTGAGGGAGGGGTTAGCACAGGCTATGTCACCTCTCTTCACCCACAGAAGCTTGTCCTTTTGTTTGACCATAGGTAGTAACACACACTAGGTTTTCCCTGTGGTCAAAATCATTCCCCATGATCATATCCACAGTGAGATCAGGTATGACTCCCACCTCCTGCACCACATGGCCACCTTCCCAGCTCAAGAAGACCCAAGCCATTGACACTTGGACAACAGGAAACATAGAAACATAGTAGTTGACGGCAGATAAGGACCACAAGGCTCATCCAGTCTGCCCATTGTTTCTACCTTATGAATGTGCCATAGGCCTGTACTTTGTCAATGGCCTATCTATTCATACTCATCTGTACTGCTCCCTTATGCCTATCCCATGTCTGTTTGAAGCCCTGCATTGTATTCATATCCACCACTTCCTGAGGTAGGCCGTTCCATGCATCCACCACCCTTTCTGTGAAAAAGAACTTCCTCACATTACCCCTTAATCGACCTCCCTCTAATCTCATGCTGTGTCTTCGTCCTGCTATTTTTCTTATATTGAAATATGTTAGACTCTTTCACCTTGTTAATGCCCTTAAGATGTTTGAATGTTTCGATCATATCACCTCTCTCCCTCCTTTGCTCTAGGGTATACATATTGAGCTCCGTTAATCTGTCCTATGTCTTCTGATGCAGTCCCTGCACCATTTTGGTTGCCCTTCTCTGGACTGCCTCCATTTTGTTAATGTCCTTGTGCAGGTGCAGCCTCCAGTACTCCATGCAGTACTCCAGAAGGGGCCTAACCAGTGTCTTGTAAAGAGGAATTATTGCCTCCCTCTTACGACTAGCAATACCCCTACTAATACATCCCAACATCCCTCTAGCCTTATCTACTGCTTTAGTGGTCTTCTTGGATGATTTCAGGTCATCTGTGATGACGATGCCCAAGTCTCTTTCTTCCCTTGTAATTTCCAGCAACTCCTCTCCCAACCTATAGGTGGTTTCAGGGTTTCTCTTCCCTATGTGCATGATCTTGCACTTCTTTTCATTAAACCCCATTTACCACTCTTCCAACCATTTTGCCAGTTTATCCAGATCTCTTCTCATTCTGCCAACCCCATCTGGATCATCTACCCTTTTGCAGATCTTGGTGTCATCTGCAAACAGACAAACCTTACCCTCCAGTCTATCTGCAATGTTACTGTTGAAAATATTGAAGAGTACTGGCCCCAGGACTGATCACTGAGGTATCCCACTTGTGACTTGCATCTCTTCTGACTGTATACCATTTACCACCACTCTCTGTTTTCTGCCTGTCAACCAGTTTGCCACCCAGTTGACCAACTTCTGACCCACCCTGAGCCTACCCAGCTTATTAATCAATCTTCTATGTGGAGCAGTAACAAAAGTTTGCTGAAGTCAAGGTAGGTGACATCAACTGCTCCCCATTGTCCACCACTCTGGTTACCCAGTCAAAGAAATCTATGAGATTGGTTTGACAGGACCTTCCTGTTGTAAAACCATGCTGTCTTGGATCCTGTGTGCCTATGGATTCCAGGTGTTGCACTATCCTTTCCTTAAGGAGTGCCTCCATAATCTTGCCCACTACTGAGCTAAGACTGACTGGTCTGTAGTTCCCTACCTCCCCTGCTACCACTGTTGTGGAGCGGGATCACATGAGCCCTTCTCCAGTCTTCTGGGACCTCTCCAGTGCTCAGAGACTCACTAAACAGTTCTGATAATGGCTCTGCTAGTTCCACCCTTAGCTCCTTTAGTACCCTGGGATGTATGCCATCAGGTCCCATTGCCTTGTCCACCTTGAGCTTAATGAGCTCTTGTAGGACACTTTCTTTAGTGAAGGGACTAGTGCACACCTCCCCTCCCTCCTGTGTTCATGGTGCTGAGCTGTGGGCCCTGCCCTACCTTCTCCTCAGTAAATACTGAGCAGAAGTATCTATTTAGGATAGATGCTTTTCCTTGGTCCTCCTCCACACACTCCCCCTTATCCTCTTTGATCTTAGCAATACCCCCCTGGACTTTCTCCTTTCACTAATGTATCTATAGAAAGTCTTGTCCCCTTCTTTTACTGTTCATGCTAGTGTTTCCTCAGTTTGGGCCTTTGCTACCTTACTGCCTTCCCTGCGTCCCTTAGGGAAGTTTTGTATGCCTCCCTATCTTCATCCTGCTGCGTTCCCTTATATTTCCTAATATTTCCAACTTTTTTGACTCTGACCTTTTCTGCTACTGTTTTTCAGAAACAAAGTGGTTTCCTTCTTCTTTTGCTCTTACTTTTCTCTCTAATACAATGGGATGTTGCTTCAAGTATTGCATCCTTAATGCTTGCCCACTTTGCCTGTACCCCTCACCTGTATTTCTTCTTGTGAGGGTTAGGTTAACTCTGTTGGTCATCTTATCAAAGTCCGCTCCTCTGAAGTCCCATATTTTTGCCTTGGAATGGGATGATTTAGTTCTAGTGGCCAAATTGAACCATACCATGTGATGGTCACTGGCCACCAGATGACCTTCTACCTGGAGATCTGTGATCCTTCCCCGTTAGTCAGTACTAGGTCTAGGATAGCCCTGTCTCTTGTAGGTAGTTCTACAGTTGTTTGAGGCCCTCCCCCTGCAGGGAATCCACTATGTGTCTAGTTCTAGCGGATGTTCCTGCTGGTATTGACCAATCTGTATCTGGCATGTTGAAGTCTCCCATTACCAGAACCTCCCCTTTAGCTGTCATGTTTTGTGTATCTTCTAACAGTAATGTGTCTATGTCCTCCCCCTGGTCTGGAAGCCCGTAGACAAGCCCAGTTCGTATGGCTGTCCCATTTCCTGTTTCCAGGGTGACCCACAGTTCTTCTGGCTTCTTATGTGTATTCTGAATTTCTGTACCTTTGATATTTTCATTGACATAAAGGGCCACTCCCCCCACCTTTCTGCACCTCGGTCTCTTCTGAACAGTACATAGCTGGGTACTGAAGTCTCCCAAGTGTGGTTACTGGTGAACCATGTCTCAC
Organism: Neoceratodus forsteri; assembly: GCA_016271365.2. Classification (NCBI taxonomy): domain Eukaryota; kingdom Metazoa; phylum Chordata; order Ceratodontiformes; family Ceratodontidae; genus Neoceratodus; species Neoceratodus forsteri. The sequence continues at coordinate 752,039,549 of CM028134.1, read as the reverse complement.
TAACGGCTACTATGTCCAGTTTAGCCTCTGTCATTGTTGCCTGCAGGTCTGGGATCTTATTTCCCAGACTGCATGCATTTGTGTACATGATTTTCCATTGGCCAGATTTCAGTGCGTTAGTTGTCGGGCGAAGTCTGGCGTTTCCCCTGCACATCATATGGGGAGCCAGATCTTTTTCCTTACCTGGTGATGCAAATGAACTACAAACATGCTGAACTCCTGTTTGATCACTAGCTGAGGAGGGAGGGATGTTATTCCCATTCGATGTATCTGGTGCTGCACCCCTCTCCCCATTTGCTAGTTTAAATATTCTGCAAAGACATCAAACTTCTGTCCCAAAGCACTGACTCCCTCCTTAGTCAGATACAGTCCATTAAATTTAAAAAACTTTCGCTCTCAAATCTGTTGCCAGTTACCTACAAGTTTGTGTCCTTTTTCCTGGCACCAGCCCATGAGACACATGTTTAGTTCCCCTATCTCCCCTTCTCTGACCTTCCGTCCATCTGCCCCCTTCTCCCAGGCCGGCAGGATCTCAGAGGAGGAGATGCCGTATAAAATGGATGACAGTTTTTCTCTCAGCCTGGTAAGGTGTTCCTTGGTCTCTACAACTGACCGCCTGGTGAGATTGTTAGTCCCTATGTGTACCAGGACGTCGATGTTTTCTCCTGCTTCCTGCACAATTTTAGCAATGCGGTCAGTGTCCCTCCATGCTGATGTACCTGGGAGACATCTGACCATTACCCCCAGACAGAGGTAGGTATCAACTCACCAAATCATGGAGTCTCCTATGATCAGAAGTGTTTTGGATTTCCTTTTTGCTTTTTTGTTTTGGTCCCTGTTTTGTGCAAGTTTTGTTGTGCTAGCTCCTGTGCTGCAGTGTCCTGCTCTGCAGTGTCCTCTGCCCCTTTGTTTGATTTCAGATGTAGAGGCAGATACCCGTTTGTAGTTTTTGTATGGTTTGTGGAGATGATATGTTGGAGAGCACTGAGTGATGAGGCACCCAATTTTCCCCTCCTAACTACCTGCCAACCTCCTGGACCAACTACCCTCTGCGGTCGAGGTGCTTCAGTTGGATGTTGGGGAAATGGCAGGCTGTTCTTATAATATATTTCCTCCTGAATATGCGATTTGAGGTGCGCAGTCTCTGTCCATGCTGCCTGGAGCTGAGCCCTTAGATCTCCAATTGTCCAGCATGTAGGACAGTATCCTAAATCCTGTATAACTGCCCTTTTGAAAAGTGTCCTGCAGTACCTGCAGTTAATAATATCCATTCCAGATGAGTTGCTGGGTTTATAACCTGGTCCAAATAATTAGAAGGAGGAAAATGAAAGCAAAAGTTTGATTTTGTGTTTTGTTTGTATGTTTTTGTATAACTTGTTACAACAAGTTAAATTACTTGTGCCCCTGTAAGTGAGAACACTGTGTGGATATCCCTCTGATCCTCCCCTTCCTGCTTTGCTACAGGAAATGTCACGACTGTGTCACCCTTTAAAAGGAGTGTAGCATGGGGTGACTGGGCATGGAGGTGGGCAGCTGGGCCCTTCCCCTGCCGAAAAAAAGAAGAATCACAGACGAAAGAAACAAAGAGGCAAGAGCAGAAACAATCAACCAACAACAACTGCAGCAGCCCTGAAAGCTTAGCCTAAAGATAGATAAAACTGTGAAACCTGTAAAACACCACCTGTAATAATTTCGCAGAAGATATACTCTGTAAAAAACTCTTTGCTACAGAGAAAAATAAAGCAGTAACAGAAGATATACCTTGCAAAAAACAATTTGAATCAGAGAAGATTACAGCAGTAAGCACAAAACAGTAACAAACCTGTAGGCACACCCTGTAATAATGCAGCAGAAAGTATACCCTACAACAGCAATTTGAATCAGAGAACAATAAAGCAGTAAAATGTTAGCAACAAACAGTAACAAACCCTGTGAGTACAAAAGAAAATAACACACAGTAAATCTGCCTATCCAAAAGAAGCCTTAATCTTTTTCCTTGCTCTGATAATGTTCCTTGATCTGTCCTTACAAGCAAACCTAGAAGAAAAGAGCTCAGGTGAAGCTAGGTGCCTTTGCCAGCAAACCTAGTCTTCCACCAAACAGAATAGAACCTGTAACTCCACGAATCTTGGAAAACTGCCTCGGCAGAATAGGCTCCGCCTGGATCAGATCCTGCCTCACCATGGAGATGGAGGCACCAGTGCCCCTCAATCCCTGTGTTACTGTCCCATTAACTAGGATAGGATGCATATGCATGGAGGAATTTGGTGGCACCACAGTGTGTGTAAAGGTTGCTATTTGCTGGGTACTGTCTTACTCTCGCCCTCCCCCAGGCTTTTGCCATTTGCTCATGTTTTTAGGGCAGTCATAGGACAGATGCCCCACTTTCTGGCAAATCCAGCATTTCTTTGCCCCGGCTCCTTGTTCCCCATTAGGACTGGTGGGTTGTGTTTTAGGCTCAGATGCAGGCTAGTTTACTTTAGGCTGCCCTTCCTGGGTCCCCATAGAACCATGTGCTGCCCCACCCCAATTGGTCCTACACTGTGTATGGTCTGCTGGCCATATACAAGTCAACACTTTCTGCTGCTTCCTTCACAGAGTTTCATGTCCAGTCCAGTAGCCATACGCACAGGTCCTCAGGTACAATTTTAAGAAATTGTTCTCTAATGAACAAATCTTTTATTTGCTCTACAGTCCTAGCTTTAGCCCCATCTACCCAGAGATCAAGTTAGGCACGCATTTGGACATGCAGTTCTACATAGCTGTCTCCTAGGCCTTTTCTTAATTCTCTGAATTTTCACTTGTAAGCCTCTGGAGTCCATTTAAAATATTTCAGTAACACCCTTTTACATTTATCATGGTCCATACAATACTGATCATGCATTCTAGCAAATGCAAATGCGAGTTGAACTTGGTGCCTTTCTGCAGTTTATTTCTCAAGCTTCCTGTGCTGCTGCTCCTGCTGCTCTCTCTTGAAACTTTTGCTTATTTTGCACTAAATTAATTGATTAAATTCTGCCAGTTATTTGCTGTTACTTATTTAAGCAAGAGCTAATTTTTATGTTGGTCTGTGCACACGTGCAAGCAACATCTTGCTGTAGTAGCACTTTCAGAGGTGTGTCAGTGTTGTGGCGAATGCAGGGGATGCTTTAGTGGGTGTGTCCCTCAGCTGCCAACTAATGAGTATGCTGCTGATGACAGCAGTTTCAGAGAGAGCCATGAAGTTGAAAGAAATCTGCTGCTGCAATCAGAGACAGGCTCATCATTGCAGTGGCAGATGATATGCCTCCATTATGTGCCTTTCCTGGTGAAACATTTAAATAAATATGGTGGCTCCTGCTGTCTGCCACATAATTCCCACAAAGCCGACATCGGGGATGCCCAATCTCCATGTCAGCATGTCCCCCCCCACCATATTATGTGGCACACTGTAACATGGTGGCTCCTGCTGCCCGCCACACACTCCCAAAAAGCCGGCATTGGGGTGCCCAATCCCTGTGTTGGCATCCACCCACTCTTAACGTGTCTTTCCTGGTTAAATAGTTTCACTCCCAGTGTTGGATGCACCCCCCAACCCGTCTATATGGCTTGCCAACATTGGAGTGCCCCATTCCCATGTTGGCATCCCCCCGAACTGTGGCACACTGGGAGCCCACCCAAGTGTACCTCATGAACAGTACAGCTGTCATTTTTCACATCCTGCCAGAAATGTGTTTTCACACCTGTGGCGTCAAATGGTGCATTCGCTGTGCAAAATCACCTTTTGGGATTGAGTAACAAAATGATAGTGCCACTGTTCATGAGGTGGGGTCACAAAAAGCCCATTTTGAAAGTCTGGAGTGAAAATACCAACAAACAACCGGGGCTTTAGGGTTTCCAAACATAACGTCCTACTCTGTAGAGACTGACAGGCATCGGGGTGTAACTTGAGATCATTGGACATAATGCTCATGCCATTCCACCCACACCCGGCAGCCAGTGACAGGCATCGAGGTGTGCCTTGTGGTCTTTGGCCCCAGTGTTCACACCATTCTCTTATACCGCACCCATCTCAGCATATTTCATTATGGAATGGGGTGAGTATAAGGCCCGAAAACCCCAAGGCACACCACAACACCTGTCAGTGTCTGCAGGGTAGGGTAAGGTGAAATGGCATAAGCGTTATGGCTGACGACCCAAAGCCACACCCCCAATGCCTGTTACCCTCTGCAGGGTGGGGATGGGGTTGGCATCAGTTCAATACTTCACTGCCATTTCTATTATGCATCTCTCTAACTCCAGCACTACCAATGCCAATAACAGCAGGCCAACATTCAGAAACATAGAAGTTGATGGTAGGTAAGGACTGCAAGGCCCATCCAGTCTGTCCATTGTTTCTACCTTATGAATGTGCCATAGGCCTTTACTCTGTCAATGGCCTATCTATTCATACTCATCTGCACTGCTCCCTTATGCCTATCCCATGCCTGATGAAGCCCTGCACTGTATTCATATCCACCACCTCCTGAGGTAGGCTGTTTCATGCATCCACCACCCTTTCTGTGAAAAAGAACTTCCTCACATTACCACTTAATCGGCCTCCCTCTAATCTTGTGCTGTGTCCTCATGTCCTGCTATTTTTCTTATATTGAAACATGTTAGACCCTTTTACTTTGTTACTGCCCTTAAGATGTTTGAATGTTTCGATCACATTACCTCTCTCCCTCCTTTGCTTTAGGGTATGCATATTGATCTCCGTTAATATGTCCTCATATGTTTTCTGATGCAGTCCCTGCACCATTTTGATTGCCCTTCTCTGGACTGCCTCCATTTTGTTACTGTCCTTGTGCAGGTGTGGCCTCCAGTACTGCATGCAGTACTCCAGATGGGGCCTAAACAGTGTCTTGTAAAGAGGGATTATTACCTCCCCCTTACAACTTGCAATACCCCTACTAATACACCTCAACATCCCTCTAGCCTTACCTACTGCTTTAGTGATCTGCTTGGATGATTTCAGGTCATCTGTGATGATGATGCCCAAGTCTCTTCCTTCCCTTGTGATTGCCAGCAACTCCCCTCCCAACCTATAGGTAGCTTCAGGGTTTCTCTTCCCTATGTACATGATCTTGCACTTCTTTGCGTTAAACCCCAGTTGCCACTCTTCCGACCATTTTGCCAACCTTTCCAGATCTCTTCTCATTCTGCCTACCCCATCTGGATCATCTATTCTGTTGCAGATCTTCGTGTCATCTGCAAACAGGCAAACCTTACCCTCCAGTCCATCTGCAATGTCACTGATGAAGATATTCAGCACTGACAAATGCTACATTCAGCATTGGCAAATGCTTGTTTAATTCTGCTATTCCTTCTCCTCTAATTAATTGAATTATTCTGCCACTTATTTGCTGATACGTATTTTAATTTAGAGCTAAGTTTCTAATTCTGTTGTTCCTTCTCTTTTCTCTCTCTCTCTCTCTCTCTCTCTCCCTCTGTAATTCCTGCTGTTCCCTCTGCCTCCCCTGCCCATTTAGCAGCCCAGCCCCTTTCCATCCCCCTCTGGCATTCTGCCTGTTAATAAGCTGTACTGTCGCTGGCTAAATTTCTTTCTTTCTTTTCCGTGGTCTGAGGGCATGATTAACCTGTCTGCCCTACCCAGCTCCCCGAATGAGACTCCGCTGAACTCTCCCCTGTGAAAGTACGGGACTCACTAGTGGAGCAAGCTGTCTGGTGTGATTTGAACTTGGTGCCTTTCTGCAGCTTATTTCTCAAACTCCCTGTGCTGCTGCTCCTGCTGCTCTCTCTCAAATTTTTTTGGCCAACCCTCCTACGCCCACCCGCCTCCTTTATTAAATATGCTTCTTCCATGCCCAGATCCCTGCTAATTAGTGTGGCGGTGTGGTCAAAGTGCTGTCAATTCACAGATCCCAATCAAGCTTTATTGCCACCCCCTTCACCCCAAGGCACTCCTACCCTACGGTAAGTGCACTCATGACTTCAAGCAGCAACTGTCTCGGTAACTGTCAGCATTGTCAGTTGAAAGCATGCTCTTTGGGTCACATTGTGGCTGTATATGCCACACCACCCACCAGCCTGCCTGCAACATTAAGTTCAAAAGCCCTTGTCTGGGTGACCCACACCAGGAAGCAGCAGCAGTGACTCAGTGCTCCTCAGCTGGCCGCACCACACCAATCACCTGCAACATCAAGATCAAGGTACGCTGAAGCTCCAGACCCCTAATTGCTCCTCGACTACTTGTCCCTGCTCTGTCTCTGCGGCATGCCATTGCAGGGTTCTGGCTGCCTTCTCTCCACTGTTTTGCCCTGCTTAGCTCTCTGCTTTTTTTCTTCTAGCCTACAATTTCAAACAGTGTATTTTATCCTGCCAGCACACCCCATTCCCAGCCTTTGTTAAATACACTTGAGCGCCTCCCCTCCCTCCCTCACTGGCTCCTTTACATAGTCTATTCTGACTGGTTCCTTCCATTAGTCTGCCCTCCTGTCTATTAGATCCACACTACTGCTTACTCTCCCTCACTTCTCTATCTGTTCCCTCTTACTATCTGCCTGTCACCCTCGCTGCGACTCCAGGGCACAAATTACCCTATTTTCTCTGCCACATATTCAATCTGCCTATCACCCTCGCTGTGAATCCAGGGTGCAAAATACTCTATTACCTCTGCCACATATTCAACGACTAGCTGCCCCCTGTATAGGCCTGGTCTTATCTTACATATTAAGAGCAGGTCTTCCTATCTACCTGTTACCCTTGCTGTGACTCCAGGGTGCAAAATACTCTATTTCTCTGCCACATATTCAATGATTGGCTGCCCCCTGTATAAGCCTGACTTATCTTTCATGTTAAGATTAGGTCTTCTACCTACTCCTCTTCCCTCCTTCAGCTATCACTCCCACTCTTCTAATTTCCCAACCCACCCTTCCTCTGCCCCCTTGCTGCTGCTCTTTCTCCCCAATCTGTTCTTCTTTTTTCTCTACCACTGATCACTCACCATGTTCCCCTCCCTTAGTAGGCCCCCTCTCTTCTCCATCATCCCTTCCCATCTTCTCTCTCTCATCCTCCCATCCCCCTCTCTGCCCCTCCACCTCCCCTAATCTCCTCTCCTACTGTCAGCCTCCACTAAAACACTACCCCTAGTGTGCTGCAGCTGGCATCCTCATTTGATTTGGACCCCTGTTGCCCTCCCTGCATGCCCCTGCTTTCCAAAATGATAACATTAATACCATGTCCACTTCGGCCCACAACCGTCCTCTCGCTCCTTCTAAAAGATGGCTGGCTATCCTCACTAGACTACTTATCTCCCTACTGCTACTCACATTTCATGATATTGAGCCTAACCCCAACCCTCCCCACATCCCATCACCAGAATTGCCAAAAGGACTAAGACTTCTACATCTGAATATTAGAAGCCTACTCCCCCAAACTGACCTTTTGCAGCCACTCATGACTCAACTTAAACCCTCTGTTCTCACTTTATCGGAGTCTTGGCTCAGCTCCAAAATCACAGACTCCGCAATCTCCTTCCCTGGCTATTCCCTCATCCACCAGGATCGTAAGTCCAGGGGTGGTGGTGTCGCCATGTATATATCCACATCTATCAAATACTCTGTCTTTCCACGTCATCACCCTCTGCCTTCGAAATGATACTAGTAAAGTTATCCCTCCCCTTCCCATCTTAGTAGGGGAATATATTGTTGGCCACACCTTCCCACTTCCTCTCTCTCCTCCCTTACAGATCTTCTCTTCACCATCTTCTCTCTTGCCACCCCAGGCAAATTATTAATCTAGGAGACTTCAACATAAACTGGCTGTCCAGCTCGCAGTCAAAAATATGCAACCATGTCTTCATTAAACCTAACTCAACTTATTTCTGACCCAACATGTCTTAAACACAAATCAGGGAAGCATACCCTAATTGAATGGGTGCTGACCTCTCACCCCACCATGTCATATTCTCTGGTATTCTCCCCGACGCTCTCAGTGATCATCATATGGTCTACTGTGTGTGAAAAATTCACCATGCAAAGTCCCCTCCAGTCATTCTCAACTTCTGTTCCTTCCGGTTCCTAGATTTATTCTCGCTTCATAATGACATGACCAATATTGATTGGAATCCAGTTACCACTGCCTCCTCCATTAACTCTGCCCTGACCTTTTTTAGCTCACAGTTCCTGAACGTCTGGGACTGTCATGCAACATTTAGAAAGGCAAGGGTCCGCGGGAGTCACCTCCCCTGGGTCACCGCTGAACTCATAGCTTGCCAACATGCAAAAGACCAAGCATGAGCTGCGTATAAAACCTCTGGCACCCCCCTCAACCATCAGCACTATCGCTTGCTCTGCAACACATGCACCAAGGCCATTCGCCTTGCTAAGGTGGAATACTTCCAAGCCTCCTTCCAGAACATCAATAATCCTTTCAAATTCTGGAAGGTTATCCATACCCTGTTCTCCCCCCCAGCCCACTCCCCATCTCCTGTCCTAAAAATTGGCACCCGCACAGTTAAAGACCCTCCCTCCGTGGCCGCTGAATTCAGCAAGTACTTCACTACTTGTACCTCTTCCCTTCTTGCATCTCTTCCCAGCACTGCTTCCAGGGACTCTTCAGTTCCCCCCTATGCCCCCCTCCCTCCAAGTCAACACCACGCTTCTCCTGCAAACCCATTCTTCCAGATGACACCCTACGTGCATTACTTAATCTGAACCCGCTCAAGGGAAAAAGCCCTGACGGCCTTGACCCCAAGTTATTCCACCTTTTTGCATACTCTACTGCTTCTCCTTTGACTAATCTTCTGAACCTTTCCTTTTTTCATGCTATAGTGCCTGATGCTTGGAAGTCTACTACCGTGATCCCACTTCCTAAAGGTGGGGATACCTCCAACCCTTGCAACTTCCACCCCATCTCTCTACTCCCCACTCTGGCTAAACTTCAGAAGCATCTGGCCCTGGAACAACTCTTCTTCCTCAACTCATCCTCCTATCTCACCCCTTTCCAGTCTGGGTTTTGCAAAGACCACTCCACCACCACCTCCCTCCTTTGGTTCACTGACTCCATTCTCTCAGGCATAGATCAGGGACACATCACCTCTGCCATCTTTGTTGACTTGGCCAAAGCCTTTGACACTGTCTCCCACTTCCTTCTCCTTAGCAAGCTATTTGCAGCCGGCCTCTCTGTGTCAGCCACCAGCTAGTTCTGGTCCCACCTTGTAGGCCAGTCTCAGTCCGTCAGAGTAGGCAATTCCCTCTCCCCTCCTCTTCCAATCAACACTGGTGTCCCCTAAGGCTCAGTACTTGGTCCCATATTATTTTCTATATTCCTAAACTACCTCCCTAATGCTTGCACATCTTCATGTATACACATGTACACAGACAATACTCCTCCAGCAACTCCCCCTCTGAGGTGGCACCCAGCCTTCAGCTAGATTTTAACAATGTCCAACACTGGTTTAATGCAAACCAACTCTCCACAAACATCAAAAAAACAGTATCTATGACCTTTGGCTCCAGACAAAAACTGGCCAGACTTGATTCCACTCTCACATTCCACACTCTTTCTGGCTCAACGCTCGACAATGTAGACTCTTTTTTTTTAAATTTACATTTTATTGTTTTTTAAAATACATGGTACAAAGTAAGCATACAATGTTAGAATTAAAGATTAACCAATCATCCACCCCTCCCACCCAGCCCCATGCCCTCCCTCGGCACCAGGTTCCACCCAAATGTGTAGTGCAAGAACTAGGAAAGCTATTAGGAATAAAGAGCTTATAGAGAGTATAAGGTATGTAGTTTCTCCCATGTTGTCTTATGCCTGTGGGTGTGGTTGTAGATATTGGCTGTCATCTTCTCAGTATGAAGATTAAAGAGAAGTTCTTGCACTCATTCCATATAAGATATAGGCTTCTCTTCTAACCAGTGACGAAGAACCAACTTCTTTACCGAGATGGTAATGAGAGCTATAAAGTATCTATGTTCCTTCACTGGAATACCTTCATAGTTACCCACCAGGCATATTTCTGGAGTGAAAAGACCCTCAAGACCTAACAGGGGATCTGCTGTCTCTCCTGAATGATTTTCCATAACGGGGCCAAACTAGCACAATCCCAAAAGATGTGATGCAAAGTCTCTTCATCCATTCTGCGCCGCATGCACTAGCGGTCATCTACCTTACCCATTTTATACAGGTTGTGCAGTGTCAAGTACATGTCATTCAGTATTCAGAGCTGCATGAGTCTTAGCCTGTCCTGAGTGACATATTTATGGCAGTCTTTCCAAATCTTCTGCCAGTAGGCATCTACCCTTGGAAAAAGAGAGGACCAATATTTGGACAATCCATTCACTTTTGGATAAACTTTGACATACAGACTTGCATAGATTTTAGAGACAGCATGTGGGAGCGAGGCCATGGGTAGATGAGACCTTATAAAACCTCCTGTCTGTGAAAGTTTGGAGGAAGGATTAATATTCCAAACATGTGCCTAAGTTGGAAGACTCTAAAGATCATATTGTTGTTAATAGAAAATTTGGACGTAATCTCTGCAGAAGAGAGCCAGGCTATATTTTCTGCCCTTAAACTCTCTACTGCTATGATAGCCAATGATGTAGCCTCATATAAGTACCTTGGACTACGGCCAGACAAGAATCTCGACTTCAGGGTACACATCGACACCATCCACAAAAAATTACTCTCTAGACTCCTAGACTCAATGCTCTGTACAGACACCACAGCTGCCTCCCACAGCATGCCAGGAGAGAAATCATCCAAAAGATGATTCTCCCTGTCCTGGATTTTAGGGATATGGTCTATAGCTCCACCCCTGAAACCACTCTATCCAGACTGGACACTCTCTTCAATTCCTTCTGCCGCTACATTCTTGGCTGCCCCCCACATACTCATCACTGTAAACTTTATTCCTCACTCTCCTTTCCCTCTCTCCAAGCCAGGTGCTTGTCACACATCACTAATTTTGTTGGGAGGTTCTGGCTTGGTTCTCTGCCACCCTACTTGTCCTCCCTCCTAATCCAGCTATACCCTATGCACCTCCACCCACAAAACCCTTGCCCTCCCACCCACCTCGTCGGGCCACTCTGCCTTCTCATATAAATTTCCCGATATCTGGAACTCCCTCCCACGGGAAATTCACTCTGCTCAATCCCACCACTCACTTTTACTCCTCCTCCGTAGGCACATTGTTCATGTCTGTAACTGCACCTAATACCTGTCTCTCCTAATCAACTTCCCATTGCCTCCCCCTCCACCCTCTCCCCCCCATGTCCACCTTCTCCATCTGTAGATTACCTCTAGCTGGGGCCTCCTGCCACCCTCTACTCCCCCTTCCATCCCCCTATCTTTTTTCCTTTTCTGCCGGGTCCTGTCCCCTTGCTGGGTTCTCAGCATCCTGAAGGGGAATAGTTCTTGTCTTACCCCATCCTCTTCCCCTCCTTTTTCTGCCTGGTCCTGTCCCCTTGTGGGGTTCTCAGCATCCCAAAGGGGATTAGTTCTTGGATTCCCCTCCTCTCCCCCTCCTACCATCCCTCCCCCTCTCTCGTCTCCTTCTTTGCTGGGTCCTGTCCCCTTGCAGGATTCTCAGCATCCTAAAGGGATATAGTTCTTGGCTTACCCCTCTCTCGTCTGCTTCTCTGTCAGATCCTGTCCCCTTGCAGGGTTCTTAGCATCCTGAAGGTGTATATTTCTTGGCTTGTCCCTCCTCCCCTTGGCTTTCCCCCTTTTCTCCTCTGCCGGGTCCTGTCCCCTTGCAGGGTTCTTAGCACCCTGTAGGGGTTTAATTCTTGGCTTGCTCCTCCACTCCCCCTACCCTCCCCCACTCTCTCCTCTTCTTTTCTGCCAGGTTCTGGCCTTTGCAGGGTTCTCAGCATCCTGAAGGTGAATAGTTCCTGGCATGCCCCACCTCACTCTCTTCCTCCTACCCCTACTCCCTCCCCTGTTCCATCCCCACCACCTCCACCACTTGTGTTGCATTCTCCCTTTCCTCTAAATCCATATAGCACTTTGTAACCTTTTTGAGCTAATTAGCACTTATTAATCCCTGTGCTCAGCCTGCTACTCCTTGCTCTCCATCTGGCCTATACCTTACAGGTTTCCTTTTCCTGATTGCTGCTATATATGTTATATCTGCATATAGTTCTGTTTATCCCAGTATGTTTCACCCTTTGTTTCTGATTATTACTTTATCTGACACTTTCTTTATACAATACTGTCTGTTGTCTAGGATTGATATGCACTGTATTAGTACCTCTCTTTATGTAATTGAATTGCACTGTATGTATTGTACTTTATTATGTTTATGCTTGATCCTCCCATTATGTAACCCCTCACCCAGAATGCTTCTGGAAACAAGCTGTTCACAACTCATGTTGTCTCTCCTGGTGAAACCTTTTCAAATAAATAAAATGCTTGCAAAGTACGGTCAGTAAGCAATGGTGTAAGGTGGGTCATCCACAAAGCCCTGTCCATCTTAAACTGCACCCATTCCCTCAAAGATCATCCCCCTCCCAGTATTGAGGAAACATTTTTAAATTCATTGTAACTTCATAGGTTAGAGCCCCTACACTATTACTTATGGTCTGTTGCAGTGTTTACTAGCACAGTTTCACCATCTTGATCATGTGCTGTCTTTCTTTCTCTCTTTCCACCCGTTCCTACTCTATTTCCACCTGCATCTGGGTGTCATGCTGGTGAGCCTTCTCCCTTTCCTCCTGCATCAGGATTTCATGGTGGCAAGCCTCCTCACTTTTCTCAGTCTCCTGCCTCACACTCTCTCTCTCTTTCAGCCTCAGCCTTGCCCTCTGCAGTTTGGCATCCTTCAGTACAAGCTCCATCCTCAGGATCACAAGCCTATTTTGAGCCTGTGCTGCACCAGCTCTTAGCTCAGGTTTGTACTGTACTGCTCCACCAGCTCATGGCTCGAGGTGTCCCTCTGAATCAGCCACTGTGACCTCAGTCTCACTACCTTGGTCACCTTCCTCAGCGACTGCCTGAGACAGAGGTCTTTGGTTATACACCTCTGAGACCGCCTTCCCTCTCTGCATTCAGTCCTGCTCCACCGACAGGGTTTCTAGGAGTCCATTCTTTGTCAGGCCTTCTTAGACAATCCCCCTGTCTGGGCACAGTTCACGAAGCTGATGCACATTAAATCTGCTATATGTTAAGGAGCTCATCTTTTTTAACTATGCTGCACTAAGCTGTTTTTCTGGCAATAAAAAAAGAGCAGTAAATAATGTAATCTTTTGTATATCCTATTTTGTGACTGTTAAGGTATATTTATACTGGCACTTTGTCACCCCATGTGCTAGGTAAGGCTTTTATTTCCCTCTCAGAGTTTCTGCTTCTACAGGAAAGCACACTGTGCATAAATTCTAGCTTTCAATCTTGCACTGATCTGCACAGCTCTGCCACCAGTTGTGACAAAAACTGCCCCTTGGGCTTTCCCAGCTTACAGGGTAGTTTTGTTGGGGACTTCTAATTCACAGAAAACCACTTTTGCCATCTGCTTAGGGTCAGGAAGGTCAACACAATAACTACTGGTAGAATGCACTTCAGAGACAGACTGCAAGCAGGGTCCAGCAGAAATAATAAAATTGTCTTGAGGTAGAAGACTTGGTTTGCTGGCCAAGGCACCTAGCTTCACCTGCGCTCTTTCCTTCTAAGACTGCTTGAAAGGCAGAGTAGAGAAACTTACCAGAGCAAGGGAAAAAGATTAAGACTTATTTTGGCTAAGCAGACTTACTGTGTGGTGTTGTTTTTATTTTTTACTCACAGGGATTGCTACTGTTTGTTGCTAACATTTCATTGTTTTATTTTTCTCTGTAGCAAAGTGTTTCTTACAGCGATATCTTCTGAAATTATTACAGGTGGTGCTTTACAGGTTTTACAGTTCTATCTAACATTAGGATAAGCTTTCAGGTTACTGCATTTGTTGTTGACTGATTGTTTCTGCTCTTATCTCCGTGTTCTTTCGTCCATGGTTCTTCTTTTTCGGCAGGGGAAGGGCCCAGCCACCCACCCCATCCCCAACCACCCCACAATACACTCCTTTTATAGGGTACCACAGTTGTGACATATCCTGAGGCAGAGCAGGAAGGGGTGGATCAGTGGGGCCTCCACAAGGTGAGCTCATTTACAGGGGCACTAGTAATTTAACTTGTTATAACAAGTTAAACAAACCACAATCAAACCATTACTTGCATTTTTTTTTCATTTTTTTTCCTTCTAATTACTCTGACTAGGTTATAAACCCAGCAACTTATCTGGAATGGATATCATTAACTGCAGGTACTGTGGAACAATTTTCAGAAGGACAGTCTTGCAGGATTTAGGACACTGTCCTACATGCTGGGCCTTTGGAGATCTTAGGGCTCAGCTCCGGGCAGCATGGGCAGAGATTGCATGCCTCAGATTTCATATTCAAGAGGAAATACATTATAAGAACCACCCGCCATTTCCCCAGCATCCAACAGAAAAACCTCAACCGCAGAGGGTAGTTGGTCCAGGAGGTTGGCAGGTGGTTAGGAGGGGCAAATCGGGTGCCCCATCACTCTCTGCTCTCCCACATATTACCTCCAATAACCATATAAACACTACAAACAGGTATCTGCCTCTATCTCTGAAATCAAACAAAGAGGCAGAAGACACTGCAGAGCAGGACACTGCAGCACAGGAGCTAGCACAACAAAACTCACTGAAATCAGGAACCGAAACAAAAAAAGCAAAAAGGAAATCCAAAACTTCTGATCATAGGAGACTCCATGATTCAGGGAGTTGATACCCATCTCCAGCCAGGGGTAATGGTCAGATGTCTCCCAGGTACATCAGCATGGAGAGACACTGACTGCATTGCTAAAATTGTTCACAAAGCAGGAGAAAACATTAATGTCCTAGTACACATAGGGACTAATGATCTCGCCAGCCGGTCAGTTGTGGAGACCACGGAACACCTGACTAGGCTGGGTGACAAACTATCATCTATTTCATCTGGCATCTCCTTCTCTGAGATCCTGCCAGTCTGGGAGAGGGGAGCAGATGGACGGAAGGTCAGAGAAGGGGAGATAGGGGAGCTAAACATGTGGCTCAAGGGCTGGTGCCAGGAAAAAGGACAGATTTGTAGGGAACTGACAACAGTTCTGGGAGCGAAAGTTCTTTAAAGTTGATGGACTGCATCTGACTAAGGAGGAGTCAGTGCATTGGGGCGAAGTTTGGCGTCTTTGCAGAATATTTAAACTAGCAAATGGGAGAGGGTGCAGCACCCCATACGTCGAATGGGAAGAACACCCCTCCCCCCTCAGCTAGTGGTCAAACAGGGATTCAGCATGTTGGCAGTTCATTTGTATCACCAGGTAAGAAAAAAGGTTTGTCTCCCCATACAATGCACAGGGGTAATGCCAAACCTCACCCAACAACTAATGCACCAAAATCTGGCCAATGGAAAATCATGTACACAAATGCTCAAAGCCTGGGAAATAAGATCCCAGACCTGCAGGCAATAATGTCAGAGGCTAAACTGGACATAGTAGCAATTAGTGAGACGTGGTTTACCAGTAACCACACTTGGGAGACTTCAGTACCTGGCTATGTATTGTTCAGAAGAGACCGAGGTGCAAAAGGGGGAGGAGGGCTCTGTATGTCAATGAAAATATCAAAGCTACAGAAATTCAGAATACATATAAGGAGCCAGAAGAACTGTGGGTCACCCTGAAACAGGAAATGGGACAGCCATAAGAACTGGGGTTGTCTACAGGCCCCCAGACCAGGGGGAGGACATAGACACATTACTGTTAGAAGATATACAAAACATGACAGCTAAAGGGGAGGTTCTGATAATGGGAGACTTCAACATGCCAGATACAGATTGGTCAATACCAGCAGGAACATCTGCCAGAACTAGACACATAGTGGATTCCCTGCAGGTGAGGGCCTCAAACAACTGGTACAGCAACCCACAAGAGACAGGGCTATCCTAGATCTAGTACTGACTAACAAGGAAGGGATCACAGATCTCCAGGTAGAAGGTCACCTGGGGCCAGTGACCATCACATGGTATGGTTCAATTTGGCTACTACATCTAAATCATCCCATTCCAAGGCAAAATATGGGACTTCAGAGGAGCTGACTTTGATAAGATGGCCAACAGAGTTAAGCTAGCTCTGGCAAAAAGAAACACAGGTGAGGGGGTACAGGCAAAGTGGGCAAGCATTAAGGATGCGATACTTGAAGCAACATCCCATTGTGTTAGACAGAAAAAGAAGTGCAAAAGAAGAAGGAAACCACTTTGGTTCTCAAATACAGTAGCAGAAAAGGTCACAGCCAAAAGGTTGGCCTTCAGGAAATATAAGGGAACACAGCGGGATGAAGATAGGGAGGCATACCAAACTGCCCCAAGGGAAGCAGGAAAGGCAGTAAGGCAGGCAAAGTCCCAAACTTAGGAAACACTAGCACGAACAGTAAAAGAAGGTGACAAGACTTTCTATAGATACATTAGTGAAAGGAGAAAGTCCAGAGGGGGTATTGCTAAGCTTAATTGAGAAAACGGAGCATGTGAGGAGGAGGAGGACCCTGTAAAGGCATCTATCTTAAATAGATACTTTTGCTCAGTATTTACTGAAGAGAAGGGTAGGCCCACAGCTCAGCATCATGGACACGGGGGAGGGAGGTGAGCACTACTCCTTCACAAAAGAAAGGGTCCTACAAGAGCTTGCTAAGCTCAGGGTGGATAAGGCAATGGGACCTGATGGCATACATCCCAGGGTACTTAAGGAGCTAAAGGTGGAACTAGCAGAGCCATTAGCAGAACTGTTTAGTGAGTCTCTGAGCACAGGAGAGGTCCCAGAAGACTGGAGAAGGGCTCATATGATCCCGCTCCACAAGAGTGGTAGCAGGGAGGAGGTGGGGAACTACAGATCAGTCAGTCTTAACTCAGTAGTGGGCAAGATTATGGAGGCACTCCTTAAGGAAAGGATAGTGCAACACCTGGAATCCATAGGGGCACAGGATCCAAGACAGCATGGGTTTACAAAAGGAAGGTCCTGTCAAACTAATCTCATAGATTTCTTTGACTGGGTAACCAGAGTGGTGGATCAAGGGGGAGCAGTTGATGTCGCCTACCTTGACTTCAGCAAAGCTTTGACACTGTTCCACATAGAAGATTGATAAATAAGCTGGGTAGGCTCGAGGTGGGTCAGAAGTTGGTCAACTGGGTGGCAAACTGGTTGACGGGCAGAAAACAGAGAGTGGTGGTAAATGGTATACAGTCAGAAGAGATGCAAGTCACAAGTGGGGTACCTCAGGGATCAGTTCTGGGGCCAGTCCTCCTCAACATCTTCATTAGTGACCTTGCAGATGGACTAGAGGGAAAGGCTTGTCTGTTTGCAGATGACACCAAGATCTGCAACAGAATAGATGATCCAGATGGGGTGGACAGAATGAGAAGAGATCTGGATAAACTAGCAAAATGGTCAGAAGAGTGGCAACTGGGATTTAATGCAAAAGTGCAAAATCATGCACGAGGGAAGAGAAACCCTGAAGCCACCTATAGGTTGGGAGGGGAGTTGCTAGCAGTCACAAAGGAAGAAAGAGACTTGGGCATCATCATCACTGATGACCTGAAATCATCCAAGCAGATCTCTAAAGCAGCAGGTAAGGCTAGGGGGGTGTTAGGGTGTATTAGTAGGGTATCACAAGTCATAAGAGGGAGGTAATAATCCCTCTTTACAAGACACTGGTTAGGCCCCATCTGGAGTACTGTGCAGTATTGAGGCCACACCTTCACAAGGACATTAACCAAATTGAGGCAGTCCAGAGAAGGGCAACCAAAATGGTGCAGGGACTGCATCAGAAGGCATATGAGGACAGATTAACAGAGCTCAATATGTATACCCTTGAGCAAAGGAGGGAGAGAGGTGATATGATCGAGGCATTCAAACACCTTAAGGGCATTAACAAGGTGAAAGAGTTTAGCATGTTTAAATATAAGAAAAATAGCAGGACAAGAGGACACAGCATGAGATTAGAGGAGGGCCGATTAAGAGGGAATGTGAGGAAATTCTTTTTCACAGAAAGGGTGGTGGATGCATGGAATGGCTTGCCACAAGAAGTGGTGGCTATGAATACAGTGCAGGGCTTCAAACAGGCATGGGATAGGCATAAGGGAGTAATACAAATGACTATGAATAGATAGGCCACTGACAGAGCAAAGGCCGATGGCACATTTATAAGGTAGAAAAAGAAATAGGCAGACTGGATGGGCCTTGAGGTCCTTATCTGCCGTCAACTTCTATGTTTCTATGTTCCAATAATGAGGCAGTCACTGGTTCTATCAAAAACAGATTCTTTACTAGAAGATACTGCAGGTGTTTACAAACAGGATTTATTTACAATGTGACAAAAGGTTTACACATTTACTGAGAATAGAAAATAAAGTAAGTCAGACAGATGATTTGTCAGAAAAACCTCAAACGTTACCCCTCACCTAAAGTCACTTTACCTGCCACTAGCTACAGAAGACATTTCCCGTAGGCTGTACTTCCTTACCAAGCTAGCCTCCAGCAAGGCCCTCTTCTTCAGATGTCAAATGTCCAAGAGATCAAGAAGTGTGTGCCCCGCTCCCCAATTTATGTGCTCAGGGCTGTGGAGGAGTGACCTCTTCCTTCAGTGGCAGTTCTCAATCTCATCTCCTTTAGCACTTCCCTGCTTTCTCTAGAAGTTTTACGATATGCACCTGGGTCCATTGCCTGACATGGGAGCATATCGCACAAAGGACCCCCACTGGGATTATGGCTTGTCTCCTACCTGCTCATCCAAACAGCAGTTACTACTAACCTTCCCATGAGAATGTCAGCACCTCCACAGTGGGTGACCAGTTCTCATACGCTGCCTGTACATGTGACCTGGCAGCCATCTTGTCCATTCCAAACTGAACCTATAACAGAAGAATATTTAAAGTAACAGAAAAAGAATAAATGAGTCTGGTTACATATTCTGTCATAATATTCTAACTCACTTCACATTATTTGGAGTATGCATTCAGTTCATACACATTTTAAATGCCAAACTGTGCCTTTTTTTAAAAAAAATCAAAGACTAAAAATAAATCAATCAGAAAGCCAGTGGATGACTCAGCTCATCGAAGGTCACAACACACTGGCACTTTTAAAGAGAGATCAGTTCTAGCTTCTGAAATTGACTGCCTGGAACTTGGAAAGGTTAAATCAGTAACGTAAGGTAACTGGATGTACATAC
Source organism: Neoceratodus forsteri (assembly GCA_016271365.2). Taxonomy (NCBI): domain Eukaryota; kingdom Metazoa; phylum Chordata; order Ceratodontiformes; family Ceratodontidae; genus Neoceratodus; species Neoceratodus forsteri. The sequence continues at coordinate 752,020,304 of CM028134.1, read as the reverse complement.
ACTTTTCAGTTTAGTTAATATATTTCAAAGCTTTCATAGCTATAGTCTTTGGAAGCAGGAATGATTATGGGGTTAATGAATGGGTACTGAAATGTGTGCTACATAACTAGGGCCAGATCCACAAAGGCCAAGAGTACTAAAAAAGCACTAGGTTGAGCACTGGAGAAAGAGTAATGTGCTCAGGGACAGCTCAGTTTCCAGTTGTCTTGGTAGCACAGCTGATAGCACAATTGGAACAGTATTCTGGGTGGCCTGGGTTCAAGTCCCAGCTGAGGTACTTACTTCTCTCTCTCCTCTGTTTGTATATGTTCCATAAATATGCATGCCGCATGCATGTGATTGAAAATGTAATTATTTATGCCGCACCAGGTTGTGCATTGGAGACTCAGTACTGTGCTCGGGGAAGTCCAGTTTCCAGTTGCTTTGGTGGCACAGCTGGTAGTGCAATCGGAACAGTATTCCAGGTGGCCTGGGTTCAAGTCCTAGCTGAGGCACTTACTTCTTTCTCTCCTCTGTTTGTACGTGTTCCATAAATATGCATGCTGCACTCATGTGATTGAAAATTACTAAAAAAGATACATAAAGCCAGTGCCATTCTCTGTGCTGTATAAATCCAATGCACACTGTACGATCCAAACTGCTGGTACAATTACACATGCAGCAACAGGTGTGAAGAGGCACAATGTAAGCTTTGGATGGCTCCACAAAAAACATACTCACAGAATTACAAAATCACACATGCCCCCACAATGCAAAGCATCATGGGCTGCATATGCAAATCACCACAGAATATTATGCTGGTTCAACTTTAAGCAGAAATGCATGGTGCCGAAAGGCCTCTCACACAGTTTACAAAGGGTGCCAACAGAAGACATAAACACGTGTTTCGTCCTACCAGGACTTATCAGTATGCCTCGTCTGTTTGACACCACAGTGGAATGAACCAGCTAACCTAAGATGGTCTATCTGGGTTATGTTGTGGTGAACACAATTAAAACAAAAAACAATTTAAAAGACAAACCTCTGTGGCCCCAACAATACCATGTAAATACATGCTTGTGCACATGCCTCATTATGCAGGCATAGTTGCTATGAATGGAATTTGGGAAATACACCTGCAGATTGCTCCAAATGTAATGGAGTCTGACAGAGTGCGTCCCAAACTGGAACAGAACCAGAGCACCACTGACCAGGATCATGTCATGCTGAATGTCCATGCACCCATAATGGACATACAGAACTCCAAAATGTCAGTCGGGACTTATCACAACAGGCACTGCTCCTAAGCTGCTTGTAGATATGGACTTAATTAGGTTCAGCAACTACAGCATGGGGCTGGATAATTCCACATGCTGAGACAGCAGTTTGTGGCACACTGGAAAATTAATGTTCCTGGCCACAAGCCAGTGTCTACCCATTAACAGATGTTGCCCAGGCATGCAGGGCTGGACTGTGACACTTAAGTAATAATCCACAACAGAGGGTGGGCTGTTGTGGGATTTACCCACACCTAGTGTGATGTGTCACAAGGACGTAGGTTAAGTGACAAAAACAACACCACAAGTGGGTAAATCCCACTACAATCCACATCCTGGAGTGGATTATTGCAATCATGCAATGATCTTTAAAAATTCATTTTAAAAAGTTATAAAAAAGTTTTATTTTATTTTTTTTACTTTTTATCCTCGCCTCTACTGCCCCCAGCTCTCCACTTACTCGTACCCCTACAATGCACCACACACACACACACACGTCCACCCTCCCAACCCCAGGGTCTGCCCTAGAGTGCACAGCTCAAATCTCTGAGGTCCCTGATGGCCCAGATTTACCCCCGGGTGGGATGAGGAAAGGTCCCTCCTTACCTTCCCTCTGAGTGTTTCCAGGGAGAGGGCCTGTACAGTGGTGTCTGCCTGTTAGTTGGTGGGTGGCACATATGCTGCTCGAGAAGTCGTCACCTAGGAGAGGTGAAGGTTGTTTCCTTGTTCTGTGATCCCTGACATTGGTGTGCACTGAGGACAAGGCTGTCGGCGTGCATAGAGATGCATGACGAAGCCGGTCCTCTGCCTAAGTCTACGCTTACATAGAGCATCTCCCCAGCTGCACTGACCACCCTGAGGTTCCCTCAACAGGTGGCGGTATCACAGCGGAGAGTACAGTCCCCCATCCCCGGAGAAGGAGAGCAGCCATTGGGTACTCAATCCTTCTCCCTCCCAGCCGACCCCCATTGACCCGAGCCCATTCCCAAACTTGGGTCACCGGTGTGGTATGGGGTGTGGCATCCAGTGCCTCAACCCTCAGCGCCACCGGGCCGGCAACAAAAAAAAGTTTTATTTTTAAGCGTTTTATTGATTTTATTATTGCGTTATCTTTCCTCCCATTTTAAATGGTCCCTTGTTACTAGGCAGAGTATACGGTTGCAGAACCCCCAACCACCAGATGCTGACCTGTTTATTTTTGGTATCTTTTTGCTTGTTTTATTTTTAAGACAGAGATCAAGCGAGCGTGGTGCAAGCTGCATGGTGCAGCAGTCTGTTGTGAGCTGTGAGAGCAGTGTGAGCAGTTTGAAGTGAGAAACAGTGTGTTATGAGCAGCTCTCCTCTCCTGGTGGTACAGTACAAGCTGTGGCAGAAAGTGAGATCCATTAAGAGAAGGACAGACAGGAATCACATTCCTTACAAACAGGAAGACTAACTGTCATTGGAGTGTTTCTGTTGAAGAGCTCAACTTATAAGATCAAAGGGCAGCTTCATAGTCTGGACATCAATTAACATTTCAATAAAATCAAGACAGGAAAAGAAAATACCATTGTCTTTAGAAGGTACCTGTTGAAAGAGCCAGAGGGTGCTGATGTGAGGGTTTAAGGAGAAACACTGTTTTAAGCATAATCACTGTAATGTGCTAAAAAACCAACATCTTTATAAAGTCCTTTTTCTTTAGTGTCAAAACATTGTATGATTTTTAGTTCAAATGTTTGTCATTCCTGACTGTTTCTGAAGTTACCTTTTAACACTCTGACAGTAAAATCACTGATGGAGTGGTCTGATCTTAAGAAATGTTCCCCTACTGGTGTATTTTCATTTTTGTGGGTAACTGTGAATCTGTGGTGATTCATTCTTGTTTTGTGTTCCTGTCCAGTTTCACCAAGTGATGTAAGTAAGTGGTGGCAAATGGCAAGCAAGGAAAGTAGTGGTGGGATCAGTGCCATGGATTTGATATGTATACTACAGGTGGGAGCAAGCACAAAGACTGCCGTGGTCGGAGTTTTCCTGCTTCTGATTTGCATTCTGAAATGTTTTCTGTTGTTTGTAGACAGCGAGAGACAGAGAGTGTGGTATAAGTTGTAAGGGGCTGTAGTGTGGTGCAAGCAGTTTTCAAGCATGAAACACCATGTTGCGAGTAGCTGACTTTAGTGGGGGAAGTGATGGCATATTTGTTATGAATTTCTCAGAGGGTCGGGTGTATTGATATTTGTTGTGCTGCTGCCACATTGACTGACTGGCACTGTATGCATGGGTTGTGGTAGGATTTTCTGATGCCCAGAAGTGCCAGTCAGAATCATAGCTTCTTGGACCCCATTGTATAACAGCACTTATAACATGCACTCGATGAAAATACCACTCTGGCATCCAGGACTGCAGAACATTTAGTTGCCTTTAATAGCGCTCCTGATTCACATACAAACTTTCAGCACTTCTATCTTTTGCCCTGCAAGGTGTTCTATCTAGGCCAGCCAGTAAAGAAAGTGGATCAAGGTAGTGTGGTAAAAAGTAAACATTTGAATATAAAACTATTTTATTCTAATACTGGAACACACCAGTGACCATCCATGATCATACTAGACTCCTATTTGAAGTGGGGTTTTTTTGTACTTTTGTATTGTTTGTATTCATTTTTGTATTTTCCACATTTCAATTAGTTTTTCTTCACTCTGGGTGTTTTAAGCTATGTATGTTCAATATATGCAAATCATCAATGATGTCATCATGCAGCTCAGTCTAAAGAGTGATGTCTCTCTTTTAACCCCTTGACATAGTTTTGTAGAGTGAAGCACTGGGGCACTTGGGCTAAGTTGCAGACAGGTTGGTTGGTGGTGAGCCTGTTGTGTATTGTTAAACTATTTTTATTTATTTTAGGCCTAGAATTACAAACACCTTTGAGCCAGAAGCTCTTTTACAAAGGTTCCACATCATATAACATAATACAGACATATTGAAAGCAACAGAAAGACATGAATAAGTGCATCAGTGTAGTTTACAGAGTCATACATGGGACTAGAGGGCCTGGTATGGTACAAGGATTCAACATTGTTAACATAGTGAATAGTAGGGAATATACAATATTCTGTATAATACATGCCAGTCATTTTAAGCAGGCGAAAAGTAGGGGAAACAGTACAACAAGCTTCAACTTCATGATACATGTCAATTGTATTAATCGGACGAATAAGAAGAGAATCATCCCAGAGAGCCATGTCTATCAAAGGAATATAACAAGAAAAGAGGTATAAGGAAAGGACAGGTCACGGTTGGGTGGGGTAGAATAAAGGTAAAATAAGGGTGAAACAGAGAGGAGGGGCAGGTTAGAAGAAATTAAGTTTTGACCAGCAGCCCATAAATGCCAACAGGGGTAAAAGCAGGTTTACTAGGAGGGGACAGGAGGGTAAGAGAGAAGGGTAGAAAACTATAGGGTAAGAGGAAAGGGTGAGGGTAGAAGAATATAGGGTAAGAGGGAACAAAGAATGGGTTCGGGGGTTAATCAGCAGGAAGAAGGGTCAGGAGGGCTAACGATTAAGTGCTGAGGTGCACAGAGGAATCAAGAATGACTGAGATTTACAAGCAGATGATGCAGGGCCTTATCCAAAAGCAGGAACAAGAGCAGGGTAGGGGGGAGGGGGAGGGTTAACAGGAGGGGCTACAGGGAAGAAGAGTGTGTTTACAAACAAGGCTAGAGGGGCCAAGACCAGGGTTTAAAACCAACACAAGGGTAGAGGGTGGGTGAGGGTACCAGTTTGGGTGAGGTTCACAGAGGAATCAGGGATGACTGTGGGATTTACAAGCAGAGGAGGTAGGGCCTTATCCAAAAGCAGGAGCAAGAACAGGGGAGGCGGGAGGAGGAAGGATTAACATGGGAAAAGAGAGAGTATACAAAACAAGGCTAGAGGGGCCAAAACCAGTGTTTAAGATCAACACAAGATAGAGAGTGGGCGAGTAGGGGGGCTAAGAGGGCAGGCAGGGTGAGAAAAATGCAGTAAGTGGGACACCAGGCATGAGGAGGGGTGGAGATGGGGTGGTATAGTAGCAGAAGGGGAAACTGGTTTCTAGAAGTTTGTATGTGACTCAAGATATCTATTTAAGGCAACTAAGTGCTCAGCAATCCAGGATGCCTAACTGGTATTTTCATCAAGTGCATGCTATACATGCTGGTGTCACTTTGTTTGGGTCTAGCTACCCTAATTGCAATGCTGTATTGTGACTTTCTCTCTCCTACCAGTTTTAGGGTTGAACTGCGGCCTGAACCATATCAGAGACTTGATGTGTGGCTGTAGTGTACACAGCTATGGATGTTGTGACTGCCGTGATGTATGTGTAACTAAGATGACTTCCCCCGATCTTTGGCATACATGCCACACAGCAGTCATGCACATACACACACCCCAGCATACCATCTATCAATACCCTAACATTATGTACAAATACGCCAGTACCCGCACCGCAAATTGATGCATAGATTACAGGACCCACACACATGCAGTGTTTCACACAACCTCAGAACTAGGCATCCTACTGTTACAGACTGCACAAACAGATAGCAGCATGGAATTAAACACAGTACCATGCAGGAACACATAAAGAACCAAGAGACAATACAGCTTTGTACACAATGCATATTTAATGACCAGAGTCTGGAAGGAATGGTGAGAGAGGCAAAAACACTGGACACATGGAAAGGGAAGCAGCTGCAGAACACAGGTAGGTCACAGGGGAATTGGGAAGTAGATCATGAGTCAGTGAGGGTCTACATCCGGTGTACATTATTGTCCATCTGGAAGATGTAAATGGCATGAGGCATCTGTAATGACTGTACACGAATGTGCATATAGTACTTTAGACAAACACAGTTTAGTAATGCAGTATGTAGATATGCTTTGTATCCCTGTAGCAACCACATCAAACCTAATAGATCCCTGAATGATGCAAGGGTGTCGCACAGGGAGATCAGGACTGAAGGAAGAGGTGTTGCATTACAGTATAGTGGTGACTGCTGTCCAGGTGCTCTGACAGCACTATAATGCTTTTGATGGACTGCAAAACAGGAACATTGACAGCCACACTGGGCCTGTCCAACAGACCTGATGCGATACAAAATGTACATGTTAAAAGTGTACTGTGATCCTGTTACTCAAGAAGGTCAACATCACTCTCTAGTTGATCAGTATATGCAAGGCATATACCCAGACGCCCTCAACAAGGAGAATAAACAGGTCAAAGAACATGGGCTCCAATAATTCAGCTGTCAGCGTCACTGCACAAGGGCCTGTGCTGACCACAAGCTTTATGGTCACTGTGGTCACTCTTTCCTGCCATCTAGATGTTAAAGGTCGATGGAAGGCCTGTGTCATGAACATAGGTTCAGTGATCTATGCCCTATCCCCCACTGTCTGCGTGCCAGTGATACAGTGGTTCCCTAGTGGTGGACGTCTGTGTGGCTGGATACATGCAGTCATTGCTTGTGTGTGGATACATGAAAATAGGTCATGTCATCCTTCAGCACATGTGTGAGCCTATAAGGCAATGTAACTCCTAAACAGTCTGTACCCTATATGTGCAGGATGCACTGGTCATGTCCCTATCCAATGAGGGGGTGTGGGTTTTGGGTGTCCCTTTGAGGTTTCAGTGTATGTTGGCTGGACCATTCATTTGGCTGTAAGATGGGAAAGACAAAGGTGACAAAGCCAAAAACTTAGTGCCCTAAAGCCTAAGCCTGATATTCACTCTCACCTCTGATAGGCATAGGCAGGACCAGAATGGGGTATGCTGGAGGGTCATTGATTCCCCCATGGGTGAGTTCATGTTGCTGTCTTGTTATGCATTCTGTCTGGTCACATGTGTGTGCAGCCTATGGGGTGATGGACACCTTGACATGATGTTGCAGGATGACGAGAGTGGCTGATACCATAACACTTTGGAGAGGATTGGCATGGCATGCAATGGATGAACCAACCACAGCATATTTAGAAAAGTATGACCCACTTTGGACAGGGATGCTGAAGACTGGGCAGACAAAATTAGCAGTGTGGTGTTGACAGGCTCACAACTCTGACCACCTGAAAGGCCACCGCATGGGGCTGCAGTACACACAGTTGTGTGAATGGCTGGCAGTTGATGTGTGGCAAGGGTGTAGGATCATGGTGTGCATTGTCCTGGTCTCCAAGGCTAACATCATGGGCATCATAGCTAAGCCAAGGTGACGTGGGCAGTGCCCTGGTGTGCCATGTTCTGGAGATTGGGGAAAACATGCATGGGCTAGTTTAATGGCTTATGTATGAGCTAACTAAACCACAGCTATAGTTTCATACATAATTTACTGGGTCTGTGTCTTGCGTGGTGTGTGTGAAGCGCGTTGTCTGAATGTGTCATATGGTAAAGGGCCAGTCGCTATTGTATTCGGTTGACTGGACACAAATACATTTGAGCTGTGGTATGTGTGGGGTTATAGTGGGATGAGGTGGTTTTACATGCGTAGGGTGCACCTGTATGGGTCAATATCTGCTGTGCACATTTACGTTCTGGCTTTCTTAACAATACTGCAGCACCTGAAACAGCGCACTGTCAGATCTTTGTTCTGCATATGGAAACATCTATCTTGTGTTGTAGATGGGCCTCAGTATGAGTGAAATATGCATAAGCCCAGTAATGTTTGCATCAACCCTCAGACTGTACTTTTTAATATCTTGATTGAAATGTGATTTTATTATTGAATCTCCTGTAGGTATCATGACTCTGGGTTTGCATCAACCCTTAGATTGTTGTCTATGTACCCTTTTTTATGATTTTTGTTAGCACTGTCATTGTTTGCGTACTATAGTAACTGTTTTAATGTACTGTACATACTGACGTGGAGCCTTTGCAAAGGAGTCTATGACTCAAAGGTTTGTAATTTCGATTCCGTAATAAATAAAAGTAAAATAAATAAATGTCCTCTGACCACTGGCTTGCATGCAAAATGTATGGTACCATGTGCTCTGAACTTCTGTACAACCTGTACAGTGTCATGTGGGTGTGTTCAGCAGACTTGTGTAACCTTTTCAAGTAAATATCTTCACATTCTCGCTACAAAGCTATGTATTCCTCTGCAGTTTTTGTGGACCGGGTCCTTAGACCTATTATTTAAGCTTGAGTAGTCTTTAGAATATGTCAGATACTAAAGAAATGATGTCGAAGAACACCCAAAAAAAAGTTTAACACAAAAATCATTATTGAAAACATATCAGTAACATATATGTCTTTGATGTAGTGATGTCAGCATAAACTCAAGTTTTTATTTTAAAATAAAATGAAGTTCCTTGTCCTAAAGGCTCCAAAGTTATCCCCCTGTAAAGAAATTACCTTTGGAACCATTAGGGCTAGAAACGTAGGTTTTTAAAAGGGTACATAAAGCCTGTTGTTTATGCTTCATATAATAATTGTTAGGACAAGCATACGTGAAGTCTGTTTAATAACTCCAAAGCACTGTTTTTGTGTTTATTTTGAAATAGTCCTATTTTTTCTCTTATTTAAGATCCCTTTGGTATTGCTGTCTTTTCCTCGCTCAATATTCATGAGTTCTGAAAACAGCTGGTATTATTTGTGCTGAAGCCTACAATGATGCTTTCTAAGCAGGGCTTCATCTCAGCTGATTTAACTGAGTTCTGGAAAGGCTAAGCAATTACAAATGAATAACCAGAGAAAAGGCATGATTAAAAAAAGGCCCCAAACATAAGGAAAAAATAGGACTATTTCAAAATAAACACATAGAAAAATTCACTGGGGTGATTAAACAGACCCCACTCATGCTCAAATGTACAATTATATCCAAAAATGTAAAAAACAGAGTTTATGTTACCTTTAAATGGAAGGCCGAAGCCATGCTGACATACATAAGTCCTGGCAATACATCTTACATGTATAGAATCTGTTAGCAGGAAAAGGCCCCTTGGGCTATCACAGCTGCATATCCTACCAAATAATGCTGGACCATCTCTTCCAGCAGTGTATACCACCCTTGCACCATGCTCTATGTGAAAAACTGTTTCCTGGCCACCTAATCTTGCCCATCCCCACCCCACCCCACCCCCGCCAGCTTCATGGAGTTGCCCCTGGTAGTTGTGCCCCCATACAGGCTAAACAATTCCCAGCCATCCACTTCATTTAACCTGTGAAGATATTTGTATGTTTCAGTCACATCACCTCTTTCCCTTCTCTTTTCAAGCCTGAACATGTTCGGATCTACTGACTTCTCACATGTCATTTCCTGCTATCCCTGGATAATTTTGATTACCCTCCTCTGCACTGCCTCCACCCTACCCCTGTCTGTCTGCAGATGAGGACTCCAAAACTGCACACAGTACTCCAGGTGAGGCTGAACCAGTGACCTACACAGTGGCAACAGCTACTCCCTTCTCCTGCTGACAATTCCTTTCACTATGCACCCTAGCATCCTATTTGCCCTGTCCACTGCCTCACTGCCTTGTGATGATACCTTTAGGATGTATGATATCATCACTTCTATATCCTTTTTCTCCAAAGTGCTTTCCACTACTACCTCCCTCATCCTATATTCAGTGCTAAAATAATTTTTTTTTACCCCATGTGCATCACCTTGCTTTTTGGGAGGTTAAATCTTAACTGCTAGATACCTTCAACATCCTTTCCAATCTACCCAAATTCCTCTTTCACGATTTTGATCACCTTCTCAATCTCCACCCAGCCATATACTCTTTAGTATCATCTGCAAAAAGGCATATTTTGGCCTGGATCCCTACTCCTATGCCCCAGATAAAGATGTTGATGAGGACTGATCCAAAGACCATTCATTGTATCAGCACATTAGTGACCCCCTCTGAGTATTCTACTTTATTACCACCCTCTCGATCCTGTCACTTAACCAATTTCCCACCAACCCAGTAATTTTGTCACCTACACCAAGGTCCTGCATCTTTTTAAGCAACTGTCCATGTGGAATGGTACTGAAGATATGGTACAGTATGTCCACTGCCTGCCCCTTGTCTACTGCCTTTGTCACCCAAAGAAATTGATCAGGTTTGTCTGACACAAACCCCGCCCCGTGAGCCCATGTTGTCACTTGTCCTACAGTCCAGCTGCCTCCAGGAAAGTTACTATCCTTTCCCGCATTATACTCTCTAGCAACTTACCAATGGTAGATGTTAGGCTGACAGGTCTGAAGTTTCCCAGATCATCCCTGCTCCCACCTCTTGTGTAGCGAAACTGCATTCACCATCCTCCAGTCACTGAGTACTATCCCTGTCTCCAGTGAACATTTCAATAGCACAGCTAGTGCTTTAGCAGGGACCTGCCCCATCTCCTTAAGCACATTTGATTGTAGCCCACCTGGGCCCATGGACATGTCTGCTTCAAGTGCATATATGCCCAGTAATACCCTTTTCACTAGAGTGGGAGCCATGTTGACCCCTTCCTCTCCCCCCTCTTGCTCTGATGGCACAGTCAGGTATCGGCCCCTTGTCCTCCACTGTGAACACCACATACTGTATCTATTCGGAATTTTTTAGCTTTTATCTTCCTCTTCCCACTCCTCTCCTTGCTTCAGCCTATTCCTTCCCTAATTTTCTTCTTCTCCCCATGTACCCATCAAAGTTAAAAATATATCAGTACCTTTTTTTCAGAAAATTAAAACAAACACTGTCTTTTTCTGATGAAATAGAAAGTAAGAAAAAGAACGAAAAAAATGCTTTACAGGAGAACTGCACTGAACCTTATGTAATTTTTCCTGTAAAAGCCAATTTTTAAATACTGACTTAAATTATGTAACATTTAAATCTCTACATGCTTTTTAGTTATCCTAGTAGGTGTTTCTAATTCACATGCAAGTAGTAAGCACCATTCTAGAACTGTGTGATGTGGTTTATGTCCCTTGCTCAGCTCTTTTATTGTTGGCCCAGTGCATCCATGTTCTATTATAGAACTCTGTGACTGAGCTGGACATAAAGTATATCACAACGTTTCAATATGGCACTTAGAGTGCAAATCAGAAACACCCACTGTGTTCACTAAAAGGCCTATATAGAGGGAACAATAACAAACTGGAACTAATACTTAAAAAACAGATGCTCCTGGGGGAAATAGTTTACAGGTTTTGCACAGTTTTCCTTTAAAGTACAGAATATTACTTTGGGTAAAGAATTTAAGGGCAGGTATATTACCAGTAAAAGACCTGTTTGGTAGTGACACTGAACAAGTTCAACAGTTTAAATACTGTATTTGGGTATAATTTTGGACCAAACATCTTTTTTCAGGGCACGTGCAAGCAATCTGCAAAAATATTAACCAAAAACTTGGGATTCTTTATAAATTAAGAAATCATTTCACTTTTGAAACCAGGAAAGTTACTGCAGTAGGTCCATTGTTATCTAATTTTGATTATGCTGCATTTCTGTTTTTTGATTTGGGTATCAAAGAGCTTCATAATCTCTCAGTTGTTTACAATTATAGCTGTCCTGTCATTTTGTTTTATTTGCACAGGTTTGACCTGATCATTGCTCTTTATATTCTGACCTTGGTTAGCTACAGCCTATGTCAAAGATATTTTTTTTGTTTGTTTGTTTCCAAGTGCACAAGGCCACTTTCTCACAAGACTCCCCACCTCTTTCTGATCTTAGAATGGTAAAAACTACAAACGGAAATTTACATTTGGCTAATAGCATTGTTTTGCAAACTAAATGTTGAGGATCCAAAGCTTCTTCCATTGCTGCTCCCAATAACTAGAACAAGTTGCTTGAGTCACTCCATAAAGCTTGCTCACTTGATGCTTTTAAATTGCATTTTCAACAGCATCTGCTGGAAACACGTCACTGTATCTGTAGATGATATATTTATTGTATGCCCAGTATTTTGCCTTTTGTATTGATTGTACTTTGTATGTACCTATTTTTGGACCAGGTAGAACTGGAAAAAGGACCTGTAGTCCAGTTGCTCCAACCTGGAAGACAAATTTTCAAAACAAAAAATAAATAAAACATTTTGAAAAAATATCAGTTTCAGATAAAATGGTTAGTAACCTGCTATTTAAAGAACTATAGATAAAAAAAAAACAGATCAGCAACAATTTAGAAAAGAATCACACCATCAGAAAAAAATATCAAACACTATATAAAACATTATTCTGTACGTCTATAAAATTATTGAAACAATGGAATAATGCATAAAGGCGCATGGTTAGAATGTTGAATGCTTCATAAGACACATGGTTACGTCATTTTAAAGGGCAACATAATTTTTCAGTTTCACTTTGGGACGTGCCCCTTTAATTCACACACGTATAACAAAAGAAAAGGTTTATATATTGTACAGGACACATGTAAGGAATAAAACACGATGAGGTGTAGTTTATGGGCTGATAAAAGCATGCCCCAGGTGCATAATGAGGCATGAGGTGCTTGCGCCGAGTGCATTTAGCACCTGGGAAGTGCTCTTAACAGCCCATAAACCACACCTCGGAGTGTCTTATTCCACTTATAAAATGGGCCCCCGAGTAAAAAAAAAAAAAATTATAACATTAAGTTATCCAGATAAAAAGCATTAAAAAGTTTAAACTTTATGTTAACAGAAAAGTAGTCCTTGCCACTGGAAGGTGTTAATGCATATGTGTCTCCTTCCTCTTCCACATATAAAAAAAAAATCCTCGATGATATGTATTTTTATGCCCCCAACCCCACATAAGCACCTTCCAAAATGTATTTCTTTTCAACATTTTAGTTTTTTTCAATGTGAGCTGGTTTTGGTGGGAACAAGTGTGTCCCTTACTGGCCACTATAGTTAGCTCTTTTCTACGATCGCTTTCATCATGGAGTTATTGCTACATCTGTGTAACATACAGCAAAAGGTGCTATGTTACAGATGTTGTACAGTTTGTTTTAGGACCACTTAACTGTTTCCTTGCTGAGGGAGGAGAGGATTTTGGCTATGATCTCAAAGCCGCATCTTGGTGGCACATGCTTATTGTTCACTGGATTGGGAGCAGCTTTGTGAACCAAAAGAGAATAGGTGACACTTTTATATTTAAAATGAGGGACGAGGCTTTAAAAAAAGTTTCTGAGTCTGAGCCCAATACTACGATGCTGTGGCAGTGTCTATAGGAAGAGGCAGTGCGTTCGGGGGGGTTTGGGGCTCAAGGAACGGGTCCTGGCCATGATTTCAAAGCTGCATTCTACGACACATGCATCACTTGCTTCACTGTGGTCAGCTTCATTTATTGTAGCAGCACAGGTTACAGTTTCATTTTCAAATGTTTAAATGTATTCACCAAAACTGATGTAGACTGGATAGTGCTGTGCAGTTGACAGTGTGTGCGTGTGTGTGTGTGGGCTTCTCCAGCTCAGCCGAGTAGATCCACTTTCTTTTAAAATACAGACATTGGGCCGGCCCGGTGGTGCTGAGGGTTGAGGCACTGGACACCACACCTCGCTCCACACCGGCGACCCAGATTCAGTGACGGACTTGGGCTGCCGGGGGTCAGCAGGGGGAGAGAGGGAGGGATTGAGCACCCAGCGGTGGCTCTCCCTCTCTGGGGAGGGTTGTGTGCCTGTCCTGCTGCTATATTGCCACCTCCCAGGTGAACCTGGGATTGGCGACGCAAGTCGGGATACACAATGGGAGGGGCAGCGTCAGCCGAGAGCCCTGGGAGGAGTTGTATCTCAATGCATACCCTCCCAATTGGCTCTCCAAGAGTGCCAGTGACTGCGGGGTATGGGCTCACCAGAACAAGGAAAATAGAGCCCGTCATTCCTAGTTGACAGCCCCTCCAGTGCCGAAAGCATGTCACCAGCCATCAACGGGGGCAGACTCCGCTGTGCACCACCTGCTCCACCATTGTTTGGGGGAAGATAAGAAGGAAATCTCCTCACCCCACCCGGGGGATTAACCGGGGTACCTAGGCTTCTGTGTGAGTGGTCACTCTAGAAGCAGACTCCTGTGGCATCAGGGAACACTGCAAGACTTGAGGAGTTCTGACTGAGTGGCAGGATGGGGCAAGTAAGGCGGAAAAGGAGGAAGTAAAAAAAAAATACAGACATTGGCACACTGATTTCTGTTGTGAACTGTCCTGACTGGCTGAAGAGGTACCGGTTGCCACGATATGCGCTGATAAGGACACAGCTAAAGGTACATCTCAGCCAATCAGGCAGCAGAAAACTCCTGACCCATTTTATAAAATGAAATAAGTTGCACTGCTTCCATTAACCCTATAGTAATGGTCCCAGGATGCCAGAATTTTGCCTGTGATTCTTGATCAGAAGAAATCGGTCAAAGAAAGATACACAATTCTTCCCATTAACTTTTTCAAGTTCTTATCCATCATTTACAAACACAAATTAGATGCGTTTCCATAAATGGAATTAATAAGTGTTTGTGTCAAACCCTTAAAAACCTGCAGTGGAAGGAGGCACCCAGATTCTTTACAAATATCTTCTGGAAACACGGGGTTGGAATACATTCATTGCTAAGTGATATCTCCTTTTTTAATGGTGTTATTATTTCTGGGCAGTGCTCTGGTATGTTTACATTTAAAGCACCAGCTACGCAACAAACCCTTATGCACCCTTGATCTGCCCATTTCTCTGTAGAAGCTAACAGGACAAAATGTCTAAATGTATTCAGTTTTTTACAGTTTATTCACCTACATTATACCAGCTATAAAATAACATCTCCTTTTAATAGGGGTCTTGCTGTGCTTGCTGCTTGTGTCACCTTAAAGCTGAAATTCAAGTTATCTGGAAAAAACAGCAGTTACATATTCTTGGCAGACAGTACTTGGATTCTATACTGAAATATTTTAGGAGTTTTAAAAAACTTTAAAAACACTTACATAATCTTACTTTTCAAATGAAATAAAATGACAGGACACGCTGTTATCCTTAAGTTTTTGTTTGTTTTAACAGATGAATAGTATTTTTCATTTTAATGCAAAGTCACATAAACACTCAGAGCTCACCTTTTCTGCTGTGTGCATACATTCTCTAGGCAAGATCCAGAAAGTATGGGGGTTGGGGTGGAAAGCTCCACCTGGTTGAGCCAGTGCAAGCAAACTGCTACCAGATGTCCAAATTTAATTCTTTATCTTAACTTACAGGTAGTCCAACATGCACAAAGAAAATAAAAAGCAGCATTTAGGTCGTAAAAAATGTCCCATTCCATCACTCCCCATCATATGATGCATAAACAAAGTGAAGTCAGGTGCATGTGACCACATGCACATGCCCGATATGCAGACACTTCTGAGGCGTTTTGACATCTTCTTCCAAGCCTGATTGAATGTAACTTTTTTAAACTTGATTGCTACTTTTAGTTGCCTTTCTACATGTCGCACTATCTGTAAGTTTTAATTAAGAAAATGAATTAAATTTGGACATGTGGTAGTGGTCTGCTTGCACTGGTTCAACCGGTGAAGATCCCCACCCCCAAACATTTTGTATTTCTTCTTTACTGTCATGAATTGCTGCTTTACTAAAGTTCAAGTGAACTGTCTTCTGTAATAAAGCAGTTAGCAACACTCCAAATATGCCAGCTATTGTGTAAAACACCACATAACTGGCTCAGATGCGATAGGGAGAATGTACAGCTAATGATACTGCACATTATAAAATGGGTAGGAGAAACCAAGAAATGTAATTGATCACGTGATCAATCACACGATCATGCATTACTTCAATATAGGTCAGAACACTTAACTTTCTGAACCTCATTACTCAGCTGTAAAAGTGAAAATCAGGGGATCATTTTACAGTCACAGTAAGGCACTCCAGGGAATCATAACCATGGAATTGCAGCACTAGTGGATCCAGCTAGCTAACAATGAAGCATCCACTACCCCCCCCCCACAGGCCAGCAACAGTGGCTCTTTTAGCCTAATCTGAGGTTTATAAGGGGACATTTTATATTTTGGGGAAAAATGCTACGCCCTAGACAAAATTCTAGAACTGCTCCTGGATAGTGGTACTTATGGAGTACATAAGGAACTAAGCTTTGCCTCACGTCTCACTTCTGGAGGTGTGCTGTTACCCCCACCAGTAATGCATACCCTGTTGTAATTTATTACTTCATTCAAAAGCAGGTGTTCTGCTTTTTGTTTCTCTATTGTGTTCCAAAATGGCTGAGTAACAGGTTTAGTGGTAGGATCCTGACACCAAACTTTGTAAATAAATTGCTTTTACAATGGGGAGGAATGAACCTAAGGAGGTCATGTGACTTGTTTTTGGTTACACAAAAGAACTCAAAACTGGCACCTGTCTACTAGCCAAATGTGGGTAGATTTTGTATCGGGCTAGTAAGACAGTCTTTTAAAGCAGCAGTGCAATGAAATTGGGCAACATATTTTACCCTACCTTTTTTTTCATTACAAAAGATTCTAGGCATCTTCCAGTTTTATTTGGTGGTACAATTTTCTAATTTGACAAACATTTTATAAATGTTTTAATTTAACTTTTTTTGCAAGAAAAAAAAAGATGCCCACCACATTTTGCATAGATATAGCACTGTAGACCTGGCAAGGGTTAGGATTGAAAAAAAACCCCACACCTTATGCTGCACAGCATAGGAGGTATTGAGAGAAGTACATTTGACAGGTATGCTAATATTTTTCTTAATCGTAGCTGAAACTACATTTTTGGGGAAAACATTTTTCCCTGCACTGCTGCTTTAACTAGAACTGCTGGCTTGTGAAGAACACAGCAATTCAAAAAGTACACCAGTTGGGCCAGTGGAAAAGTCTGTGGAGCCAGTGAATTTTATCAGTCACTAGCCCTGCTGGCTAGTGACAGTAAAACTTAATTTTGACCCTGATAAGCAAAAGACTATGGTAAGAATCAAACCTGGGATTCTCATGGTTCACCATTTTGTGCCAAAACAATTTCAACACAATTTCTTGCTATGAATGACATATAAAGCATTACTGGAGAGAAAGATTTATGCAATGTATGTATAATGTAAATATCTAAAATAAATGAATTATTTTCCACTAGGTGAAAATAAAGGGCATTTCACATGTGAAACTACATTTATTTTAATGTACCAGTGTCTTTTGATTGACAGCAGTAGCTGTCAATCCCCTACTCACTAAACAACTCCTTCGAACCAATCTCAACAACAGTTTAAAAACCAGAAAAACAATTATAGAAATGAAAGGAAAAGTGTGACTCTCACTGGGATTTGAACCCAAGACCTCAGCAATCCATGCTTTAGCTCTTAACCAACTGAGCTATGAGAGTTCAGCCAATTAAGGCCCCTGAGTTTTCCCATGTGAATCACACATACATTCCTTTCTGATGTTGCAATGAGCAACCAGAAAAAACAGAAAAACAAATTTGTCACCATCTTGGCCTCAAAATTATCCTAATCCAACAACACACATGCAGTACCCCTTCTCTTCAGGTCACTTTTTTAATTTGCGTTTACTTAATTCCATTTCCTGTTCTCTCCAAAAAGCATTGAAACTTTCCAGATCTCATGGCCACACAAACTCCAAGTGCCAGGACTTAAGATGAAACTGCAGTCCGCCTCCCTTGCAGCTTCCCTTTCATAAATTAAAAAAATAAATACATAAACCTATTCACCTCCATTACTCTCCAGCACTAACACACAAACTGGAAGATCACTCACACAGCTTCACATCATTCTCCCCAACACTTTCTCTCCTGACTCAACCCCCCCAACCCCACTGATACAACAGACACTCTCAGTCAGGGCTCTCAGTGCTTTCAGAACACCAAATCTTTCTTTCCCTCTCTCTGGATCGCCAGACTCCAGGAAACTCTCTCTCTCTGTTGCTTACCAAAAAAAAAAAAAAAAACTAAAACTTGGGTGGAAGGGGAGAGGTGGAAAACAGCAACCCCTGCTGAGATGGTTGCAGCAGGTGTTTGAAGAGTTATTATTAGGTCTATCAGCAACATCTCCCCTGGGATGACAGAGAAAGGGGAGATATTGCTGATGGGGAACCTTGAATATGCCAGATGTTAACTGAGCACCTTGCTGCAGCCACATCCAAGAACAGGGCCATTCTCAATACCCTACAGGGGGCATGCCTCAGACAGCTAGTGTTGGAACCCACTGGGGAAGGAGCAATCTTAGACCTGCTACTCTCAAATGGGGACTGAGAGAGGATCTCAGATCTAGAAGTGGGTAGCCATCTGGGAACAAGTGACCACCAAACAGTGTAGTTCACGATAAACTCAGCTGTAGAGTCAAGCCATACAAAAGTGAAGGTACTGGACTTCAGGAGGGCTGATTTTGTCAAAATGGGAGAGTGCCTCAGAAAAGCACTAGCAAACAGGCAAGAAGGAGTGGTGGAGCAACAATGGGGAAACATCAAAACTGCCATCACAGAGGCAACAAGCCTTTGTGTGAAGCAAATAAACAAATCAAAATGAAAGAAAAAAACACTATGGTTCTCAAAAGAGGTGGTGGGGAAGGTTAGGGACAAAAGATAGCATTCAGGAAGTATAAGGAAACACAGAAGGAGCAGGACAGACAACCATATCAGTTAAAGCAGAAGGAAGCGGGGAAGGCAGTCAGAACAGCAAAGGCCCAAACTGAAGAAAAGATAGCCAACTCGGTTAAGAAGGGGGAGAAAACATTTTATAGGTACATTAGGGAGTGAAGAAAGACAAAGGGAGGGATACTGAGGTTCAATAAAGAGGAGGGTGGGTGGGCAGAGAGAGACAGTGAAAAAGCAGGGATATTGAATGAATACTTCTGCTCAGTATTCACAAACTAAGAGGAGGGGGAGGTACCTAATCCAGTCAATAGAAGCACTCAGGATGGGGGGGGGGTTGATATCAGTCCATTCACAGAAGAAAGAGTTCTGAAAGACCTTCTAAAACTGAAGGTGGACAAAGCAATGGGGCCTGATAGGATTCACCCCAGAATTCTAAAAGAACTAAGGGGAGAACTAGTAACACCATTGACCATCCTTTTTAACAAATCATGGGAGGATGGTGTGGTACCTGAGGACTGGAGAAGGACAGATGTGATTCCCCTTCACAAAAGTGGGAGCAAGACAGAGGCAGGAAACTACAGACCTGTCAGTTTGACCTCAGTGGTAGGGAAAATGATGGAATCACTTCTGAAGAAAAGAATTGTTGAGTACCTAGAGGCCAGTGGACCCAAGGCAGCATGGATTCACAGAGAGAAGATCATGTCAGATGAATCTAATTGATTTCTTTGACTGGGTGACCAAAGTAGTAGACCAGGGAGGAGCTATGGACATGGCCTAACTAGACTTTAGCAAGGCATCTGACACAGTCCTGCACAAAAGATTAATAAACAAATTAGCCAGCCTGGGAGTGGGTCGCAGGGTGGTAGCCTGGGTAAAATATTTGGCTGGACAACAGGATGCAGAGGGTAATAGTAAACAGAGTCCACAGTGAAGAAAGGGGGGTTACTAGTGGGGTACCACAGGGCTCAGTACTGGGTACGGTCCTTTTTTTTTTTATATATCTTTATAAGTGACATTGCAGAGGGACTGGAAGGAAAAGTATGTCTCTTTGCAGATGACACAAAGCTCTGCAATAGGGTTGATACTCAAGGTGGGGTGGAAAAGATGAGAAGGGACTTGGCAAGAGGAATGGTCAAATGTATGGCAGCTTAGATTCAATGCAAAGAAGTGCAAAGTAATGCACCTGGGAAATAAAAACCCAGGGGAACAGTACACAATGGGGTGTGAGATACTGACTACAACAAAAATCGAAAGAGACCGGGGGTAGTTATATCAGATGACCTAAAGGTGGGCAAGCAATGTGAGAAGGCAGTAAGGAGGGCTGTGGGGATACTGGGATGCATAGGGAGAGGCATCACCAGTAGAAAACACGAAGTTGTTATCCCTCTGTACAGACAGTTGGTGAGACCCCATCTGGAGTACTGTGTGCAGTTCTGGAGACTCCTTCTCCACAAAGACATAGACAGGATGGAGGCTGTCCAGAGGAGGGCAACTAAAATGGTGCTGGGTTTGCACCAGAAGACATATGAAGAGAGACTTAAGGAGCTTAATATGCATAGCCTTGAGGAAAGGTGGGAGATGGGAGACATGATAGAAACTTTCAAGTACCTCAAGGGAATCAACAAAGTCCAAGAGGGTAGCATCTTTCAGAAAAAGAGATGTGCAAGAACAAGGGGGCACAATTTGAAGATAGAGGGGGGATGGCTCAGAGATAATGTGAGGAAGTATTTTTTCATGGAGAGGGTTGTGGATGCATGTAACAGCCTTCCGGAGGAGGTCGTGGAGTCAAAAACAGTGGGGGAATTTAAGAAATGCATGGGACAGACATAAGGCAATTCTAGTGGGGGGTAGGAGGAATTAGGCTGTTGGTTAACTAGGATCTGCAGCTTATCCATTAAGTAGGGAAATGGGCAGACTCGGTAGGCCAAGTGACCCTTACCTGCCATCAAATTCTATGTTTCTATCACAAAATGTTACAAAACAAAATGGGATGGGAGGAGGAGACCTGTACAGGAAAGCCGAACTACATTTAAAAAAAAAAAAAAAAAGACACAAACATAAGATTTCTACAGGGATAAGAAAAAAAGCAAGGTTGGGTGCCCTATTCCACTCAAATTTAATTACACGCTTAGTCCATAAATTGCACATGCAACGGGTGAGGCGGAAATAAACTATTTCCATTTGAGATTTCTGATGAGGGCTTTCATTGCTTATTTGTGGCTTTGCCTCTCATGAGTTGTTGTCCTGTCTCCTCATTAATGGAAATAAATGGTTTATTTCCACCCCACACATTGAATATATATTTTATGCATGTATGTATGTCTGTCTTTGATATCTGGATAGGTGCTCTGATTCAATGGGCTGTTTTCAGGCACGACCGAAGTCAAACATATGGCACAATGAGAAATTCAAAACAGATTATAATGAACTGGATAACTACAATATGAATTACAGTGAGTTAGAGGGTAAGGCGTCTACACACAGTAGGAATACAGAACATGTTAAGCTTAGTACAAATGCTTACAATAAGGAACATTTATAATCTGGAAGGTTACTGAAAAATGCAACATTGGATAACAAATTCAGAGGGCAGACACAAAATAAGTGCTATAATGAGGCATATTAGGGGGAAGGGCAGAGCTGAGCAGAGAGTAGGTAGGGAAGTAGCCAGACAAGAGAGATTACCCTAGTGAGCATGAGACTTTGGCTTCCGCTGACAACCAGGCTTTGAGATGGAATTTAAAGTTGGGGTGAGTGTCAGCTGAATGGAGGGACACAGGGATTCTGTTCCACAGCAAACCGGCAGCGACAGACAGGGCTTTACCGCCCATGATGGTGGAGACTCTAGGGACCTCCAGGGGGAACAGAGGACTCGTGGAGACATCTGGGCACAGCTCTGACCTTGAGGAGGGATGAGTATGGTGACACTTCACCGCCTATAATTGTGTTGTCGACGATACAGCCAAGAACAGTCAGATCAACCATGGAATGAGAGCCACCCTGGCAACTGGTAAAGGTCACAGTGATGTGTTCAGTAGGATGCCAGGAGCACAAACCGATAGATACTATTACAGACTGAGTTGAGTCTTGCACACAGGACAGAGGACACATGGGAGTATATTGGGGAGCAGTAGTCAATGATGGGGAGCAGGTTGCCCTGAGCAATAGCTAAGTGGACCTCTGAGGTCAGGAAATGCTTTAGCCGATAGGCGGCCCCAAGTTTTTGGCTTACCTGACACACTATGATGTTGATATGCTCTGTGTACGAGAGGGTGGGGTTAAGGGTTACACCCAAGTATTTAAAGTTAGGAACATTCTGCAGGGCCGGGCTATCATGTGTAAGCACAGACAGGGAGAAGCTGGATTTAGAGAAGTTTAACAGGTAAGATTTGGACCTGAGGAGCACTGCTTTGTTTTTGTGTTTTTCATTTATCAGGAGCCTATTTGACAGAAACCAACTGTAGGCTGAACCGTAGTTATGGGTTAATATTGAAGATATGTTCATTACAGACTTGTCACTGTGGAAGAGGATGAGATCGTCAGTGTACAGTAGTGCTTCACTGGTGAGGCTGTCAGTGAGAAGGGAGTTTATAAAGATGAAAAACACGGGGCCCAGGATGGAGCCCTGGGGAATGCCTGTGGAGACAGGCAAGTCAGGGGAAGTGGAAATGCCAATGCTCACCAATTGGGATCGACCCATGAGATAGCTCCGGAACCACAGGGAGGTCTCCGCTGAGCAGCCAAGTTGGTGGAGTTTGGCATGTAGAAGGGAATGGCTGACATGGTCAAAGGCCTTAGTCAGGTCCATAAATACAGCACCCGTAGCTTTCCCCAGGTCCATGCTCCTAAAGACATGGTTTGTAAACTGGGCTAAATCCAATGTGGTGCTGTGGTGTTTGCGGAACCCATGTTGTTGACAACACAGCAGTTATATTTCCCAATACGTTTGGATAGCTGGCGGTGAACAATTTTCTCTAGGAGTTTGCTCAGGTGGGGAAGAATGGAGACTGGTCTGTAGTTGTCTGAGGAAAGGGGGTTCCCAGGTTTGAATATCAGTACTACCTTGGCAATCTTCCAGGAGTCTGACATGGTTGAGGTGGCCAGTGCCAGGTTGAAAATAAAGGTGAGGGGTTTGGAGATGGTGGGGGAAATAAACTTAAGCAGTGAGGGGAAGAGACCATCATTGTTAGGGCTGCCCCTCTTTGGGAGACTCTTGAGGAGTTTAATAGTATCCTTACAAGAGATTGCCCTGAAGTAAAAGGGGAGGCACCGGAAAGACAGAGGAGAAAGAGGGCAGGCCACCAGGAGAAAAATAGATAGATAGATAGATAGATAGATAGATAGATAGATAGATAGATAGATGGGATATGATATGAGCCGACTCAAGATATAATTTTTATTCTCATGAGATGGTACTGTCTGTAATATCTCAAGAGTGGCAATCCATGAATGAGATACAGGCCGGGATATTCACAGGTCCAGGTTAGGGCACACTAAACGTTGGCTCCAGGAGCAAATTAGAGCCTGGAGCAAACCAGCAGTATACTGGAATATATTTATTTATTGAATTTTGGTAACTGGGTGAGCACACTGGAATCAGAGGTCCCTTTTTCAGGGGTGACCCGGAGTTAATTACAGACACAAGCTCATACTGTACATCAAGCAGGAACAGAGACTATAATATTTCACATAGCAGGGGTTTGAATACATAAAATTTGCAAACAGAGGATGGAAACCAATGTGAACATGTTACAATTAAGGGATCAGTTAGCTAACTAATACATACTAAGTTACATACTAAGAGTAATAGATGTACAGAAGGACATTGCCCATATAAGTACATCTCCAGACTCTGGATATACTTATACCTTATGTAATAAAAATGTATCAAGGTTTGTTTTAAATGTTTCCAAATTATCTGTATCCAACAATGATTTTGGTAAGGCATTCCATATAGGTATAATTCCGAGTAAAAAAGGAACGTCTGATATCTAGCCTTGGGTACGTTAAAGATAGTTGGAATTTATGGCTTCTGAGATTACACTCTCTCTTATTAAAGGACATTCCCAGTTGTGTCATGAGCTCCTGGTCTTTTGTTATATTAAACATCAAGAGCAAATCCCCTCTAGTCCTTCTCAGCTCCAAGGAATACAAATCCAACTCCATAAGTCACTCCTCGTAACGTCTATCTTGAAGACCATCTATCATCTTAGTAACCCTTCGCTGCACTCCCTCCAGGGCACTGATATCATGCCTAAGATAGGGACTCCATAATGGAGATCAATAGTCCAAATGAGGATGCACATATGCTCTATAGAGTGGAAGAATGCATTCTTTATTCCTAGAAACAAAGGATCTTTTCATGTACCCTATTAATCTATTTGCCTGGTTCCTAATGTGATTACAGTGTGACGTGAATGTGAGATCTGCATTAATAATAACACCCAGGTCTTTTACTTCTTTTATTGATTTCAATTGTATACCATTCAGCATAAATTGTACATTAGTATTTGTATCTCCTAAATGCATGATTACACATTTATTTGTGTTATAAATCATGTCATTTTGTTTTGCCCAATGTTCTAGTTTTTGGAGGTCCTCGGAAAAAATGCTATTTCTTCAATTGAACCTACTTTAGCTACAATTTTTGTATCATCTGCAAATTTTATGGCAGTATTCTTCAAATTTGCTGTCATGTCTGACACAAATATAGTAAATAGAATGGGTCCCAGTACAGATCCCTGTGCCTCCCCACTAGTAACTATGCCTGTGGTTGAGGTGTGTCCTCTTATGCATACTACCTGTGTACAATTTTTTAACCACTCCTTGACCCAATTAATCAGTATATAATGTATCCCAAATGATGTAATTTTATTTATTAAAGTTTGATGTGGCACTTTATCAAAAGCCTTACATAGATCCAGGTACACCACATCCACTGGTGTCTTTTCATGATGGAATCTACTTACCCTTTCATAAAAACACTAAATTACTCGTAAGGCAAGAGCTTTTACTTTTAAAACCATGCTGGTTAGGGTCTACAAGATGTTTTTTAAACAAATTGTCTTATATTCTTGTTTTTAGAATACCCTCAAAAACTTTGCCAAGAATGCTAGTCAGGCTAATAGGCCTGTAATTTGATATTTCACTCCTATTACCTTTTTTAAATATAGGTGTTACCAGTGCAGTCTTCCAGTCACTTGGTACTGATTCAGATGTTAGGGACAAATTAAACAGTTTGTATAGTGGTTCAATCAACCAGGATGCTATTTCTTTCAACATGTGAGGGTAGAGGTTACCAGGCCCTGGTGATTTATTTATATTAATTGCATCTAGTTTATTTTTTATTTCTTGTCTAGTTATTTCAGGCATATCGTAGTCTCTTATATTATTTATACAATCTGAATCTTGTTTTGTGTTTAAAATAGGGTTAAAAATTGAACAGAAATAATTATTAAATTCCCGAGCCATTTCCAGGAGGGACTGTAATGTGTTATCACCAATAACAAGTGGGCCAATAGTTTTGGTCGTTTGTTTTCTGTTATTTATATACGAATAAAAACTCTTGCCTCCATCCTTAATATGAGCCAGCTTAAATTCTAACTTCCTTTTTTCCTTTCTTATTGCATACTTGCATCTTTTTAGTAATGCCCTATAGTTGTTCTTATTATATTCATTATTGCATCTTATTGTGGCTCTGTATGCTTTTTTTTTTTTTTAATCAGATTTAATAAGTAAGATGTTGCCCAGATGGGTAATTTTCCCCCTGTTATTGTATCCAACTTTGTCTGGAATGTACTTTTGTTCTAAAGTAATTATTTTACTTTTTAATAACTGCCAAATCTCTTCTGGTGATGTAGAGCTTCCATGTATTAAGTTATTTTCTAATTTGGTCAAAATTTGCCCTTCAATAATTTTTAAAAGTTGTTATACCGGGGTTTCATTCCAAGGTAATTTTTGTTTCAAACTTTATTATACAATGGTCACTGTTATGTAGGGGGTCCTGAATATTAATAGTTTTAATTTGGTGGGGGATATCTGTTATTACTAAATTGAGAACATTGTTTTTCCTTGTTGGTGTATGTATAAGCTGAGTTAGTCCATGTGACTCA
This sequence comes from Neoceratodus forsteri, assembly GCA_016271365.2. Classification (NCBI taxonomy): domain Eukaryota; kingdom Metazoa; phylum Chordata; order Ceratodontiformes; family Ceratodontidae; genus Neoceratodus; species Neoceratodus forsteri. Next base: position 751,994,472 of record CM028134.1, on the reverse strand, counting down.
CATAGATCCAGAAACATAGTTTCCATTTTATTATTTGTTGTGCCCTTTTTCCAGTCTATTCCTGGGTGATTAAAATCCCCCTAGTAATATGATATCTGACTGATTCAGTTTGTTGTTTATACTATTCAATATTGCCTGATGTTCTTGCAGATCAGTATTAGGAGGTCTGTAACAAAGTCCCACCAACAATTTAGTTTGTTTCTCTCTTATTATTTCAATCCACAATATTTCGCTGGATAGGTCATCACCAGGTACATCAACAGACTTATATTTGATATTATTTTTGATAAAGAAAACTATCCCTCCTCCCTTTTTGGATATTGTTTTTTATACAGTGTTACAGCCATTGATATTTATATTCCAACTAGATTTGTTCCCCCCACCAAGTTTCGGTGATTGCAGCTATGTCTATACTATCCCTATGGAGTAGTACTTCTAGCTCATCTAACTTTGTAGTATGGAGACTTCTTGCATTTGTAAGCAGCAAAGACAACCCATGTTTCTTTTGATTTTTAGTTATACTAGTAATGTTACGATATGTATCAGAGTGTTTTATACGTGTTTTGTTTACAGTTTCCCTTTGGCCCCTTACATTTAGTTTCTTGTTGTTGTTAGATCTTTTATTAAGTTAAACATGGTGTACCCCAATGTTCTTGTACCTTTTTTATTCAGGTGTAATCCATCAAAACAGTATAAATCATCCCTCCCTTCCAATATTTCCCATGTTTGAATACACTTGATATTATTTGTAAGGCACCATCTCCGTAGCCAGTTATTAAAGGCTTTATATTTTTTCTTCTGTAATAGCTGGCTCTTGGTACTGGTAACATTTCAGAAATAATAGGCGTCACATTCAAGGTCTTGAATGTTTTTACCACTTCTTCCACGTCTTTTGTTAAATTTTCAACCTCCTGCTTCCCGAAATCATTTGTCCCTACATGTAGGATGGCTGTTTTTGGATTTTTTATGTTTTGAAAGATGCCTGGGAGCATATTGGTCAAATCTTTTATTGTCACTCCACTATAGCTGCAGCTTGCCACATTTTCTTTATTCCCCCTAGTGGTGTATCTGTCAATATATCTAGTAATTGAATCTCCCAGGATATAGATTTGATCGGGCAGTGTGTCTTGTATTGGGGTATCTGTTGCATTACTGCAAATATTAAGTTGTGGTTCTGGAGTGGTGTTAATAGAACTTTCTTTGATTTGGGGGGGTGCACGGAATTAGACCTATCCGCCTCTAGTAGAGATAGGGGGTTTAATTGAACATTAGTAGAATGATTCAAGGGCATAATGTGGGGGATAGATGTTGATTCTATACTTGGTTCCTCATCTAAAAATTGTATTAGAGGGTCAAAATTGTTAACTAGTGGTAACAAAAAGCCTTCCGCCTTCCTTCCCTTTTTTTTAGCAGGCCTTGCACCCTGTATAGTATACCAGTTTTCATCATTGGTTTTGTCAGTGTCCTCCAATCTGTTTCACTTTTTTGTAGGAGTACTTCTATTTACAACCTGTTTATCGATACCAAGATTCCCTAAGACATTTTTGTCATTCATATGTTGTGGGGGGGATGGCCTTAGATGCCCACCATGTTGATTGTAAACATCATTTCTATTTGGGATGTTTGAGTCACCACATTCTCTTTCATTTATTCTGGAAGCCATACTTTGTTGGCTACTTTCAAGAGCCTGTAGTCTGGTACCAAATGTTGTTATTTCCGCTAACATATCAGCGTTTTGCTTACATTTCAAACAAACAAAAGGAGTATCCAATATGGGTATTTCTGAAAATAAATACATCTCGCAGGATAAACACTTAGTCCCCTGCTTACCCAGGAATAGTGTATTAAAGTCCATTATATACTTAGTAGTTATAGTATGCATAGACTTGGGCTTCTTACCTTGAGGCCCTTTATTGTTTCTTTATTTAATCCCACCTAACTTCAGTGGCTCCTCATGCCCCTAGTGCAACACGCGTAACACACGCCGACGCACATGTCTCTGCACGCGCCCTGCCTGAGGTCGCCCTGCTCACTGCAGATCTTGTTAATATAGACCTAGCATGACCTGGAAGTGCCTCCCAGGGTCACAGCACCCTCGCATTCTGAAATGCCCCAAAATTAGTTAAAATTACAGAAATATACTGTTGTGTCTGACACTCATGCGTGTCACTTGCACAAATCACAGAACAAAGGTCTAAAAGGATGTAAAAATAGCCCAGTACACAGCACTATGCAGCTTAGCAACAGTTACTATGAGCACAGACTCTTCCTGGTTACTCAAGGTAACAGGGCTCCAAGTGAAAACGAACACTATAAAAATTAAAACAGTATATATCTCAACACAGGAATGTTATATTAGGTTTTCTAGTGCAATACAGGGTGGTTTAGTTTAGGTTTTCTCACCCACTCACTGCAGAGCTTGTTAAAATAGACCTAGCATGACCCGGAAGTGCCTGCCGGGGTCACAGCACCCTCGCAATCTGAAATGACCCAAAATTAGTTAAAATTACAGAAATATCCTGTTGTGCCTGACACTCATGTGTATCACTTGCACAAATCACAAAACAAAGGTCTAAAAGGACATAGAAAAAGCCCAGTACACAGCACTATGCAGCTTAGCAACAGTTGTTATGTGCACAGACTCTTTTCTTGATTACTCAAGGCAACAGGGCTCCAAGTGAAAATAAACACTATAGAAATAACAATATATATATATATATACATATATATATATACATACACACACAAACACACACACTACCATACATGACAAGTAGCAGGAGAGATATAAACACAATTCTTAGTACACAGTGCAACTTAGGAACATTAAGGGGGGGTTCAGTGCAATAAGGAAGTAAATCAATGGTGGCAAGTGCAACACGAGCTGTTTAGCAGGAAGGTGTCTAGCCTCTTCTTGAAGCACTCAAGAGAGGGGGAGTTCTGTAGCTCAGGAGATAGGGAATTCCAGAGGGAGGAGGCAGAATAAGCCTAAGACCTCATCCCTAAGTTTGTTTCGACTCTGGGCACTTCTTGCAGTTTCTGTCTAGAGACCCGGAGGAGATGCCTTTCCAGCTTGGGAAGTGATAGGCCAGAGAGGCTGAGGGGGGCAGTGTGTGAGATGAATCTGTAGGCCAGGCATAACAGGGGATACATCATTTTCCCCTCCAAGGAGGGCCAGCATAGGGAGGACAGGACCCTGCAATGATGCATCCTGGGAGGGGCCCCAGCCGTGAAGCAGCTTATTTTATTGTAGAGAACCTGGAGTCTGCTAGTCTCAGAGTTCTTGAAGAACTGGAGTATGGGGACCCCGTAGAGTAAGTTTGGGAGCAGAACACAATTAGCAATGGCAATTTCTAGACTCTGGAATGAGGGCATGACCCAGGCAATATAATAGACCAATTTTCTGATGTAAAACCTTTGTAATCTGATCAACATAGGGTTTAAAGGAGAGCGCCTGTCTATGAAGAACCCCAAGTATTTTATCTTGCCCACCACTTCAATTTGTGCACCAGCTGAGGTGGCAAGCAAGAGCTGGTGCTGTCTGGCTGGGTCAAGGTGCTTGGGGGCAAAGAGTATCACTTTGGTTTTGGCACTGTTAAGGACAAGCCTGTTGTCCTGGAACCAATTTTTGGGTGTAGCGAAATCAGTAGTGAGTTGGGAATTGATCATGTTTACATTGGGGCAACTTTGGTAGAGAACCACATTATCCACATACAGAAGTAGGTTCCCTTCCCCATGCATTGCACCTTGTGGAGAAGTAGGTTATGCACAACCAAGTCAAATGCTTTGGTTAAACTGATAAGATTGCACCAGTTGACACCCTTTTGTCCATGGCTCCCAGTACATCTACAATCAGTCTAATCAAGTCTGTGTCAGTGCCATGGTGCTTTCTGAAGCCATGCTGATGATCAGTAAGCAAATGGTGCAATTCCAGGTAGTTCTGGACTTGGCTGTAGACTAGTCTTTCATGTACCTTAGCCAATGGGCTAAGGAGGGAGATAGGGCAGTAGTTATCCACACAATTCCTTTGACCACCTTTATGAATGGGAACCACCACTGCCATCTTCCATTTTTCTGGGATTTTGCCTTCAAGGAATGATCTATTAATGTGGAGGATAACAGGGAGTACAATGACTGGGGCAGCTAGTTTGAGTAGCCTAGGCTCCAGGTTATTGACTTCAGCCGCCCCATCCAATTTGATACAATTTAGTAGGGCATACACTTCCTGAACTCGGAAAAGTCGTAGATGGAAGAGGGGGTGCTGGGCATTGATTTCTTCTCAACCCATGGGAGGGGAGGAGACTGGTTTGGATCTATTTAGATCCATGAAAAAGTAGTTAAAGGCATTGGCAATGAGGCTGGGTTCACTGACACTCTGGCCATTAGTCACAATAATACCTACAGTGGAGTGGGTATGTCCTTTCAGTAGGGTGTTTATTTGTGCAAAGAATCACTTAGGGTTTGCCAGTTCATTGTCCTATAGCTTCCTAACATAGACCTTCTTGGCTGACTTTTATTTTTTTTTTTTTTTGCGCGTGAGTTTTACAATTCCCTGTATTTGTCCCAGTTGGTCTTAAGACCAGATCATTTAAAGGTTCCCCAGACTTTATCTCTAAGAGACATAAGGATTTTCAGCTCAGAGATGATTCATTTGTAATATTTCCCTTTGACTCTGTGTTTTCATAAGGGGGCATGTTTATTGGCAATTGAGAGGAAGTTGTGAACAAGGAAATAGTAGAGAACCTTTCCATTTGATACCAGTCAACTTGTGCTAGGGAAGCCCTAAAAGAAACCACATCAAATCTGGAATACATCTGGGACATTATTTTTCCAAACACAGAAAACAGAGGAGTGGTCATTGTTATAATCAGAGAAGACACCAGCAGCCTTGATTCTGTCTGGTACAGAGACAACAACCCAATCAAGTAGGGAGTAGTTACCAGTTTTATGGTTAAGTCTCATGAGTTCACAAATAATTTGAGTGAGGACAGCATCTAGTAACTGAGTCTGAAGTTAAGCCGAGTATCCTGTGCTCAATTTAGATTGAAGTCCCCAAGCAGGATTAACTCCCCTTGGGGCTGGTCAGCTAGTGCCTTGGTTAATGTATCAAAAGCCCTAGAGGCTACCTAAGGAGGGTTATAGAGGCACCCTACATGCTTGGCATTTTATGAGTGCTTAAGGTATGTTCCAGTATTCCAGTCAGGCACTATCTCAGTTGTGATCACAAACCCCAGTCCCTTACTGGGCACAGGAGGTATGTGGCCAACAGAGTGTTATGGAGATTGAGATTGCAGTCGGGCTGTTAGGACCCACTAATGGCAATTGCTCCTCTGAAACAATCTGCCAAATTGGTACCTTAAGATGCAAATTACCCCACAGCACTAGCAAGGCAGACGGGGGGGGTAGAAGATTCAAAACAGGGACAGGGCAGGCAGAGGGACTGAACCTACAGGGAGTGGGGTGGACTACTAGACACCAGGGAATGACTGCATTAGTATCGGGGGGGGAGGTTCAAACCTGGTGGAGGGACAGACCACTGGGTGCCAGGGATACTTAAATAAAGTCAGGGATGTTCGAGTTGGGGGACCACAGGATGCCAAGCATACTTAAAGGAGAGCTGCGCTGAACCTATAAGTCATTTTTTCCCAGAAGAAGATTTTTATATATATTGCACCTCATTCTGTTATTGTTCAGTCTTTACTGGCCTTTTAGTTAACTGAATGGGTGCTTCTGATATATACACTGCTGGTAAGTGCCATTTTAGAACTGTATGATGTAGTTTATGTCCCACTTGGACCACAGGGTTCTAAAGTAAAACACAAATTCATTGTGAAGACAATGGAAGTTCTTTAACAAGGACATGAAGTACATCATGCAGTTCTAAAATGGTACTGCCCACCAGAGTGTATAGCACAAACACCTACTGCAGTTAGCAAAAGACCAATAAAGATGAAACAAAAACAGAATGTGAACCAGTATTAGAAATGCAGCTTCTTCAGAAAACACAGACTTACAGAAGAGAGCCTGGGTTGGCATGGACTGACTGGGGGGAGGAGGACTGAGCATTCCAGATGCTCTCATCTGGGGAAGTAGGACTGCTACCTCTGCCACAACACTGCTAACTGGGTGACCACAGGTGGCAGTGCAGCAGGGCCACAATGGGTGGGCAGGCGCTTCCTGCCCAGGACGTCTGCATGGTTGCATGCAGACAACAACTTGGCCCTAGCCCACGAAGTGCTCAGAGGAAGGGACCAACAGGGGAAGGAGAACACCTCCTTGCCTGCAGCAGCATGATGCCACTTCCCTGCAGGCCCCACACCGCTCACCGGGCTCTCAACCACAACCCAGCTCTAACATCTCCAGGACTTGGGGAACCTGGGAGGCTCCACCAACGGTGGTGGTGGGGGGAAGGAAGGGAATCTGTGTAGCACTAACTGGTCAATAGGTAAGTGCCGAGACCAGTGGGTGACAGAGCTGGGAGAAGAGGACAGCTGAAGAGAGTCATGCAGGATGGAAAAGAAGTATAATAAATTCAAAAATAAATAAATACAGTCGGGGTGTCTGGGGGACAGGAGACCCAAGGTTAGGGGACACAGACTGTAAAACCTTTTTTGGGGAGGTGGCAATTAGCATGGTGCTAACTTCTACTTATTGCCGTTCCAAACCTACCAATATGCCAGTGCATCTATATATAAGGCACTATCAGCTGCTTTGCATAGCAGCACCAGCATATTTTAGGGCAGGTTGCAAACAGGTTAGCAACTCGCTAACCATGCCATTCAATATGGCATTTTATGGTCCTTCCCTGCTTCTGGGGCGCAAAGCAGTGTTAGCGAGTCACTAACCCAGTTTGCGATCACTAAACACCTTTGAATATCCCAGCCACAATAGACTAATACCCTCAGAAGAAAGCAAGAATGATACCTTAAGTCAGCCCCTGTCATATTCAATTTATGCAACAGGTGTTTAGGTGGTTTTATGAGAAAAATGTAAAAAGTTACAGAAGAAAAACAATAAAAATGTAAACTGTGCTTCTCTGTTCAATGGCTCAACAAAAAAATAAATAAATAAATAAATAAATAACCCATGGATCGATCACAAAATAAATGGCATCTCACATGTGAGAATAATTTTTTGAACAGGCTCAGTGTTGCCTAAATAACTGAGATAAGTTTCTGAGCATACTTAGTGACCAACTTCATTTATATTGCTATGCTGTGTGAAGATAACACTTTTTATCTTGCTATTTATTAGAACACGTGTTGTAGAAATATACAGATGAGAATGTAACCTTACAGATAAATAGTTTATTTCTATGGCCTGAAAATCTAAAATGATAATAAATCATTTACGACCGTTCTAGGTAGGTCATCACCACTTATTTATTTATCTAGATTGTATGAAACAGTACATGATCAACAATATTACTTATGTATGTTAGTATATGAGAATTTATGTTAAACACGATTGTGACACATTTTGTGTTTGTTACGAGTGAGGTGATTGATAGTAAATCCCTTCACAGCTTTAAAAATAAGTTAGATACATACACAGAGAACAATAGCAACCTCAACAGCTGAGCTGGTGGCGGACAAACTTGAGGGGCCTTGGCCTACTACACTTTGTCCATAAAATACTACTATGACTATTACTACTGCTACTACTAAGATAAACCAATAAAATTTAATTGAATAAAAAAAAAAATCACCATTTATAATCACTTTAGGTTAGTCACGAAGCAACTCTTGACCAATGGAAGAGCAGTTTGAACAATGCCTGATGGCATCACAATGACTTGTACTGCACTCAAAACAGAGCAGTAAAATCAAACAGGAACCATTTATTCAAACTAATCTGAATGCTCTACAATTTATAATCCAGTGTATAAACTGGACACACAATAGCCTCACTCACAGCATGACATGTATCATCCCTTGTGAGGGGGCAGGCCTTTTATAAGTCACTCGTGGCTAAGCCCCCACACTCACTCATGATGACAACTGGTATATTCTGAGTCTGGTCACTGTATATCTCATTAGTGTGTAAATTAATTTGCCAAGATAAACTTGATAATTTGTGCAAGCAGAATAAGACAAATAAAGTTGGCTACCGACCATGCACAGAAATTCATTCTCACATATGAAGATAAATTTATGAGCACGCTTAGTGACCAACTTAATTTATTTTTCCCCAGGACACCTATGGAAACAGTTGTAATGGCTCAGTACTACTATCTTGCAAAGATGGGTATGCCACAGTGGAATACCTAAACCAATTAGACATCAGCTTTAACAATGCTGATGACATCACAATAGCAATGTGCAGCACAAAAAGCCAGCATATGTGAGACACTTTGTAGACTCAGTTGCTTTCAGCTTTGCGTCTATTTTGATGTATATTGCCTTGACTTGTTCTGTATGGATTGTATTGATTTGTACTGATCTGTAATGTATTGATTTGCTTTGTGTGAGCCATTGATCAGAAGGGCTCAGTTTGGCCGGCCTGGTGGCACTGAGGGTTGAAGTGCTGGACGCCACACCTCGCGCTACACCGGCGACCCGGGTTTGGGAACGGACTTGAGTCGCCGGAGGTCGGTCGGGGAAGGAGGATGGAGCATCCCAATGGATGCTCTCCTCCCTCGGGGTGGGATACCAAGGGCGCTATAAGCGCCTGATGTCCTGAGAGAGCTGGTGGGTGCACTGGCTTTTGAGGGGCATGGCGACTTCGCGCACCAGAGCTGGGGAGGGGGGATGCTGTTAGTCGCTTGAGAGGAGCATGCGTCAGCACATTGACTCTCTGGACTTATGTCCTACGCGCCAGTGTCTCAGGGGGTTGGGCAACAAAAGGGATCGGAGGAGGAAAAATCCTTCACCTCTCCAGCAGCATGCGCGCCACCACCACCGACAACATCAGGGCAGACTCCGTTGTGCAGGCCCTCTCCCTGAAACATTCGGGGGAAAAGGTAAGGGGGACCTTTCCTCACCCCACCTGGGGGGAGGGCAATCCGGGCCATCAAGGACTTAGGGGAGTTGAGCTAGGGCACTCTAGGGGCAGACCCTGAGTTGGGTAGGTTGGCGCACTTGAGGCATTGAGGGCTGTGATTGAGTGGAGAGCTAAGGGTAGATAAGGTGGTGGGGATAAAAAGACAGTAAAAAAAAAAAAACAAAAACAAGGGCTCAGTTTACATTTTGTACTTGATTCTTTCTGAAACTTTTGATCTTTCCTATCACAAAACCACCCAAAATCCTGTTTTTGATCTTTCCTATCATAAAATCACCTAAAGTCCTGTTCTATAAATCAAATATGACATGAATGAGAGTGAGATAGAAAAATCTTCACTCTCAATAATTGACCTTTTCTGACTTCACTTGTGGCTTCGCCACTTGTGATGTCAGGAGGGCAAGAATAGCTTATTAAGATATTTCTGCTATCTCACTGTCACCAACGTTATATACCATAAAGATAGACAGACAGACGTTAGAACAACACTGTGTAACAGCATTTCTGGAGCATATGAGATTGTTAAGGTACATCAAAGCAATTTAATTTCAATAACACAGTCTGTTTCTTTAAAAGGATACCACTGTCATCACTCTTTAGCACATCTACCCCTTTAGCCCAGACTGTGTCCCCCCTTATTCGTAAACTATCAGTTCAGCTTTGCAGCTCATCAGATAACAGAGCCCATCTATATGAATTCAAAGCTCAGACATTCAGATGTTCGAGAAATTTAAGTCAATCTTTTCCAGTTTAACCAACTCTTAGTACAGTACAAGAGTTCAGATACTTACAATTTTGGAATTCTCTAGATTATGTATGGGGATACCAACCATTACATATACGACAAGTCATTTTATAAACAATCTTTTTTAGCAAAACTGTAAAAAGACAAGATATAAATATTTCTTGCAGCAACGCCTGATTTCATAATACTGCAGAGAATTAAAATGAAAGAGATTTTAAGACAAAGCAAGTGGACACACCAAACCAAAAAAAAGTATTAATATGCCTTTAAAACAACATCAGCACATACAGGGCTGTAAACAGGCATTTAAAGTATAACAATACAACTTTACTAAGTAATTCTGGGCTAAGAAAAACTATTTCAGATCTTCCCGTTTGTATTTTTTATGCAGGAAGCTTAGCATTAATTAAAAAAAAAAAACATTTTATGTGATGCATAAAAGACAATAATTTATTCCCTCTTAATTACAAAATAATTACCGTATGTACACCCACTTATTTCACAAACAGTAACAAAGATAAAACACTGATATTATGGTTTTTAAATATAATACAACAAAAATACTGGCTATATATGTGTATCCTAGTCTCAAGAAGGCCAGTGGGAAAAAATCCACTCCCTTTACAATGAATAGATTAAGGCTCTGAGAATACAATGCCTCTAGTAATCAGACAATTGCGAAGTTCAGAGAAGGGTGAGATTTGCACTAATGTTAAAGGGATTCATAAAAATCATTTGTGCTTTTATTATACCGGTAGTGGTAATTTGTGTTACCTTTAAGATTTCTCATACTGAGGAGATAATTTTCTAGTTTCATTGCTATAAAAAAAAATACCACCTTGGCTGCCATAAAGGGCACCTACACATTCTAAATTATCATTTCATGAAAATATATGGTAACCCATATTTATTAGTGTGTTTCTGAAATATTCATAGTTGGCACTGATGGTTCAGATACCTGACAGCATTGTCAAATGGACTGAATAGGATTCAGACGTCAGAAATGCTTTGCAACACTATAATACCCCCCAAGGTCTGCTGACAGTTTTCCGTGCCAGGTTTTGATTGAAAAGAATGTAATATCATTTGTGACTAGTTTTCTAAATCGCATTTCAATAAAACAATTTCATTGTTTTCACTTTTTGACATGCTTTGATTTAGAATATTGCACTTCCAGAACTAAAAAGTCAGCAATTCTGCACACTACACCAATGTTTATACTCACTGGAAATAATTTCCACTGCCAACTGAAGCAGACTGGTGTCAGGCATCCAAATAATGCATCGTGGTATACATTAACAGAATACAATGTTGCACTGAACACTGTACTTTTGGCTTTTACTTTCATAAGTATGCTCTCTTTCTGGTACTTACGGATGGAAAAAAATTCACATCCCTTCCCAGTGAGGCTAAAATTGCAGCTTTCTTCCCACATAAATATGGTTTCAGCAATAGTGTTTCCATACTGTCACTACAAAAGTTAGATTTTCACAGTGAATACGTTTTTCCATTCTAACATTCGAGAAAGTAATTTCTTTCAGTCAGTTTTGGCACTTACTGATCACATCAGGCAGTCAACTTTTTTGCATCATTATTCATTTGGCACTTCCATGTGTTTGATATGCTGTTTATCTCTCAGTCTTATGTGTTTGCCATAGGATGACTTGAACTTTTCATTTCTTATTATCTTGCACTGTGTGCCCAATTTGCCATGTTACATCAACATTTCCATTGTATTTGTACTGGACTGTGGAACTGGCATTCATGATAACTTACATTGGGCTGGAAAGTAAAGTGATGCATTCTACCATAAGGTGGCGTTTGCTGTGTCATGTAGATTTATCTTCGGTGTCATCTGTTTTGTAGTCAAAGGCTGGTGTCTGCAGTCTCGGACTTGGGTACAACTGGCTCAGATACAGCATCTGGCTGGCCATCCCTACAGAAAAGTACAGCTGGATTTTTACATGCCCACATTGCAACGTCTCCTCCATTAGCTGGACTAGAGGAAGACATCCTGCTGCCAGCTCCATGACGGTTGACATAGCGATCCCTTATCCTATCAGCACGGCTCCTGGCTTCTCGGCTCTGACTTTGTGTGGACAGATATGCTGCAATATTCCTAGTCCTATATCCTTCCTCTCTGTTGCGCCCTAAAAGCATAGATATATTGGGGTTCCTAATAGCGTAAATTAAAGGGTTGATTGCACCGTTGGCCCATGCCATCCAGATGGCAACTGTGTCCATAACAGGAGAAAATGAGTATTCTCCAGCTGCTGTGATGATACCCATAACACAATAAGGCCCCCAGCAGCAGATAATGAACACAATCATGATCAATACAGTTGTGGCTGTCCTCATTTCACTATAAAACCGGAGTAAGTGGGCATAGGTAGTCACGGGCCGAACCCTGATTTCTGACAGCCTTACTGTTTTACAGATGTTGTAATGACAAAAGCACATAAGGGCGAAAGGCAGTAAGTAACATACTACAATTAAAGTTATACTGTATGTGGTGCCCATGCGAGAGGTGCCTGAGTGAAAGATATACATGCAATGATAAAAGCCCTTTTTATGGATTACCAGTTTCTCCTTTGCCCATGCCAAAAGATACCAAGGGAATGAAAAAAGGATAGCAATTAACCAGACAGCCACAAGCAACTGGATTGCTCTTTTTTTGCCGATCTTCTCCTGTGGTTGCCTAACTATGGCATAATAACGGTCAAAGGATATAAGGGTCATGGTCAGGGTAGAGATAATTCCAAAACAGGAGTTGAAGAAGCCATTCGCAATACAGAAGTGATCTCCAAAGATCCATGCCCCATCTCTATTGAACAACATGATGAAGGAAAAGGGTAGGCACAGAATGGCCGTCAGGAAGTCAGAAAGAGAAAGAGACATAATAAAGGCATTTGTTATTGTTCTCAGTTGTCTGTGTTTGATGATAACAATGATTACAGCACAGTTGCCTAAGCTGGAGAGAAAGAAAAATTATCAAAAGCATAAGCACTTGAGACGCCACTGCTATGCCATGCAGGAGGACGCTTGCCTGTAAGATTTTCCCCCCACTTGGTCCCTGATTCTGCGCTTCTCCTGTCTGATTTCCTATGGCTATGGTGGTGGTATTGAAGTGTATTGTCGGGGGTGCCAAGCCCCAGGCCTGCTTCTGAGCTGGTGATGGCTGTAACGTTGACTAAGAAAGCAGTGTCTGAGAGCGAATCCATCGAGCTCAACGAGAAAACGGCCACGAAATGGAGGAGGATTCATCACTTTGTGTGTCAGCCACGCTCGCTCTGCTGTACTGAATCCAACAGCAGCTTCTCTGCTCTTAAAACGAAAACACTCGGGTTGGATGTAAACAACTGCAACACTCCTGGACCGTAGTAGGCATCTTCTGTTTGCTGCTCTGCATCATCTACATGCGGTATAATACATACGGCTGCTGTGTGTGCACTAATTGCTTTTATTTTCGCAGCCGCCTTCTGCGCGCACCGGTCGGGCCGTGACGTTTCTGGACGTTGCCAAGGAAACTGAGAATTTTACTATTACGCACTGAGGCAGCGCGAGTATATAAGAAGAGCTGCCCGAACGTGCCCCTCTTAGGCAGACACTACGTCAAAGCAAATAATGTAGTACTTGGGGGAGCGGGGAGGGGAGTGGCTGAACCCCCACCCAGTTTTTATTGATAAAAAAACGCACAGTGCGTGTGTGTGTACCACAAACGATTTTTTAATTAATGAACATGGCACTGTCATCTGTTAATAACCACAAAGCTCAAAATGCTAATTGTTTACACATTCTGAATAAAACACATATATTACTGTAGGAGCAATACTGGGTTTAGAGTACAGACTATCTTGCACCGAAAAACTCTAGTTTATGTGAGTTTTTTTTTTGTTCACTGAGCATCTAGATGTATGGAATACTTCTTCACAGAAAGAGTGGTGGATGCCTGAAACAGCCTCCCAGGGAGGTGGTGAGGTCAAAAACCAACGGGATTTAACGTGCATTGGATAGACAAAACAAGGGAACCTTAGTAGTAGGGAAAGGGGGAGGTAAAGCCGGAGATCAAGTAGGGTCTGCAGTGTTACATCAGGTAAAGAAAATGGGCAGACTAGGTGGGCCAAGTGGTCCTTATCTGCAGTCAAACTCTGTGTTTTTGTTTCATCGAAATAATAGGTCAAAATGCTCTTTGCCTAAATGGATTCCCTAATTAAGCAATAATGCACGACAAGGTGTGAGTTGTGCTGGGATAACCTCAGGCCTGGCTGAGGGTGGTTGGGCAACAGGCCGCAGGCAAAGTGCATCCAACACACCTGAAGTGAGGTTATCCCAGCACAACCCACACCCTGGAGTGTGTTATTGCCATCATACAATGGCTTGTTTATATTGAAAAAAGAAAAGATTAAAAAGGCATTTTTCAGGAGATTGTTACCTTATTTATCAGTGTGGAGCCTATACAGAGGAAAAAATAGTTCTCTTTTTGTCCAGTAGGTGGTGCTGCTGGTACATTACTGGGTTTGAGTCTTCATCTGGTTGCCTCCTATACACATCGCCGGCTCCAACTTTAATTTTTTTTTTTTGTCAGGTGGGTTTTTTTTCCCCCCGTCTAAGTCCACAGAGTTTAATTCAGCCTGCCCCGCTGCCTGCCCTGGGACTGGATGACTTCTGTGATTCGAAACTGCAAGACTGCAGTGGATGCAGAACTAGTGAGGAAGAGAGGAGTGAGACTTCCAGGTTTGAGAAAATTATCGCAAGTGGCCAGTAGCTTGTGAGGGAAATAAATAGCAATCGTGATTCTCTGTCTCCTGGCTCTGTGTCTGTGCCACTGAAAAAAAATGTTTTCATTTCTAGAATGAGAGGGAGCTGACAGTGGAGCAGGGACTGATGGAGCAGAGTGAGGGGCGGGCTACAACATTTAAAGGGGAAGTCTCCCATAGTTTCACACCCATATTTTCCCAACTCCTTATGTGTAACTGTTGTGTTCCTCCTCTAGTTGCCAGCAGTCCTTTTGCTGTCCAGATCTGGATTATAAATAAAAATATACAGTCCCCAGAAGTTATCAATGTGTTTGTCCTCCATTTTACCATCAATGCTGCTGGAGGATGATGTCATCAGAGCAACAGATAATGGTGCTGCACTAAATGCTGTTCCACCAGTAAACAGAACCCAAATGTTTGGTCCCCACTTGAGTAATGGGGAACTCTTAAGTGTTGTGCACATCCTGAAGTGCAGGTCTAATAGGAACTAGGACCATATGAGTGTGATGCAGCACTGATTTGACATGTATATACAGTGGCCCAGATATTCAAACTGTACCCAAAAAGTGCGCAATAGCAGGAGCAAGCGCAAGCCCATTGCGCCCATGCGCAAGAGGCACGATATTCAAAAACTGAGCCGGCCAAGATGCACCTACAGCCGACGACTGAATATCGCACCACCTGCACCATAGCGTAACTAGGGAAGGGAAGCTGAGCATATCTGATGCGCCATAGCGCAACAAGGGGTGTTCAGCTGAGCAGTCCAGAGGTGCCATAGCACAACCAGGGACGCCCCCCAGCAGCAGGGCAGCAATGCAACTGCACAACCAGGGATGTAGGGGCCCACCACCCATGCCACAGATGGGCATCGGCACACACAGCAGAACAGACATCGTCCCTCCACACCCCATGCACTGCACAACTGGGGGAAGGCTGGAATAACCACTGGCCCATGGAGACAAGCAACCAACCCACAGCTGGGCCATGGTGCCCCATCACACCTCCTGGCAAGCTGTGACCGGCACACAAGGAGGGCTGACCACCCCGTGCCACACCATCCCCCCAATGCAGAGCACACCCTGCACCGTGACCCCCAGACACCCAGCATCCACCACTGCATGATACCCCATGCATGCCACCACCCCCACTGTGACAATGCAACCCTCTGCACCACAGAACCATGCAAGGCAGCCCCACTACGAGCACCCATTAGCAGGTGGCAGCACACAGCGATGCAACAACGGCATACACAGTGCCACCACGCACAGCCCCCCCAAGGTACAGCTGAGAGACCGACCATGCGTCGACACACGAGGTACCCCACACATGACAGGGCATGCCCCGGACCCCACCACCAGTGGTACAGCACCCTGCACACCCTCCCAAGGACACACCCCGACCCAGCACTGGCCACAACAGCCAGCGCAGACACCCACAGTGCTGCGTGGAAGCATGCACCACACCGGATGCAACACAGTGCATGGACAAACACCCACCCATACCCAAGGGCACAACAACACAGGGACGCAGTAGCGGGGCAACCAAGCCCCCAGCATGGGCCCATGGAAACCGTGTACACATGGCCTGCAGTCATCCATGGCACAGGAGTGCCAGCCACCCTGCGCAGGCACTGTGGACCTGTACGCCACCATCATTTGTCCGGAGCACAAGTCACAGACAGTGGTGCACATCCCCTGCAACACACATAAGCCACAGCATGGAGGTGAGACAACAACCACGGAGGCCACAGTGTCACCCGAGGCAGACATGTACCACACCAGTGACAGGAGGCAACCCAGCATTGTGACGGGTACAGTGGCTGCCCTGCATGGACAGCCACCACGACATACCAGCAGAGCGTGCAGGTCACAGACATGCAAGGGTGTCAGCTGCACAGGCCATGGATGGGCAGACAGGTGCGCCATGGACGCAGAGCATGCAACATGGACCACTGCACACAGTCATCCAGTGCACAGGGCACGACACACACACCACAGACACTGACTGATAGCTACTCCCACACCATAGTCACTTCCCCATGGACACACACACATACCCCTGACTGCACCACCCCTGACGCCATGCACACCACTGCAGCTGAGCACCTATAGCCCGCTGCAAATCAGAGACCACCACAGTATTCATATCAAAAGACTTGTAATGAAAAACATCAAACAAAACTATTTACAACTATGTACAAATGTGTGGGAGGAGGGCCACAAACAAGGTGGGGGTAGGTAAGGGGCAGGGGTGAACAAATGGGACAGGGAGTGAGGCATCTGAGGGTGGGTCCAGAGGGGGTAGGGGAAATCAGGGTCATAGAGATGGTCACTGGGAGCCCCGCTCCCCACTCCGGCTGCTCCGCCTTCCGTGTCTCCGCCGGACACCCAGCCGCTCAACCCCCTGCAGGATGTCCAGTGATGCCCTCGCCATGGTCAAGATCTCCTGCAGTGTCTCCCAGATAGCCTGCAGTTGGCGGACACCTAGGACAAGGGAGCACAGTCAATACGTGTGAATGCACAGCCCCATACAGCCCACCCACTGTGCATGGCATACGGCCGTGGGACATGCCTCTGTGATGGTGTGTGACCACCCACAGTGATGATCACATCCACAAGACCTGCCCAACCAGGCGCATACAGCCATGCGGACCACTGTACACACCCACCGGCCAAGTCCTGCACAGCACCACCGTGGCTGTTTAATGACATGGCTATGTGGTGCGAAGGCAGTGGCACAGCCATGTACCCAGTGCATGCATGGACCACCATTGACGCACTCCCAGACATGCAGTGCCACTGGACAGTGCTGACTGTAACAAGTTGCGTGCATGGCAGTGGTGTCAATGGATGGTGGCCATGCCCCGCTGCTCGCCCTGTTACACAGCATGCAATAGTAATCATGGGGGTATGGCACTCACCATCATCAGGCCAGTTCCTCTGGCACTGTGGACCTTCATCCCTCCTAATGGCCCTGTCTTCCTGCTGGCGCCTCTGCTCCCTGGCCAGCCGCCTCTCTTCCAGCCCTGTGGTGCAAACATGGAGAGAGGAACATCAGTATAATCCTGTAGCAAAGTCCCTGCCCCTGTGTGTGCAATCCCACCCAGCCAGACCCACCCACCCCACACCCTGATAACACCACCACAGCCAACACCAGATGGTCCCTCCCCATGTTCCGGACACATGCAACCGTGATACCCATATGGAAGATAAAAGTGTGTGGACATAACACCTACTTGGCCGTGGCACCGTGCCCCTCCTGGCATGTGTCCGCAGGTGGGCAAGCAGGTCTGGTTCCCTCCTCCTCAGGTCGCCATACCTGTGGCGTCACTGTGCCATCCACCCCCTTCCTGTGGCCTCCTGCCACACCTGGCTCCTGGACCTGTCCAGGGGTGCCTCCCCAAACAGTGGGCCATAAAGTGGCTCAACAATAGCCACCAGGTTTTCCAGTTCAATTTGGGTCCACTGGGCAGCCCTCCTTCGCGCCATCTCACTTGCTCAGTAGGTTCAAAATGGTGCTCTACTGCGCGGCTCCACCACATGCAGATGCTGCGCGGTACAGCGCAGCCATTCCCTATCGCGCTGTTCCTGAACAGCGCGATAGTGGTGCACCCATGCCTGATGCATGGCACCTAAGGGGCAAAGGTTGGGCACAGGGTCAAGGGTCTCTGGCGCACGGACAAGCACAGTGCCATTGGAACCCAATGCATGTGGTGCGATGGGGTGCCTGTGTGCTACCTCCAGTAGCGGCCTACTGCACTGCTGCCCCAGTGCACCTATGATGCCCCAGTGCCACAGCGCCATAATATCGCTGTAATGCCACTGGTACAATGGTGGCCATGGCCTGCATTGCCTCCCGTGCACAGCACGTCAGCAGCATGGCAGGTGCCTGCGTCAGCAACCCGGGCATGCACAGTGAGGTGTGTACTGCGCATGTCACAGAACTGCGCCCTTGGCTCAGCACATTCAACACAACTGCGCAAAGCGCAACAGCGCGATATTCGGCTGTCATATGCAAATCAGCTAACCAGCCATTCAATGGCGCAGCACTGCAATTTGCATCCACTTAAAGTTGTGCCTCGCCTCATTTGCATGGGTTGCGCTATAAAAGTGTGACATTGGGCTGCACTGGCCATAGTCGGTTACTGCAGTCTATTGGTGAGTTGCATGCTGTTTGGGAGTGTGGACTGTGGATTTTGGGATGTGCATGGGACTGCACAGTCACAGGTGACAACTTTCATTCTCACAGGCTTAATCATGACCGAGCGAGTTGTGGGAGAGGAGGAACACAGTGGTGGGAGGAGGAGGAGGCCTAATTTCACCAAGGCCGAGATGGATGCCCTGTCTGAGGCATACCTGGATCAGGAGCCGCTTC
This sequence comes from Neoceratodus forsteri, assembly GCA_016271365.2. Lineage (NCBI taxonomy): Eukaryota > Metazoa > Chordata > Ceratodontiformes > Ceratodontidae > Neoceratodus > Neoceratodus forsteri. The sequence continues at coordinate 751,975,596 of CM028134.1, read as the reverse complement.
TCAGTGGACGGCAGGGAACATCACAGGCCCGTGCTGCTGCATGGGAGGATGTGGCACGTGCAGTGAACCTGCATGGCAGCCACCAGCGCTCCATGCAGGAGTGCAAGAAGAAGATGGGCACAGACAGGAGGAGGATAAAGGAGAAGGTGGCTGCCATCAGGGCAGGACAAGCTGCGACAGGTGGGGGACAGCCGGAGGTGCTACACCTGACCCCACAGGAGGAGAAGGTTGCTGGCAGCATGCAGCGTTGTGCCATTGAGGGTGTTCCAGGTGGTGGCTTCCAGACGGGTGGTAGACCGTCACTGCATGGTAGGTCATGGTCTGTCTATTGGGGGGGCAGGGTAGGTCACATGCATTAATGCGACTTTGTTTTCCCTTACAGATCCTGAGCATCTGCATGGGTCAGCGGTGGTGGGCCTGTCCACTGAGGCCAGTCAGATGGAGATGAGGAGGGCCCATCCACCTCCACAGCTATACGCGGCTCAGTGCAACAGTGGGCCTGCCTGGCTGTCCAGACTGATATTTTTGGAACAGGTGCAGAGGAGGCCCTGCCCGTGTCCCAGCGTGCCAGCATCCATGGATGCCAGCATGCTGTGACTCGGGCTGGTGCCGGGTCCGTCACCAATGATGATGTCACTAACGCCATGGGCAGTGACATGTGTGTGCCACAGGATGGCCACACAGTAGGTAACATTGCGGCATATGGCTGTGGGTGGTGCCACCGTGAGGCTCATGTGGTCATCACAGTCCCAGCCTGTGCCTGTTAGCACCAGTGGGCAGCACTGGTGTGTGTACAGGACAGTGGACTGTTGTGGCCACTGCGGCGGCACCAGTGAGCCCTGGGAGTGGCAGCTGAGGGCAGCATCAGCAGTCGGCCAATGGGCTTGGGGTACAGGGTCAGGGGGCCGCATCAGTGCACCGCCTGTGGACATGCCCAGACCTGGTCCTGGTGTGCAGCGCCCACCCTCAAGGGGTGCTGGGCATCAGGGCCACGCACACTCTGAGGGACAGGATGCTGAGGAGGCAGATGACCTCTTGGATGAGCACACCTGCATACTGCAAGCATCAGTCAACCAGCAGATGCAGCTTGCGACGTCGGTGGATGCACTGCGTGCCGCTCTGGAGCAGGCAGAGGAGCGTCGCAGCAGAGACACTGCTCTGATCCTGGCAGGGATGGACAGGTTGCGGGAGGATGTGACCACTGCCACTGATAGGCAGACACAGGCATTCACTGCTGTCATGGCCACAATGGGCACACAGTTATTTGCCCATGCATCGCAGACACCACACAATGCACTGTCCACCCCCCCATTCCCGGCGTCATGCGACACCATCCTTGTCAACACCGGGTTCAGCTGTGGGCATCCCAAGCATGCCTGGTGCAGGCATGTTTGGTGTGCTGCAGACCCCTGCGCGAGCACGGTCGCGTTCACACAGTGGAATCCCTGGGGGACCATTGGTGCCACCCCATGAGGCCAGTGGTCAGCCTATCAGTGCTGGCGGGTCTCGGGGCCGCCCACGCATCCGTGGCAGCTGGGGAACTGTGGCGCATGACTGACCTGTCTCTCAACTCGGCTACTGTCTGGTGCTGCCCTGTGTGCTTTGTGTCATTCAGCGGGCACTGCACAGGTGGATACCCGGCCCTGCACGCGAACACACAGTCCATCTGCACACCCCTCCCGGCTGCTGTCCGCAGTTGTGTGTGCATGATTATGCCTGCATTGCGCTGTACACCAATGTGCAATGGTGCTCAGCATCTGACACATGCACAAGGACAGGCAGTGGGCATGGTGGTCTGTGGACATGTGTGTGGCTAGGGGTGGCATTCTGGGTCAGTGTGCCTCCTACCCTTTGTGCATGTCTGGTGCATGTGTGTGTGTGTGTGTGTGTGTGTGTGTGTGTCTCCACATGGCATGTTAGACCTCACCCATCCCTGATTGTGTGTGTGGTTCCATGCTCGGCCAGCTCTCTTGACGGCATGCACCCCTAGTGTGTGTCCATGTGAGTTTGTGGGTTGTGCCTTAGCCACTGTTGGTTGCACATGGCCCCATGACTTACCTGGGTTGGCTGAAGTGCTCCTCCATGATGGTGTCCCAGTGCAGCTATGCCAGCCGGAGCAGTCGGGGGTTCCGTCGCCCAAGGGGGGGCTGCCCATCACCATTGTCACCGCCGTCCTCATCATCCCCATCGCTGTCCCCCTCTTCGACCTGTATGGCTATCCCACATTCGTTGGCCATGTTGTGCAGAATGCAACAGGCCAGGAATAGCCCACAAGCCTTTGAGGGGCTATATTGTAGGGCACCGCCGGAGGTGTCCAGGCAACAGAAACATGCCTTCAGCATCCCGAACACCCGCTCGATGACATTACATGTGGTGGCGTGTGCCTCATTGTAGCATTGCTGCGATGGGGTCGCGGGCAACCGGTAGGGTGTGAGCAGCCAGGGACAGAGTGGGTATCCACTGTCACCTGTGTGTAGAGGGTGGAGGTTAGTTTGGTGATCAGCATCGCACTGCCCCGGGCCATGTAGGCCACTACCCATGCCACCTCTGACCATGCCCCCCAGGCCCTATGATTGTCTGTGTGGTTTGCATACTCACCCACTAGGTGGCCAGTGGGGATGTCCCCACTCTTGAATCTGTGGCACAGTGCCGACTGGTGCCAGATAAAGGCATCATGTGCTCCCCCAGGGTGCGTGGCACAGACATTGATTATGCGCCCCCTGGCATCAAACACCACCTGGCAGTTGATGCTGGCATAGCCCTTGCAATTTATATATGCGGCCCCCGGTCCAGGTGGTGTGCGGATGGCCACATGGGTGCAGTCTATTGCCCCGAGCATGCCAGGCATACGTGCTACCCTGTGGAACTCCTGTATGTTTGCTGTGCGCTCTGCCAGTGTGCTGGGGAAATGGATGTACTCCGCAGCATGTGGCAGCAGTGTGCTGAGGAATTGGGTGAGGTGGTGTGACGTGGCCAACTGAGTTATGCCTGTGGTGTCCCCAGTTGGTCTCTGGAAGGTACCCATGGTAAGCAAGCACATGCAAGCTGTCACTTTCGTCTCCACTGACAGAGCATGGCTCTGTCGTGTGGGTGCCTGCATCACATCACTGCACAGCTCACAGAGCCACCTCAGAATTGCCCGATTCAGGTGGTACCGGCCCACAATCTCCGTATCACTATACAGCTCAAAGCTGGTGTGGGCTCGGTACTGCCTGTTGGGGGCATACCGACGGGCCCTTCCACAGCCACGCCCCCTGCTGCCTGCCTTCTCACCCCCTCATTACTGCCTCCATCTGGATGGTGGCACTGGCCATGTCCCTGGCTTGTGTTCACCCCCCCGGCAGCTGTTTCTGTATTCCCCCCGCTGGCCTGGCTGCTACTTCTCCTGCACCGGGAACATCTGCCTGTGCTGGCCTCACTGCTGTGTGGTAAGTACTTCCCCCTTCAGCACTGTGGCTCCCCACACCTTCCCCTGAGCCTGTTGATTCCAGGTGCCCTTTTCTGGCCTGCCCTGTGTGTCCCTGCTGCCCAGTTTGTCCTGCTAGACTTCGGCCTCATGTGCCTTCCCTGTAGCGTTCTTGCGCCTCTCTCTTGCTCCCTTTTATTTTGGCTCATTTCCGCTATGATGCAACTTCCGCTGGCTCCCCTGTTGTGCATGGTGCATGTTGTTGAATATCGCACTGCGCCATTTATGCATAGTTCCTCTCCCTTCAGTTGCGCATGCATTCATTATCATTGCACTGTTGTTCAGCGTGGTTTGGTGAGGTGCAACTGCCTCCTGCTGAATATCGCAGAATGGCGCATTTTCGGACTGGCGCAGATGCAACCCTATTGCGCGTGGCTCAACTCTTTTGAATATCTGGGCCAGTATGCCTATAAGGAAGTGACAGTATGTGCTGTGTTAATGTTTCTGTTAGCAAAAACAGTTTACCCAATAAATGACTCTGGGTACAACAAGAGTCTTAAGTGGTATTATATAGCTGTTGTGTTATGTTCTGTGGTGTTAGCATTCTCTGTTTTGATTGACACCAGGAGTGAGACACAATCTTGCAAAAATGTCCCTTTCCCTTTGTAACTAGGCAGTCAGTGATTGGATGGCTGATGTAAGGCAATAAAGAGTTCAGCTATAACAAGGAATAGGTTACCAGGACAACATCAGCTGCAGCATACGGAAGAAGAGTAATCTAGTGGTTAAAGCACAGGCACAAGAACTGGGAAACTCTGGTTCAAATCCTACTAAAGTACCTTACTCTCTAACCCTTAACAAGTTCCCCTAACCTCCTTGGGAACTGTGATGGCCCTTCAGGTCCATGACTTTAAAAGTGCCCCCATTCCCATTATAAATCATTAGCAGTGATGTGAGAGCTACAGTACTTCACTTTGAAGGTACTGAAAACAAGCTATGGCAGCCCGCCCCCTTGTAATGCCAGCATTTGAAGTAGGATGTCCCTCACAAATCAAATGCTACACTTCAGCTGTTCTAGGTAAAGAAACTAATCAGTCTCAGTGTTTGTAGTAATCTGTATTTGCTTAGCTCATTCCTCCCATGTCATATGCATTCCGTGTCTTGGTATTTCTAGTCAGAACCCAGATGTAAAGAGCATTTGAAATGCAAAACAATACACTTTATAAAGTAAGTGATCTAGCTCTCCACTTTCAGGCTGCTGAAAGGGGAGTGTATAATTTGTGCAAAAGAGGAATTCAGTCTCATGTGATCCTTTGGGAAACTGCTCAGGCCTACCTTGTAAATGAATCCTCTCAAGGGTGTTCATCTGGTTCAATACTGATTGACTCACTGACTGCTAGATTGTCTGATTGATTGATTGATTCTTTCTACTGCTTTCCACAACATGTTGCAACTGTCTCACAGAGAGAAATGAGCAGTACAAAGAAACATTCTGATTCCTGTGAATGCAATACTATTAGATGTATTATTTGCTCTACACATGCAGTATTAAGACTACAAGTACCACTCCCTGTGTGAGCTGCATGACAGAACTGTCTTAAGCCATTGCAAACTTAAACTAAAATCAGGATAGACAGCACTGATACCCTTATGTGTACTTCTGCACTGTTGCTGCAGTGACATCAGGGAATGGGAAGGGCTGTATTACAAGTGACCCATTCGCATGTAAATGGAGGCTTGCTTGACATTTTACTACTTTGTGTCAGAGCCTCAGACTCTAGATATGTGTTGCAACAGCAGAAATGACTGATCTCTTATTGACATATGTACAGTAACTGATGTAATGTATAATAAATGCATCAGACATATCCAAATCATAAATTTACAGTAGTCTTCTCCTTTAATGGCAGACACAGACTTCTCCCAGTCTTGGATGAGTACCGGGAGAAGAAGTTAATAAAAGGAAGGCTCTGTTGCTCTGAATGACGGCTGATATACTTTTCAAAACTGAGAGAAACACAGAGGATGGGCAGATGAGGAGTGGGTGCTCATAGTGGAGTCAAGAAGTATATGGCGAGGAGTAACGGAAACAGACTGTCATGCGGTTTCACTTTGAAGAAGTCGTAGCATTTCTGTAGAAGCGCAGTCTTGTGCAAACAGCTTCTTTCCTTTTTGTAAGTTGTACTGTGGTGAAGGAAAATGGGGAGTGAGGAAGAGATTGTGTCACTGTCTGTGTTTGGGGGGTGCTTATACACTTCTGCTGCTGCGCAGGAGTGGCTCGGGGTGGCAATGGGAGTGGCGATAATGTTTGTGGCTGGGCTATGATTTATGACTGTCATGCGGTCATGTGTGTGCCTGCACTTCACACAGTGAGGTTATACTCAGAAAACCTCACTGTCCCAGTCACACACTGACCAATCAGTGTCCAGGAAATTTTCTTGCCATTATATAATATCATGAATAAACATCACACCAAGCTCTGCAATCTCTGGGTACAACAAAAAAGGTGCAGCTTTACTTAACAAGGACAATATTACAACAAAAACTTATATACATACATGACATTAAGCAGGAATGCTGGGGCAGCAAATTCATGTCTTTACTTTGGCTTGACCCTTAGCCTAAACCATCCATATCCTGTGTGTGGGGGGGGGGGGAGAGAGACTCAGGCCCATAGGTCATACACATCCTCCTGGGGCGGTGTCTCTCCACTGGAACTTCGCCCCTTTCTGATGGATTTTGGGAGCATCCAGCACTTTCTCTGAGCAGCATGCCCACCCAGAGCCACGCTCCACGACTACCTGTCCTAACTGCCCTGTGTTCTAGTGCATACCCCAAACATGTGACCACCCCATAGCAGTACTGTGTACCCACCCAGGATCATGCCTTCTACCTGGCTGTCATCCAACCCCGGTTGACTCTAATATGTCCTCCGGAAGGCTTCCTTTAACATAGAAACATAGAAATTGATGGAAGATAAGGACCTCCAGGCTCATCCAGTCTGCCCATATATCCTACCTTTATTAGCATCCGCAGACCCTATCTGGTCATCGGCTTTAGCCTCTCCTTCCCACCTCTAGGGTTCCCTTATGCCTATCCCATGCATGTTCAAATCTTCCCACTGTGCTCACTAACACCTTCTGGGGAAGGCTATTTTATGCATCCACCACTCTTTCAGTGAAAAAAAACTTCTTCACATTTCCACTTATCCAGCCCCCAATCTCATATTGTGCCCCCTTGTTCTTGTGCCTCTTCTGTGCTGAAAGATGTTGCCCACTTGCACCTTGTTTATGCCTTTAAGATACTTGAAGGTTTTTATCATATCCCTCCATTCCCTCCTCTCTTCCAGTGTATACATATTACGGTCTTTTAATCTCTCTTCATATGTCTTTTGGTGTAAGCCCTGCACCATCTTTGTCACCCTTCTCTGAACCACCTTCACCTTGTCTATGTCCTTACAAAGATGCATCCTCCAGAACTGTACATAGTACTCCAGATGAGGTTTCACCAGTGTTTAGTATAGCGGTATCACCACCTCCCTTCTTCTGCTAGTGATACCCCTTCCTATGCACCCCAACATGCCACTGGCCCTTCCTATAGTGTTCATACTCAGCTAGCCACCTTTAGATCATCTAAGAGAATAATCCCCAAATCCCTTTCTTCCCTGGTGACTGTCAGCAACTACCCCCCCCCCATCCTGTAGCTCTCCCCAGGGTTTCTGCGCCCCAGGTGCATGATTTTGCACTTCTTCGCATTGAACCTCAGTTGCCACACTTTGGACCATTTTTCCAGCTTCCTAGGTCCTGCCTCATTTTCTCCACCCCATCTGAAGTGCCTACCCTGTTGCAGATCTTGGTGTCATCAGCAAACAAACAAATCTTCCCTTCCAGCCCTTCCTCAATGTCACTAATGAAGACATTAAAAAAGACTGGCCCCAGACGTGATCCTTGAGGTACCCTGCTGATCACCCCCCTTTCCTCGGATTGGATCCCATTTTCCACCACCCTCTGCTTCCTGTCTCCTAGCCAGTTTCTAACCCAGTTCACCACCTTGTGGCCCACACCCAGGCTACCTAGCTTTTTAACCAGTCTTTTAGATCTCACATGAATTTACTGCCCCCAAGTAACATAGAAACATAGAATTTGAAGGCAGATAAGGACCGCTTGGCCCACCCAGTCTGCCCATTTCCCTACCTACTGGATAAGCTGCAGATCCTAGTTAACCAGAAGCCTACTTCTTCCTATCCCCACCCCCCAGAATTGCCTTATGACTATCCCATGCATGCTTGAATTCCACCACTGATTTTGACTCACAACCTTCCTCCGGAAGGCCGCTCCATGCATCCACAACCCTCTCTGTGAAAATACTCCTTAAATTACCTCTGAGCCCCTCCATCTTCAAATTGTCCCTCTTGTTCTTGCACACCTCTTTTTGAAAGATGCTACCCTCTTGGACTTTGTTGATTCCCTTGAGGTACTTGAAAGTTTCTATCATGTCCCCCTCTCCCTCCTTTCCTGAGGCTATACATATTAAGCTCCTAAGTCTCTCTTCATATGTCTTCCGTGCAGACCCTGCACCATTTTAGTTGCCCTCCTCTGGACAGCTTCCATCCTGTCTATGTCTTTGCAGAGATTGGGTCTCAGAACTGCACACAGTACTCAGATGGGGTCTCACCAGCTGTCTGTACAGAGGATAATAACTTCCTGTTTTCACTGGTGATGCCTCTCCTATGCATCCCAGTATCCCCTAGCCCTCCTTGCTGCCCTCTCACATTGCTTGCCCACCTTTAGGTCATCTGATATGACTACCCCCAGGTCCCTTTCCATTTTTGTTGTTGTTAGTATCTCACCCCATTGTGTACTCTTCCCCTGGGTTTTTGTTTCCCAGGTGCATTACCTTGCACTTCTTAGCATTGAATCTAAGCTGCCATACATTTGACCATTCCTCTAACCTTGCCAAGTCCCTTCTCATCCTTTCCACCCCCACCCTGTGCATCAACTCTGTTGCAGATCTTTGTGTCATCTACAAAGAAACATACTTTTCCTTCCAGTCCTTCTGCAATGTCGCTTATAAAGACATTGAAGAGGACCGGTCCTAATACTGAACCCTGCGGTACCACACTAGAAACCTCCTTTCTTCTGAGTGGACTCCATTTACTATTACTCTCTGTGTCCTATTCTCCAGCCAATTCTTTACCCAGCCTGTCATCTTGGGACCCACTCCCAGGCTGGTTAACTTGTATATTAATCTTTTGTGGGACTGTGTCAAATGCCTTGCTAAAGTCTAGGTAGGCTATGTCCACAGCCCCTCCCTGATCTACTACTTTGGTCACTCAGTCAAAGAAATCTATCAGATCTGTCTGGCATGACCTTCCTGCTGTGAATCCATGCTGCCTAGGGTCCTGTGCCCCTCTGGCCTCTAGATACTGACAATTCTTTCCTTCAGAAGTGATTCCCCATTTTCCTATCACTGAGGTTAAACTAACAGGTCTGTAGTTTCCTGCTTCTGCCTTGCTCCCACTTTTGTGAAGGGAATCACATCTGCCCTCCTCCAGTCCTCGGTACCACCCCATCCTCCCATGATTTGTTAAAAAGGGTAGTCAGTGGTGTCACTAGTTCTACCCTTAGCTCTTTTAGAATTCTGGGATGAATCCCATCAGGCCCCATTGCTTTGTCCACCTTCAGTTTTAAGAGTTCTTTCAGAACCCTTTCTTCTGTAAATGGGCTGGTATCAACTTCTGTATCCAGAGTGTTACTACTGTTTGTTTTATGTACCTCCCCCTCTTCATTTGTAAATACTGAGCAAAAATATTTGTTTAGTATCTCTGCCTTTTCACAGTCTCCCTCTGCCCATCCTCCCTCCCCTTTATTAAGCCTCACTATCCCTCCCTTGGTCTTCCTTTGCTCCCTGATGTACCTATAAAAGGTTTTATCCCACTTCTTAACTGAGTTGGCTATCTTTTCCTCGGTTTGGGCCTTTGCTGTTCTGACTGCCTTCCCAGCCTCCTTTTGCTTTAACTGATACAGTTCTCTATCCTGCGCCTTCTGCGATTCCTTGTACTTCCTGAATGCTTTCTTTTTGTCTTGAACCTTCACTGCCACTTCCTTTGAGAACCATAGTGGTTTCTTACATCGTCTTGTTTTGTTTATTTGCTTTACACAAAGGCTCGTTACCTCTGTGATGGCAGTTTTTATTATTCCCCATTGTTCTTCCACCCCTCCTTCCTGCCCATTTTCTAGTGCATTCTTTAGGCTGTCACCCATTTTGGCAAAGTCAGCCCTCCTAAAGTCCAGTACTTTTGTCTTTGTTGGCTTTGACTCTATTGCTGTGTTTATTGTGAACCATACTGTTCGATGGTCGCTAGTCTCAGATGGCAACCCACTTCTACATCTGTGATCCCTCTCCATCTCCATTTGAGAGAATCAAGTCTAATATTGCTCCCTCTCGAGTGGGCTCCAGTACTAGTTGTCTAAGGCATGCCCCCTGTAGGGCATCTAGAATAACTGCACTCTTCGAAGTGGCAGCTGCAACTGCACTCCAGTTAACATCTGGCATATTCAGATCACCTATCAGCAATATCTCCCCTTTTTCTGCCATTCTAAGTATACTTTCTATCATTTCCTTGTCCATTTCCTCCCCCTGAGAAGGGGGTCTGTATACAACCCCTGTGCCATCCCGGTGACTGGGCAGGTGGGTATGCAGTAGGTGGGCATCATACGCCCCTGTTGTGCCTTCCATTTACTCCTGGATGTTCTACCCTCCTCTCCCTAGTTGCGGCACACAGTATTACAGTATAACAAGTATTGCAATCCACAGCTGTGACAGTTGAGTAAGTAAATTGACTAGCTACATGCTGGTCCAAAGAGGGCACAACCCTTTCTGGACCAACTTTTTGTAGGGGCACAGGCCCCTCCGTCCTAGAGTGGACTATACCGGCCCCTCCAGGTACTTCCACACCTGAATGGGCCAGCCTGGGACTGCCTTCTGACCTGAAGACTGTCAGTCATTACCAGATGCAATAGTGGACCGTGTGCAAAGTTACTCCCTCCATGACAGGCCAGGTGGGTCATTGCCTAAACAGATCCCATTATATCATTAATAAAACACCACACCAATCTCTGGGTACAAAAGGCTACAACTTTAATTAATAACGACAATATAGCTGGCCCAGTGGCATGGAAGGCCGAGGTGCCAAGCGCCTTACCTCCTGCCACACTGGCAACCCATGTTTAGGAATAAGATCAGGTTGCTGGGGGTTGGCCCACGGGGGAGGACTGGGAGAAGATCAAGAGGCCACGAGGCAGCTCTCCTCTTCTGGATCATGGAGGTTGGCCATACCAACTCTTGGCTGCCACCAGGTGGAGACCTGGTTATAGCTCACAGGAGCAGATGTTAGTCAGAGGCAGGGGGAAGGAGTCATGGTCTTGGGACTCATGTGCACCTCCAAACGTATGAGCACCTCCTGTGTGCCGCAACTAGGAAGAGAAGGGTTGAACATCCAGGAGTAAATGGAAGGCACAACAGGGGCGTATGATGCCCACCTACTGCACACCCACCTGCCTAGTCACCGGGATGACCTGCAGCAACAGACTGGATATCAGGCATTGGGAGGGGAGAATAGCCCTCCCCTTCCTGATGCCACCATGGGGAATAATCTGCGGGGGCCAGAGTCACAAGGTACGTCCTGGGGAGACTATGGATGGTGGAGGGGAGTGGTGAGATTGGCAGAAGGGAGCCTCCCCTGTTGTGACCTGGGAGGATAAAAACCTATATAAAAAAAATAAATAAACAGCAGTATTATCTCACATACACATGTACATACATGATATTAAACATGGAACCCTGGGGCAGCAAATTCATGTCTTTACCTTGGCTTGACCCTTAGCCATCCATGTCCTGCATACGGGGAGACTCAAGTCTACAGGTCAGACAAAGCTGCTCGGAGCCATGTCTCTCCACTGGACAGATTCCCCCATTCCATTGGATTTTGGGAACATCCAGCACTTTCATTGAGGAGCATGCCTGCCCAGGACTACACTCCCTGACTACCAGTCCTGGCTGTTCTGTGTTCCAGTGCACACCCCATATATGTGACCATCCCCTTTTCATACTGCATACCCACTCAGGGTTGCACCTCTGGCTTAGCTGTCACCCAGCACCAGCTGACTTCAATTTGTCCTCTGGAAGGCCTCTTTTAGGTGAGTCTTACATGAATTAACACCACTTAGATGTTCCCTATATGCATGTTCCACAATTAATGTCCCAGGGGTCCACCCATGACCTTGCAAATGAGGTCACAAACATCCTGCAATTCTAAATTAAATATATAATTTCCAATCACCAACAGGTGCATGCCATCCTTGTTATACAATGCCTCGCATGTTTGCATAATGTGGTAACGTCTGACGTCTTCCACATCACACGAGTGAGCAAACCAGGACACCTCCCTATTTACTTCTCTGTGTGCCTTCTCAATGGCTGGTATACTGCAAGATCCACAACATCACAATCACAATATGATGTGTGACCACACCAGGACTGTGTATAGCAAGAGCTGTCTTAGATGGGCTAAGCCCTTCTTGATGCTATGAATCCATTTTGGGCCTCACGTGAGACCAGGTCATTGCCACCAAGGTGAATTACTAAACCCGCAGGGGGCTGCATGTGGAAACCCAATTAATACATCATCCCCTCTAGCTGGTGTCATCGCATTTCCCGCTTTGCCCACCATTTTAACATTGCCTTTTGCTTTGGCAATCCCAGCTGTGTGCTGTATGGTCAGACCTTTGACCTGCTGTGAGCTTCCCATATATGAGAAATACCAATAATCCAGATTTGAGGACCCAGCATGAGTGTGCGTGAAAATAGAAAACAGATATGAGTGATATGCAACAGTATGCTAGGTCTGTTATTTACACCTTCATTGCCCTGGGCCTTCACGACCACTATCTGCATGTTGCTGGACATCCAGACTGTGTTCTGATGGAACCTATAAGCATCAGATGACCAACTGTTAACCCTTTAGAAAATGGGCAAAAGCTAGTCTTGTTTCTGACTAGCTGCAACTGCCAATCTGCCAGTCCGGTATGAGACAACAGAGACCAGGAAATAACTAGGTCCAGTTTCTGTTGCCTAATATCGTTCTAGATAATCTTGGGCAAGTAGACCATTAAAAAAGGCAAGCACCGCCATGTTGCTCGCTCACTTAGTGAGTGAGAGCCCCCTTCGCTGCACTCACCACAAAAAAGAGTGAGAAAAACCAAGCCGTTTTTCCTGTGGTTTAACACTCACACCTTACAACTGTAAAAACTTTCAACCTTAAACACATTTCAACCTTAAAAAGCCTTCTGTTAAACCAGCCATCCTATCTACTCTACAGCAATTGCGCAGATGAATGAGATCCTCCGTAGTCACCATCGCCACATCCAAAAGGGAAAACAAAAATATTATACACACACAAAAACACTAGCTGTATTTGTATTTTAACAGACACACCTTACAAATGTTAAAATCCCTCTCGAAAACCAGCTACCTTGTGTACAGCGATGATCGCGCTATTGAATAACATCCTCTGTGGTAAAGTAACCTCAAAATTCACGGCTGCAGGCTAAACAAAGCGCACAGTAATTAAGAAATATTTGTGCAACCAGGTGTCAGTATAGGGTTTGTTGTTCTTTAGTGCCCGGAGCCATAATTATGACACAGTCCTTCTTTGCAAAATGATCGCACTGCTACACACAGATTCAGCTGGCTTTAGTTGAAATCACACACAGTTTGAGTTGCTTTTAGGCTGGTACTCACTTAATCAGTAGCTGGTTATTGTGATGGAAAAATTTGGCCTACAGCCGGTCTTGGAGGCCTCTGGAATGAAGCGGGCTGGCAGTCCTGCCGATTGTACCTCCAAATACCTTGCTCTCTTCCCAGACGAATCAAAATGTGGGTTGAGCCCGATTTTAAACAGAAAAGTCTGATTTTACTACTTTTATGACATTTTCAGTCACCGCGATACTCCTCCTGGCAAGCCAGTTCGCACACTACTCTCTCTCTCCCTCTCGAACACTGTGCAGTCACTCTAGAGCTGGCTTGGGGGCGGGACTGATTGCAGTCTCACCAATCACTTGACGCCATGCAAATAAGCCTCTTTCTTCTCGTGCTCTTCTCCTCCATGGCGATTGTCAAGCAGGCAAAATTTAAACTGCAAACCACACTTTCTTCTCTTTTCAGCTGTAGCTCCTCAGCGGGAGCACCATTTCGACCATTTTTCATGACATTTCACTTAGCGACTCTCTCTGTCCATACAACAACCACTTCCAACATATAGGGCACAAATCTCTGTTTGTTTCCCTCAGTTTTCCACATTTTTCTTGTCACACATTACTTTAAAAAGCTGGCAAATGTTATAACTTTGATGCAGGACAAGAGGCATACACTCTCGGGCTTTACTGCCCCTCGGTAAACTGGTGGCACAATTACAGCAGCGCATGAACAGCAGCACACAGCAGAACATTTAGGTGGCAATGCTTCTACTTTTTGGGCTACCTACTGCCAGACAGCCAAAATGCTAGCCCTAATCTGAGCAAATCTTTCTTGTTCTCTCCCTAGATTCCAAACCCAAATCCTGAGTGGTGCCTCCATTTTGTAACCAGGTGTCGGTATTGGGTTTGTTGTTATTTAGTGCCCGGTGCCTCCATTTTGTAACCCATTACCTGGGCAGCCTAGGTTCGGGGAGAAAACATTCGCTCGGCATCAGGGCTAGGTTTACACTTCAGGACAGGGGCACCCAAGTAATTCCAGACACAGGAAGCAAGAACTGAAAATGTTCAAACCAGGAGTGGGATTCTAAAGTGGGGATTTTATTCACTTCAACACAAGAATACAAAGCAAGATGGACCCCCACGGGGCTACATTCACTGGTTATGCAGTTCTATAGAGGACAGAACACATCTTCTTCATCATCACAACCCTCAGGTTTTGAACATACTGGGCTCTCATGCCCGGACTGGTGTTCTCACTCTCTTGGATTCCCTGGCATGGCACTCGGCCAGCCCTAGTACACCTTTCCATATGGCATGGACATTTCTGTTGGTGGCTCCCTCAACCACCCATGAGCGCTTCCTAGCTCTAAAGGGAAAAAAACACATATCCTTAATTCCACGTCTGGGTACTTTCTGCAGACACTGGCCAAGTGCCTGGGAGAAAGCTATAGGTGCCCAAAGTGAATCTGTAGAGTTAAAACTTGTTACTCCAGATGAGGGGGGTCTCCCACCTCTTGTCCCCAAATCCATACCTGGCCATTCATTTGGAGTCAACACCTTTCCTTTGAACTCTCTGTTTATAGAATGCAATCTCGAAATGTATATCACATTTAACAATCTACTGTCCTAGTAACTGATGTCCTGACTTGCAGTGTTCTCTAAGTGGCTATGTCCATCCCTTTAGACCCCCACTGGTTAGATGCATTTCAAGCCATACACATAACTTTAAGTGCTGTACTTGGCTGTCCTTTCCTGACCCCACAGTAGCAGATACTTTACACAACTGTCTCGGTGAAAACATAGGCTGTCTGGCAGACCAGACTCACCATGGTTCGTAGGTGCCCAAGGGCTTCTTTCACAGAAAAAAAACACTTCTGGTACCTCAGCACAAATTCTCTCATCAGGCAGCTTTTCTTCTTCTTCCAGCAGGGCCAGGGGGTTGCCCCTGAAAAGCTGGTCTTGTTCCCCCCATCCCCCTCAGGGATGGGGCACTGGAACAAACCAGGGAACAGTCTCAACCACTTCTACTGGTTTCTTCTGTGTCCTTCTCTAGGGCGAGAACACACACCCTCTTCCTGTGGTAGCTCTGTTACAGAGCTAGGCTCTGAGGGGCTGCCAACTGCAGCGCACCTCCTCCCTCCACTGAGTCTCCCACTAGACTTCTGCAGACTGACTACAGACTGACTTATAAAACCCCCAACATTCTAACCTAACTCCCAGCTGCAACATTCCACTGTGGCTTATGCTGCTGCAAGAATTCTACATGATGTCATCCCTCTAGCTCAGCCGCGACTGAGGACTGAGTGATACAGTGTGAAACCCATTTAACTGCTGTCTCACAAACTGCCTTTCCCTGCCTGCCACTAGATCTAAGTGAGATTCTAGTAACCCCGGGTGACAGGGGGGTTACATTTGTATAAATTTTATGCTAAAAAAAAGGAACATAAGACACAATCGAAATAAAAACCGAGAGTTTTTGTGGGAGTGGGTGGTTCCTCTCACAGTATGAGCCTGACAGGGAACCAAGCCGACCATTCTATCCAGCCAAGACAGCAATTTAAAACCATAAAGCCAAAATGGTGGGGTTTTTTTCCACTTACCCACTACAGAAAAAACATACAGTAAAATGTCTGATACCTGCCCTGTATCTTTCAATCTGATGGATAACTGTGGGGGGGTTGGGAACGAACAGAATGTTAACAGTGTAAAGGGGTGTGTGATATAATACAGTGTCCCATTTTCTAAGCGCAATAATACCCTCCAGGGTGGGCGGTTTGTGCTGTATCGTACCTTCCAAAGGCTATAAGGCCCTCCGTCTGTGGCGTCAGGCCTCATTATGTACCTGGATAGTCCTGTATAGCACAATGCAGCTCACCCTGTTGGGTACTATTGATTACTTTGATCTGGGCTGCTGGCATCCCAAGATTGGCTGCCTAAGTAGCCAAAACCTATTCTAAATGAATGAGTGTTAAATTCCTTTGGAGCCCTACCTGCCAGTCATAAACCCTTTCTGAGAACAGGAGAGAACTGCACTTTAGTGACTGGCTTACCATCCCCATGTGTAAAGAGGTGACCTTCACCCTTGGCCTTGAAGCCAAGTACTTGCTAAGCTGTATTCAAGGGCAGATATCACCCACTTCCACCCTGTGCAAGGTTATGGATCTTGGTGGACCACATTGATTTGGTTTGAACATGTGTAGAAGGAAGCATATCCGATCCGGCAAGAGAGAAGGTATCCCCAAAGTGGAGGCTGTGACACACATCACCCGGTGCTGAATCAGGCACAAGTTCTGAAATTCAGAAGGCCCCAAAAATTGCACAGAAATAAAGAGCTCTGAACAGCAGTGCTTCATACAATGAACTGCAAGTCAGACCGAATTCCCTTGATAGGTCGGGGAGATTCTGTATGCCAACGGGTTTCCTACTGCCCTGTGCCCTACCCCATGTTCTGGCCCATCCTGCGAACATCTTCTTAGTTATAGAAACTGGAACTGATGGCAGATAAGGGCCACATGGCCCATCCAGTCCTCCCTTTTTTGTTGTATTGCTTATGCTGTAGACCCTTCCAGGTCTACGGCACTTTCTCTTCCATTCACTACCTATCCCTTATGATTCCCTTGTTCTTATCCCAGGCTTTTTTGAATCCCACCACTGTTTTCACCTTCACTACCTCCACTGGAAGACTGTTCCAGGCATCCACCTCCCTTTCGGTGAAGAAGTATTTCCTCACATCTCTCCTGTACCTACCCCTCCTCCAGCTTCATATCATGGCCCCTTGTTCTGGAGCACACTTTCCTCTAAAAAATACCTCCCACTTGTACCTTATTCACCCCAGTAAGGTATTTAGAGGTTTCGATCATATCCCCCCTCTTCCTCCTCTCCTCCAGGGTGCACATGTTTAGTTCCTTTAGCCTCTCCACATAGGACTTTTGATGTAGAACCTATACCATCTTGGTAGCCCTCCTTTGGGCATCCTCCACCCTGTCTACATCCTTCCTGAAATGTGGTCACCAAAACTGAACACAGTACTCCAGGTGGGGTCTTACCAAAGACCTATATAGTGGCAATACCACTTCCCTCTTCCTGCTGGTAGTACCCCTACCTATATTTCCTAGCATCCCACTGGCTCTCCCGATCGCTCAGTCGCATTGTTTGGCCACCTTCAGATCATCCAATATGATTACCCCCAGGTTCCTTTCCTGCTTGTCATTTCTAGTATCTCTCCCCTCCATTTTTTGCTGCACCCCTGGGTTTCTGAGACCCAAGTGCATTATTTTGCACTTTTTTGCATTAAACCATAGCTGTCAAACTTTTTTTTTATTAACACTTTCTTCCACCTCCGCAGAGCTGGCAAGCGGCTCTGGTCCTCCATAGGAGGGCTCATCTTCCGAGCCTGGCCGTCCACGATCCAGCCTTACCCTGTAGTTCCTCCATAGATTAACCTCCCCCTTCTGTGGTGGGTCCAGAGAGAGGAGCATTGACTTTTCTTCTCCCCCGGAGCACAATTCAGAAGTTAGGGAGGCTGATGCTGTGGGCGCATCAGGGCCATCATGCAGCCTGCCACCTCCAATTTTTTCACCATCATTTCTTCCTGGGCCCACGAACGTGCAATGGCTGCAGCGGCTGGGTTCTGCTTCTGCAGAGACAGCCTAATGCCCTGGACATGGGGTCCCTCCCCATTCTGGTGGCGTGCATGTGCTGGCACTCAGCTGTCGCTGGGTGTCAGATAAGCAGCACACCGCACCATCCCACTCCTTGAGGAAGGAAACCTGTCTGTGGACACTTGATCCTTCCTCTCCCTGCCAGCCCCCAAGCAACCCAAGTCCATTCCCGACCCCAGGTCGCTGGCGTGGCATGAAGTGTGGTATTGAGCTCCTCAACCCTCAGTGCCACCGAGCCAGCTGCTTCCAAACTTTTGACCACTCCAATCACTTAAATCTCTTTCCCGCCTTTGTACCCCCCTCCAGAGTGTCCACTTTGTTACAGACCTTCCCTTCGAGTCCCTCTGCTGTTTTGCCAATGAAGATATTAAAGAGGACTGGCCCCAGTACTGACCCCTGCTCTACCCTGATGCTTACTGTCGCCTCTGTCCATTTACCACCACCCTCTGCCTCCTATCTGGTAACCAAGTTCTTACCCAGGTTACCACCCTATTGCCCACCCCATGCTACCCAACTTGTTTACTAACCTCCTATGTGGAATGGTGTCAAAGGCCTTGCTGAAATCTAAGTAGACCATGTCCACCCCCCCCTCCTTGATCAAACACTTTGGTTACCCAGTCAAAAAAATCTATCAGATTTGTTTGGCACAACCTCTCCTCTGTAAAGCCATGCTGCTTCGGGTCCTGCAGTCTTGTTGGATTCCAGGTGTTCCATGATTCTTTCCTTTATAGTGTTTCCATTAATTTCCCCTACTACAGATGTCAGGCTGACAGGTCTATCATTTCCCGCCTCCTCCTTGCTACCACTTTTGTGAAATGGGACTATGTCCGTCCTTCTCCAGTCTTCAGGGACCAGGCTGATCTCCAGTGAAATGTTAAACAAGTCTGTCAGGGGTGCAGCTAGCTCTTCCTTGAGTTCTTTTAGCATCCTTGGATGCACCCTGTCTGGACCCCATGGCTTTGTCCACCCTCAGATTATGAGTGCTTTCCTGACACTCTTCAGAAAAGGGAGTGGTGTCCACTTCCCTCCAAGCTCTTGGTGCTTATTTGAGGTCCCTCCTCTTCCCCCTCAACTGTGAACACTAAGCATAAATATATTTTTAAGATGTTTGCCTTCTCTTGGTCCTCCCAGCATAGCCCCCCTCCCTCCTTATTTAACCTTGCAGTCTCTCCCCGATCTTCCTTTTCTCACTGATATACCTGAAAAAGGTCTTGTCCCCCTTCGCTACTGTCTGAGCTATTCTTTTCTCAGCTTGCCCTTTTGCGCTCCTTACTGCCTTACCTGCCTCCCTCCATTTCCCCAGATGCACTTCTCTGTCCTCCTTTCTCTGGGTCTCCTTATACCTTCTGAATGCCACTGTTTTTGCCTTTACCTTTTCTGCCACTTCCCTTGAGAGCCACAATGGTCTCCTCCTCCTCAATCTGCTTTTGTTTATTTGCCTGATGTATAAGTTTGTTGCTTTTGCTATGCTCTCTTTTAATCTGGACCATTTGCCCTCCACACTCTGCCCCCCTTGACATCTCCCCCCATCAGGCCCTCTCGGAGGTATTCCCTCATCTTTGTAAAGTCAGCCCTTCTGAAATCCAGGACCCTTGCCCTTGTGTGGCTGGATTCCGTTGTTGTTCTTATATTAAGCCATACTATGCGAAGGTCACTAGTCCCCAGATGACTTTCCACTCTGACGTTTGCCCCACTGTCCCCGTTTGTAAGTACCAGGTCCACTATTGCCCCACCCCGAGTGGGTTCATTGACCAGCTGCCTGAGGAATGCCCCCTGCAGGGAGTCCAATATGTCTTTGCTTCTAGCTGATACTGCAGCAGGTATGCTCCTCTCTACATTTGGCAGATTAAAGTCCCCCACCAGCACCACCTCCCCCTTCTTAGCCATTTTGCCTATGTCTTCCAACATCTCTGTGTCTGAGTCTTCTCCCTGTGTCGGAGGCCTGTATACCACTCCCATCTGAATGGTGGCTCCATTTCCAGACTCAAGGTTGACCCGCAACACCTCAACCGCCCCCCAAATTCCCTGTACCCCCACCGCTTTGATGTTTTCCCTAACATAAAGCACCACTATACCACCTTTTTTTCCTACCCTGTCTCTTCTAAACATCATGTCACCAGGTATGACCATTTACCAGTCATGGTTATTAGTGCACCTTGTTTCGGTGATGGCCACAATATCCAGGCTTGCCTCAGCCATGATGGCCTGCAGGTCTGGTATCTTGTTTCCCAGACTTCTGGCATTGGCACACATGGCTGTCCAGATTCTGTTAGTCCTATTATTGTCTCTTCTCATGTTTTCCAGTTGTTCCCCCTTCCTCTCCTTTTCATACTGCCTACTTCTCTTCCCCTCTTTTTCCCATGCTGATCTCTTGCACCCTTGGTTGTCTTTCATTTTGATGGGAATCTTTTCCCTCAGAAATTCTCTACCCTCCATCACAGCCTGTAGGGGGAGCAGTTTCTGCCACCCCTTTGCCTTTTGCACCCCCCCCCCGGCTGATTTAATTGTCTGCCAAAGTAACACTTAAACCATCCACTGAGGACTGATGTTCCCTTCTTGGATGGATGCAGTCCGTCCCCCCGGTACAAACTCTGATCCCTTCAGGTGGAGCCCCAGTTCCCAGTGAAACCATACCCCTCCTCTCTGCACCATTCCTTCAACCATGAGTTGAGGGGCTTAGTGTGGAGCTCCCTTTCTTTCCTTCCTCCTGTTGTAGAAAGGCAGCACTTCTGAAAAGGCTACAGTGTATGCTACCTGCCTAAGACCCTTCCCCAGCTCCCCTAAACTGCTTCTGCACTGCCCCTGTCCCTTTTAGAGCTCGGTCATTCGTCCCCAAGTGGACAATGACATCCAGCTCCCCCTTTCTTCCTATAGCCCTCGCATCCACTGTATATATGCTTTTTGTTCCTCTGAGCCGATGTGCCAGGTAGGCACTTAACCTCCCTCTCTAACCCCAACTCTATCCCCCTAATTATAGAGTCCCCCACTAGAAGTTGCTTCCTCCCCCCCCCGATATACAATTTTTTGTATTTTTGCCCCGTTTTCTCCCTGACCTGGGAACCCAGCAATCACAGCAGTGCGTGCACGTGGAGGCGCACATGCACTCCAGGTGCCAGCTCAGCCCCTCCACCCCACCCATGGCAATCGCTGCCGCCCCCTCCCACCTACGCTACCCATTGGACCTCCACCTGATAGAAGCGTAACTACAGGGAGGTGGACAACCTCCCCAGGAGAGAACTGCCTTTCGGCTGGTCAATCCTGCTCCCTCCCTTCCCCACCCTCATACTGGCTCCCCGACGACCCGAGGTCATTCCCAAACACCGGGTCACTGACGTGACATGAGGTAAGGCATTCAGCACCTCAGCCTTCTGTGCCACTGGGGCCAGCTCACTTCTTCCTTCTCTGGGGTCCTTCTCCCCCCCCGGGTCTCAATTCGGTTGGCCTCCCACATCCTCCCTATCCACCACCTCGGATGCCCTATCATGGCAGTCCTGCTCCACCAGAATGAAGTAGGAGTTACTTAGCAGCACTGCATGAGGAATGTGCCTGTTACTCACCCCCCCACAACCTTCCCAATCCTACCACCCTTGCCCTCCTTGAACCCACTGTAGTCCAACCACTCCTTCCTTCTGGCATTCTTTGAGGTAGTGGTGTCTGGCTAGGTGATCCCTGGGCAGTAGAGATGGCCCCCCGACTCTTTGCCAGCACAAGTTTGAGTCTAGTGATATTCTTCTGACTCTCTGCCAGTGCTGCTTGGAGCCTTGAGATGTGTTCCCTCCACCCAGAGAGGTGCACGCAGGTGGGTCAGCACTGCAGCCTCCAGAAGGTCTCTCTGTAGCTTGCTGCACCACAACCACTGCATTGCACCACTCCCCTCCTTTTCTTTTTCCTATTCCTCTTGTCCTTCCTGGTTTTTTTTTGTCTCAGACCCAGTAGGGCTACCCTGCTACCACTCAGTAACCACACACCCTTAAAACCTGAAGCTCACTAATACCTAGCAAGTTTTTTATGACAAGACCCTACACCCTACTATGTCTAGCAGCTGTTTAACAGTAAGCCCCTGATCCCTGAAACACAGTATTACGTAGCAACAGTTAACCTACAATCCCTGCAACCCAGAAACACACTAATACCTTGTATCAGTTTAGAACAAACAAAACAATATTAAGGAAAATCAATCAGCAAGCCCCTTAGCCCACTGTCATGCTTATCCCTAGATGCCTAGCTAGCATCCCAAATACAGCCACCCTATCTCCAACAGGCTTACCTTGGTAGGGGGTCCCCTTGGCTTAGTAGGGGAGTGGAGTCGCTGGCTGCTGGCTGCCTCATTGGGCAGACTCTGACATCCTTTGTGCATTTGTCCTTCACACAGGGGGGCTGCAGCATAGGGGGCTGCTTGATGGCCTAGTCCTTAAGAAGGATCCTGCCTACTTCCTGATATCCAGGCAGCTTCTGTGATTGGCTGCCGATCGGGGAGGGAGGTGCGGCTCTTCTCTGATTGACTTATTACAGGAGCCTCATGAAGCTTCTGAGCTCCGCTTCCGTCTCCTGTCACCTAGTGATCTGTGCATTGGTCTGGTGCTGGCGAAGAAGGTCAGACCCCCTTCCTGCCGAACTGCTTCCAGCGTCCCCTGGTCTCTCGCAGGGGCTATTTACTGTCCCTTGCCTACTTCCTGGTATCCCACACAGCTGCTGTGATTGGCTTCCAATTGGGGAGGAAGGTGTGGCTCTTCTATGATTGGCTCCTTACAGAAACATAGAAACATAGAAACATAGAATTTGACGGCAGATAAGGACCGCTTGGCCCACCCAGTCTGTCCATTTCCCTACCTGATGGATAAGCTGCAGATCCTAGTTAACTAGCAGCCTACTTCTTCAGAGAAGAGAAGAGCTGCACCTCCTAGCTCCGCTCCCTTCACCTGTGTCCAGTGATCTTTGCGTCAAGTCTGGTGCTAGCAGAGGAGGTCCAAGCCCCCTTCTTGCTGAACTACTTCTGGCATCCCCCGGTGTCTTGTGGGGGCTAATTACTTCCCCTTGCCTACTTCCTGGTATCCCAGGCAACTGTTTTGCTTGGCTGCTGATTGGGGAGGGAGGTGCGGCTCTTCTCTGATTGGCTCCTTACAGGAGACTACACCTTTGGAATTGTACCCACGTTAGCGCTACGACCACACTGAAATTTTTGCAAGCAGTCAACCAGGGCTGTCCACGATGACACCATGTGTCAGCATCTACATAAATGTGGGAGGCCCCTCCTCTCCTCAGTTCCCCGCCAGAGATCATGCTCAGAGGATCTCCCTGTAGGGAACTAGGAGAGACCCCAGCACTCTGCTTACCAGGTGAGGCAGGGTGCTGGAAAATACAGCAACTGAGATAGCAGTATAAAGTTCCTTTCTTGCAACCCCAAAGGGGGGAAGGATGGTGGGATGGCATGGCTTGATGAAACAGATTCTCTCAAAGATGTACTGTTATTATAAGTACATAACTGTTCTATCTCTTTCATCAGGCTACACCTTTGGAATGAGTCTCAAGCAGTACCAAAAACTAACAGTCTGGCAGCCGGAACCTATGGGCTTATGACAAAAAGCCTTGTAGCACAGCTAGGACAAGCCCAGCTCATCTATGAGATACAATGTCCAGATTGTATTATTTAGTGAAAGTATGGACAGTACTCCATGTGGCAACTGCACAGATTTCTGCAGCAGAAACATTTTGAAAACAAGCTACAGAAGTGGCAGCTGGCCCACCGGCGCAGCGGTAGGGTTACCGCTCGCGGGGCCAGCAACCCGGGTTCGGGAACGGACTCAGGCAGCTGGAGGGCCAGCTGGGGGGAGGAGGATCGAGTGCCCAGAGGCTGCTCTCCTCCTCTGGGTGGGGTGGGATGCAGGTCCCGCTGCGATACCGCCACCTGGGTGACCACAGGTGGAGGTGCAGTGAGGACCGCATGTAGCAGGGAGGGAGGACGTCTGCTGGGACCAGGAGCGTTAGCACGTTGTGACGTGCATCGTTCCTTGGATCTCCTTGTGTGCAGACGTCCTATGGGGATGGGCGAAAAACAGAAGGAAATACCCTCCGGTGCTCCCTGTAGATGGAGCTTCAGGTCCAGATCCCAGGACCCCTGCCGGCACGGGCGACAGGTCCCTGACGAAATCACAGATGCTCGGGGTGGTGGAAAGGGGGAGCCCTGCCTTGTACCTACCTGAGGGTTAAACCAAGGCAGCGTGGGGGGATGACTGCACCCGATGCCGACAGATGAGCGGGGATGCACAAGGCCAAGGTGACTCCCAAAGATGAGGAAGTACCGGGGTGAGAAGGGGGGCGAAAAGAGAAAATAAAAAAAGTTACAGAAGTGGCCATATGTCAGGAATGACCAAACCACACCAGGAAGTTCCTAGGCGTACTTCCTGTAACAGAACATAATACAGTGTGCCAGCCATTTGGATAAACACTGTTTAGAAACTGGGTTTCCCTCTTTCCCAGGGGCAAATGAAACAAAAAGCTGTGAGGACTTTCTGCAGTATGGGGTGTATAGTACCTAAGTATTCTATGCACATCTAAAGCATGGAGCAATGCTTCCCCTGGATTGGCATGCTCTGGATAATACACTGACAGGTGGATAGTTTGATTTTAAGTAAACACAGACACCACCTTTGGTAGAAACCTTGGATTAGTATGCAAAGACACCCTGTCTTTGTGAAAAATCTAATAAGGAGGCTCACACATTAGAGCCTGCAGCTCTTGAATCCTTCAACAGAAGTGATTGCAACTAAAAACAATGCTTTCCAAGAAGGAAAGCGAAAGCCACAACTTGCGACTGGCTCAAAAGGAGCCAAAGTTATCTTTTCCAAAATGAAATGCAGATCCCAAGTCGGGACTGGATTTCAAGTGGAAGGCTTTTTTTTTTTATCTTCTTTTTCTCCCCTGCCGGGGTAGGCTGATCCTTCCACCGACCCCCTCCCCAACCTGTCACCCAGCGTCCCAGGGACTTACCTCCATCCTGGTCTTCCCCCATGGCTTGCTTCCTGTGGCAGGGATTGGTGGATCTGGCCTGCCAATGGAATGGATCCGGTTTCAGGAGAGGGCCCTGTAGCCTTGGTGTGGAGCCTGCGAGGGATCTGTATCATTCTGCCCAGCTGCCGGACATTTTCCACTTTTCTTTCTTCGAAGGAGTGAACACGCAATTCCATCCATACATGCCTACATATGCTCCCGCATGTAGGACGTCGACGGACACCTCTCCTCTATTCCCCACATTGTGGTCCTGGATGCCTGTATCCCCAACCAGCGCTAGTGGTCAGGCAAATGCTGGAGCCACTGTCCTCCCTCCCTAGAGAAAGAGAGCTGTCCTCTGGATGCTCAATCCTCCTCTCTCTGGCCAACCCCAAAGCCCTGAGATTGCTCCCAACCCCAGGTCACCAGCATGGTGACAGGTGAGGCTTGGTGCCTCAGCCCTCTGCACCACCTGACCAGCGAATGGGATGCTTTATGTATAAAATGCCTCTCAAGAATGTATAGGCTACCTCCAGCTGAGCAACGTATAGCCCTCCATAGGCATGTGGAAAGCTGATATAGCAGCCAAGTGCACTTTGATTGAGGAATACTGCAAGCCTGGATCCGATAAGCATACCAGGTACTCTAGAACATGATTTACTAGGCAGGTAAATGGATCCAGGTTATGTGATGAGGCTCACAAAACAAACTACTTCTATTTCATGGAGTAAGTGTGTCTGGTGGATGGTTTTCTAGCAGCCACCAGAACATCCGCCACTTTCTGTGATACCCCAAAGCAAGCTATTGATATGTCTTCAGGAGCCATGCTTGCAGATGTAGAGACTTCAGGTCTGGATGGACCAGCATTCCCTGTTCCTGTGACAGTAGACCCTTGCACAGGGGCAGAGGTACTAGGGGTTCCACTCCCAACTGTTGCAGCAGGAGTACCATATCTGCTGAGGCAATAGGGTAGTAATGAGTATCATAGTTGCCCCCTCCATCTTCAGCTTGAATAGTACTCACTGAATTAGTGGAAAGGGAGAGAAGGCATACAGGAACATGCCTTTTCAGGAGAGGGACAACGCATCTTGCCAGAAAACTCCAGGCCCTGGAGCGAGTGAGTGGAAATGTGGCAGTTTTGCATTGTGTGGAGATGCAAAACATTCTTACTCAGGACAACCTCATCGTTCAAACAGGTCATCAACCACCAAGGTCAGCAGTTCCCATTTGTGCATCCTGGACTGTGACCTGGTTAGTTTGTCTGCCAAGACGTTTTGAGTGCCTGGAACATGTACTGCTGATAGTTTTAGACTGTGCATTGGAGTCCAATACCAAACTCTTATTACTTCCCTGTACAGCTGATAGAAATGAGACCCCCTTGTTTGTTGATGTAATGTATCATACAAATATTGTCTGTGTGTACAATAGAGAACCTAGGGACAAATGGTTCTGGAAGGACTGCAGTCCATATAGGACTGCTCTAATTTCCAGAGCAATTATATCCAAAGCCCGCTCCACCTGGTTCCACATGCTTTGTGTCTGAAGGGGGCCCAGGTGGGCTCTCCAGCTCAGTCCTGAAGCATCTCTGGTGAGGGGTAGGAATCAAGAATGGGACTGTTATGTTCTACCCACCACTTTGAGTGCATTGCACAAGGGAGACATTACTAGAACGATCTGTTCTAGATCATCTGTCAGCTGGTCCCACTAGACTCTCAGGATCCACATATGCAGCCTGGCCAGTAGTACTATGACAGTGGCTGCTGCCATGAGTCCTAGAAGGTATTGGGTCAATATCCCACAACTAGAACTGTGTGGCAATAACCACACAGGGTAAAGCACGCATGTATTTTACCGCCACTCTGTCACAAATGCATCACTGAGGAAATGTTGTTGCTATGCTGAGTGTCTGGTTGCTGCTTTCCTAGTGGAGTGGCTAGGCACCAGCACTACAGCAAAATTGGGAGACCTGAGACTGTTTTTGGTCCCCATGCTACTATTTTGCAGTTTTATTTTTACAAAAAACAAAGCTCCCCCCGAGTTTCTCCCCCAGAGTTAGTTATTCAAGTTCCAAAGGGTGCGGGGAGACATAGAGTCACATTGTTTTTAATGGGCACGCTCTTTTGGTTTGAGTCAGTGTTTTGTCTGACTCTGTTGTGCTCGGCGCTGTGTTGCTTGCAGCATTTGTAGCCACGCTGTTTTTGTGTGCGGTGGCATGACCTCGTGCCATCCTAGAAGGCATAGAAAAGTCTTTGCTGAGACATAATGGCTGTCGTGTATCAATTGTGCTTGGACAATCAAATGGTCTGCCCTGTCCAGAGGCAGAAATGCAGAACCATGGGCCATATCCAGAACTGACCCTATGTACTGAAGTTGTTGGCAGGGTGTCAGTACAGACTTTGGTATGTTGACTGTTACCACCCAGAGTATCAAGCATCTGACTGGTTCAAGCTAAGATCTGCAGCAGTTGGTCCCTGGAGTGGGCCTTTAATAGCCAGTCTTTCAGGTAAGGAAAGACATACAGGCCTTCCCCACGAAGGGCTGATACCACAAATGCCAAGCATTTAGTAAAGACTTGTGGTGCAGAAGATAATCCAAACAGCAACATTCTGAACTGGTAATGCTCCCCCTGAAACAGGAACTTCAGATATTTACTGTGAAGTTTCCTGATTTTGATATGGAGGTAGGCATCCTTCATATCCAGGGAGCAAACAGGGAAAGGAGACCTGGCAGAGAGACCATCCAGAACTTCTTGTAGTCTGTTGAGAAGTTTAGGTCTCTTAGATCCCGAATAGACTTTAGATCCCCTGTCCACTTTGGGATGAGGCAGTATCTGGAGTGAAAATCCTTTGTGTCTCTGTTGGAGGTACAGGTTCTTTGGTCCATTTTTGAAGCTGGGTCTGCACCTCCTCGAGTAACAGGCACCTGTGCTCTGGTAGGTGTGTTGTCACAACCGGTGGATGATCTGGAGTATTGTCCAGAAGTTCCAGAGCATGACCCTTCTCTCTAATCTCCAGGACCCATTTATCTGTAGTCACCACCCTCCACTGCTCCAAGTGGAGGGACAAGGACCACCCTACAACTACCCCTGGAGGTAATGGTGGTTGGAGGGTGTACAAGGAGTCATGCTGAGTCAGGGGGGGCAGAGTCACCAGCTCCACAGCCCTTAGGTGCTTTATATGGGCACCTGGGTTTGGGAGGGGATTGACAAGGCCCCTGCACCTCTGCCTCTACCCTGCTCTCAGTAGGCCTGATGTTGTCCTCTGACAGCAGAGGGACAAACGTTGCCCCTGCTCCTTCCTCTGTTCTGGGTACAGTATAGGGATTTCACGGACATTAGAGTCTTGCCAAATATTTGAAGATTTCTCAAGGCTAGCATACATACATAAAAGATGTTGGCAGAGAAGGACCACCAGGCTCACCTAGTCTGCCTAAAAACAATCCAGCCCCTCCTACCCGGAGACCTCCAGACTAACTCCTATGATAGAAACCCCTCCCCTAAGTACCAGAAACCCCTTGTGTGTGTCCCACGTAGAGATGGGCTGAAGTTTAATTTCATGGGTGAAGTTCCCATGAAATAGGCAATTTTGACGCATTAAATATTTTGCAAAATTTGAGCGATCCATGAAATATGTGTGAAATTGAGAAATTCTGCCTGTGAAATGCATTTTTTTGCCCACGAAGTGTGGTATTTCATCCAAAAACAGTGGACTTTCACCCATGAGTGGCAAAATTCCACCGTTTGCTGGTGAAATTCTGCCAGTCGCGGGCAAAATTTTGCACCTTGTGGGTGAAATTCAGCATTTGAGAGCTGGAATTTCACATTCCGCATCCGTGAAAAATTTCTTGAAATTCATGAAATTTTCCGCGGATCAGAGTTTTCTAACCTCACCTGTCTCTAGTCCCATGCATTCTTGAAGCTAGGAACTGTGTCTGCCCCCAACACCTCCCCCAGTAGACTATTCCAATCTTCCACCATCCTCAACATGAAAAAGTACTTCCTAATGTTACCCTTAAAACGTCCCCCCTACAGCTTCCAGTCATGACCCCTTGTCCTTTGACAATTTTCCTTTGAAAAATATTCCTCCCTTTTCCCCTTATTATGCCCTTGAGGTTTTTGAAGATCTCTATCATGTCATCCCTCTCCCTACTTGCCTCCAGGGAATACATATTCAGCTCCCCCATCCTCTCCTCATAGGACATCCTCTGCAGACTTCTCAAAATTTTTTTATCCCTCGTCTGCACCCCCTCCATTCTGTTTATGTTCCTCTTTAGATGAGGCCACCAAAACTGAATGCATACTCAAGATGAGACCTCACCAAATGTCTTGTAAAGGGGCAACAGGACCTCCCTCTTTCTTCTGGTAATACCCCTCCCTATGCATCCAAGCAAACAGCTAGCCTTCCCTACCGCTGCTTCACAGTGCCTAGCCACCTTTGTTATCCATACTGCGGCTGGCAGTATGGCCTAGCTGTTAGAGTAACGAGCTGTAAATGAACTTAGTACATCCAGCAGACCCGAGTTTGATTCCCACAACTTCCACATGCATACTGTATGACTTTGAGCAAGTCACTTAACCAGCCCAAAGCTCCTAGGTCACCCCTGAAAACAGGCACTTGTGCCTAATGGGCCTTACCTGGTTACCAAAAGGAATAAATAAATAAATAAATAAAATAAGTAAATAATAACCACTCCCTGGTCCTTCTCCTGCTTTGTGACTGCTAGTGTTACTCCTCCCAGTTCATATGATGCCCCCGGATTTCTACTTCCTATGTGCATAATCTTACATTTTTTCACATTGAACCCAAGTTGCCAAGTTTTAAACCATTCCTCTAACCTTATTAGTTCCCTCCTCATCCTTTCCACACCCCCCCCCCAACACTGGCTCATCCACTCTATTATATATCTTGGAATCATCTGCAAATAAGCATGCCTTCCCCTCCAGCCCCTCCACAATGTCTCCAGTTAAGACATTGAAGAGGACTGGTCCCAGCACCGAGCCCTGTGGCACTTCACTCTTGCATACCCGACTGTACCCCTTTTACCAGCATCCTTTGGCTCCTGTCAGTTAGCCTGTTTCCAAGCTATGATACTACCTTATGAGCCCCCCCCCCCAGATGGCCTAGCTTGTTCAGCAATCTTCTGTGAGGGATGGTATCAAAGGCCTTCCTGAAGTCCAGGTATGCCACATCTACCTCCCCTTCCTGGTCTACCACCCTGGTCCCCCAATCAAAAGACTCAATGAGGTTGGTCTAGCAGGACCTCCCTTTCATGAAACCATGCTACCCAGGGTGCAACAGGCCAGAGGTTTCTAGGTATCCAATTATTCTGTCCATGAGCAATGACTCCATCCTCTTACCCACCACAGACATCAGGGTAACTGGCCTGTAGTTCCCGACCTCTTCTTAATCCCCACCTTTGTGGAGTGGAACCGTGTTCGCTCTCTTCCAATCACTAGGTACCTCCCTAGTATCCAATGATATGCTGAATAATGCCATTAGAGGTGCAGCTAGCGCCTCTCTGAGTTCTTTTAACACCCTGGGATGACCCCATCAAGTCCCATTGCCCTGTCCACCCTAATATTATTGAGCTTCTTTAGAACCCGATCTACCAAGAAGGGACTGGTGTCCACCCCTTCCTCCTCCAAGCTCCTGTCCTTCAGTTCCAGCCTCCTTCCTCTCCTCCTCTGTGAAAACGGAGCAGAAGAACTTGTTTAGCACTTCTGCCTTCCTAAGGTCATCCTCCACAGGGAACCCCTCCCTCTTAACCTAATTATCCCACCGTTAGTTTTCTTTCACTCTCCTATGTAGCTAAAGAATGCTTTATTTTTCTCCTTTATAGACCTGGCTAAGTTTTCCTCCACTAACGCCTTTGCCCATCTTACAGCCTCCCCGCCTCCTTTTGCTTCTCCAGGTACAGTGCCCTGTCCTCTTTCCTCTGCAGTCTATTGTAGTACAAAAAGGCTTGTCTCTTATCCCTTATCCAAGTTCTTACCTCCCTGGTGAACCAGATTGGTCTCCTCCTCCTATTTTTGCTAACCAATCTTACACAAATCCTGGTAGCCTTTTCTATTGCCTGTCTTATTGCTATCCACTGCTGCTCCACTCCCTTCAGATCCCCCATTTCTGCAAGAGCATCCCTCAGGGGCCTCCTCATCTTCACAAAGTCAACCCCCTGAAAGTCAAAGACTCTCATTTTTCTGTGACTTGACATCGGCCTGGTTTTAATGTTGAATCTAACCATTTTGTGATAGCTGGAGGCTAGATGGTCCGACACCTTTACATTTTCAGCACTGCCCCCATTCGTTAGTATTAGGTCCAAAACTGCACCCCCTCTACACCCTTCTTCTACGTCATGATCAAACAGTTTATGCCCTCTAACAGGAGCACTGAGAACTGTTTGCTGCATATCAGTAGCAAAATCTGCTACCCTGAACCAAGAGTCGCACCTGAGACAAATGCCAGAGGCTGCAGCCCTGGCAGAAGCATCTGAAATATCATATGCTGTGCAAATCAAATGTTTCCCCACATCAGCACCAGCATTAAGAGTTTTTACTAACTCCTGTTTAGCAGAACCCTCATGCAAGACTTGTACTGCAGCCTTGGCCTTTCTCCAGAGGGTGTTTTGGTATTTTATCATATGGGCCTGTTAATTCCCAATACACAAGCCCAGCGACGCTGAGGAATAAGTACATTTGCCTAGGACATCCAGCCTCCTGGATTCTCTAACAGGAGGAAGGGCGCTGAGGTGCGCTAGACCTATCATGGGCAGCTACAGTTACCACTGAGTCAGTCTCAGGCTAGGTAGCATAGTAGAGTTTTCCACAAAGGGCAGAATACATTTTGTCTGCCTTTCTGAGCACAGTTGGTATGTTGTTAGGCCTATACCAGGATGTATAAGTGGTATCCTCCTAAGCTGGAAATGGGAGAAACCACAGCAAAGGGAGATTATGGTATTTCCAGAAACTCTAACAGATTCTTCTTGGATGAATCCAGCTCCTCTAAGATGAAGCCTATGGCAGCCTGCATTTGCTGCATCATGGTAAACAAACTGTAGCCAGAGCTGATACGGCTGTGGCAAGTTGCCAAATGACCAAAGTTACACATGTGCGTAGCTCGACCATTTTTTGTAGTTGTTTCACTAAATTTTTAACATGGCCTTTTTGGGACACCACCTCATGAAGAGTGCCACTGTCATTTCATTCACTTGTCCTAAAAGGTATTTTGCAGAGCGACTGCGCCATTCTGTGCCATAGGGCAAAAACATATTTTGGGCAGGATGTGAAAAATGAAACCAACACTGTTAATAAGGAGGTGTGCAAAAATGGCAATGTCAAAAATCTGGAGTGAAAATATAAAAAAATGTCGAAGTTAGGAGCGTGTAGAAACTGCACAACACACGCTTGTAATGCAGTAATTTTTTGGATTTTTTCACCAGATTTGCAATGTGGGCTTTTTGGGACCCCACCTCATGAACAGTGGCACTGTTGTTTCGTTAATCAGTCCCAAAAGTTGATTTCATGCAGTGACCGTAAAATAACCTTTCGGGACGGAGTAATGAAATGACAGTGACAGTGTTGATGAGGTGGCATTCCAAGAACCCCATGTTGAAAAGTTTGGGCCAAAATTCCTACAAATGGCTGATATATTAACATAAGTTAAAAACCCCATTGATTGCCATTATACAATGCTTACTTTTCATCCTTTGGTTTGCGGTTTCGGTTTTGAAGAGTGCAGATGTGTCCCGGTCCAGAGAAGAGGACAGTGCCGACCTCCGGGGTAAGTATGGGATAAGGAGGGGTGCGGGGAGGTGGGTGCTGAGTGGGAGGATGGGGATGGGGAAGGGGGACTGGTGCGATGACGAGAGAGCATTTTCTTTTTTACAGGTAGAAAAACAAAAGATGTTGGTGGATGGTTTTCTTTATTTACAAGAAAAAATAAAGCATACATTTGGGTACACTGGGGTGGGCTCCCAATGTGCCATATGAGTTGGGGGGTACATGATGCCAACATGGGGACTGGGCACCCCGATGTCGGCACAGGGGGAAAAAAAGGTAAAAGAACATACATTTGAGCACACTGGGGTGGGCTCCCAGTGTGCCACATAAGTTGGGGGGGTACAGGATGCTGACATGGGGATTGGGCACCCCGATGTCAGCATGGGGATGGGGAATGGAGGGAGCAGGGAGGACAGCAGCAGTGGGAGGGAGCAGGAGGATGCAGGAGGGTTTTCTTTGCTGCCAGTGCTGGGAGGGAGCAGGGAGGACAGGAGCACTGGAAGGGTGCAGGAGGAATGCCATCTGAAAGATGGTGGCAGTGATGCAACTGCTCAAGCGTGGCACTCGCGAATGTGTAGTTGCGGTGAATGGCATTCTGCCATTCACAAGATGGCAGCACCAGCGGAACTGCGCATGTGCATAAGCTGTGCATGCACAGTTCTTGCCCCGGAATGCAGAAGTAACAACTGAAATAGTGCGGCTGTTACTTTGTAGCAGCCAGTTATGGCAGAGTGTTTCAAACTCCATTGGACTTTCGGAAGGATACTTCCAAAAGTCCAATGGAAGGTGCCATGATCGGCCGTTTTAAGGCAAGACATGCCAAAACAGCAGTAGGCTCTGCCCACAGCCATAAAAATGAAGGATCCTCTGGAGGTGATCTTATTGTATTCACCACAGAGTCCTCACTGCAACAAGAGACTGTGAAACTGATGCCATATCCATACTGGCTCTCCTCTGCATAGTATTCCTCCTCCTCTTCATCCTCAACCATTATAAGGTCAGGATGATATTCATATTTGTCACTGATTCTGTTATTGATGGGAATGAAAGACTGCACTGCTGATGTCGGAGATGGCTAAGGAGGTCTAGACTGCAAAGTGTTAATTTGCAACATCGACAGGATAGTTGTAGTAGGCCCCGTTGATGGGCTTTCCGGAAAAGAAGAGCTTGGCAGTAGTCATCGTAGCATGTCAGAAAATGATAGGAGTACTGCCTGTGTGTTGGCGCCACTTTGGGTAGTAGGCGCGACTGCAGGAGTCGACAGTGGAGGTTGAGTCTCCAGCAATGACGGTGACATACTGGCAGTAATAGGCCTGGTAGTGCCTACGCCAAGCCTTGACTTTGATGTCTGGTTGATGGTCAGGGGGGAGGTTGGCACCGCTGCCAGAGTGGACAGCGTCATAGTAGAGGTCATACCTGATGTCCACAGATGTGACCTGGATCTCACCTGGGAGGCCTTATCCTTGTCCCAGTGCTTGTGTTTGTGGCTCCCCAATGAGGATTTTTCCTAGGACTTCAATGACTGTGATTTGGTCAACCAGGCCGGCATTGCAGATTTTGCCTGTTGCTGCTTCTTCATGGCTTCTACAGTTTTTTGATGGAGTAATTTCTCCAAAGCCCCCTTCCTGCTGCATCTGGTAGTGGAATTGAACCCCCCCCAGCAGATCTCACAGGCTTTCATGTTATGAGAGGCCTAGGCAGCAGACACACTCACGTTGTGGGTGTCTTCCTTGTGAATTTTCTCTCTGCATTCACAGTACCAGAAAAGTTTGGATGGCTCTTTCGGCGACGTGCAAGTTGCCAAAATTACTCTAAAAGTGATTACTTAGTTTAGAAGAAAAAGATTTATAAAATGGTGGCTTTGTGCAATGACATTTCTGATGGCAGATCCAATGAGTCTGATCAACAGTGGGAAAAGAACTGAGAGGAGATGGGGCTGCCCATGTTTATGCAGGTTCTAATGCCTAAAGTCATTGTGGGCAGCCCCTGGCTGACATCTTGCAAAAGTTTCCATGTGGTCCTAGCACTGACGCAGGTACAGTTCTAAAGGTGTGGCCAGATGAAATAGATATCCTCGAAGAAGATCATCTGTGCCTAGTTCCAGTTCCCTGTGTTCCCCTTTTTTGTCCTGCCATATTGCCACCCCATTGGAGTCCCTTAAAAACATCTTCCATACTTTTAAGTCTGCTGCCATCACATGGAACACCCTAATGCGATGATTAGGGTAGACTGGGGCTAGATGTTGCTACAGCTAACTTACTAATGAATGGTCTAGCTGGGTTGACTTCCCTGCAGGCAAAGTTCAAGTGGCCCACTAGAGACTGAAGCTGTGCTAATGCAACTTTCTTCATCACCACCATTTTGTCCAATGATTGTCATAGAGTTGTAACTTTCTCAGCTGGCAGGCGGGACACCATTTGAGCTGAATCTTAACTCGATTCCATGGTAAGATAGCCTCATGGGGGGCTGTCTGTCTTTTCTGGAGCTAGGGGTATGCCAAAATGCTTTATGAGAGTACAGAAACTGTCCAGCATAGCGCAGCACCTACGAGACAGTGCAGGTCCTGCAAACACAAAATCATCCAGATAATGTTTAATGTGCACA
Organism: Neoceratodus forsteri; assembly: GCA_016271365.2. Taxonomy (NCBI): domain Eukaryota; kingdom Metazoa; phylum Chordata; order Ceratodontiformes; family Ceratodontidae; genus Neoceratodus; species Neoceratodus forsteri. The sequence goes on along the minus strand of CM028134.1, from coordinate 751,940,409 downwards.
TTCCCTGTGTATGTCTTGGTGGACTACTCTAGAAAAGATGTGAAGGCTTCAAAAGCAGCACAGCTGACAAAGCAGCCCATTGGCATTGCTTTGTTGAAGTATCATTTTCTTTGCTTCATGAAGCCCAAGAGGTCAAAATCGCTTAGTCTAATGGGGAGAAGATAAAAGATGGACTGAATGTCACTCTTCACCATCAGCGTTCCTCGGCCAAAGCTGCATAGCAGCTCTACTGCAGTGTGGAAGGATGCATACCTCACCGTGCAGTCCTCTGGAGCGATGCAGTCATTGACTGAACTGCTGTTTGGGTAGGATAAGTGATATATTAGACGGTACTCCTCGGGCTCTTCTTAGGGATTAATCCCCATAGAGAGAGACCGTAAGGCACTCAGCTGGTGGGTATTTGAATAGATCAGTCACTCTATCCACTACTACCTCCTTTTGAATTTTTGCAGTGAGTATCTTCAGGAGATTCTCAACATATTTAAGATTCCGTGCCCTAGTGGCCACTCTGTGGCCCTTGTATGGAATTTCAAAGCCTTTGCTGAAACCATCTAAAAAACACCGTGCTGCATAACTGTTCAGGTACCGGTAAAGCCAAGGGGTTAAATTAGTCAGCTGAACTGGTGTGTTTACCAGACTTACCAGCTGCATGTTTATTTTTGTATGTGTTATTGGAGTCTGACCATTGCTGCTTTGTGCCAGAGCCCTTGCAGCCAGTGACCTTGTGGTCTCTCCCACAGTTCCAGAAGACATGACTGAAGGTAAAGAAGGCACGGAAACTCTGGCCCTTGTTAAAATCATAGCATGCCCTCCTGTGGCCTCTTTTTTGTTTCCTCCTAACATCCCCTGTACCCTATCTAGCTATCACATTCCCACTATTGGTGTATGTCATGATGTTGAGCTTCTTACAAGTCATGTAATTGGCCCACAGATTGCTGTGCATGTTTTGCCATTTAAAGTGAGTCTTCTTCACCATACTAGCTGAAATTGTTCATCGTATTTTAGCCAGGCATAGCCGTTGAAGAACAAGTGGGCAAATTTAATGGTGTTCCTGTACTTTAGAAACAATGCCAACTTTTCAGGGTATTTCATGCCATAAACGGGACTTTGGGTCTCCGTGGCCTGTCCCACTTCCCTTTTTGTCATCCTCTTCCTCAGGTAGCTCATGATGTAAGAGGGAAAACATGTCTATAAATTCCCCTCTCCATATCTTTTCTCTCATGGCACCTGACAAGTGATCCCCCATCAGGTCATCATCTCCTGCGTATGCTCATTTTTCGTCACCTTTGTCCCCACTGCTGTCAGCTGACATCTGCACCACATTGCGTCCACCTACCAGTATGCTCACCTAAACCATTGCTGCCAGAGCCGTGTGGGCCAGTGTCGCAGTTGGTCCTACCATGCTGTGGTCAGGAAACAGCCCATGGTGCCCTGCAGACGTCCCCATTGCCCCCCAACACATTTGTGCCATGTACCATTGTATGCTTTGGGTTTTCTGTGGTGCCACACCAATCCATACCTGTGACATAGCCCCTTGCACAATCTGAGTGATCTGTTGTGATGCCCCTCCTGTTGTGGCAGTATGCAAGGTACTGGACCTCTGCATGCTCTGCTCTGATACCCCTCATGTTGTGACTGTTTGTAAGGTACTGGGCTCTTGCAGGGCAGGTGCATTTGTCAGCACTGGCATCACTGACTGCGGCATACACAAGGGGCTCCACAAGTTTACCACTGTTCCTGGTCTGTGCTGTGGGTTATCCACCCACCCAAAATGCCTGACCATATGTGTACCCATGGGTTCCAAATTGGCCCCCATGGAAAGCCCAGCCACTGTGGCATTTGTGGATTCTCCAGTGCCACAGGTAGACTCAAAGAAACCCCCGTCTTTGCTGCCAATGTGGTTGCACCCCTTGGCACCTGATTCTCTGTCAGAGAATGTCCACTTTCTACCTCCATGCGAGGACGGTCAGCTGCTTGTACTCTTTTAGGACCTCTGCATCATGTAGTTGAACCCCAGGTTGCCCCTTCAAGCAATTGCTGGCCCCCAGCTTGGGTTGTCCCCTGTGATGGGGCAATGTGGCTTGACCTTTGTGAAGGGGAGCATGCATCTGCCGTTGCCCATGGCCATGGTTCGTTGGACTGCAGCAGTCCTGATCCACTATAGGAAGGGCTAGTTTTCAGCTATAAAGGCCACCACATTGTGTTCTTATTATACTCCTGCCACCTCATTCTCACCCTCAGACTCACCAGCCAGTGCCTGCTCCAGGTCAGTGAAGGAACAGTCATCTTGAATGCCTCCTCTGGTTTCTTCGTTCCATCTTATGATGCCATTTGTTGCCCCACTGCTGCCCTTTTCAGGATTGACCTCTGCATCTTGCCATCATGTTTCCACTAGTGTTGCTGCTTTTCACTTTGCTAGTCAACTTTGCCCTTTGTTACTGTTTCTATTATCTTGAGCCAATGACTTCAGGAGCCATGTGAATTGTTGCCTCTTCCAGCAAAAGTGGCATTCCTGCTCTGAGCCTGGGTTGGTGTCCTGCACCATGGTCCTTGCACCATGCTGGCAGTGCCCCATCACCTCCCCCCAGTCATGACTTGCAAATCAGACTCCAGGTCAGACACAGCATGCATCCAGTTGGGACACCCAAGCACTTTCAAATGCTGCATGGTATCCAGAAAATCTTGGTTCTGGCCCCTGATTTGCATTGCCAGAGAGGCACAAGAAGCTCTGCTACCCTGCACATGACAAGCCTGATTGGAAGACATGGCTTATGATTAATGTATTACTCTAACATGACAAGGGAGAACCAGACAATAGCATCCAACTAGTAAAATTAAAAAGAGGGAAGAAAAAGAAAAAAAATGTTTAGTATTTCCATTATATCATTATGTATAATAGGATGCTACATACCCCCATCAACTGGACTACAGTTGTTAAAACCTCTCGGAAACATCCTGGGTTTGACATCTTCAGAGTATATCATACTAGGGGATTTCAACTTAGACTGGCTGTCCAGTGCATCCACCCACTTAAAATGTTCTGTGACTCCCTTGGGTTGTCACAGCTAATAAATGAATCTACTCATCCTAACAAGTTCAACCCTAATAACAGTACTCTCTTGGATATCATTTTAGTTAACAAACCCCATTTATTCTCCCATGCTGGTGTCTTTTTCTCTGATATTAGCGACCATTGCTTCATTGCAAGTGTAAGATCCACTCTTAAATCCACAACTGCACCAAAATTCTCCTTTAAAAGGTGCATACGCAACTTTAATCTCCATGGGTATATATCAGAGCTAAGAGACTCCATGCAATGGCAGGTCTTCTATCTAGCCAAGTCCCTGACTACGGCTTATGATATTTTCTCAGAAATTGTGCTGGGGCTCTCAACAAGTATGCTCCCATTGTAAAAGTTTGTGCCAGAAACAAATCCTGTTGGTGGTTTACGGAAGACCTGAAAGATGCTTTGCGGAGTAGGGATGTACTCTGGAGAACTGCTAGGAAAACTAATTTAATAAATGACTGGAATTCTTTCTGGAGGGTGAGGAACCTCTGCACCAAAATGGTCAGAGAAGCCAAAGCTAATTTCTACCACTCTCAGCTGGACAGCTCCACAAGAAATGCCTCCAAATTCTGGAGGACGGTCAAAGACATTGAAGGTCACACCACTGTTAATTCCCTACCTACTAAATTATTGATCGACAATACTGTCATCTCCGACAGACCATCTATCCTCGACGCTCTCAATAATCATTTTGCCACTGCAGGGCTAGCCTTTGACTCCTCTTCCACAAATATCCTCCACCAACAACTTGGATTGGATACACAAGAAAAAAACATTCCCAGTCCATCCTTCTCTCTGCAGCCCATCTGGAGTAACCAGTTCAGGACTAACAGGTTCAGTAACAGCACCTGGTTACTTTAGACAAATGACTGAAGCGGATTTTACCCACCTGTAGTGGGTTACAGTTTCTTTACAGTTTATGGAAGAATGGTGCTAATGGTTAGCAAAGTGTGTTTTCAGTTGTGGTCAAGATGCCACTGAATACAAATGTTCTATGTCCTACATCTGTGGGAATACAAATGCAAGCATCCTATATCCTACTGCAGTGGAAATACAAAGAGGTTCTGTCAATTATAGTTCAATTTTTGTTTCTGCAAGAGAAAGAGTGCCAAGAAGTGTAAACCTTTGGGGGTCCACCCTTGCTTTAAAGAATATCTTATTGAATAAAGTCCCATTGTAGAACCCCAACTATTGTCTGGACAGTGACGTTATTGCCTCATGTGTGGATCTACTGGGTACCCCTCCAGAAGAAAGGTCTAGCATATGCCTGTCACAACCCCACTCAGCAAGGTCAACCCTCTACTCCCAAAGTGCCAACCTCTGAGCGTAGTATTGTGAACAGTTAACAGAACAGGGTAACCCTCCTGTCTGTTTTGTGGGTTTGAGTCACACTTTGGTCTCAAGTTCTGGAGGGATTCAAACTGTGAACCTCTTGCTAGCGTACCCAGTGTACATGCTCAGATAATTCTGCTCCTCGGAGAAATGCCAGATATCTTTTGCCACAGGCATCCAACCAGGTATTACAAAATGAACCCTTAAAACTCTCTGCAAGACCTTAGAGAAACTTTTACCTATTTCCCAATTTGGTATCACAATAAGCTTAAGCACAGTGTCAACTTTAACCATCTAAGCTTCACTTACAAAAAAAAGAAGTTTCAAGGCATACCAGGCAGTTTCTGTTTTAAAATATATATCTTTACTTTAAAATAGGTAAAAATAGGTAAGCAGTAAATACAGAACAAAATATCCCCAACACATACAATCTTAAAAACAAAACAGGTTTAAAAGTGCAAAAATTCCTACCAACCATTAGACTTATTTATCTAAGGTATTTCTTATAATCTTTCAGTGCTCTTAGATGTTTCTTCACTCAGTCCAAGTATACGAATGTGTATCAATGGAATACAGACTACAGTTTAAAAATGCTGTGTTTCATCCCTCTTCATGATGTCATCATCTAGCTCCTCCCTTTCAGGATATATAATATATATATATATATATATATGTATATATATATACACACACACACACACACACACACACAAAACAGGAAGTCCCATCAATGTATTGAATTCTGTGACTCCAGCAAGACCCATTGTCCAAATGATGACACTCTTAATTAAGACTGTGATTTCCCAGTCCCTTTGATCCATGAGCAGTTCCCTTTCTCAAGCACATCAAAGGACTTTTTATGACACCAGGTGCAATCAACTGACTTTCCTGAGGATGTCATAAAATGGATATTCCACTTCCTTATGACACCAGGTGCAATTAAAGGACTTTCCTGAGGATGTTATAAAATGGATATATTAGTTCCTGGCTTCAAAGCAAACTGACAAGTTAATTGCATTTAGAGATCTGCTGGTTTAACATATATCCTGTCTTTTGAACTGATACCTGGGGGATGGAGTTTGTCATTCCAAGCACAGGATTTTTCATGACAGACAATCCCACTACATTTTTATATTACAAAAATCATAAAGTTATCAGAACCAGCTGTCTAAGTATCACAATGCCTCACAAAAAATCTCTCCCCAGGACCTGGTTTGGAAATACCAATGGTTGTTTTGTATGCCCCCAACCCTTGATCTCTAGAGAATCAGCCTGGTATACATTCCCAAAGCTAAGGGTGGTACTATTTCTAAATTTTGAGTGTGTGCCCAGTATGGGTACCAGTGATTAAATAAGGGGTGCTAACTGAGTAAAGTAGCGGGGGGTGGTTAGTGCATACAATAGGCGAACAGAAAATACTCCAATGCTTCTACTACATATGCTGTATTCCTTCACCTCTTATTTTCTCTTATTTTTCTGAATTAATGGTAAAATATAAATTTCAGCATTCAGTCCAGGCAGTGTACAGCTGGTTCGCCAGTGCAGCGGTAGCACTACCGCTTGTGACACCAGCATCCCAGGGTCGGAAGGGACCTCGGGTTGCTGGAGGGCCAGCCGGGGGGGTGAAGGGTCGAGTACCCAGAGGGCTGCTTTCCTCCTCCAGGGAGGATGAGCTGCAAGTTCTGCCACTTTACCACCACCTAGATGACCATGGGTGGAGGTGCAGTGGGACTGCAAAAACTCAGGACAGAGGATGTTGGCTGAAATCTGCAGCAGTGGCACATCTCAATGTGCCATGACTCCTTGGATCCCCTCAAGTGACGGCATTCAGGGGAGGCACAAGAAAGCAGGAAAAACCCCGCACCGGTCACTGGTAGATGGAACCCAGCTGCCCCAAGACTCCTAAAACCAGGCTCCCTGAGGGATCATCAAAACCACCTGATGCACATTTACTGACTGTGGGGGTGGGACAAAGGGGAATCCCCTCCACTCTCCAGCCGGGGGGGTAAATTGAGGCAGGATGGGGGTGGGTCTGATGGATTCCGAAAGGAGTTATTTGGGATGGAGCTGAGCAACATCCAGCCTAGGGCTTCCAGAAGAGTGACGATTGGTGTGTAGACAGAAGGGGGAATAAAGAATAAATAAAAAAAAATCCAGGTGGTGTCAGTGCCCCTAAGGTAAAGATTCAGTATGCCTCCCTTTTCATCAGCTTATCATTCAGATTCCCTCCCCGGGGTCCCAAAGTCACTCTTTCAATACCATTAAATTTCTAAACATGTTGTGTATTGGTGACTGCATGTCTTAAGTGTTCACCTATCCTAATTTTAAAGGGGCATGTGTTTTTTCCCCAACATAAAAGGATCCGCAACAACAGGTAGCTAGATACACCAAATTGTCAATGAAACAACTAAAGAAAAAAGCTGATTTATGATCACAAGGTGAACTGACTGAGGAGAAGGTTGTTACCCTTATAGATAGATGCACAAAATTTACAATTACCACATGGGTTAAGTCCCCAAAGATTTGCAAGACAACCAGCTTTCCTCACTTTCACTGCTTTTGGTGGGGACATTATGTAAACTGTGGACAAGTTTGTCTCTTGGGTTAGTCCCTCTTCTATACACCATGCATGATGGGAGAGCTGTTGCCTCACTTAAAAAGGAATCTGTCCCCAGAATGTGCCAATTCTCCCGTAACACCCCCTCAATCATTTTAGATTGCCTGTTTTAAGTGTGTACAAAGTTCAGCCTACTCGGGCCATCCTCATATACATGCTTCACTAGCAAATTGTCCCTCCTACATTTAAGTATGTGAGGGGATTTAACGCAGCTCAGACAGGCAATCTATTTCAACAAAAATCACAGCAGCATGCATGAGAGGGCATGATATGAGACTGGTAGGAGGAAGGTTCAAAAGCAACCTCAGGAAGTATTTCTTCATAGAGAGAGTAATAGACCTGTGGAACAGCCTGCCCCAGGAGCTGGTAGCATCAAAGACAATCATGGACTTCAAACCCACATGGGACAGACATAAAGGACAAGTTAGGATGAAGGCTGCATAGGGAGGAGGATAGTTTCTAGGGCGGACTAGATGGATCGCATGGTCCCCATCTGCCGATGCTTTTCTTACATTCTTATTTCAGGGCCATTTCGAATGCAGTGTCCACAGTGGTTCTAGAGTAACCCCCATTCAAAAACCTGTTGCATAAATCCTCATGGAGTCTGGTGAATTCTTCATCTGTACTACAATTTCTCCTAATACATAAGAATTGGACTTTGGGGATATTGTCTATCATATGACGTGGGTGGCAACTCGAGGCTAGCAAAAGGGAATTCCTAACTGTTTGCTTCCTATACAGGGAAGTACTAATACAATTTTTTGTATCTCTACCGATTAGGTCCAGAAATTGACTTGATCCCTATCTGCCTGAACCAAAAATCGTAAGTTCGAATTACTACCCTCAAATTAGTTATTGAGTTCCTTAAGTTCTTCTTGAGTGCCATGCCAAATCATGAAGATGTCATCAATAAAGTGATGCCACAGATCAATCCTATGGTAAAAAGAATCGACCTGTTCATCATAGACTGTTGTTTTCTCCCAAAGTCCCAAAAAGAGATTGGCATAGTTGGGTGCAAAGGTCACACCCATTATCATCCTTTTGATTCGGAGGTAATGTTCTCCCAGAAGCAAAGAGGAATTTAAGGTTACCACCAATTCTGCACAGTCCAGAATAAATTGTTTCCTTTCTACTCCTAATGATGTATCCTCATCCAGCCAATATGCTAGAGCTGTTAAGACCTCTGCATGTGGTGTGTTTGTGTATAGCGAGTAAATATCCATAGAGACCAGTAATTACTCTGGCTCCATCTGGATATCCCCCCAGGACTCCCAACATGTCTGAGTGTCCCTCATGTACAAATGCAGTTTGGGCACATATCCCTTAATGTGTGCATCTACAAAATGAGATAGTGGTTCCATGAGTGAGCCTATCCCTGTCACAATTGGGCATCCTGGGGGATTCACCAGATACTTGTGTACCTTGGGTAGCACATACAGGCTGGACCTAGTAGGATGTGCTACTGTTAAATATGCTAGTTCATCTGTTGTTATGACCCCTCTCTCCAAAAGGGCATTATGTAGGAACTTGTCAATCTTCTGTTTAAAACAAATGTTTGGATAACCCCTCAATTTCTAATAAAAGTTGCCGTCATTTAATTGTTTTATCACCACCCTGGTATATTTCACTGCTGACATAACAACTACTGCTCCCTCTTATCAGCTGGCTTTATCACTATGTTCATGTTATTTTCTAGTTCCTTCAAGGCCTTTGCTTCCTCCTGTATAGGAAGCAAACAGATAGAAATTCTGTTTTGCTAGCCTTCAGTTGCTACCCACATCACATGATAGACATTATTCCCGAAGCTCAATTCTTATGTATCAGGAGGAATTGTAGTACAGATGAAAAATTCACCAGACACAGTGAGGATTTATGCAACAGGTTTTTGAATAGGGGTTACTCTAGAACCACTGTGGACACTGCATTCAAAATGGTCCTGAACAGTAGGAGGAAGGATCTGTTAGTGAAGCATGTACATGAGGATGGCCCAAGTAGGCTGAACTTCGTACACACTACAGGCAATCTAAAATGATTGAGGGTGTGTTACAGGAGAATTGGCACATTTTGGGGACAGATCCCTTGTTAAGTGAAGCAACAGCTTTCCCACCACGCATGGTGTATAGCAGAGGGACTAATCTGAGGGACAAGCTTGTCCACAGTTTACATAATATTCCTACCAAAAGTGGTGAAAGTAAGGAAAGCTGGTTGCCTAGCAAAGCATTGGGGACTTACCATGTGGTAATTGTAAATTGTGTGCATCTATCTATAAGGGTAACAACCTTCTCCTCAGTCAGTTCACCTCATGGTCATAAATCAGCTTCTTTCTTTAGTTGTTATCACTGACAATTTGGTGTGTCTAGCGACCTGTTGTTGTGGATCCTTTTATGTGGGAAAAACCCCATGCTCCTTTAAAATTAGGATAGGTGAACACTGTAAGAGGCAGTGGGAAATTGATGGACACAGACACAGGTATAAGGTGTAGCAAGGCTAAGTAGGCCAAGCCAATTATTTATTATAATAACAAAAATTGGACTTCATTCGACAAAATAATAAAATCAAACAAAACAAAAGATAGCAGCATCAAGTGAAATCATAGTTGTATACACTGTTCACTCCAGAAAATATGCTAGAGTCATGACCAGTCATTACAGGGGGTATTTCAGTGTCTAAGACCCAAAAGACTGGAATAAAACCTAGATAAGCAATATTTCAACAAAGAAATGTTTGTGCATCTTTTTTTTTTTTACTCATAAAACATGAGACACCATGTGAAGCTCCCTAGAGTTGCTTCTATACACAAGGTGATAGACAGGTTTTTAGTTTTGGTATTTCTTTACCTCACTGGCCGCTCTGTACCTCGCCGTCCACACCCAAAACAAAACGGGTTGGTTGGGTAAATTAACTGCCCAGTTCCCTCTCCATTTTATAAAGTTATGTTTGTTTGTTTTTTTATTTCTAAGCAAAGCAAGAAAGCTATCAAATGAAATGTTATAATATAAACTTGAATATTTCTATCTACACAGACATACACAGTGTTTTAAATGACGGTCTTGTTTACTAATTTTGTTTGCTCCTGATTTCATATTAGAAAATGCAATCATTTGTTCTATATGGAAAGTAAGTATCATACCAGGAAAGAGAATATTTCAGTGCAAGGTTCTGCCCTGGAGGCTGGCTAGAGTTCTTCTAAGAGCTGGGCAGCCCTGTCCTTTCTGCATATATTGAGCAAGGAACTGCTGTTAGAACTTTACTACTCTACTGGACTAAAGAACTAGAACTCTACTACTGGGAACTTCAGTTCAGGGTAAACACAAACAAAAAACAAGCAAAAACAGAGTGTGTTTGTCTGAGTTGGGTGAAGGAATTGTTATCTGTGCAGTTAGCTAGGTGAAAAGAAACTGAATTGGGGGAGTGGCTTAGAATGAAGGAAGCCAGGCATTTGTATTTAAACACTGATCTAGATAGCTTGTGGCAGAGAACACCAAGAGGAAGGAGCTGCTGATAGAGCTTTAATACTCTACCGGACTAAGGAACTAGAACTCTACTACTGGGAACTTCAATTTAGGGTAAAAACCAAAGACAAACAAAAAAAGAGTGTGTTTGTCTGAGTTAGGTGATGGGATTGTTATCTGTGCAGTTAGCTAGGTGAAAAAAGAAATTGTGAATTAGGGGGAGTGGCTTAGAGAGAGAAGGAAGCCAGGTGTTTGTATTTAAAAACTGACCTAGATCGCTTGTGGCAGAGAACAGCAAGAGGAAGGAGCTGCTGATAGAACTTTACTACTCTACTGGACTAAAGAACTAGAACTCTACTACTGGGGACTTCAATTTAGGGTAATAATAATAACAATAAAAATGGATATACTTTATTTATAACGCACCTTCCTAAAAGTCAAGGCACCTTGACAGTAAGATACAATAGAATAAAACAGGATGCAGTGAAAACAATAAATACAGAGTTTCATAAAATTCAGGATAAAATACTATCAAATAGAGTAGACTCAATGCCATAAATGGGTCTTGAGGGCCTATTTAAATCCTTCCATGGTCGCGCACTCCTGAAGTTGATGGGGTAGAGAATTCCAAAGGACTGGGGCCGCCTACATAAATGCACGGGCCCCTGAAGATTTTAAAGAAACCCTTGGAATCTCTAGAAACCCCTCATTAGTCGAGCAGAGCGATCACCCGGGGCAGTATGGAACCAGAAGCTCTTTCAGATAGTCTGGGCCCTGTCCATGTAGGGCTTTATAAGTCAGAAGTCTGACTTTAAAGGTGATCTGCCACTGTACAAGCAGCCAGTGCAGTTCACGCAGCACCGGAGAGATAAGACAAGTTTGGAGGGTTCCCAACAATAGCCAGGCTGCAGCGTTCTGCACTAGCTGCAAGCAGTGGATATCAACCCCAGGTAGCCCTAAATGAAGGGAGTTCCAATAATCAAGGCGAGAGGTCACAAAGGCGCGGACCAATAAAGGCAGATCACCGGATGGAACTAGGTGCTTAATCCTGGAGATGTTCCTCAGATGATAAAAGGAAGATTTGATGACTGCCAACACCTGAGATCGCAATGTCAGCCCATCATCAAAAATCACTCTAGGTTTCGCACCCATTCAGAGGTAAGGAGCTGGGAGCCACCAAGAAAAAGTCCCGAAGGTAAACCCGCTCCCAACCCCTCTATCCGGCGACCCGGGTCCACAACCATGACCTCAGTCTTCCCCAAGTTCAACCTCAGCCAGCCCAAATTCATCGAATCCTGGATTTCAGCGAGGCAGTTGTTAAATACCGAGACAGCTCTATCCTGGTTGGGTGCGAAAGATAGGTAGAGCTGGGTATCATCAGCATAGCAGTGAAACCTCAGCCCATACCTTCTTACAATGTCTCCGAAGGGTAGCATGTACACTGCCAACAACATGGGGGACAACACCAAACCCTGAGGTACCCCACATAACAGAGAGACTGGGTCAGAGGAATGAACCCCCAACACCACCTTATGAGTTCTGCCAGTGAGGAAAGATTTAAACCACCTGAGAACTGTACTAGACAGCCCACAGATGAACCTCAGTTGTTCGAGAAGAACCCCATGGTCCACAGTGTTAAACGCTGATGAGAGATCTAAAAGAACCAAAATGAAACGGCTGTTCTGATCTCTCACCATCAAGAGATCATTGAGCACCCGAAACAGTGCAGTCTTGGTTCTATGCCTCTTTCAGAAACCAGATTGGAGAGGCTCATAGATGTCATGGATGGTCAAGTGGTTCTCCAGTTGTAGGGCCACTACTTTCTCAATCACCTTCCCCACAAAGGGAAGGTTAGAGATCGGTCTGTAGTTGGCAGGACAGTCTGGGCCCAGAGAAGCTTTCTTCAGGAGGGTGTTACCACTGCCTCCTTCAGGGAGCTGGGAAACTCACTCATCTCAAGAGAGCACCAGACTATCCATGCTAGGACCAGGTCAATGGTATCACAACAACCCATAATCAGGGCAGTTGGGCTCAGATCCAAACTACAGCATGTAGGGTGCATACCCTGGACAATCTGCATGACAGTGATGAACTTCAGCTGATCGAAGTAACTCCGGGAGAACTGAGGGATGGTGACCAAGTGCTGATCCATAGCATCTCCCATAGGGTGTGCTGGTTGGAGCTCCGCCCTGATGTCAGCCACCATAGCTGCAAAGAATCGAGCAAGCTCTTCACACTTCACTTGTGAAAAGGCTCTTCAAACCTGCAGACAGGCTGGGTTGCACAGTTTGCCTACAGTTCAAAAGAGCTGAGCCAGTCAGTTCTGAGCAGCTGCAATCTCCCCGGACAGGAACTCTGCCTTCTTTTGAGTGATTGCAGATTGATAGACTTTATAATGTTCCATCAATCTAAGGTGGTCGGGATCTCGGGCAGATTTCCACTAGCAATGATCTAATCTTCATCTTTGTCACCGTATCTCCTTCAAGGTCCCATCAAACCAAGGGGACCGAGGGCAAAGGGGGATAGGATGAACATGGATGGGAGCAATGACATCCAGAGCCATAGAGATGTCCTTGTTATAAGCCAAAACCAAGGCATCTGGGTCATTGCTTGCTCCAGGAAGCGTTGATAGGTCAAGTGCCGCTGCCAGGCCTTCAGAGCTTACATCTCGCAAAGGGCGGTACCTGATCATCTCCACAGGGGTAGGCCTACAATGCGGGGTGAAAAAACTGAACTCCATGGTGTAATGATCGGACCAACTGACAGGTTCCACCCTCAAATCGAAGGCTTCGATCCCCAGGAGGAAGAGCGATGCATAGGGAGAGGCATCACCAGTAGAAAACAGGAAGTTGTTGGCCCTCTGTACAGACAGTTGGTAAGACCACATCTGGAGTACTGTGTACAGTTCTGGAGACCCCCCTGGAGACTCTGCAAAGACATAGACAGGGTGAGGTTGTCCAGAGGAGGGCAACCAAAATGGTGCAGGGTCTGCACCAGAAGACATATGAAGAAAGACTAAAGGATTTTAAGATGTATAGCCTCAAGGAAAGGAGGGAGAGGGAGGGGACATGATAGAAACTTTCAAATACCTCAAGGGAATCAACAAAGTCCAAGAGAGTAGCATCTTTCAGAAAAAGAGATGTGCAAGAACAAGGGGGCACAATTTGAAGATAGAGTGGGGATGGCTCAGAGGTAACGTGATGAAGTATTTCTTCACAGAGAGGGTTGTAGATGCATGGAACAGCCTTTCTGAGGAGATTGTAGACTCAAAAACAGTGGGGGAATTCAAGAATGCATGGGACAGACATAAAGCAATTCTAGCGGGGGGTAGGAGGAAGTAGGCTGTTGGTTAACTAGGATCTGCAGCTTATCCATTAGGTAGGGAAATGGGCAGACTAGGTGGGCCAAGTGGTTCTTATCTGTCATCAGATGTTTCTAAGACTAGGTCAGAACAGTGACTATGTTTGTGAGTGGCAGAAGTAACAACTTGTGTAAGGCCCAAAGATGTCATCAATTGGAGGAAGTGTCCAAATTGCATGAGTTTGTCATCGACCTAGGCACTGAAGTTGCCCAGGACCATCAGCCTGCGTGACTCAAATGCCATGTCAATCACGAAATCCGCTACTTCCTGAAGGAAACGCTTCTCATCCCCTGGTGGACGGTAGATGAGAGTGACCCTACAACCTACAGCTGCCACTACAGTACACGCGAATGACCCAGCCTCCTCAACTGGTACATTCGTGAGGCCCAGTTCGGTCTTGAAACAGACCATAACCCCCCCTGCAATCCAATCCCCCCCCATGATCCAGTCTCAACTGGTGTAACACCGCGTACCCATCTGGAATAGCGACCTCTAATGTGGGGCCAGCATTCTCATCCAGCCAAGTCTCGGTGATGCATGCCAGATCTACTGACCCAACAAGATCTGCAATAACTGCAGTCTTATTTTTAATGGATCTGGAGCTGTATAGCACCGCTCAAGTTGGTTGGGCTTCCGGGGCTGCCCGAGCTGCCTGCCTACCAATATTGGTGGTGCCCATGGGTATGGAAACTAAACATGGTGGACCATGATCCAGATTCCATTTCGCCCAGGGCATCTTCTGAGTTTTACTACCCCAATATGATGGCCTTGCTCATTCAACCTCCACCGTTCACACCCCCAGCCCCGTGGACAATGCCCAGCACTCTGCAGCACTGGTACATTGAAAACTGCAATGGGGAAGGGAGAATAAAAGGGCATAGGGCATGAAGGGTGGAGGATGAACAGCGCACAACCGTGGGGGCAGGCCTCCTGCACGTATTAATGAGCCCAATCAAAAACAAAACACACCAAGCCCATGCAAAAAAAAACAACAACAAAAAAAAAGAAGGAACCCCAACTAATTAACTAACCCAAACTCAAATAAAATAAAATAAATAATAATAAAAATGCTCCCTCAACTCTCACTTGAGGAAAATATAAAAACAAAACAACCCCCAACCAATTAACCACCCTTAAACTAAAAACGTAAAATCAAACAGTAAATACAACTCTTAAATGCACCCCGATAACATCAAATACACTAAAATCAAAACATTTAAAATAAAATAAAAACAGAAGCAGCACAGTCTAAAGGTCCAAGGAAGTGATTTGGAGGATGTAGAAGACCAGTCATATAATAAATAATGGATTCTTTGATACAGTAACTCAAACTGAAATCAGTGAACGTAAAGTGACACAACAGAAAGAAAAGTCACATCTTCAGGCCCCCCAGGGTCCTCTCACAACCAGGGGAAGCCTAATGACATACAGGAACTCTCACTCCCAACAGAATGAATATAAATATGTCCAGAGCTTTCCCAACCTTCAAGCGCTCTCACTGCGGGGGGGCCGGTAGTAAAGAAAACGGGCACTCTCATTGCCAATGGATAATGAACCAACAAATGATAAATAAATAGTCTGACTGTGTCTTGTGGAAAATCAGGAAAATCCTCTTCGCTGGTACCACAATTATGCCAGAGCAGGGCCCCAAAAATCCCAAGCAGGGGGCTGAAATTGCACAGCCACGTCACCACTGCGGATCTCCACCAGGCCAACCCACTGGTAGTCCCCCCAGAAAACCTAGAGGACCCCCGACCCAACCCGCCAGCTACCCGGCAAGGACAGGGTACAGTCCCCTGTGTAGCCATGTGCCCCACAACCAGACACTCCTGAAGGGTCAGGACCAACAGATCACCACACCAGGTTACACAGCACCTCTTACTGTTCCAGCATGCTTCTCAAGGCCTGGGAGTGCACTCATTTCAACTTCCACTACACAAAAATGGCCAAAGTCCAGACAAATCTTCACTGCGGGTCGCAGTTTAACAGTTCCCACAGCTCGCCTCCTCGCTGCAAGACCTCCTCCCCTCATGGATCACAATTCTAGTTTCCTTGTCAGCCAACTATCGAGCAGAGCCGGACCGACCACATGAATAACAGTCACCACCAGAGATCCAGACGCCAAACAAAGGGCACATCCAAACATCCAGGAGAAGAGGGCTGAGCCTCCAGAACATCTGACAATCAGTCCCAAAATGAAAAAAACAACAAAAAAAACAGAAGGGTCCAGGTAAGTCCATGTTACGTAAAACTAAATCAGCAGGCCTGGCAGATGGATGTAGTGAGCAGTATCGGGGCCGGGTGAAACGGCCCCCAGTACATACTGCGAGGGGTTTCAAAAACACCCTGCTATCGCTCAGGAATGCTCAGCTGTCCAGTTTCCGCTCCTATTGGGCTCACAAAACAAAATAAAACCCGCTCAACATAGTGACTGGAGTAAGAGTAAAGTAAAGTACGAAAGAGAGAGCAGGACAGATGGATAAATTAAAAAATGTTGAACAAGTTAGACAGTAAATGTTGGAGCAGCCGACAGCACCCAGAGGGTAAAAACAAAAAAAAAAGAATGTGTTTGAGTTGGGTGAAGAAATTGTTATCTGTGCAGTTAGCTAGATGAAAAAGAAACTGTGAATTAGGGGGAGTGGCTTAGAGAGAAGGAAGCCGGGTGTTTGCATGTATAAACTGACCCAGACAGCTTGTGGCAGAGAACAGCAAGAGGAAGGAGCTGCTGTTAGAACTTTACTACTCTACTGAACTAAAGAACTAGAACTCTACTACTGGGAACTTCAATTTAGGGTAAAAACAATCAAAAAAAAAAAAGAGTGTGTTTGTCTGAGTTGGGTGAAGGAACTGTTATCTGTGAAGTTAGCTAGGTGAAAAAGAAACTGTGAATTAGGGGACATGGCTTAGACAGAAGTAAACCGAGTGTTTGCATTTAAAAACTGACCTAGATAGCTTGTGGCAGAGAACAGCAAGAGGAAGGAGCTGCTGTTAAACTTTACTGGGACTATACTGCCCTCCATCTCCACACCCTTAGCTGGTTTTACTTTTACAGACACAGGATTTGACTGACAATAGGAACTTCCTGTTTGGGAGCAGGAAGGGAGTGATCACAGAGGCACAAAAGACTCACCATCATAGAAGGAAGATAGTAGCTCTCCATTCTCCCCTAGCTACTGGAGGTCTGCCTCTCAGCAAGTAAGAAGGAGACTACTGAAGAATATAGGAACTTACTGTCCCAGAACAGGAAGATCAGGAGCTTTAACGGCACAGAGGCAGTAAGAAAGTAGGAAGAAAAAAATATATATATTAAAAAAATAAAATAAAGAGAGAGAGAGAGAGGAAAGACTAAGTATACAAAACAACAGTTAAGGGGTCACAAATAAGATATGATGGGAGTGGTGCAGTGCAGTGACTGTGGAGCAGCAGTCTTCCAGGAGATGTTCTGGAGGATGCAGTATTGTCCTATCTGCAGGCACTTCTCTGGGCTGAGGGAGGAGGTTGCTCATCTCCAGGCTGAGTTGGCCAGGATTTGGGGGACTGCCTTTCCCACCCAGGGACCACCAGGGCCACTGCCGCTGCCTCAGAGGTTGCCAAGAAAGAGGAGCAGTTGGACCACAGTGGGCTCAGGGAGGGTGCGAGTGGTGGAACAGAGGCACATTCCTCCAGTTGTACCTCTCCATAATTCATATGCCATTCTGGTGGAGTGTGGTTCCTCTATGAAGGCACCTGCAGTGGAGACCAAGGAGGATGCTGGGAACCTCCACAAAGGAGACCCATAGGAGGGTGGCATGGGAACCCATGGGGAAAGAAACAACTCCTGGTGGGGGACTCCATTGTTAGGAGGGTAGAACTGGGGGAGGGAGGTAAGGTGCCTGCCTGGCACCATGGCTTGGAGGGACAGGGAGCAAAACCTCAGGATCATGGGAGCAGCTGCATGGGGGAGGGAGCTGGATGTCAATGTCCACCTAGGGACAAATGACCTGGCTGGGAATAGGATCAAAGCAGTGCAGGAGGAGTTTGTGGAGTTGGGAAGGGGCCTTAGACAAGTAGTATGCATGGTAACCTTCTCGGAGGTGCTGTCTGTCTATGGTATGGGTGAGGCTAGGATTCTCTGCACCATGGGATTCAATCAGTGGTGGAAAAACTGGTGCAGAGCTCAGGGTTTTGGCTTCATTGGGGACTTGGGGTCCACCTGGAGGGATGCAGGCCTATATTGGTGCGATGATCTGCATCTGTCTAGGAGGGGAACCAGGATCCTAGGTGATAGGTTTAAATGCTTCATTGGCAAGCCTTTAAACTAGCCAAGGGGGGAGGCACTGAAAAGGAGAAGGGAAATCCTACCCCCCCCGAAAATCAAGGTAGTTAGTGAGGTAAACACCAAGACAGAGAAGTTGATAGGGAGATGGGCAGGGGTAAATTGAAAAAAAGACAAAGGCTATCAATATAGGCAGATCACCGGATGGAACTAGGTGCTTAATCTAGGGATTGGGCAAAAAGGGGTAAGGCCATAAAAAAATGGAGGATAATGAGTACCAATGCCAGTAGTCTAGGTAACAAGCTCCCTGAACTGGTGGCTTTGATGGAAGAGGGATGTCTGGATATCATGGCAGTCACAGAAACATGGTACACAGAGAACCATGACTGGGATGTCAACATACCAGGGTACACAATCTACAGAAGGGACAGGGAGGGTAGAAGAGGAGGAGGAGTAGCTCTCTATGTAAGAGAAGGGATCAAAGCAATGGAACTAAAGGGTAAACAGGGAGGAGAGGAGGCATTGTGGGGCACCCTGGAGACTGGAAATGGCACCACAATCCGCACAGGAGTTGTATACAGACCCCTGTCTCAGGGGGAGGAAATGGACAAGAAAATGACAGAAGGCATCCTTAGGATGGCAGAGAAAGGGGAGATATTGCTGATGGGGGACCTGAATATGCCAGATGTTAACTGGAGCACCTTTGCTGCAGCCACATCCAAGAGCAGGGCCATTATCGATGCCCTACAGGGGGAATGCCTCAGACAGCTAGTGTTGGAACCCACTCAGGAGGGAGCAATCTTAGACCTGGTACTCTCAAATGGGGACAGAGAGAGGATCTCAGATCTAAACGTGGGTGGCCATCTGGGAACAAGTGACTACCAAACAGTGTGGTTCATGATAAACTCAGCTGTAGAGTCAAGCCATACAAAAGTGAAGGTACTGGACTTCAGGAGGGCAGATTTTGTCAAAATGGGAGCATGCCTCAGAAAAGCTCTAGCAAACAGGCAAGAAGGAGGGGTGGAGCAACAATGGGGAAACATCAACATTGCCATCACAGAGGCAACAAGCCTTTGTGTGAAGCAAATAAACAAATCAAAATGAAAGAAAAAAACACTATGGTTTTCAAAGAGGTAGTGGGGAAGGTTAGGGAGAAAAAGACAGCATTCAGGAAGTATAAGGAAACACAGATGGAGCAGGACAGAGAACTGTACCAGTTAAAGCAGAAGGAAGCAGGGAAGGCAGTCAGAATAGCAAAGACTCAAACCGAAGAAAAGATAGCCAATTCAGTTAAGAAGGGGGAGAAAACCTTTTACAGGTACATTAGGGAGTGAAGAAAGACAAAGGGAGGGATACTGAGGCTGAATAAAGAGGAGGGTGGGTGGGCAGAGAGGGACAGTGAAAAGGCAGTGATACTGAACAAACACTTCTGCTCAGTATTCACAGAGGAAGAGGAAGGGCAGGTACCTAATCCAGTCAATAGAAGCACTCTGGATGGGGGTCGATATCAGTCCTTTCACAGAAGAAAGTGTTCTGAAGGAACTCCTAAAACTGAAGGTGGACAAAACAATGGGGCCTGATGGGATTCACCCCAGAATTCTAAAAGAACTAAGGGAAGAACTAGTAACACATTGACTACCTTTTTAACAAATCATGGGATGATGGTGTGGTACCTAAGGACTGGAGGAGTGCAGATGGGATTTCCCTTCACAAAAGTGGGAGCAAGATAGAGGCAGAAAACTACAGACCTGTCAGTTTGACCTCAGTGGTAGGGAAAATGATGGAATCACTTCTGAAGGAAAGAACTGTTGAGTACCTAGAGGCCAGTGGGGTACAGGACCCAAGGCAGCATGGATTCACAGCAGGAAGATCATGTCAGACGAATCTAATTGATTTCTTTGACCGGGTGACCAAAGTAGTAGACCAGGGAGTGGGTCCCAGGGTGGTAGCCTGGGTAAAACACTGGCTGGACAACGGGATGCAGAGGGTAATAGTAAGCGGAATCCACAGTGAAGAAAGGGGGGTTACTAGTGGGGTACCATAGGGTTCAGTACTGGGTCCAGCCCTTTTTAATGTCTTTATAAGTGACATTGCAGAGGGACTGGAAGGAAAAGTATATCTCTTTGCAGATGACACAAAGATCTGCAACAGAGCTGATATACAAGGCTGGGTGGAATGGATGAGAAGGGACTTGGCAAAATTGGAGGAATGGTCAAATGTATGGCAGCTTAGATTCAATGCAATGAAGTGCAAAGTAATGCACCTGGTAAACAAAAACCCAGGGGAAGAGTACATAATGGGGGGTGAGATACTGACAACAGCAAAAATGGAAAGGGACCTGGGGGTAGTTATATCAGATGAACTAAATGTGGACAAGCAATATGAGAAGGGAGTTAGGAGGGCTGGGGGGAATACTGGGATGCATAGGGAGAGGCATCACCAGTAGAAAACAGGAAGTTGTCATCCCTCTGTACAGACAGTTGATGAGACCACATCTGGAGTACTGCGTACAGCTCTGGAGACCCTATCTCTACAAAGACATAGACAGGGTGGAGGCTGTCCAGATGAGGGCAACCAAAATGGTGCAGGGTCTGCATCAGAAGACATACGAAGAGAGACTAAAGGAGCTTAATATGTATACCCTCGAGGAAAGGAGGGAGAGGGGACATGATAGAAACTTTCAAGTACCTCAAGGGAATCAACAAAGTCCAAGAGGGTAGCATCTTTCAGAAAAAGAGATGTGCAAGAACAAGGGTTCACAATTTGAAGATAGAGGGGGGACGACTCAGAGGTAATGTGAGGAAGTATTTTTACGGAGAGGGTTGTGGATGCATGGAACAGGCTTTGAGGAGGTTGTGGAGTCAAAAAAGTGGGGAATTCAAGAATGCATGGGACAGACAAAAAGCAATTCTAGTGGCGGGTAGGAGGAAGTAGGCTGTTGGTTAACTAGGATCTGCAGCTTATCCATTAGGTAGGGAAATGGGCAGACTAGGTGGGCCAAGCAGTCCTTATCTGCCATCAAATTCTATGTTTCTATATATCCTCTGGACAGCCTGGGGGGAGCCTGTATCTGAAATATCCCCTTAAAATCAAAAGGGGCATTTATTTTTGTGTAATAGGTACCTAGATGAGAAGCTACAATTGTGTATGTGATGTATTATTGCTAAAATGTAAATAAAACAGTGTTTAAAAGATTTTTACTGTTGAACAAGAAAAGGAGCAGAGTCTGAAGTGGTCACCTGATGGACTCAAGGTATAAATAGAGTTCATCCTGATGTCTAAGTCAGATCAGTTGAGGGATCAGTATAGTAATGATCCAGGTCGGTGAGGTTTGAGAGCCTATTCCAACCTCAAGGACAGGTGGGATGAATACCCAGTCTGCATGACTCTAGCATATTTTCTGGAGCTGAACAGTGTATACAACTGTGATTTCACTTGATACTGCTATCTTTTGTTTTGTTTGATTTTATTATTTTGATGAATGAAGTCTGCTTTTTGTTATTCTAATAAATAATTGGCTTGGCATACTTGACCTTGCTACACCTTATACCTGTGTCTGTGTCCATCCATTTCCCACAGCCTCTTACACTGGTGTTAGAAGTGGGAATTGGTTGAGATGCTGCTACTAGCAGTTACTCGGCTCAGGATATCATCGATATCCAGGTGGACAGCAGATGCAACCAGCACAAGCGGACAAGGTCCTTACTAAGCCCAGCGGTGTCCTTGCTCGAACAATGACCGGGAAGTATGGGGAGACGCCATTGCCAGGTCTTGGTGACATCAGAAGGAAAATGGCCAAGGAGGAACAGGAGCTGGAAGAGCAAGGTGAGGAAGAGAGCTTTGAAGAATCCATTAAAGATGAGCCCCCTGAGGATATGCAAGGCTTGTTATGGTGGCTATGTGTCAAACAATTGGCTATAGACAAAGAGAGGTTGACTGCTAGAGAAGCAAAGCCAGATGGGTGGACACTTTGCGGGCTAGTCAGGCAGTGGGAGCTTGAAATTCCCCCTGCTGATGCCCCAAAAAACATCAAACTAACCACATTTTTGTAACAAAGATATTTTATGTCTGCTATGTTGTATTGTATATGTATGTTTGATTATGTTTTGTATTGTATGTATATAATATATGTGGGTCGCACCTGTAAAAGGAACTTGTTTCCAGTGTGCTTACCCATTAAGTGAATAAACAAACAAACAGATGAGTCCGATGATAAAGAAGCTTACCTAACAACATTCGAAAGGATAGCCCAAGCATGTGGATGGCCTGGAGCACAGTGGTTCATCAGAATGGTTCCTTGTCTATCTGGGAAAGCACAGCTTGCATATAGCCACATGAATAGTAGACAGGCCAAAAATTATGATGCTGTTAAGCAAGTGATCCTATGCTGGTATGACATTAGTCCTGAGACATACCGCCAGAGATTTAGGACTTATACATTTCATGCCACAGACATGGCCCATGAAGCCTTCGTGCGACTCAAAGAACTGTGTCACAAATGGCTGCAATCGGGACTGAAACCCCCCGAACAAATGCTAGAACTGGTAATCGTGGAACAGTTCGTAATGATTTTACCATCCGATGTGCAAGTGTGGGTGAGGGAGCACCGGCCAGAGACAGGAGAGAAGGCCATCACTCTTGCTGAGGACTACCTTGCTGCTTGAATAAATCGTCAAAGAAGACATTCTGGGACTGGTGCTACCCCACCCATGGTAAGACCCTTTTCATCTTCTCCTTCTGGGGGAAATGGGGGTAATAAGACATTTAAATCTGGAAGACTGTATAATCCTGATATAATATGTCAAGAATGTCAAGGCAAAGGACACATAGCTAGATTCTGTCCAAAGAAAAAGACTGCACTGGCTCAGTTAGCCTTGGCAAACTGGGGACATTTTATTGTTCCTGTGAAAATAGGAAATCAGGAAGTTCCTGGGTTAATAGATTCTGGGAGCAGGCAAACATTGGTGAGGGCTGACTTAGTGAAAAGAGATGTGAACAAGGGTCCCATGACTAATGTCATCTGTATTCGTGGAAATACCCATCAATACCCCCTTTCTAATGTGAATTTACAAATAAATGGAAATCTTTACCGGGTGACTGTTGGTCTGGTCCCACATCTTCCCGTCCCTTGGTCATAGGACATGATTATCCAGAGTTTCATGCCTTGGTAACCCATGAATAATGGTTTGTGTGCTGTCACCACCCAGACACAGGCCAAACAAGAAGAACAATGGGTATGACTGTTCCCTTTTGATGAGGACTTCTATGGGCCGCCAGGGAAAACCCGAAAAACAAAAAAGGGGGGGTTAGTGAACTACACCTCCCATATCGAGACCCAGGAAAATTAGGGTTGGAAAGGAGAGAGAGATCCTTTCTGCAGGTGGCCTGCCTACAGAACGGGTGAAAAATTAAAACAGGTATAGGAGAGAAAGAAAGTATGGTACTGCAGTAGTCTTAAATGAATATGGGTCCCAAAAGGGGGGGTTTAACATGTCCACTGTGACAAACACTTAAGCATTCTTGGAGGCGATGAAAGTAATGCCCTTGCCACTCATTGCAAGAGACATGCAGAGACCAATACACAACATGTTTTCAAATTCAATGGCATAAAGAGAGTGGCTTTGGGACCCCAGGAAGGGAATCTGAATAATAAGCTGATGGAAAGGGAGGCATACTAAATCTGTACTTTAGGGGCACTAACACTGCCTGGACTGAATGATAAAATTGATATTTTACCATTAATTTGGAAAAATAATAGAAAATAAGAGAGGAAGAAATACAGCATATGTGGTAGTAACATTGGAGTATTTTCTGTTTGCCTGTTGTATGTACTAACTGTATACCTGTTGTTCTTTTATAGGTAAAGATGGATTTAGGAACCTCTTACAGAAGAGATTCTACTTTTTTACTGATGCTTCTCATCAAATATTACCTTTTATTAATGGACTGCTTCTCTTGCTGATATATATATATATATATATATATATACATATATATATTGCACATTTGATAGCTAATTTGGTTTCTTGTATAATATGTCTGTATATTGCGACTGTCATTCAACATATTTTTAATGTTAACTAGCAAATTTCTGGTTTTTTAATTATTCACACTGTCACTTTAATAGCAGTATTTTTAAGTTGACTGTAGACGAGTGACTGCATCCTCCTGATGACGCACTATTTATTCATTTATTTATTTGCTTTTGTTAACTGGGTAAGCACACTAGACAGCCAAGTGCCTATTTTCAGGTGCGACCCGGGAGAGTTACAGGTAAAAATTCATACATAAACAGTTGAGGAATCGAGAAAAATACATAGGAATAACAGGCATTTCAAGGCTAGCTCTAGAACAAGGTTGGCACAGTGCAATACAATAAGATGGAACATACAGGATGTAAATTAGGAGGTGAACAGCAGTGTAAACAAAAACAAAGACAATGGTAAGTGCCTGCGGGAGGGGGGGAGGTGCCCTAGGCAGGGGGTTGAGTACTAGCTTCTCGACAGGTTACTGAGGAAGAAGTGCAAGTAGCATTGGGGCCCCCATCCAACCGGGCTGGGGGAGGAGAGGGGCACTAGTGTAGGGCTACGAGGAGCAGGGATGGGGGAGGAAGGTTTCAAGAAGTTCCAGAGGGAAGCTTTAAAGCTTGGATGGGAGGAGGTGGACTGAGTAAGCTCAGGGAGCGAGTTCCAGAGTTTGGGGGCGTATGTGTTGAAGGCCCGATCCCATAAGGGTCTTGAAGTTCTAGGAACCAGGCGTTCCAGGTTCATCCCAGATCTTAGGTAGTAGGATGGGGCGCCTAGTTTGAGGGGAAGGGCTAGGACTGGGGGGGTGCCAGAGCGGATAATGTTGTCAATGAAGTTTCCGAGTATGAAGGAGCGGTGCTCCTCCGGAGGAAGCCACTCCAGGCGGCTGTAAAGATCACAACGGTGGGTGAGGGGAGGGGCCGAAAGCGCAAAGCGGCAAACATTGTTGTAGGCCGTGTCCCATTTTGAGAGGCTGGATTTGGGAACTGGTGCAAATGTTATGAGTCCGTAGCAGAGTAAAGGGAGGAGGACCCCCCTAGCTAGGGCCAAGCGAGCGGCAGGGGTGAGGCAGTTATTGGCTCGATAAGCTGGCCAAGCTGCCACCATTAGTGGCCTTGCAAATGGTCACCGGATGTGTGAGTAGGTCAATTAGCAGGGTCCAGGGTGATGCCCAGATACTTGGCGGTGGTTACCGTCTCAAGTAGCGCCATCGGCCCCGAGGATTTGCCGAGGGTGAGCGGGGCAGGATTTTATTTTGTTCAAGGACCCAAACAGCATGGCTTGGGTTTTATTGAGATTGAGGGTGAGCATGTGGTCCCCCAGCCATGTTTGGATGCGTTCAAAATCGGTATTCAGTTGGGAATTTATTGTGGAGATGTCCCATGAGCTGGCCAGGAGGACAAGGTCATCCACATACAGGGTGGTGTGACCATGGGCAGTGACGGACGGTAGATCGTTAATAAATAGTGAGAATAGGGTCGGACCAAGGACGGATCCTTGAGGGACCCCACAATGGACTGATGAGAGGTTGGAGAGTGTCCGATTGAAGCTGGTGTATTGCTGTTGGTTGGAGAGGTAGTTTAGGAACCAAGCGTGGGCGGAGGGAGAGAACCAGAGGGATAGGAGCATGGCGCCAAGGAGGGAGTGATCAACCCTGTCAAAAGCTTTGGAGAGGTCCACAAAAATGGTTCCAGTGAGATTGCCTTGGTCAGCACCTGTCCTGATCAGTGAAGTGACTACAGCAAGGGCGGTGGACGTATTGTGCCCTTTCCTGAAGCCGTGCTGTGCAGGAGAGAGGATGTTGTAGTCCTGGATATATTGGGAGAGCTGGGAGGCGACGGCTTTCTCGAGGAGTTTGCTGGTGGCGGACAGAATGGCAATGGGTCAGTAGTTACAAGAATCTTTGGGATTCCCCTGTTTTAAGATGGGAACTACCTTGGCCACTTTCCACAGGTCAGGAATGATCCCAGTATTAAGGGAGGTGTTGAATAAGTGCGAGACGGGCCTGGCAAGGAGGTGGGCCCCCAGTCTGAGCAGTTTCGACTCGAGGCTGTCATGACCTGTGCCGCTGTGAGGAGAGAGGCCTGCGAGCAGCTTCTGGGTCTCCTTAGGTGCAACTTGTCTCAGTTGGAAGGGGGCCGGGGTGGAGTCGGGTGGGGCGCCGGGAGATTGGGGGCTGAGGACTGGGGAGGAGGGGCAGTTCAGAAAACATGGAGTTGAAGGTGTTTGCAATGGTGTGGGGGTTGTGCAGCTGACCCCCAACAAGCAGGTCAGTGACCTGTGCTTTAGCTGACCCCCCAACAGTATTTTTAATATTTTGCCAGAAACTCCTCGGGTTCCTGGCGGAAGACAGTAAGGCGGCTTTATAGAACTTGCTTTTTGCTGAGCGGGTGGCTCTTTTGCAGGAGCTTCTGAGGTGCCTCTAAGCCATCAGATCGTTATTGTTTTGGGAGGCCTTGTAGGTCACCCAACATTTGTCCCTGGCCTTCATAAGGGAGAATAGGCCCCCATGAAGCCATTTGGTGATGGTGCCCCTCACCCTTCTCTGAGTGAGGGGGGCATGTTTATTCTGAAGGGGGACAAACTTGGCTAGGAATAGATCCAAAGCTTGTGAAGGGTCATTGGAGGCAGTGACCCCTGACCAGTCAATTGTTAGGAAGTCAGAAAGGAAGTTGTGGGTATTAAATTTGGAGTAATCCCTCAGTTCAATCACTTTGCTAGGGATTTTTGGCTGTGAGATGCCCCAGACACAGAAGATAGGAGAATGGTCAGAGATGGCATTCAGGAGAATTCCTGAGGATATGATATTGGCAGGCCTGTTGGACAAGATCCAGTTGATAAGGGATCCATTGTTCCCCCGTGAGGAGAGCCTGGTGGGTTTGGTTATGACTTGGCTCAGGGCAAGGCCTGAAAGCAGAGGTTCGTACAAATTGCAGTTGGCACCCAACCAGTTAAGGTTGAAGTCACCTATTACTAGGATTTCGTTGGGACCCACTTTATTGCTGATGCTGTCAAGCAGGGAGGAGAGACCAGGCAAACCATCCTTGGGGGGGATGTAAGTGCATACCAGGTGAATTTTCTTTGTGTGACCCAGCAGGAGGAGAGCATGCAGGAACTCACATGCAGGAGGGTTGGTAGGTGAGTGGTCGATGGGGACAAGTTTAGGTGCGCCTTATAATGAGGAGCACCCGCGCCTCTTTTACCTGGTCTATCTCGTCTGAAGTGGTTATAGCCGGGAGAGTGCACGGGCATCAGATATATGGGGCTTAAGCCAGGTTTCAGAGGCCCAAGATATCCGGCAGCAGAGACGCCACGCTGTAAGCTCAGTTAGGTTGCGTAGGAGGCTACGTACGTTCAGGTGGGCAATTTTGAGCCCTTTAGGGGAGAGCCGGGGGTGGGGAGTTAAGAGACGGTAGGGTGGGTAGTGGACTAAGTAGGGGGGCCATACCCCTAGTGGGTCCTGTGAGCACAGGGAGAACTGTCATAATGACTGTGGAATAGAACACCTACTGTGGGACAGGGAGGAGGGAAAAATCCAGAGAAACGAGCTGAAAGTGTGGGGATTAGACCAAATATGGGAGTCAGCCACTTGGTCTGGGTGGCCTCCTTACGGGGGCAGAGCAGAGAGTGGAGCACCAAGTGTTAGCTAGAACTAGGGTGGAAAATGTGAGCGGCAGAGCTAGATTTAGGTGGGCAACAAATGGGAGAGAGTGAGCTAGGCTGATAGGGCGACCACTAGTGGTGAGAGAAAATAACCTGCAGATGGCAAACAGGGCTGATAGGTTATTTTCGGCACCACGTGACTCCCTACAGCCTATTTAACAGAGAGCCGACCAAGGGTGGTGGTGGGGGCGGTGGGGAGCTGAAGGCACAGCGTTCGGTGGGGCTAGTACTGATACACCAACTGGAGAGGCTCCAGCAGTTTGAATTCGGTGCCAAGGATTACACGGGGAAGCTGCGCCACAGGGGCAAGGGAGGCCAGGTGCAGGGCGCCAAACGAGCCGTTTTCCAAAAGCACACAATGAATTTTGATGCGCCTCAAGTCCACAGTCAGTCGTCTGGGAAGGAAAGCTCTGCTGGGCAGGGGACTGCTTCCTTCAAGGGGCTGAAATTACCTGGAATTGAACCGGCTAGGAGGTGTCCTGCAGGGCTGCTGGGGGAAGGCTGCTACCGAGCCCTCGCGACCGCCGAATCTCCAGGGGGTCGTCTGTGGAGAACAAGAGAAATCACAACACATTAATAAGGAAGGGGGAGGGCAGATTGCAGAATGGGAAACAAAGGGAATGGGGGAGCGAGGGGATTGGGCTTGGTGAGGGGCCGCTCCAGCAACGGGAAACCCTGATTGTCAGGCAGGTACAGAGTGGAGGTGGATGCTGCATTAACAAATAGCAGGCTGGGCTAAACAGGTCTGAATGCAATTCATAGCATTAAGTAAAGGGCACAGGCTAATATGAGTAACTAACACAGTGCAATTCAGGGGGAAAAAAAGAAGCAACACAGGTATTCAAGCAGGTGGAAAATAGCAAACATTTAAAGGGAAATTTCAATTAAGGAGACAAGCTGAGGAGGGACTTTCAAGGCGGCCTTCCCAATAAATTTAGCAATTAGAGTCTATCTCCACTGCTACGCCACCCGGAGAGGCTCCAGCAGTTTGAATTCGGCACCAAGGATTACACAGGGCAGCTGCGCCACAGGGGCGAGGGAGGCCAGGTGCAGGGCGCCAAACGAGCCATTTTCCAAAAGCACACAATGAATTTTGATGCGCCTCAAGTCCACAGTCAGTCATCTGGGGAGGAAAGATCTGCTGGGCAGGGGACTGCTTCCTTCAAGGGGCTGAAATTACCTGGAATCGAACCGGCGAGGAGGTGTTCTGCAGGGCTGCTGGGGGAGGGCTGCTACCGAGCCCTCGCGACCGCCGAGTCTCTGGGGGGTCATCTGGAATCAAACCGGCGAGGAGATGACCTGCAGGGCTGCTGGGGGAGGGCTGCTACCGAGTCCTCGCGACCGCCGAGTCTCCGGGGGGGGGTCGTCTGGAATCGAACCGGCGAGGAGGTGTCCTGCAGGGCTGCTGGGGGAGGGCTGCTACTGAGTCCTCGCAACCCGCCAAGTCTCCAGGCGTCATCTGGAATCGAACGGCGAGGAGGTGTCCTGCAGGACTGCTGGCGGAGGGCTGCTACCGAGCCCTCGCGACTGCCCAGTCTCCAGGGGGTCGGCTCGGTAGCAGCCCTCCTCCAGCAGCCCTGCAGGACACCTCCTCGCCGGTTCAATTCCAGACGACCACCAGGAGACTCTGCGGTCACGAGCGTGAAAACGGTTGAGGTTTGTAGTGGGGCCAAGCTGTATGCTGTTGGTTTGGAGCACCAATAAATCCTTTAGAACACAAATAGTGGTGCGATTTTTTGTTACTTCAGTTTACCACCTTTGGACCCACTCCTAAGCTACTCAGCTTGCTTACTAGTCTCCTATATGGAACGATGTTAAAACGCCTTACTGAAATCTAGGTAGATCATGCCCACTGCTCCATCCTTTTCTAAATCCTTTGTCACCCAGTCAAAGAAGTCTATTAGATTCATTTGACATGACCTCCCCCATGTGAAACCATGCTGCCTGAGGTCTTGTAACCCACTGTATTCAAGATATTCCACAATCCTCTCCTTCATACAATCATAGAATGTGACGGCAGATAAGGGACCATGGACTCACCCAGTCTGCCCATTTTTTTTTTACCTTCATTTTTTGATACAGATCTGCTTCTGATCAATGGCAGCCTTTCTTCTCCTACCTTCCTTACCCCCACAATTCCCTTGTGCCAGTCCCAGGCATTTGTGAACCCCACCACTGTTTTTGCTCCCACCACCTCCACTGGAAGGCTGGTGCAGGTATCCATCACCCTTTCTGTGAAGAAGTATTTCCTCACATCCCTCCTGAATTTGCCTACCTCCAGCTTCATAGCATGCCCCTTGTTAAGCAGTGATTCCATTAACTTTCCCACCACCGGTGTCAGGTTGACTGACCTATAATTGCCAGCCTCCTCCCTGCTACCACTTGTGTGGTGGGGCAACATCCGCACTCCTCCAGTCCTCTGGAACCACTCCTGTTTCCACTGAGCTGTTAAACAGGACTGTCAGAGGTGCAGCCAGTATTTCCCTGAGCTCCCTCAGTACCCTTGGATGCACCCCATCTGGCCTTATTACTTTGTCTACCTTTAGATTAGCAAGTTCTTTCAGGACTATCGCCTCCAAAAAAGGAATGGTGTCCACCAACCTCCTCCAAAACTTTTGTTACCTTTTTGCGGCCCCCTCCCCTTCTCCTTCTCCTGTGAACACTCAAACATATTTGTTCAGAATGTCCGCCTTTTCCTGGTCCCCCTCTGCACAGTCCCCCTTCCCATTTTTAACCTTACAATCCCTCCCCTAGTCTTCCTGTTTTCACATAAAAAAAATGTCTTGTCCCCGTTTGTTACCCCTGGGCTATTCTCTCTTCAGTTTGTGCCTTTGCGCTCCTTGCTTCCCTCCATTTCCCCTGCTATACCTCCCTGTCCTTCTCCCTCTGTGTCTCCTTATACCTTCTTAATGCTACCCTTTTAGCCTTTACCTTTTTAGCCACTTCTTTGGAGAATCACAGTGGTCTCTTTTTCCTCTTGCTCACTTGTCTGATGCAGTGGTTTATTGCCTGTACTATGCTACTATTTGTATTTGTCCACTTTTCCTCCACCCCACCCAGGCCATCCTCCCAAGCCAGGTCATCTCTGAGGCACTCACCCATCTTTATTAAATCTGCCCCCCTGAAGTCCTGGACCCTCCTTCTTGTGTGGTTCGATTCCACAGCCATCCTTACATTGAACCACACCGTATGGTGATCACTGGTCCCCAAGTGGCCTCCCACCTTAATGTCTGCAACACTGTCCCTGTCAGTGACTACAACATCCAGTATTGCCCCATCACAAGTGGGTTTACTGACTAGTTGCCTGAAGAACACCCCCTGTAGAGAGTCCAGGATGTCCCTGCTTCTAGCTGAAGCTGCTGCTAGAAGGCTCCAATCTAGATCTGGCAGATTGAAGTCCCCCACCAGCAGCACCTCCCCCTTTTCTGCCATCTTGCCTATGGCTTCCACCAGTACCTTATCTAATTCCTTCCCCTGTGCTGGAGGTCTGTAGATCACTCCAGTGCGAATAGTGGCTCCATTTCCTGTCTCCAGGGTGACCCAATGTACCTCTGCCTCCCCTGTATTCTCTGTTGTTTTTATACTACTTTTGACACTACTATTGCTCTGATATCAAAAACTCATAATGCTATCATTCTGACATCAGATCAAACCAGCAGTAATTAGGCTTATAGTGTATGGTGGAATGTTGTTGTGGATGGAAATCCATCCCTTCAACAACGTTGCACTGCAGTAGCTATGTCCTCATGGCTGTTGTGCTGCACTAGCTATGTAGCTACTGTAGCACAACGACATGGAACGCGCTTGTGCATATGCGTTACACAAACCTCCGCCTGTCAGGAAGCAACCGCAGTGGTGATAGCGAGAGCGAAGGAGAGTGTCACCAAGGGAAAGCAACTGAAAAGTAAGGACACAGCAGGGCAAATATTGTTGAAAAGGATTTGTTTTCCTTTAGACAGTGGATCATATACTATAAAAGACAATGTATGAGCCACTATCTACAACCAGCACAAGTAGCCATTTCGAGGTTGCCATGGTGACCAAGTCCTCTCGACCTATGCTCCCGAGGTTTAAACAGTCGCCATGGACAACCTCTTGGTGGCTACGCACATTTGTTATGGATAGTGGCCCATACTTTCTCCTCTATAAAGGAATGCTGTTCTAGGCAGAAATCCATCCCTGAAACTATGCTGTTGTGCTGCAGTAGCTATGTCATGTTACTGCTGTGCTGCACTAGTCACGTAGCTACTATAGCACAACAACATAGAACATCTTCTCATGCCACCTTTATTCAAACCATGGCACTCGATGAAGCGGCCATGGTGGGGAGAGAGCTGAACCCAGAAGAGAGTGGCAACCGAAAGAACCATTATGATCCCAAGCCCTGCGACAGTAAAGGAATTAGGGGAGCATAGGGTATCTTTTTTCATATGTGCTGGGCACAGGATTAAAGTAATGGTTGCCCATACACTAAAAAAGATTGTGTGTGAGCAATCATACACATACAAGACTGTGTTGCAATTGAGAGGTTTCCATGGTATCAAAAGACCTCTTGAGCTGCACTGCCGAGGTCTTCTGTTACCATGTAAACCCTTGATTGAAACACAGCCTTGCTGTATATAATCGCTCATACACAATCCTCTATGTCATTCAATTTCCAAACTCTTTTGACATCATAAACCACTCAAGCTTTGCTTTCATGGTTTATGATGCCACCAGAATCCCTCAATGGAATTACAGCCCTGTTACTGATGATTTCCTATTATTCTCTTTATTGTCTTTCAGTTCCAACGTCAGAGTGAACCTGATTACCAATGGAATGATACGGTACCCTGGGTAGTAGTAAGATGGTGCCTATGAATTAGTACATGTGTGCACAGTATACAGTGACTGTGATTGTCAGTTTTAAATAAACCTTTTGGCTCAGGCTGGAGCTGGAGAGGGGACTGAAGGTGGAAGCACTGTTTCTCTTGAAGAAACAGAAACCTCTTCTTTCCTTTCTTATCCCTGCAAAACATGTGCAGGGCCTTCAGATTCCTGTAGCCCTCTATAACAATGATCTATACCACTGTCACCAGTCTGTTACAGTAATCTACACTATAGCCACCTGACACCCAGACAGCTACTTGTAGTTCAATGCTGCCACTACCTTGCTGACTGCTAGGGTATTTCTATCTGGTTCTTATCCCACCACAGGCCACGTCTCACCCAGTGCAACTCCTTTATTTTAGGCAACAGAATCACCACTTTAGTCACTCCCAGGAATCTGTCTCCCTCTCTATATCAAACTGAGGTTACTTTTCTACTTGGTAGTCATGCTCCTTTGTAGCAAACTCCATATTGCTCAACAGAAATGGATTTACCCTCTCCCATAAAACACTGCACTGTCACACAGAATAGTAAATCTAGAAACATTTAATATTTGCACTATTACATTACAAAATATACACCAAAATACAAAAGGGATCAAATACACTAAGGTGTGTAAAATAAAATCAGTTTAAACAGAAAGTACAAACAGAAAAACCTCTCTAGTCTCCAGATTAAAATCTAGAAGACCTTACCCAAACTCTTGGGTTTCTCCATCTTGCCACTAAGGCCTGAGATACACAACACATTCTCTTTTCTTACACTGGAGCTTTGATATATTCTGCTCCCAAACTGAATCTAACTCCTGTACTCTTGGGAGTCGCAAGATGACCTTTTTGAGCCAGCCAATCAGTATGCTTCTTCTTGTTAGTCACAAGGGTTAGCCTCCCTTGGTCCCCTTGCTCATGAAGCAGGGCCAAACTAGTTTTGATGCACCAAAAGAAGACAGCACTCAGGACAAGAGTGGGTGCTGGAAAATAGTAAATACATAGTATTGATAAAGAAACCAGCACTCCAAACAGCAGTAAATTCAGTTCAAAATCCTTTACTGAGAGATTTGGTAAAACAAAGTACTTACAAACAGTCAGCTGAGTATTGCACACACAAAAATAGACATTGCAGTGACACTAAACAGAGCTGCCATGGGTGTTACTATTTCACTGTAACCCAAACACATGAGCTGGTCACTTTAATCACAATATCACTGTTTTATTGAATGATGTTGCACAGCTGTTAATCTGAGTATATTAAGACACTGAATTGTTACACAAGCCACACCTCCTCAGGAAGGGGTAACACACCCGAAGCGCCGCGGTGGAGCATACACACGTGTGAAGGTTGCAATTAGCACCATTGGCACTTTTTTTGTGTGCAATACTGAGCTTAATGGTTGTAAGTACTTTGTTTCATCAAATCTCTCAGGAAAGGATTTTGAACTGAATTTACTGCTGTTTGGAGTTCTGGTTTCCTTACCAAACTAGTTTTGAGTCTGGCAAACATAAATACAGAGCATCATGCCAGGCAGGAGGGTATCAAAAAGGGGGACACAGAACTACATTGCAACCAGATGGTGGGGGTGGGGTGGGGCAGTAAATAGGATGCACACAAATACAGTCCGTGTTAGCAGGAGATCCTAAAGGAGTGTCAACATAGGTACATTCCATCCAGGTTGGAGCTTTGTGGGGGGACAAAAGGGGGCTAGATGGAAATACAGGCCTTTTAGGCTGAAGGATAGCAAATGGAATATACACAAATACAGGCCATGTTTGAGGTGGGGAGTTTCCAAAGGGCTGTAAACATAGATACCTGCCAGCCATTGGGGGTTGCTGTAGTACAGGTCATCCAGGCCAGGAGTAGGAATGACTGGGCTAGGTCATGGGGCAGGTGGTAATGTCACATGGGTACTGGGGGGGAACATGTTTGCAAGGGTTGGCCATGCGCAACCTACATGCATCCCCTACCGACCTCCCTGGGTACGGAGAGCATGTCTGCGCTGTACCTGGTATGGAAGGGGGTCATCATCCATGGTAAGGGGATGAGCATGGGGGATCATGTTACATGCCCCCAGCCACGGTCCTGCAGGGTACTGATCCCAGGGAGAAGCAGGTCTCAACCTAGTATGTGTGGTGTCCTTGGTGTCCTGGGAGTCTTGGGTGCACCAGGCATTCTTGTTTCAGCACTGTGTGGCATGGGCATATGCTGTAGTGTCCGCTATGGAGTGACACTACTCCCACTGGACAGGCTGGGGCTATGGCTGGTCCTTGCAGTGCCTGCCACCATGGCTTCAGCCTCCAGTACAGTGGCACAGAGGTGATCTATGCAGGAGGTCATATCCCGGCACTGTAGATTGATGCTGGAGGCCATATTCTGGCGCAGGTCACATAGAGCTGCCATGAGCTCCACATGACATGCCTCCACTTGCTCTTCGACATGCTGCATGTCCTCATGCAGCATATGGCAGATGTATGTCAGTTCCTGCTGTGCGACACCCTGTGCCTCCATGACTGCCTGCAGCAGCTGCCAGTTGTCAGCCGCATCCCGCTGTCACCAGGGACTGTCCATTGGGACAGGGTCAGGCTGCATCCTCGACCACTGTATGGCTCAGGGCTGCACAGCAGTTGATGCTGAGGTCTATTGTGGGTGCTGCAGGCTGGCTGTGGTTGTCCTGGTGGGATGGGCATGGGGCAGCAGGGATGTGGCCTTGCTGGAGGATGGATCATGGGAAGCATAGTGGTGGCTGGCCCTGTGGTATCGGGTGGGGGTGAAAGGGCAATGGCCATGCCAGAGATGGGGTCATGGGGAGCACAGTGGTGGCTGCACCAGGGGCTATGGGGGGGCTGCACCACTGTGACCACTAGGCCTTGTGGAGGCAGTATAATGCAGTGGTTTAAGGCTCTGAGCTGCAAATCTGGAGACCTGGATTTGAATCCCACAGCCCCACTTGCATATACTGTGTGACCCTGAGCAAGTCACTTAACTTCCCTGTGCTCTCAGGTCGCACCTGTGAACAAGCTTTCAGCTTAGTGTGCCACCCTGTTAAACAATGGGGAGATAGCTGGGCCCCATTCGTATGGGACTGGTGGGAGGGGGGGCAACCATTCCTGGTCTGGGGCGGACCCCTCCAGTCTCCAGCCCTCAATGCAGGTGTCATCGTCCTCTTCCTCCAAATCCTCCTTGCTGCTGCCTGCCAGCTGGTGCAGACAGTAGGTGACAGGGGCAGCTGCCACCGGGATGGACCTGGGGCATCCTCAGCCATGTTCGGTACAGTGTGGTGTGCTGTTTGGAGAGGAGAGGAATGGACAGTTTATATAGCACTTAAAGTATACAGCTATGTGCCAACTGAAGCAACATGCATGGCTGGCATACTGTGACACATCACACACACTGTGTGTGCATTGCACTACCTATACCTCCTGTGTCCCTATGCACCACACACTCCTACACCAGTGAGCACACACACCCCATCACCATACAGCACACAACCCAGCACCAGTGAGCACACTCCCCAATACCTGTGAACATACACCCAGCACCAGTGAGCACAAAGTCCAGCATCACTGTGCACACACCCCATCCCCAAGGAGCACACATCCCAGAACCAGTGAACACACAGGCAACAACACATGGGGCACAGTCATGGACATGCACACTGATGGCTACAGACCGGGTAACACAGACACAGTAGTGTGGCCTACACCCAGTTTGTCATCCAGCACTGGGATATGCATGCATCCATGCATATGTACACACACATGGCTGACAGGACATCGCACTGGCAATCACTCACAAAGCCGACCAGGTCCTACTTAGCTCTTGCAGCCGCTACCCAGCACTCCCATCACATCCATGGGCCATAGGTTGGATGCTATGGTATTCTCTGCAGGAGCAAGGGTGCATGCAGCCTCCAATGCCTGTGGGCCCCCACCTGTGGCATGCAACCCCCTGTGGCACGTTGCTATGACCTGCTTTGTCCACCTCCTCATGCTCCTGAAGTGCTTTCTTACAGCTTCCATGTCCCTCTTGTAGCCGCTTATTGCATTGACCATGCTGGTAATCTCCCAGGCATGCTGTACCTGGGCATTCATGGCCTGCCTCTGGGACACCGCCTCCTCCTTGGTCATGTAGGCCTGTGCCTTTGCTTGCAATTCCTCCATGGAGAAGTGGTGGGCCCAAAATCTGTCAGTGTCCATCATGGTATCTGCTGGACTGGGAAGTGGAATACACATGACCGGGATATACACACTGTGGCACACAACTGAATGGCACTGTGGTGTAGCCCCCCTTGCCACGTAGGTGTCCCGGCAATGCATGTCCTAACACAGCAATCAGCCACCTGGCACAGGCCTACCCATGTGCAGACACAACCATTGTCCAGGTCATAGACAGACAGGAGTGGACATGGGCAGGGGTCCACAAGAACCTATGGCAGCCACCACTGAAGCATGTATGTAAGGGGGAAGTAGGCTGCTATTTAACTAGGATCTGCAGTTTATCCAATAGGTAGGGAAATGGGCAGACTAGGTGGGCCAAGCAGTCCTTATCTGCTGTCAAAGTCTATATTTCTATGGCACCTCCGCTGTCAGTGTGCAACATAGACTACAGTAGGAAGATGCCTCCACCTAGAAGTGACACCACCATCACTACAAATAGATGTCAGCAGCTGTCATCACCACATATCCAGGGTACCACTGCACACAGAATAAACACAGGGGTAATACTGGGTAGGAGTCACAGAAACGCAGTTCCACTACTTCTCCAAAATGTGTGACAGTTCCACCACCTATGTCATCCTAACCCACTGACTATTACAGGAGAGTTCCACCACATAGAAATCTGGATGTACGAGTTCTCCCAGCAAAGCATTTCCAGTGTAGCAGGACCCCCAGATCTACAGGGCTTCCTGTATTGTGCATGGAAATTAAGCCATCAACAAGGAAATTGTTCCCATGGACTTACACTGGTTATACAGGACAACTGAGTACTGTGGCTTCAGTAGTAAGTAATGGAAACTACGTGAACACATGGGACAATTGCCCTTGATGTACAGCACATGGAAAATGCCAAACTGATCAGGGAGCCATGCTGTAGACACTGCATACACCCAGTGAAATGCTCATCCATGTTCCTTTCTAGGCCATTTCACAGGACACCTACCTCCGACTGCCTACAATACAACTGGGGAATCTAGGTGGTGCACTGTGCTCCTTTGTATATTCCAGACACAATCAGGTATGCTAATGTATGCATATCTGCCAGTAATGACATGCAAATGTGGCTGTTTACTGATTGACTGCAAAACTGACACATTTGCATACCTCGACTGAATGCTGCAGTTTTGCCCACCACACAAACGTTAGTGCTAGTGTGCAGCTTTGCACTGCACCTGCACAACCTCGGGCCACAGCACAGTCATGACATCACTTGCTGCATATGATGTCATCAGACTGTGCAGCACTGTGCAATAATGGTGTGCTGCATTGCCCCGTGCATGGGCCATCTCATGCCTGGCACGTGCTCCTGGACAAGCCCCCTGCAGATGTGCATGCTGTGCAGCACAATGCAATGTTTCATGGTGCTACCACAGCAACATACTGTACAACACTACACAACACACCCACACTGCCCAGAACCTGGCAGAAGCATGTTACAAGTACTAGGCCTAGCAGTGGATAACACAATGTCAGGCAGA
Organism: Neoceratodus forsteri; assembly: GCA_016271365.2. Classification (NCBI taxonomy): domain Eukaryota; kingdom Metazoa; phylum Chordata; order Ceratodontiformes; family Ceratodontidae; genus Neoceratodus; species Neoceratodus forsteri. The sequence goes on along the minus strand of CM028134.1, from coordinate 751,902,078 downwards.
TGACGCAGGGTCATGCTGCAGTGGGAGCACAGGTGGTCCAATACCGAGTTGGCCAATTTGGTCAACCAGGTGGTGGCCAGAGAGGACCAGCTGCTGGGGGAGGTGGCAGGGTCAGACAGGCCCCATAGTGAGGTATGGGCATCTGTGTAGAGATGCCTCACATGAAGAACTGGGGTCACTCACATCAGTGACCAGTGCCGGCACCAGTTCAATGAGGCATGCTGCCTGCAGCAGCTGAGGGCAATGGTGGATGGTACCATGTCAAGGGCAGGTGGGTACAGATGGCTCTGTGTATGGTGTGTGTAATGGCCTCTGTGCAGGCCTGTGTCATGATAGTCTGTGATAGGGTTACTGTCCCCGAGGCACTAAGCACATTACCTGTGTGCCCTTGTTGTTACCCTCTGTACTATGGGACATGCCCCACTACATGGTGGCCCATATAGATGCAAGTGTCTGGGCCCACTGATCCATGTGATGTCCCTGTGCCGTGCACATGACAAGACCCACAGTGATTGCCTGAGGCATGCACTCGCCTGGGCTGCACGGTTGTGAGCCACAACAGTGACAGGGCAGCAATGTCAGTGTGCATGACAGACCCATGTGTAGTGTCATAGAATGTTATGCAGGGTCTGGCTGCTGGGTACAGTGACCTGGACATGTTACGGCCCATTGCTGGGTACAACCTGGAAGGGTGTCACATGTGTCCTACATGTAGCTGTGCTGGTAGTTGTCTCCATCAGGATGTGAATGTGGCCACCGTCTATGTCATGTGCACTGTCCATACTATGCTGCATGGGCACTGGTATGCATATGCCAGGTACAGCATGGAGTACTACCTTACTGCACAAGGGGTTCAGGCCATGTAGTGGCCACTGTGCAGGGCCACAGAACCCTGCACCCCCAGGCATTATGCAGGTATGCCTTGTCTAGCCTTGTCACATGCAACCTGGTGCATCATGCACACAACTGCTCACCATACTGTGTAAGGCCATGGAGCCGGCAAGTATGGATCTGTTGTACAGGAACTGGGAAGGTGGCAAGATGTGGCCACTATATGGGGTGGCATATGGTGTGCAAGGCCATACCTACCACAGGGGGATGTATCATAACCACTGTGCCTCGGCCATGGCATGTGTGTGGTGTCACAGGTGGCCACACAGGGATGTTGCAGAACTCCCCAGTTCTGGCCATCCGCATCATGCAGCTGTTGTAGCTGGTGCAAGGTCCAGGTGTATAGACATGCATACTTTGGAGGGTTTAAGTAATAGTGCACTGTATTCCACTGCAGGATGTGGCTCACACCTTCCTTTCCCTCCACTACAAGCCTCAACAGACGTGTCCAGGGACATGGATCAGCAGAGTTGCAGGGGATGACTGGCCCAGAGAATCGCTATGCCATGAGGGTGCTCAGAGAAGCACATCACGGGAGGGGCATCCATGTAAGTACCTCCCGTTGTGTGTTGCACGTGGGCTTGCATGTTCACATGCTTAAGTGCTGGAACAGGGGTTCCAACATACCGCTTCGACAGAGAAATTGTCGACATGTGGCGCAACGAATGTTACAATGTCGACAGGTGAAATTTTGCCTGTCAGACCACTGTGTCTTTTGTTCTTGGGGGGTGCACCCCTCCTTCTTAATATATCTAACTCTGCATCGGAGTTAATTAAAGGGGGGGTGAAGGATGGTGATAGGGTGAAATCTCACCCTCGGGTCCCTTACGGCGACAATCTCGAAACCTGTCGAGATTGTCGCCATAGGGGATTTTGCTGTGTTGTGTCTGCTGTGTGAACGGTATACCCTGGAACAGGTTGGACCACTATGGCCCATAGCTCTACCACTGTCATGGTAAGTAGGGCCTGGCTTATCAGGTGGTATTATCACAGCAATATATTACAATGGAGGACTATGCCCTGCAAGTGCAGCATGTGCTGTAAACTATGTTATTTACTAATCACCCACTGTGTGGGATGCAGGGTGTCAGCAGACTTGTGGCCAGTGACAGCCTAAGTATTATTGATGAGGTGGGCCAGAGCATGGCCTGCTGGGTTATGGCACAGTGATCAGATTTTACCAATGTTAATGATTGGAGAGCTGGAGGAGGGGGGATCATGGCATATGGAGATGGCGTCAGTTGGTCAGGGGTACTTACATCATATATGATACATCTGTGGGCCGGCCCAGTGGCACTGAGGGTTGAGGCGCTGAACACCACACCTCACTCCACGCCGGTGACCCGGGTTCGGGAGCGGACTTGGTCACCGGTGGGTCAGCAGAGGTGGAGAGGGATGGAGCATCCAAGTGACTGCTCTCCCTCTCCGGGGTGGGGGGATACCAGTTGTCGGTGTACTCTCGGCCCCTAGCAGAGGCTGGGGGCGGTGCACTGGCAACATGCATTGGGGACTGAGTTGGGGCACGGCGCGTGGAAGGAGCACTTGCGGATGCACGCGCGCTCCTTCCTTTGGCACCACTGCACGCCTTACTTGTGCAAGAGGCAGAACAGGGAAAATCATCCGGCGACCGGTCGCGGCAGCTTGATGGCTGTCCTACGGGGCACACAGGTCTGGGGGACATGGCCATATACTGGATCCTGACCAGGCATAGATTGGGGAGTCTCTCCACCACCCTGCAGGGAGTAATCCACGGAGGTAACAGGCAAGGGTCCCCAAGGGAGCTGGGGAGGCACTGGACAGTGGCTGGAGACTAGGATGCACAAAAGACTGGGGCAGACTGGGAGCCAGGTAGGGAAAAAAGGAATAAGAAAGATACATGATACATCTGTTTGAGACAACAATACAGGTTTGGGGATCTCACTCAAGAGGGTCTGGAGACTTACCCTTTACATCCTTGGTCCTGCCATTGTTTACACTCTTCCACCACTCATGTCTATGCTGTGCTGCATGCCTTTGTGGCTGGCGACATGTGTACATGTGTGGCACACCATGCAGGTTGCATGCCTGTTGTGGCTTCACCTCTGCAGATGTGTTATGTGACACTCACCCTGCACTTGGGGCATTGCCCAGCACTGACCTGTTGTGTGTCATGGTCTGTGCAATCTACTGCTGTGCACCTGTGTGCATTGTGCCCTGGCATGCCTTCCACTGTGCAGTGACTTGTCCCATGTCACTGACCAGGTGCCACAGGTAGTTACTCACAGTCCTGGTTGTGACCCTGTCAGTGTCAGTCAGGTCTGTACTGCCACATGCTTTGGACTATGTACGTGTGGCTGTCATCATGAGGTAGGCATTGGACACTGGAGTACCAGTACACCACTGTTTCCTGTCAGGCACATAATACATCACCTGTGGTAGTTCACTTGCAGTGGTGCCATATGCAGTGCGTCATATGCCTCTTTGGCTCACCAGAGCTCTGCATATGTAGGATGGGGTTGGCAGAAGGCAAGGCCATTGGTGAATGGTGCATGTAGTGTACCATATGTGATTGACATTGCTATGCAGAGGCAGTGGTGTTTAACCAACACAGTGATGACTAGGGTACAACTCCACTGTAGCTGTGTGGGACCATGCATACATTTGGGCTCTGCTGGGTCTTCGCAGGGCATATGTCCTGCACTGGCAGTATATGAGTGGCAGCCCTTTACCTAGGGCAGTGATGTTATCTTCAGGATGGGGAGGGTGTCTCCAAGTGGATCTGCATCCCCCACCAATGCTGAGCCAACAGGGGTGTGCATACAGCACCCTGTGTATGACACCACAGAACTCGTACGGTACTCTAGCTGCTGCACACAGTGCGGCATACTGGTGCCATCAATTGACAGCTGAGCTGTGTGTCACATGTGTATGGATGGTGCAGACCCTGCAGCTGACAAGGGCAGTGTATAGCTGTCTGATGTTTTATACACATCTTGGGCTATGCTGCATGGCGAGGGTGCAGGATGCAGGGTGTGTTTGTGTGCAGCTCCCTGCCCCCCATGGCCATTCCATGTCCTATGACACCCTGGCTTTGCACTGCTGTTGCTTGTTCTGCAGTTCCTTGTCTTGCATGCCTGCCTATGTTGAGTGTGCCTTAAATGGCTGAGTCTGTAGCAGCATGGCATGCCCATTGTTTGTGCAGTCCCCTATTGTGGGTTCCACCATGCTGTCTCTGGTATGCCACACCCATTCTTCTGTGGCTGTTTGACTCACTCCACTTAAGTGTGTTATGGCAGCCCACATGTTAGCTGGTTGTACCCCTCTTCTACACAGAATGGCACTCCTGTGTCCCTTGTCCTGGGTGCCCAACTGACTGAGTTCTTTGTCTTGTTCTCCACAGGTGCTCTTCGAGTGTTAGGTCTCCATCTGGATATGGTGGACAGGGAGAGATGGAGCAATCTCTTCTGGCGACAATGCCCTCCTCCAGCTGCTGGTACAGCAGGTAGAAGACAACACTGTGGCCATCTGGGAGCTCATAATGACTGCAGCCACAACATCCACCACTATCACCAATGACAGAGAACCCCTGATGTGGGGATGGCACTGGAAGAAGAATGGGTGTCACCACTGCATTGTTCTCCCCACATATGGGTGGATGCCCCTGTTTAGTTTTCCCCACACCCTGCGTTCTTCATGTTACTGCTTTATTTTTGATTTGTTTGACCTATTGCCTGTCTATTTTTGCTACATATGCTGCTGTGTCATGTGTCTGTCACTGGTGCCCTCCTCTCACACCCACAGCCACCCCACATTGTTCAGCTCTGTACCCAGTACACTAATCATGGCTGCACCACTGCATGACCCCATGTTCAGCACTATCCTCAGTGCTGTATTCAGAGCTGTGCTGCTGCACAGCACTGCGCAAGCACTAGCTGTTTACATGGCGCACAGTCCGCCCTATATTCAGAGTGTTTAGCACCAGCACAATGCCTCTGAGTATGGCATGGCCAAGTACCAGTGCAGATGCAAGCACAGCACAAATACTGCACTTGCACACACTTCTGAATATCCGGACCTTGAATTTCAGGCAAAGCAAAGTTTATTTATAATGTGAACTTTTCAAAAGGCTCAGGGTGCCGTATAAGGAGAAAATACAATAAACATGTAAAGATATAACATTTAGTAATAAATAAAACATAAATATAATAAATTTACTAAGACAGTAGGTAGATTTTACAATAAGCAGAATCCATAAAAAAAGTTCACTTTCTGACAAAAACAGTAGCAGTCACTTGGCAGAGAGTAAATTATTAGGTTGTAAAGATCAAGTTATTCAAATCACGGCTATATTCTACAGTCCCCAAATACCACCATCATATATTCCAAGGGGCTTGATAAGAGATGGATTTATGCTACTGAGAGATTCCTACACCTAGGGAGTGTTTCTCTCTTATAGACTGATGTGTAACAGGCTTTATTCTACAACCGTGAGCTTTTTAACTTACTTGCACATATGGGAAATATTAAAATAACTGCATAGGTAACCTTAATATTCCCCAATGAATACCCTTAAGATATGCTATTTAATGAAATAACCTCTGACAAAAAGACATTCATAGAATTTATACAAGGATACAAAATGAGGTAAAAGCAGATCCTGCTTCAGAAGAGGAACGACGCATCTCACCAGAAAACTCAGGCCCTGGATCTAGTCAGCAGAAACTGGGCAGTTTTGCGTTGAGTGGGGATGCAAAAAGGTTCAACTCTGGATGACCCCATCTGACAAACAGATCTTCTGTGACAGATGACAGAAGTTCCCATTCATACATGCTGGACTGAGTCCGACTGAGGCTGTCTGCCAGGGTGTTTGGCACCCCTGGGACATGGACTGCAGATAGAACCAGACTGTGTTCTAGCGACCAGTACCAAACTCTCATGGCCTCCCTGCATAGGGGACACAAATGTGTCCCTCCCTGTTTGTTGATGCACTAGACAACACTGAAGTTGTCAGACTGGAACAACAGCTGACCCAGGAGGAGATGGTTCTGAAAGGCCTGCATGGCATACAGGACCGCCCGCATCTCCAGGACATTGATATGGTGGGAGATTTTATTCTAGGACCAAGAGCCCTGAGTCTCAAAGGGACCCAGAAGCCCTCCCCAGCCCGAACCAGAGGCAGTCATGGTGAGGATCTGCTGGGGGAGGAGATCTGGAATGGAACCTATTGCAACAGGTTCAGACAGTCCATCCTCAATTGAAGCACCTTGCAGACTGGGGAAGAGACCAGCACTAACTGCTCTAACTCATTTGTGCTCTGATTCCATTGTACCCTGAGTGTCCACTGGAGGACTTGCATGTGCAGCCTGGGCAGTGGAACCATTGGAATGGCCACAGCCATCAACCCTAACAGCCTCAAGTATACCCTTGCAGGAAGATAACAGCTCTGGGTGACCTCCTGAGCCTGGGAGATAAGGCACTGCGCTCTGTTCTGATGCAGGAATGCCTTTCCCTGCATCGAGTCCAGAACTGCCCCTATATACTGCAGCCTTTGGGATGGGGTTAGGACCAACTTGGACAAATTGATGGTGATGCTCAGGGATAGAAACAGCTGAAGGGTTCTCTCCAGAGTACGATGAAGCTGTTCCCTGGATGGGGCCTTTAAGAGCCAATCATTCAGATAGGGGAAAATGTACAGTTCCTCCCTTCTGAGAGCTGCAGCTACTGCTGCTAAGCACTAGGTAAAGACCTGCAGTGCAGAGGATAAGCCAAAGGGCAATACTTTGAATTGGTAGTGCTCGGCCTGAAAAAGAAATTGGAGGAATCTCCTGTGTGGTGGAAACACCGAGATATGCAGGTAAGCATCCTGCATGTCCAGGAAGCACAGCCAGTCACCCTGCTTGAGAAGAGGCATCAGGCCTGGCAGGGTTACCATACGGAATATTTTGTATTGGACATACAGATTGAGGTCCTTGAGATCTAATTTGGGCCTCAGATCTCCAGTTTTCTTGGGGACCAGGAAGAACCTGGAATAAAATCCTGTTTCTTTGGCCCCTGGGCACTGGCTCAATGGCTTTTTTATGCAGATGAGTCTGTACCTCCTCCCGGAGAACAGACAGATGGACCAGGGGGTAGGTGGAGGGTACAGGAGGAATCTCTGGGGGCATCTCGATGAGTTCTTCAGTGTTACCCCTCTCTATGATGTGAAGAATCCAGGCATCTGAAGTAATGGTTCTCCATTGATTGAGATGGAGGGAGAACCTACCACCGGTCACCACCTCTTGGTTGGGAACTGGAAGAGGTGGGGGTCTGGCAAGTAGATCCAGTCACTGGTGCTGATCCGTCACCCCTAGGGCACTTTGCTGCAGCACCGGAGGGAGGGGTGGGCAAGGCGGAGGAGGCTTTTCTCTTGTCTTGGGGCAGGGAGGCTGCTCCAGATTTGTAGGACATCATGTAAAATGGAGGGTACTGTCTACTCTTAGGCCGAGTATGGTAGAGTGAGTGGACAGACTTAAAAGCCCTTCAAGATGCCTGTAGCTCATTTATGATGTCCTGCACATCTGGTCAAACAGCTTGGAGTCATTAAAAGGAGCATTGAGCACCTTTTGCTGGACATCAGCTGGGAAACCCGAGACCCTCAGCCAGGAGTGCCTACAAAGACAAATGCCTGTGGCAGCAGCCCTGGCACCTGTATCCAAAATATTGTAGAGGGCCCTCAGGAGGTGCTTGCTAATATCTTCAGCACTCTGCAAGCATTCGAGAGCCTTCTGTTTCTGGGAACAATCATGAAGGACCTGGGTCGTGGCCTTGCCCTTCTTCCAGATAGCATTCTGGTAGTTGACCATGTAGGAGAGGTAATTGGCAATCCTCAGCCCAAGGATGGAGAAGGCATAGATCCTCTTGCCCCAGAGATTAATCCCATGGGATTCTCTGTCAGGGGTGAGGGAACTGAGGTGCTTTGGCACCTTTGACCTATCATGAGCTGCCTTAATAACCACAGAATTGGTTTCTTGCTGGGCAGCATAATACAGCAGATCCTGGTGGGCATGATACAACTTATCAGCCCTGCGTGGTATGACTGGCACCATATCCGGCCTGTGCCATGGTAGTGGCATTCCTTAAAGTTGGCAGGATAGGAGGAATGACTGTGGGAGGAAACTCTGGGATCTCCAGGAAGTCCACCAGATCTTTCTGGTGGCATCATCCTCCTCTGTATGTAAGCCCATGATTGAGGACAGCTGCTTCATGGCATTGAAAAAGGTAGGGCCCTCTGAAGAAGACCTGGGAGTATGTTTGGCAGAGACCTCATTCACTGAGGAGGTAGTGGACCAGTCACAGGAAGGAGGCTCTCCTCTTCCTCTTCTTCCTCAGGTAAGATGAGGTCAGGATGGTACTCCTCCTCTATGTCAACCTGCTCCAGCTCAAGGTCTGACTAACAAGGGACCATCAACAGCCCACAGGGGCTGAAGTGATGACGATGGTGCAGATGACAGCACAGGTGACACAGGCCTCTACGCACCCCACTGATGGACCAAGACTGTAGTGAATTGGTAAAAATGTCATTAAGCTCGATGACAGTGGATTGCTGTGTTGACGGGGGGGGTCAACGACGCAGGGTGTGACAACCCATCTAGCAGGCCCTGAGAGCCACAGAAGACTGAAACGCAAGGACCTGGAGAAGCATCAGGCCTCAATGGGAGGGTCGTTGATGATGAGTCAGTTGTCCACAGAGTGGGGGCCGATGACCTGATGGTCAACGACCGGCCGCCCTGCACATTGAGTCTGGTGATCTGGTAGGAACAGAGATCTGGACAGCAGCAGAGGTCGGAGTGGCTGTAGCCAACAAAGTACCCCTGGATGAAGAAGAAGAAGAGGCAGTCGAGGAGTGAGAATGCCGCCAGGGGGAGTGAACCTGATCTCTGTCTTTTTTATGACTTTTCCCTGAGGACTTGTCTTGGGCCTTAGAAGTCTGGGAGCTTGACAAACCCACCGGCAACTGGGAAGGAGGGATCTCAGAGGACCCCTGCCCAGAACTGGCTACCTGTTGTTCCATTAGGAATTTCTTAAGAGCCTTTTTTTGTCACCTAAGGGTGGTTTGGTTAAACTTCTGGTAGAGCTCACAGTCTGAGATGTTGTGGTTAGGACCAAGACAGCAGACACAGAGGGAGTGTTTATCTGTAGAGGCCATTTTCTTTCCACAGCAGCAGCAATGGAAGAGTGAAGTAGGAAGATTAACTCTCAACATAAAGGATTGTAAAGAAATCTCTTTAGAAAAAGAGATTCTAAAAGGCTAAGTATAAAAAAGGCATAGGCAAAAATGACGTGAAACTGCGCCGGAGCTTCCACAGAGACCCATGTGAACAGAGTCAATGGTGGGAAAGAACTGAGGAGGGAGCAGGCCGCTCACGCCTTTACAGGGTTGGTGACATCGGCAGATGATGCTGGCATGAGCGGCCCCAATTATACTACTGAAAATCTTCCATGTGGATCTTGCTTCACTGATGGTGGAGTTTTATATCTCCCAATCACTGCTAAATCAAATGCAGGAAAGGGATGCCCTTTGGCACAGAGCCCTGGAGACCAGGTCACTATCTGACAGGCAGCGTTACCAGGTGGCCAGGAACAAATGCACCTGGAGCATCCGCAAGGCTAAGGCTGAATATTATCGGACTAACCTAATAGCCACAATGGACTCAGGATGAAATTTTTGGAAAAACCTAAAACAACTCATTGGGAAATCTGAAATTCCCCCCAAAAAATGTGCGTAAATGGGTGTGTCACGACTGATCCAGAACTCAAAGCAAATTCACTTAACTCCTCGTTCTCTGATCTCAGCTCAGTGCTCCCTGACAGTTTCTTTGCCCCAACCCCCCCTTGTAGCTGCCTCCAAAGTTCCCTCTTTTCATTTCAGATCCATCTCCCAATACAAGGCTGCCCCATTCCTTCTAAAGGCGATCAGCAACGACTCCCTGGACCTTAATCTGCAGAGATTAACTTTTAATGAGGTACTCCACCCACTCACAGCTCTCCTAAATCGATCCCTATCATTAGGTTGATTCCATGCAAAATGGAAAACTGCCTTTATTACACCCATTCATAAGAGTGGGGATCACACATCGCCGGGTAACTACCGCCCCATATCAATACTCCCACCACTCTCCAAAAACCTTGAAAAAATCATTGCCACACAACTCTCCGACCACCTAACCAAATACAACCTTCTTTGTTATGAACAAAATGGTTTCTGGAATAGCCACAGTACCACCACTGCTCTTCTGGAATTCACCAATGACTTACACACATCGCTAGATGCCGGTCAATTAGCAGGTGCGGTATTCATAGATCTGTCAAAAGCTTTTGACACTGTTCACCACTCACTGCTACTATCCTCCCTTACCCAACTCGGCTTGTCACAAGATGCCCTCTCCTGGTTCCGTGACTACCTTCCCGGCAGATTGCAACAAGTGAGAATTACTAATACCCTGTCCTCTCCCCTCCCAGTCACATTTGGGGTCCCTCAGGGATCCATTCTCAGTCCCCTGTTATTCAGTCTATTTCTCAACACCCTCCCAAGTGCGTGCACTGGTAAACTCCTCCTATATGCCGATGGTGCGGTGATGTTCCACACCCACCTTGACCCTACCACCCTCCAACTGTTGCTCCAGAAATCCTTCATGGAAGCTGAGTCTTGGTTCATTGACCACAGACTTGTACTCAACCACAAAAAAAAAAAAAAATGATGCTACTCGTCCATTCCAAAAAACAAGCACAATGCCCACCCCCTGATCATAAAAAATGCCCGTAATGAAATCCTGGAGCAGGTCACCTCTTTTAAGTACCTAGAGGTTACACTCGACTCAGGGCTTACCTATCATGAGCATGTCTGCCTCTTAAGCTTGGCTCTCAACACACGCATTGGGCTCTTACATCACTACAAACACTGCCTCCCCCCCAACGCCCTTAAGCTAACAATCTCATCATCCATCCTCTCGTTCATCGATTATTGAATCTTAATCTATGGTGCGGCTGACAACATAGCCCTAAATAAAGTCCAGTCTGCACTGAATAAAGCCTGCAGACTGGCCACCGGCTGTGACTGCCTGACTCACACTTGTACGCTCTACGCCCACACCAATTGGTTTAATTTCGATGGGCATCTGAAGTATCAGACCTGTCTCTTTGCCCAAAAAATCAGGACTGGTCTTACCCCGCCAATGGTCTCGCATCCCTACTGAAACTGGCTCACGTCACCAAAAATACATGCAACTCAGAAAAATTCCCCTTCCATGTCCCCCACTGTAAAACTTCGATGGGACAGAGGACGTTCTGCTATAGGGCTCCACTCTGGTCTAATACACTCCCCATGCCTATACTATCTGCCGTCAAACTAGACCATTACAAATCCCTCCTTTGGAACCACATCCTTCAGGAGGCTGCCTGTGACTGCTATTGCCCCCCTTATATCTGCCACTAGGCCATGTTCTTGGACAAAGGACCGATCTCTATGCTGGTCTTGCTGAAAATAACACTCTGATACTTATAAAGCTCTCGACTAGGCTCTGCTGGTTGCCCCAGTGGTCTAAGATTTGCTGTCTCTGTTTTAGTTTCCAACAACAATCATTGTAACATTTGTTATCTATTTCTACTCTATCTACATTGCCTTATGTAATTATTATGTAATCTACTGACATGGAGCCTTTGTAAAGGAGTCTCTGACTCAAAGGTTGTAAATTTCAATATGTACCAATAAATAAATAAATAAAATATGTGTGACCTGATGACTGAGATACCTCCAATGAAGATATGTTTATTATCACCTTTAAGGGCCTCCACTAAGTGGGTAGCATGATTGCTGGGTGACAAGGAGTTCTAGAGAATTGGTGTGGACACCCCAAACACTCTGTCCCCTAAAAACATCCAATGAGATCGGGGACCTGCTGACAGGCCCACTTTGGTAGAGGGGAGAAAGTAGATAGAGGTTTGAGGAGACAGGAGTTCACTGAGGTAGCCAGGGCCCAGACCATGTAGAAACTTGCACACTAAAAAGCATATCTTAAAAGTTAATGAAGCCAGTGCAGACTGCAGAGCACCGGAGTGACGTGAGAGATATTCCAGCCACCAGCCAGGCTGTAACACTTCAGTCCAGCTGCAGATGATGCATCAAACTTCCAGAAAACCCAAAGGAAAGAACACTGCGGTAGTCCAGCCTCGATGTGACAAAGGTATGGACTACCATCACCAAGCTCCCGGGCAGTTTGATCCAGGCAATGTTACACAGGTGGAAAAAGCTGACACCTTATATTTCAATATCAGCTTGCAGTCCACAGTCCATTCCAGATCCTTAACCACATGCACAGTTCGGAGCATCATGCCATTTAACAATGGCAATATGACATCCTCCACTTGTCATTGCTGAACCACAGGGACCAGGTTTGACAATCATTCACCTCTGTCTTCCCTAAGTTGAGGTTCAACCATTGGGGGCCATCAAGTCATTGATTTCCTTAAGACACTGACCTAGCACAGAACTCATATTTCTCCTGTCAGTTGCACAAGGCAGGTACAACCGAGTATCATCAGTGAAGAAATTAAACTCAACACCATATTGTCTTATGATCCCACCTAGTGGCACTATGTACATGATGAACAGAATGAAATGTATGCCCTCCACACTCACAAAGGTGATGTCCTCTTCCAGGTTCTCGGTTCTCCCCAGCCAACTGTCCTGTCTGTTTTTCTTATACACCTTAAAGAGCCAGTGTACTGCCTAAAACTAATATTAGTTTTTAAAAACAGTCAACCATTCCCTTTTATATGTAAGGTCATTTTTCTTTTCCATTTGGTTAATATAAGATTATTTACTTGATGTTAGTAGGTGTGATGTGTGGGACAGCACTCTGCCTGGCAGCTAACAAATCTATTTCTATACCACCCATTACATCATCAGCATTGTGGCCTCACTGACTATGACATCGCTTCTTCTTAGGAACAGCCACTCGGTGGCTGTGAGGTCAGTCACCTGTGATGTCACTGTCAGTCAGATCACAATGCTGATGATGTAGTTGGGGGAGGGGGGGGGATAGAGACAGACATGTCAGCTGCCAGGCTAAAAGCTGTTCCACACATCTAGCACAATATTACCACACAGGCTTCCTAATGAGCAAAAGGAAAAAGGAAAATACTTCTGAAATAAAAAAAAAAGTAATAACTACTTCTTAAAATTTGTATAATTTTCCTGTCTGCCTGTTTTGGATCCATTAGCTCTTTAGTTTTCATTTCGAGTTCTTTTTCTTTGTACCCATACCTTTTATCTGCTCCAACACCACCACTCTGGCACCTCACTACCCTTACCTTTTCTACTTCTCTCTCTTTCTCCCATTTTCCTTCTTACTAGCCTCACACTCTTTCTACTGTAGGACTTCTTTGGTACCCTGTTTTGCATGGTCCCTGTTTAAACTCCTGCCTTATTTTGTTGCTGTTTTGTTATACCCACTATTTGCAATTTGTTGTACAGTATTTGTATTACTGTATCCGTTTACTGCATTTTCCTCTATACCCTTTATTTCCCATTTATCAGATCAGTAGGGCTTTCCTGGTAAAACTTTTTAATAAATTGTTCAGGTAATGCTAAATTTTAAATTAGAACTGCTATTTTGCAGGTAGTCCCCAAATGATAGCAACTTAGAGCCCCCCCCAACCATATAAGGAAAGAAATCATCAATAAATGTGCAGAAATAAATTTTTCAAATACAGGACTGCTCTCTGGTTTAAAAACAACCTTTCCCCCCCATCTACAGATCTATAAATTGTCAAAATCGGGGGTAACTGTAGCCCTCTGTGCTTTTTTCTCCTAAATGGTGAGGGTAGTACATTTGAATACAAATTCAGAAAATCATATCAAAAACTCAGTAGGAAGAGTTGCTGTTGTCTCGTCCCAAAACAATCTGAGGGCCTCCAGTCCCTCTTTGTTGTGAACATTCGAGTTCAGAGATTCAACATCAGGTGTGAACAGCCATCATTTTATCAATTTCAAGATCCTCAAGTACTGTGAGGCTATTGGTTGTATTCCTGGTGTACTGTATGTAGACAGGTCACACACAACTACTTCAGAAAGCAGTCCACAAGCTGTAGTAAGGGCTTTGTGAGAGAGCCTATACCAGAAATAATTGGGATTCTGTAACCCTTTATGAATTTTCAAGAGGAAATATAAAATGGGCCTTATAGGACCATCCCTTATTACAAATGTTCTAACCTGCTGGGAGATAAGATTGTTAGTGTAGTCGGTTTCTTCCGTCTCTTTATCAGTGATCTCCATACAACACAAGTCAGGTCAACAGATGGTATTGTTATAAAGTCACGTCAGTTTGTTGTCATCTATCTTCATTACATAGAAACATACAACTTGATGGCAGATAAGGACGGCTTGGCCCACCCAGTCTGCCCATTTCCCTTTCTGATCGATTAACTAGAATCTGCAGCTTATCAACAGCTTACTTCCTCCTACCCCCCACTAGAATTGCCTTATGCCTGTCCCATGCATTCTTGAATTCTCCCACTGTTCCTGACTCTACCACCACCTTAGAAAGGCTGTTCCATGCATCCACAACTCTCTCTGTGAAAAAATACTTTCTAACATTACCTCTGAGCCGTCCCCCCTCTATCTTCAATTGTGCCCCCTTGTTCTTGCACATCTCTTCTTCTGAAAGATACTACCCTCTTGTATCTTGTTAATTCCCCTGAGACACTTGAAAGTTTCTATCACGTCCCCTCCCTCCCTCCTTTGTGGTACATGTCTGTGTTTATTATGACAACATATTCCCCTTTGTCCAGGTTTTTTTTAATAGAAACATAGAAAATGATGGCAGATGAGGACTGCCAGGCCCATCCAGTGTGCCTGTATACCCTACCTTTAAATTAGCTGCCGCTGACCCTACTGGTCCCCGACTGCTGCCTCTCCTTCCCTCTCTAGGGAAAATTACAACAATCAGGAGACCAGGAACAGAACCCTGGTCTCCACTGCTCTAGCTGATGGTGCCTTAGCCCTCTGCACCACAGAAGCAGTTTATACTCTGCTTTATTAACATGCTTCAATGAAATACAGTACATTAAATGACATGGCAATAATCAGGTATCAGCAATAATAGTACTGAAGAAAACTCCATATTGTTGCACTTTGTCTATTATCTAAAATCATGTCTTTTTCAAGTTGTCTGTATGTTTGATCATTATGCTAGTGTTGGTAACATAGACTTTGAAACATAGAAACATAGACTTTGACGGCAGATAAGGACCGCTAGGCCCATCTAGTCTGCCCATTTCCCTACCTACAGGATAGGCCGCAGATCCTAGTTAACAAACAGCCTATATCTTCCTGCCCCCCACAAGAATTGCCTTATGTCTGTCCCATGCATTCTTGAATTCTCCCACAGTTTTAGACCCCACAACTTCCTCAGGAAGGCTGTTCCATGCATCCACTACCCTCTCTGTGAAATAATACTTCCTCACATTGCCCTGAACCGCCTCCTTCTATCTTTAAATTGTGTCCCTTGTTCTTGCAAGTCTCTTTTTCTGAAAGATGCTACCCTCTTGGATTTTGTTGATTCCTTTGAGTACTTGAAAGTTTCTATCATGTCCCCCCTCTCCCTTCTTTCCTCAAGGGTATACATATTAAGCTCCTTTAGACTCTCCTCATACGGCTTCTCTTGCAGACCCTGCACCATTTTAGTTGCCCTCCTCTGGACTGCCTCTATCCTGTCTATGTCCTTGCGGAGATGGGGTCTCCAGAACTGGACACAGTATTCCAGATGGGGTCTTACCAACTGTCTGTACAGAGGGATAACAACTTCCTGTTTTCTGCTGCTGATGCCTCTCCCTATACATCCCAGTATACCCCCGGCCCTCCCTACTGCCTTCTCACATTGCTTGCTAACCTTAAGGTCTTCTGATATGATTACCCCCAGGTCCCTTTCTGTTTTGTTGTTGTTACTACCTCCCACCCATTGTGTATTCTTCCCTGGGTTCTTGTTTCCCAGGTGCATTATTTTGCACTTTTGCATTGAATCCTAGCTGCCATACGCCTGACCATTTCTCCAACCTTGCCAAGTCCCTTTCATCCTTTCCATGCCGCTTTGTATCAACCCTGTTGCAGATCTTTGTGTCATCTGCAAAAGGCATACTTTTCCTTCCAGTCCTGCTGCAATGTCACTGATGAAGACATTAAAAAGGACTGGACCCAATACTGAACTCCTGCGGTACCTCTACTAGTAACCGCCTTTCTTCAGAGTGGACTCCATTTACAATTACCTTCTGTGTCCTGTTGTCCAGCCAATGTTTTACCTAGGCTACCACCCTGGGACCCACCCCAGGCTGGTTAATTTGACTAATAATCTTTTGTGTGGACTGTGTCAAATGCCTTGCTAAAGTCTAGGTAGGCCATGTCCACAGCCCTCCCTGGTCTACTACTTTGGTCACCCAGTCAAAGAAATCTATTAGATTCGCCTGACATGACCTTCCTGGCCAGAACCCATGCTGCCTTGGATCCTGTGCTCCACTGACCTCTAGGTACTCAACTGTTCTTTCCTTCAGAAGTGACTCCATCACTTTCCCTACCAAGAGGTCAGACTGACAGGTCTGTAGTTTCCTGCCTCTGTCTTGGTCCCACTTTTGTGAAGGGGAATCACATCCGCCTTCCTCCAGTCCTCGGTACCACACCATCCTCCCATGATTTATTAAAAAGAGTAGCCAGTGGTTTCACTAGTTCCTTCCTTAATTTTTTAGAATTCTGAGGTGAATTCCATCAGGACCCATTGCTTTGTCCACCTTCAGTTTTAGGAGTTCTTCACAGAACCTTTCTTCTGTGAAAGGACTGGGATCGACCCCTATCAAGAGTGCTTCTGTTAATTGGATTAGGCACTTCCCTCCTCTTTTGTGAATACTGAGCTGAAATATCTTTGCCCAGTAGTCCTGCTTTTTCACTGTCCCCCTGCCCACCCACCGCTCATTCTATTCAGCCTCACTATCCCTCCCTTTGTCTTTCTACACTGCTGATGTACCTATAAAAGGTTTTATCCCCTTCTTAACTGAGTTGGCTATCTTTTCCTCAGTTTGGGCCTTTGCTATTCTGACTTCCTCCTGCTTTTCTGCCTTAACTGGTACAGCACCTGTCCTGCTCCTTCTGTGTTTCCTTATACCGAATGCTATCTTTTCTTCCTGACTTTCACAGCCACCTCTTTGAGAACCATAGTGGGTTTTTCTTCGCTTTGATTTGTTTATTTGCTTACACAAAGGCTTGTTGCCTCTGTGATGGCAGTTTTGATAATTCCCCATTGTTGCTCCACACCTCCTTCTAGCCTGTTTGCTAGTGCTTTTCTGAGGCACTCTCCCATCTTGCCAAAGTCAGCCCTCCTAAAGTCCAGTACCCTCACTTTTGTATGGCTTGACTCTGTAGCTGAGTTTAACGTGAACCACATTGTCTGATGGTCACTTGTCCCTCAGATGGCAACCCACTTCTAGATCTGAGATCCTCTCACTGCCCCCGCTTGAGCACGAGGTCTAAGATTGCTCCCTCATGAGTGGGTTCCAAAACTAGCTGTCTAATGCCTGCCACCTGTAGGGCGTCAAGAATGGCCCTTGTTTGGATGTGGCTGCAGCAAATGTGCTCCAGTTAACATCCGCATATTCAGGTCTCCCATCAACAGTATCTCCCTTTCTCTGCCATTCTAAGAATGCCTTCCATCATATCCTTGTCCATTCCTTCCCCTGACATGGGGGTCTGTACACAACCCTGTGCAGATTGTGGTGCCCTTTCCAGTCTCCAAGGTGACCCACAGTGCCTCCCTCTCCTCCCTGTTTACTCTTTTGTTCAGTTGCTTTTATCCCTTCCTTTACATAGAGAGCTACTCCTCCCCCTCTTCTCCCCTGCCTGTCTCTCCTGTAAGTTACGTACTCTGGTATGTTAACATCCCAGTCATGGTTCTCTGTGTACCATGTTTCTGTGACTGCTACGATATCCAGGCATCCCTCTTCCATTAAGGCCACCAGTTCAGGGAGCTTGTTGCCCAGAGCTTGGTACATAATGTTTCCAAAGCTTGTCTCTCTTTATTGCATTCATAGCATTTAAAATTCTTGACCATAAACACTTGTCAGAAAGCATGTGAGATGGACTTTGAAAAAATGTTTGACAGTCATGAATGCATATGAAGGCAGTCCAGAGCAAAAGCATGAAATATGCTGCTGCATATCATATTATCATGTTGGGGGACTAAACACAAACTTCAATTTGTGGGTATAGAGAAAGTGCACCAAGGGAGGAGAGGAGAGGAGGTAACTAAGATAAGCACCTTACTAAAGTGGAGACATCTTTTGTAAGACCAGTGTGTTCTGGATCTGAATTTTCCCATTCCAGGGTTAAAAGCAATACACGCATGACAGGGTGGTAGTTGTGCTGACACACACGCCTCGGTGGTTGGACACAGGCCACAGGCCAAGCACATCCAACACCCGAGAAGGGATATTATCCCAGCATGACACACACCCTGGTGTGCATTATTGCTATTATACAATGGCTCATTTACAGTTAGAATTAAAAAAATTAAATAAATACGTTTTTTAAATATTTTTTTATGTAATCTTTCAGTGTGGAAGCATATTTTCTTTTAAAAGAGTCCCTTTTACTATTTTTCCAGCAGGTGGAGCTGTTATCTGTTCACTGACAGTGTGAGTGTCTTTGTTTACAGTGCTCTCTCGCCCCCCTTCCCATATCCTGGCCCCACTCTGGGTAAACATAGAAAGTGATGACAGAAGGGGACCGCAAAGTCCATCTAGTCTGCCCAAGAACCTACCTGGTACTATTCCCCCTCCCCCCCCCTTTGCCTTTCTGTATGCTACCTTTATCTCCATCCCATGCATTCTTTAACTTGTTTACCATTGGCCCCCACTGCCTCCTTGGGTAGGATATTCCATGAGTCCACCACCCTCTCTGTACAGAAGAACTTCCTTGTATTACTCCTGAACCTCCCTCCCTTCAGCCTCATGTCATACCCACTTGTTCTCCCACTCTTTTTCAATTGGAAAAGCTCCTGAACGTTAATCTTATTTATACCCCTCATATATTTAAAAGTCTCAATCATATCACCCCTCTCCCTCCTCTGTTCCAGGGAGTACATGTTGAGTTCCCTAAGCCTGTCCTGGTATGCCATATGGTGCTGTCCCTGAATCATTTTTGTGGCCCTCCTCTGCACTGTCTCTTTTCTATCTATGTTCCTTTTGAGGTGCAGTCTCCAGTACTGTACGCAGTACTCCAAGTGGGGGCGCACCAGCACCTTGTAGAGTGGCAACCCCACCTCCCTCCTATGACTCATGATTCCCCTCCCAATGCAGTCCAGCATGCCACTTGGGGCTGTTTTTCAGTGTCCTCCACACACTGGAATACATTTTTGAACAGCTGTCTTTAGTGATGTTTTTCCTACGAGTGCATCCCCTCTACTTTCCAACATGCAGTTGCCTTTAGTGCCGCCTTTTCACACTGTTTACCCACTTTCAAGTCTTCTGATATAATGACCCCTAGGTCCCTCTCCTGGTTGGTCGAGGCTGGCTTCTCTCCTCCCAGGCAGTAATCCTCTTTGGGATTATTTCTGCCTAAATGCATGACTTTGTACTTTTTGGTGTTGAATTTCAGCTGCCATGTTTTCAACCACTCCTCCAGTTTCTTCAAGTCTGAAGCCATACTCCTCACACACACAGGGGAGTCCACTCTGTTGCAAATCTTGGTGTCATCAGCAAACAGACACACTTAACCTTCCAGCCCATTTGCAATGTCTGCTATGAACACACTGCAGAGTAGGGGACCCAGTACCGAACCCTGTTGTACCCCGCTGGTGACCTCCCTCTCACCTGAAAATGCCCCGTTTACCTGAACCCTCTGTGTTCTTCCTCTCAGTCAGCTACTCACCCACTCAACCACCTCCCTGCCCACCCCCACGTGGTCCAACTTCCTTACCAGGCTTCTGTGTGGAACAGAGCTGAAGGCTTTGCTAAAGTCCAGATAGACAACATCTACCACCACTCCATGATCTACCATCCTTGTAACCCAGTCGAAGAAGTCGACCAGGTTAGTTTTGCAAGACTTACTTGCCATGAACCCATGCTGTTTTGGGTCTTGCTGCCCACTGGATTCCAGATATGTTATGATTCTCTGTTTGAGTAGTGTCTCCATCAACTTCCCTACCACCGACATGAGGCTTACTGAATGGTAATTGCCAGCCTCCTCCCTGCTTTGTGGAGTGGGACCACTGTTGCCCTTTTCCAGTCCTCCTGTATGGTCCCACTCTCTAGTGATTTGTTGAATAGTTCTGCTAGGGGTGCTGCTAGTACACTCTCTAGCTCCTTGAGAACTCTAGGGTGAATCCCATCTGGTCCCATGGCTTTGTGCGCCTTTAAGCCTCACTCAAACTTGCTCCCCACCCAGCAAGTCATTTTTTTTTTTTTTTTTTACTGTTCCTCCTGTACAATTCCCCAAATATATTTATGTAGCAGAAGAAAAAGATTATCACCACTGACCAAGGGGAACACTGCCGTTCACGTGCAGAGGATGAAACCACAGCAAGCAATGGAAGTTTCAGTGGCAGTCCAACCTCCCCCTCCCCCAGACCCACTACAGGTAATGTCAACATTCAGTTTGTTTTTGGGAGGAAAATGTAAAATAACAAAGCCGGCTTTCAGAAGTGAATATGACCAGTATGGGCACATGTAGCAGGTGCGCCACTGGGCTGAGGAGCAGGGGACTGAAGCCAGTCTGAATGATGGCTTTTGTTAACATTTGATTTGAAAAGGTACAAGAAACTAGATATTTTTTCGGTCATAGGATAGAGGGAGGAGGGTAAAGCAAGGTTCCAGTGAATGACTTGGAGAAAGGAGCTGGGACACTGAAGGTGGCTTGTAACCAAAAATCAGTGAAGCCGACTGCTGACCGAGGATCACTGAAGCGGGGTTGGGAGTTGAAGCTGTGGTGAAAGTATTTGGACAGTTTGCTACTCCTTGTTGTTTAATCCCGAGCTGTATTTCAGTGAAAGAGGCTGCCGACTACTTGCCTCTGTAAAGTGAAGGGAAACAGCGATAGGGAGGAAGTCAGGGAGAAAGTGAAACTGCAGAGAGCAGCACTTTGTGCTTGACATTTATCGGTGTGTAGCTTCTGTGACAGTAGGAGCGTGTGCAGACTAACGTGTCATGTCTGCACATGTGAGAGGGTCATGTGTGTGCCTGGGCATGATACAGTGATGATATACTGGGAAAACATCACTGTCCCACGCACACACTGACCAATCAAAGCCCAGGATTCTTTCCTTGCCATTGTATTATTGCCAATTTCAGACAATTCCAGATACCATCCAGAATATATAGTAGAACTGAAAATTTTCACTGTAAAGATATTTTAACAGTGACAATTTTCATTCATTTTATTCATTTAATTTCCTGCCTTCACATATCCAAAATGGAATCCCTACTTACTGAAATTCTCTGCCCTGATGTCTGTGGTCTGAATTAAATGTTCTACTTGCTGCCCCCACACACACACACACACACACAGTTCTCTCTGAAAAGAAAACCTGACTGGATTGGTTGACTTTTTCAACCTGCCAATTTTCTAATCTTAATTCCAAGACTTGCTGAGTTAGTACTAACAACATTGTTTTAGTAATGCCCCGTAATGTATAACCGTATACTCCACCTCACCTGCTGGCTACTGTTGCATTGAGCAAGAACTCAGTCAACCCCCCCCTCCACACACACACACACACACACACACACACACCAACATGCACATGAAAAGCCTGACTGGACTGGTTTATTTTTTTAGGGCACCAGTCCACCATGTGATCCCTTACTGCTGAATGATGTTCTCCTGATTTCTAGATCTCAGCCTCCCTGACCATCATACTCACACCGTCCCTAATCCATCCTCACCAGCACAAATAGACTGAAAATTACAGCCGAACCATCACCAATACATAGATGTGCCCTTTTGTAGTTCTTTTATTTATATTTCTTTATTTCTGTTGTATTGCACTTTGTGGAATCATGTCTGCTTTCATAAAGGAGGTGCTTGGGAACTCCAGCAAACTTGCATGTGAGATGCAGGTATTAAATCTGTCTGGTTCAGTGCAGGACACGCTAGGAGCACAGAAAACAGCAAATTGAAGGTTCCCAATTGAAGCCCCCAAATTATGTAAAATAAATATTTATGATTTACTGATGGCCACTAGTTAGATTTTTTTCTCCTTAGAAACTCTGCAGTGAAGTAGGATGTAGCATTTTCAGGAGACAGGTGAGCAAAAATGGCAATTTCAGTGATCACCAGAATTCACTGGCCCTAGTCATTTGTGTCTCGAAAGGGAAACAGTGAGGACATTGGGCAATTAGTACACTTGAAGCAATTGGCAGCATACCAATGAGGCAGTCTGTAAGCAGAGCAGTGCATAAGACCCATAAATGGATTCGAGGAGAGAACTATCCCAAAGGTGTTTGCTTTCTATGCATCTCTCCAAACCACACACACACACACACATATATATATATATATATATATATATACACACACACATATACACACACACATATATACACTCTAAAGCCTCAACACTAGTGCAAGTGATAATGTGAGTACATATACATTACATCCCCCATACATTCCCTTACCTGGCCAATTGTGGGCAGTGGGTAAGTACAATATTGAGATTTTTTTTTAATTAAGCAAAAAAGTGGCAACCCGGTTTACATAGAAACAGACTTTGACGGCAGATAAGGACCACTTGGCCCTCCCAACCTGCCCATTTCCCTACCTATTGGATAAGCTGCAGATCCTAGTTAACCAACAGACTACTTCCTCCCACCCCCACTATAATTGCCTTATGTCTGCCCCATGCATGTTTGAATTCCCCCCACTGTTTTAGACCCCACAACCTCCCCAGGAAGGCGGTTCCATGCGTCCACTACTCTCTCTCTCCATAAAAAAAAATGTCCTCACATTGCCCCTGAGCCGTCCCCCCTCTTTGTGTTGGGGAAGGGTGGGGGTAGAATGAGGTTGAAGCTGTGGGACTAAAACTGAGCAAATTAATTTGGGAAGTAGTGGAGTGGATTTTAAGCAACTGGTACATTTTTTTATTTTAAAATAAAAAAATACTAGAACAAATTACAGATAACCCCATAATAACATGGTTGGCTCAATTTCGGGGTATGATCACATCACAAAACCATGCAAACTGTGCTCTTACAGTTTATGATATCATCAACACCCCTTAATGGAAATGTAGCTTGTTGTTGATGGTATCCACGCTATTGTTCTATTTGGTTTTCCTACGGAACTCGGTGTTCAGACTCCAAGACCATGACCATTTTCCCACTTTTTCAAGGTGTTAGCTGTGATGGGTTTTATCTGTGCAAAATCCTCTTGACCTCCAATGTAGTTGTACATTTATATGATGTACGGATTAGTCTCTGTTTATTTTATTCTCTTAGGGGGAGGGGGATGTGGGGGATGTTTTGTTTTAATACCTATGTTCTAACCAATTCATTGCGAGACTGATTGTAATTTCTATATATAGGTTATATAATAAAGCTTATTAAATTGCAAAAAAAAGGTGTTAGCTGTGAATATTGATTTCTTGCAGTTATGCGCACAAGGAAATTCAAATAACAGGGATAGTTGACTTTTAATTTATGGGGCTCCTTAAGTAAGAATAGCAGTAGTAACTTTGGTACTGTATTAAAATTAAACTGCTATGTATTGTACACTTCCCTTTAATAAAAAAAAATTATATTTCTTTCAGTAATGTTGATTTTTGAAGTATCTTTTGTGCATTCTTTGCAAACTGGACTGTGAACCTTTGTGGCTTCTTAACAATGTGGTTTCTAGTCAGAGCAGTCAAATACAAAATACAAGAAGCCATGTCTTAAAACTGCCTTAATGCCTATTTAGTGATGTGTGTATTCAAATATTTGTACAATCCTTTAAAAATGTTTTTTATAATCTTTGATGACCAGGAAAGGAACACTGAACTGTGAGGTCATTTCCAGGTCATCCAGGGGGTTTGTTACATGGACCCGTTGTATTGATGGGGTAATGCTGGCTATGACACAGTGGGGAATCCCATACTCTTACAATAAGTGTCAGGGAATCCTTAACTTCTACCTGGACAGCCATTAGAGATGAACAGAATGCACCTTGGCTTTATGTTTCATCTGAAGGATGGCACCTCAACGCTGCAGCAACCCCACCCCCGATGCTGCACTACCATGTCAGCACTGGGTATAAGCCCAAGTTCCTGGCATGGAGCTAGAACCTGCACACTTCTGATTTTCAGGCTCTAGAAGCAAGTGTGCAAACTACTAAGACCTTACACTGACAGTCTAACCTAGTGATTAGAGTACTAAACAGTGGCCAGCCCAGTGGTGTAGAGGGCTGAGATGCTATGGGCCTTACCTCTTACCATGCTGGTGAACCGGGTTCAGAACAAACTCGGGTCACCAGGGGTTGGCCAGGGAGGGAGAGGATTGAGCATCCAATGGACAGCTCTCCTCTCACGGGGCAACTCAGCTCTAGGCTGCCCCTGAGTGGAAGCCTGGGGGTAGTGCTGAAAGCCTGAGCAACACTAAGGGAAGGGCTGTGGTCCCATAGCATAAGCACACCTCCACGTGCGCGATTCTATGTGCTATGGTGGCCAGGTGGGGACTAAGAGAGAAAAGTGGAAAAATGGTTTGGTGCAGGATATATAAAGCCCTGCCCACCCACCTCCATCCCACGCCGTCGCTGGTTCACCTGGCCCAGTCTGGTTTGTGTTACTGGGAGAGGGGAGGACAGCCCTCCCCTTCCTGGCCCCACCACAGGGGTAATCCATGGGGGATTACAGGGCTCGGTGGACTGGGGGATAGGTGCTGGCTGAGAGGGGGTGGAGATAGGGCTGAGAGCCTGCTTGTGGCAAGCTGCTGGGGAAAATGGCAATATAGAAAAAAAGAAAAGAAAAAAAAAAGTACAGAACAGTGAACCTGGACCACAAAAATGGTTCTTTGTGGGCTCTGTGATATCCGATTTAAGACAATTCTCTCAGCACACAATTTTGCCTTGCTGAAGCGGAGGAGGAAAAGGACTTGGGGGGTCATAACAGACAGGGGCCTGAAGCATGAGAAGCAGTGTGTGGCTGCTGTCAAGAGGAATGGAAGAATCCTAAGATGCACCAAACATGGTGGTGGTGGGGGGTGACCAGCAGGGAAGGGGAAGTAATGTGACACTTCATAAGGCCCTGGTGAAGTCTCACCTGGAGTACTAAGTCTAAATTGCAGGTGTGCACACACAGTCACAGTTCAGCACATCTCCAGGCAGCATGACCTACTTGAAACAAAGACTACCAAGGAACACTGAAAGGAAAATGTTCACAAATTATAGATTGGAAACATACCCTAGCATGGCGCTAAAGTCACGGTATAACAATCCTGAAAAACTGTTAATAAAGAGTGTTTATGAAAGGTGGGTGGTTGGGGTGATTTATGTCATGTCTTGTTAGATTGCACTTGGTTTAGACAATATTGGAGAGGTAAATTCCTGCAAGATTCAATCCTGAGTAAGAGCGAATTCTAAGGGTACTTGTGACAATGGAGGATGACTCCTGTATAGGCAGAGTTTTGAATTATTTATATGATGTCAACAAAATAAGAAGAAAGAAACTAGCTTTGTACTGTAATTAATATTTCACACTAGTTCATACACCGTGATACCAAAATGGATGATTCCAGCTGTACTGTATGAAGACCCCGCTTTCATGTATATGCACAAATGCCTATTTGTACAATTATAATGACTATCTTTTATTACTTTTATGGTTTGTATAAATGATCAGTAATTTTAGAATGTCTTATTTATTTATTTATTTATTAATTAGCTTTTGGTAACCGGGTAAGTGCACTAGGCAAAACTGCCTATTTTCAGCACTTGTCTTGTAATGGTCCTTTTCCAGTCAACAAAAACTAAATAAATTAATAAATAAATAAAATAAATAAATCTATAACTAAATTAAATAAATATACTGAACAATAAACTTTTGAACTACGAACCAAAGAGCACTTACGGAGGACAAAAGTCATGATTTGCACACCAGTTGATAGTGAATGCAATGCTGGACTTTAAAAAAAGTAAAACCACGGAAAGGTATATATACAGACAGAAGCACAAGTGACAATCGCCACAGTGCTTGAACAATGCTAGGCCTTGAAGAAGACCTAGGATTGGTTAAAGTGCTGGCATGTTTATCTCTTGAGCTGCTATCTGTATGTAGACATGATCATGTTTTTACTTTTATTAAAGTTCAAAGTTTGTACTGCCAACCAAGTGGTATGCAAGTCATGTTTTTTAGCCTCTGTGAGTACTCCTTGCTTGTTTTTGTTTTGTCCCATCTGGAGTACTGCATGCAGTTCTGGGTTCCTCAATACAAACAGCAAACTGAGGCAGGCAAGAGGGTGCAAAGCAGGGCCAACAAAATGATCAGAGATATGGAGGATACAGGCTATGAGGAAAGGCTGTGTTTGTAGGTACTGTGTTTATTGCACCATGCACTTATCACTGCTAATTTTTTTCAGAAATTCCAGCTCTGTGTTCGCCCCATTCTATTGGCATAAAACGCTAGCTCTTTAAACAGCGAGTATTTAAACTCCATAAGCAATGGGGCAGATACCTCTGAGGAAGTGTCAAGGATAACACAAAATGTCAGGAAGAAGAGAACGCTAAATGTGACCTGGTTTGGGATCACCTTTACTTACTTACTGAGCACAGTCTATGCACCGTCACAATAGAAAAGTAAGTTGCTGTGCTTAGAGGAGAAGTGCATGGTTCATATGGGGAGTGTGTGCCTTATTTTTTGTGACTTTGAATTTTGTTCATGAAAGCACCACTGGCTCCCTGAAAGTGGCCCCTTAGCGGACAAGAGTGTTCTATATGCCATCATTCCTAACTGAATTAGATGGCAGAGTTGGATTGGAGAAGATAAAACATTGTATCATAGCTGAATAGCTCAGAATTTAACTCCCACAAACATTCTGCAGCAAGTTGGGAGTTAAGGGATCTTTTCCTGTATATGAGGCAGTATAGCGCAGTGGTTTAAGGCTCTGAGCTGTACATCTGGTGACATCCAGCAGACCAGACCCGGGTTTGAATCCCACAGCTTCCACTTGCATTCTGTGTGACCCTGAGCAAGTCACTTAACTTCCCTGTGCTCCCAGGTTGCTCCTGTAAAAAAGCTTTCAGATTAGTGTGCTACTCCTGGTTAAACAACTAAATAAAAAAAAATGTAGGCTCAATTAGATGATGTGACACCTTTTATTGGACCAGCATGGTAAGTAACAATGTACAACCTTTCACCCACATAGGTCCCTAGGCTGAGTTAGTATACTATAAGTGCTAGGTCAACTAGATCAGCTTATAGAAAGGCATGAGATTAGTCCCTGCTAGTTCAGCTGACCAACTAATGCTAGCACTAGGACATCAACGCTGTGTAAAAATGGATTCATAGATTAGTAACCACAAAAAAATGTGTTTCTCTGTTTTATAAAAGAACAAACATAAGCAAACCGCAGCATTATTAGACATTCTAGTGTAATATAATGCAGAGTATAAAGTAGCCTAATGTGCTATATGTCTGTCAGCCCTTCTTGTCTTCAGAATCTTTGCTACGCTTCACTTTTGTGTCTTAATCCTTCCAGTCACAGGTTATTTTCTGTATTCCTGGTTCTAACTCAACTATTAATGTAACCAGTTTAACTGTTTTCTTCTGCTGACCATAAAAAGCGTATTCATCATGTACTGTAGCTTCTCTTTCCTTTGATTATTTTCATAATAGTATTGGTGACACTTGCATTTTAACAAATATTTTTGTTTTCTACTGATACAATATATTGAAATAAAGTCAAATCCATTTGTTTGAGGTCATTTCACAAGAAAACCATTTTTTAGAGCGTCATCATTTTCGAGAACAAAGCTTGTACTCCCAGTGTAATGGGCTTTTCCAGAAACTTCCACAACAACTGCCTTGAAAGCACCACATTGGGTCTCCTGTGGAAAAGAACACAGAATGTTTACAGTATTTGAACTAGTTTGTAGAAATCTGAGATTCTGCCATTTTGATAAAACATTTCTTTTTGCCTATAACACCTGCAGTAATCTGACTACTACAGCAGTATTGGCAGTCCATGGAAAGGTATTTATGCATGATAGCTATTCAAGTTTCTACCGCAATAGTTGAGGAAGTCAGCTTTTTTTGCTGAAACCATACTAAGTCATCTCCGTTTATGACCCCACTTCTCACCACATGTTCTATTGAAACATTCAGTGCCTACAAAACATATAATTTCAGTTTTATGTTTAATCCAAGAGGTAGTGAGTCACACACAGAATATAAAAGTGTCCTTTTTTTTTTAAATTACAAAGTGTAAATTTGCCAGTCCATCGACGCAGTAGTAGTGCTACTGCTTGCAACCTGGGTTTGGGAATGAGCCTGGGTCATCAGGGCCGGCCGCAGGGGTGGGTCGAGCATCCCAGGAGACACTCTCCTTCTCCCGGGGGGGAGAGTGCGGTGTCCCACTACAGCACTGCCACCTGCAGAGGTGTGGGTGATAGGGTGCGCAGGACACTGGGAGGGAATGACACATCTTGTTGCATATCGTGTGAGCATGCCAACACACACTCACATTGGGGATGATGTCCCAATGACAGCATCTCTACAAGGAGGGCTACATGACAACATGAGAGGGGAAGATAGGGGGAAAAACCGCTGGCTAGCAGGATGATCACCTACCCTCCGCAGGCCCTGCTCCGGTGACCCATGCACCTCCCAGGCATCTGCATCCATTGACTGGCAGGTCAAGGGACTCCTCCACCCCCACCCTGCCATGGAGGGCAAGACGTGGAGGACCCAGGAGAGGTAAGTTCAGGGAGAAGCTGGGTGATGGGCAGGGTAGCTTGGTGGGAAGGAGGGCCAGCCAGGGGAAGGAGAAAAAAAGAGTACATTTTTAAAATAAAGTGTAAATTTATTAGTGTCAGTGGCTCTGTAGGCAGCACTCTTGCCTCTGAGGCCGGAAGATCAGAAGGTTGTGGGTTCTAACCCTACACTAGGTATTTGGGGTAATATCCATAACTAACACTGTAGCAAAGTGTGAGGGGGATGCTGCACTGTAGAGGTGATGTCCTTCAGGTGAAACATTAAATCAAGGTATCTTCTGCCCATCTCTTGTCACTGTCCAGGTGGAAGTCAAAGATCCCATGGCACTTATTGAAGGAGAGTAGGGGAATTGTGTTGGTAATGAAACACAACATATATTGCACGTAAGAAAAATAACCAGCCTCACATCAAATATAAACCCTTATTAGAAATGTATTAAAGAGACATCTTGTGAAAACTGGAGAGTACACACAAACAAAAAGATTCAACAAAGTAGATACAAATGGAAGGAAACATACATTCAGGCATTAAGATTGGTTGAGAATAATAAACCAGTTAATGGGAGAATCAGTATCTTACCCTCTTATCCTTATCATCTTGCCTCAGTGATCCAAGGGCAGTACGTTCAGTAACACCAAACCAAATGGGGAGATAGCGGAGTCGCTGGTGTTTGAGATAAACATTGCAATGCATTAGTGATCTGATTAACTAAATCAATATAGTTTAGCAGTTTCTTTTGGAGAGAGAGAGGGGGCACCTGGCTGGGGTACAATGCAGGTCCAGTTTTTGAGGCATTTATCCCACCCAGGTACTCTGTAGTGCACTGCCTGAGGAGGGAATACAGGTGGGGTGTGGCCATCTGTTTTAGATCCGACTTGAAATTCTCCGTGTACCAAGTGGGGTCTACTTCATTGTTTGAATGCGTTGCTGTGCATGGGGATCCAGTTGCAGGTTGCAGGATCCTCCTCATTTATCGTCCTCTGAGGCACGAGGGGGAATTCTTGCATGAAGTCGCGGACTTCATCACTGACATGGTGTTGGAGTTGCCCAGATAGTTGATTCTGGGGTACTTCAATGCCTGGGTCAATGACAAACTCTCGGATTTTGGAAGTAACTTCCTCCAGATGATGACATCACCGGGCCTTGCACAAGCTGTTGCTTCTGTGACCCACAGCTACGGCCATGCCTTGAACCTAGTATTCTCACTGGGGCTTGAGATCACTGATCTCAAGATTGATCTGGTCTCTTGGTCAGATCACTGTATGGTAGAATTCTTGTTCAGAGCCCCCCGTTAGTCCCTCCCCTGTCGAGATGGTCTGCTACCATCCTTTGAGGGTACTGTCCCCAGAGGGACTGTTGGCTGTAGCAGACTTTTCTGGTGTGGATGCTGCATGTGCGTCGGGGCTGGACATGGAGGTGGCAGCATACAATAATGCTGTCACTAAGGTGCTTGATGCCACTGCACCAATCCACATATGACCCAGGTCTTCTCACTTGAGATCCCCATGGTTTGATGGGGCTCTCAACGACATGAAGACCAGGGGTCAGAAGCTGAAGCACTGCTGGAGGAGAACCAGGTCCCTGGATGAGAAACTGGCTTTGAGAATTCACTACGGTGAATGACAAAGGGCAATCAACCATAAGAAGGCAGAGTTCCTGTCCAAGGAGACTGCTACAGGAAGGACCGACCAGTTCTGCTCTTTTGGACTGTAGACAGGCCACTCCATCCAGCCTGCCTGCTGCCGAAAAGAACAGCTTCAGTTGCACAGTGCGAGGAGTTTGTGGAGTTCTTTTCTCACAGGGTGTCCTCTATTCGGACTAGGATATCTCCAGTGGGACAAGATCAGTGCTACAGTATAGAGCCTGGTATGTACAGAAACACTCTGGTTATCTGGGATGAATTTCGGCCAGCGGGGGTGGCAGAGGTCATCGAGGTAATCTCGAGACTGCAGCCCACTTTCTGTGAACTGAACCATGGCCCGATGTGTCCCTTAGTGGGATGTGCTGGGTCCGTCAGTCCAGTGTTCGCTGAGATTACATAGCTACATAGACAGTGTCGGCAGATAAGGGCCTATGGCCCACCCAGTCTGCCCATTTGAGCTTGTAAGTTCAGTTTATGTTTTCCTAGAAGTCTGTTGCCCCTTACCCCTGACCTTCAGAATTCCTTTATGTCTATCCCATGTATTCTTAAATCCCATGATTGTTTCAGCCCCCACCACTTCCTCTGGCAGGGTGTTCCACTTGTCCACCACCCATTCTGTAAAGAAATTCTTCCTCACGTTTCCTCTGAATTGCCCTCCCTCCAACTTCATCCCATGCCCTCTAGTCCTGGAACATCTTTTTCGCTTAAAAATAGTGTATTCCTGCACCCTGTTCCTCCCTCTAAGATACTTGTATGTCTCTATCATATCCCCTCTCTCTCTCTCTCCTCTCGGATTGTCCGGTGTTCATTCTCGGAGGGGCATTCCCCCCTCCGACGCCTTGAAGGAAGTGTTGGTGAGGCCCCTACTGAAGAAACCATCTCTTGACCCTGACATCTTAATGAATTATCGGCCTGTTTCCAATCTTTCATTCTTCGGGAAGGTAATGGAGAAAGTGGTGGCTTTGCAGCTTGAGGCCCACCTGATGGCTTTTGACATCTACAAGTCTCCCCGGTCTGGATTTAGGAGAAAGCATAGCAGTGAAACAGCATTAGTTAGGGTCCAAAATGATCTCAGGGTGAGAAACACAGGAGAATGGTCAATTCTTGTTCTCCTGGATCTCTCTACAGCATCTGACACTGCAGACCACATAGTGGTGCTTGATCACCTTAGAGAGCTTTTTGGACTCACCAGCAAAATCATCAGCTGGTTTGAGTCTTTTCTGACAGGCAGGACACAATAGGTAGTGATGGGCAGTTTCTCCTCCTGCCCGAAGCTCCTGACTTGTGGAGTTCCTCAGGGCTCGATCTTGTCGCCTGTGTTGTTTGCGGTGTACGTGGGTGACATCATTAGGTGTTGCAGTCTGGGTTTTCACTGCTCTGCAGATGATATGCAGCTGTACATGTCCTTTACCCCTTGGACATTGGACGCTGTGAAGGTGCTAAATAAATGCCTATCTGAGATCCAGGACTGGATGTCCTCTACCTGGCTGAGGTTTAACCTGGACAAGACAGAGGTAATGGTGATTGAGTCTAGGCGTCGGCGGGATGTCGCCACTGGAGCAGGAACAGGGTTGTTCCTGGGTGCCACCTCACTGGTGGTGGCCACTAAGGTGTGAAATCTGGCATCATCCTTGATGACAGTTTGACACTTGATGCCCAGGTGTCTTCCGTCATCCAGAGCATTTTTTACCACTTAAGGAAGGTCACCCAGATTAAACCCTTAATTCCACCTGATGACCTGCCCACACTGGTGCATGCTCTATACTTCGGGGTCAGTGGAGATAATCTCTGTCGACTGCAGCTGGTGCGGAATGTGGTGGCCAGGTTGTTGATGGGCCTTTTGAGGTCCGCTAATATAACCCCAGTCTTGTGTGAACTGCACTGGCTGCCAGTCAGGTGGAGGATTGCTTTCAAGATGGGCTTGCTCACCTATAAGGTCCTACATGGCTCCGGTCCTGGCTATCTGACTGACCACCTGACACCTGTCTGCCCTGTGTGCTCACTCTGTTCCTCCACGGAGGGCCTCTTAATGATTCCCAGGTTGTGGCTTAAGATATCTGGAGAGCACTGCTTTGAGGCTGCAGGACCAGTCCTTTGGAACTCTCTGCCATGGTTACTAAGGGAGGCTTCTTCTGTGGAGATTTTCAAGTAAGGCCTTAAGGCACACCTATTTAAGCAGGCATTTGATGTCCTCTGAATTTTAAGGGGTTTTATAGTTTTATTATCTATTATTTGTATTACGTTAACTATGATTTTAATTGTTGCAAATTGCTGTAACTGTTGCACCTTTTTGTGATGCGTCCAGAACCTCTGGGATTTGGCGCATTAGAAATAAACTATTACTTACTTACTTAACTACACCAGGCTTGCCACAAGTTATACTTGCAAACAGTACATATAACCCTCAAAGTGCTGTCATGAAATTTCCTCCATCTATTGTGGAAGATGCCTAGTACTACGCTATCATTGCAGACATCAGAAAGAGAGGTTCCTTCCAAAGTTTGACTAGAGTAGTCCAAAAAGTGCAGGAGAAGGGGCACTCAAATAAAAAATGGTCTTGTGTTTCTTGAACTGCTGGACAAAATTCTCAGACATACTCTCCACCACTGCTTTGTATTTAAAAAGACCCTTTAAAGGAAAACTGTCCACAACAGTGGAGGCAATCACCAGGGCTGCCAAAACACCCAATTACAGCAACGTACATGATTCAAAATAAATGCAGCTAACCTTTCTCT
Source organism: Neoceratodus forsteri (assembly GCA_016271365.2). Classification (NCBI taxonomy): domain Eukaryota; kingdom Metazoa; phylum Chordata; order Ceratodontiformes; family Ceratodontidae; genus Neoceratodus; species Neoceratodus forsteri. The sequence goes on along the minus strand of CM028134.1, from coordinate 751,868,857 downwards.
AGTTATTTAGCTTCTTAATAGTTCTCCTGGATGCATCATGTCATGCCACCGCACCAGAAGATGGAGTGTGCCCCAGGCATCCTGTCCTGTGCCGGAAGGCTCGTACAAATAATGAGCGAGGCATATCTACACCGGAGAAAAAGAACTATTGTGGCATGTAGAGGTATGTTAACTGAACCTCTACAGCCAATTCCCGGTGAAAACGGAGCCATGTAAGGTACTTAAAATCATTCGTAAAGTTGCAGCCCCGAGTTCCAGCATGCGCAATAGCACTTAGTGCTCTGAGTTCGGGCATGCAAAGAGCGATCTTTTGTCAGAGAGCGACTGAGATTTGAAATTGAAAAGAAACCCTCAGATGAAGGACTTTATTTTCTCTGTTTGTACTGCCTTTGTAAAGAACTATCCTGAACAATTTTATTATTTTATTGTTATTGAAAATAATAAAGCGCTATTTGCAAATTTTATAACTGTTGCTGGTTTTCCAATGCTTCCTGATCTATGCCTCGATGACAGGCATCCCTGTCTGCCACCCCGGATCACTATTGCTGCATGTCCTAGATGACTGTTAATGTTAACTATAGCTACTGCTGCAGTACATATGTAAAGAACAGGTAGTTATGTAGTCCTTTGCCAAATGCCTTCTTCTGGGCAACAGCCAGTACATATGGAGCGTATCCATGATACAAAAGCAGTCAGTATTCTGTATGTCAGAAGTGTAAAGAACAGGTAGTTATGTAGTCATAGAAACATAGAATTTGACGGCAGATAAGGACCGCTTGGCCCACCTAGTCTGCTCATTTTCCTACCTAAAAGATAAGCTGCAGATCCTAATTAACCAACAGCTTACTTCCTCCTAGCCCCCACTAGGACTGCCTTATGTCTGTCCCATGCATTCTTGAATTCCCCCACTGTTCTTGACTCCACAACGTCCTCAGGGAGGCTGTTCCATGCATCCACAACCCCCTCTGTGAAAAAATACTTCCTCACATTACCTCTGAGCCGTCCCCCCCTCTATCTTCAAATTGTGCCCCTTGTTCTTGCACATCTCTTTTCTGAAAGATGCTACCTCTTGGACTTTGTTGATTCCCTTGAGGTACTTGAAGTTTCTATCATGTCCCCTCTCCTTCTTTCCTCAAGGGTATACATATTAAGCTCCTTTAGTCTTTCTTAAGTATGTCTTCTGGTGCAGACCCTGCACCATTTGGTTGCCCTCCTCTGGAAGCCTCCACTCTGTCTATGTCTTTCTGAGATGGGGTCTCCAGAACTGCACACAGTACTCAGATGGGGTCTCACCAACTGTCTGTACAGAGGGATAATAACTTCCTGTTTTCTACTATTGATGCCTCTTCCTATGCATCCCAGTATCCCCCCAGCCTTCCTTACTGCCTTCTCACATTGCTTGGCCACCTTTAGGTCATCTGATATAATTACCCCCCGGTCCCTTTCAATTTTTACTGTTGTCAGTATCTCACCCCCTCATTGTGTACTCTTCCCCTGGGTTTTTGTTTCCCATGTGCATTACCTTGCACTTCTTTGCATTGAATCTGAGCTGCCATACATTTGACCATTCCTCCAACCTTGCCAAGTCCCTTCTCATCCTTTCCACTCCATCTTGTGTATCAACCCTGTTGCAGATCTTTGTGTCGCTGCAAAGAGACATACTTTTCCTTCCAGTTCCTCTGCAATGTCACTTATAAAGACATTAAAAAGGACCCGGTCCCACTACTGAACCCACCGGTACCCCCAGTAACCCTCCTTCTTCACTGCACCTATTTACTACTACTCCTTGCGCCCTGTTGTCTAGCCAATTTTTATCCAGGCTACCACCTTGGGACCCACCCAAGGCTGGCTAACTTGTGTATTAATCTTTGTGTGGGACGGTATCAAATGCCTTGCTAAAATCTAGGTAGGCCATGTCCACAATCCCGCCCTGGTCTACTACTTTGGTCACCCAGTCAAAGAAATCTATTAGATTCGTCTGACACGACCTTCCCATTGTGACTCCATGCTGCCTTGGGTCCCGTGCCCCACTGGCCTCTAGGTACTGAACAGTTTTTTCATTCAGAAGTGATTCCATCATTTTCCCTACCACTGAGGTCAAACTAACTGGTCTGTAGTTTTCTGCCTCTGTCCTGCTCCCACTTTTGTGAAGAGGAATCACATCTGCCCTCCTCCAGTCCTCAGGTACCACCCCATCCTCCCATGATTTGTTAAAGAGAGTAGTCAGCGGTGTCACTAGTTCTACCCTTAGTTCCTTTAGAATTCTTGAGTGAATCCCATCAGGCCCCATTGCTTTGTCCACCTTCAATTTTATTAGTTCTTTCAGAACCCTTTCTTCTGTAAATGGACTGGTATCACTCCGCCTTCAGAGTGTTTCTCTCTGCTTGGTTTAGGTACTTCCTCCTCTTCCTTTGTGAATACTGAGCAGAAATATTTGTTCAGTATCCCTGCTTTTCACTGTCACCCTCTACCCACATTCCTCCCTTTATTAAGCCTCAGTATCCCTCCTTTGGTCTTTCTTTGCTCCCTAATGTACCTATAAACGGTCTTATTCCCTTCTAACAGAACTGGCTATCCTTTCCTCGGTTTGGGCCTTTGCTATTCTGACTGCCTTCCAGCCTCTTTCTGCTTTAACTGATAAAGTTCTCTGTCCTGCTCCTTCTGTGTTTCCTTATATTTCCTGAATGCTATCCTTTTCTCCTTAACCTTCCCTGCCACCTCTTTTGAGAACCATAGCGTTTTTTTCCTTTGTTGTGTTTTGTTGATTTGCTTTACACAAAGGCTTGTTGCTTCTGAGATGGCTGTTTTGATCACTCCCCATTGTTCCTCCACCCCTCCTTCTTGCCTGTTTGCTAGTGCTTTTCTGAGGCACTCTCTCATTTTCCCAAAGTCAGCCCTCCTAAAGTCCAATACTCTTGCTTTTGTTTGGCTTGACTCTCTGGCTGTGTTTATCGTGAACCACACTGTTTGGTGGTCACTTGTTCCCAGATGGCTATCCACTTCTAAATCTGAGATTCTTTCTCCGTCCCCATTTGAGAGTACAAGGTCTAAGATTGCTCCCTCCCGAATGGGTTCCAATACTAGCTGTCTGAGGCATGCCCCCTGTAGGGCATCAAGAATGACCCTGCTCTTGGATGTGCCTGCAGCAAAGGTGCTCCACTTAACATCTGGCATATTCAGGTCCCCCCATCAACAATATCTCCCCTTTTTCTGCCATTCTAAGGAAGCCTTCCATCACTTCCTTGTCCATTCCCTCTCCCTGAGATGGGGGTCTGTATACAACCCCCAGGAGGACTGTGGTGCCATTTCTTGTCTCCAGGGTGACCCAGAGTGCCTCATCTGCTCCCTGTTTACTCTTTAGTTCTGTTGCTTTGATCCCTTTCTTTACATAGAGAGCTACTCCTCCTCCTCTTTTACCCTCCCTGTCCCTCCTGTAGCTTGTGTATCCTGGTATGTTGACATCCCAGTCATGGTTCTCTGTGTACCATGTTTCTGTGACTGCCACAATATCCAGGCAACCCTCTTCCATCAAGGCCACTAGTTCAGGGAGCTTGTTACACAGACTATGGGCATTGGTACTCATCACCCTCCACTTTTTGATAGCCTTACCCCTTTTAGCCCCATTCTTGTCCTTACTGCCTTTGCCTTTTTTTACATTTACCTCTGTCCTGCTCCCTAATAACTTCTCTACCTTGGTGGTACCAGGGAACTAGCGGGACAGATCAGGAGGACCTACGAGAAGGGTAGTGTGGTGATTGTGGGGGACTTCAACATGCCAGGAGTGGACTGGAGCATCCCAACAACCAGGAACGGAAGGGAGCAGGTACTGCTGGATGCCTTCCAGGACAGCTTCCTGCTGCAAATGGTCAGTGAACCAACCAGGTTAGGGAATACCCTTGACCTTGTGCTGGCAAATGGGGACTTTGTGAGAGAACTTACAGTGGAGGAACCGCTGTCAGGGAGTGACCACCACTCAGTATGGCTTACATTGATATGGGCAAGGAAGGAGTGGAATCTGGCACAAGAGTGCTGGACTTCAGGAGGCCGACTTTGGGAGGATGGGGAAGTGGTAAAGGGCACCTGGCCAGAATTCAATCTAGTATGGATACTAACCAGAGGTGGGAGCTCATAAAGCTGGGGATAGTGGAGGCAACCAAAACCTGCTGCAAAGCCCAGAGCAAAGGCTAGAGCTAAGAAACCGAGCTGGTTGAGCAAGGAGGTCATGGAAAAGGTAAGGAGGAAAAGAGCTGCCTTAAGGAAGTCACAAGAAAACAGGGAGGGGGGAGGACAGAGAGGCGACTTGACAGAATCAAGGAGGTGACAAGGGCAGTAAGGGAGCCAAAGCATCTATGAACTCAGGCTGGCACAAGGCATTAAGAAGGGGAGAAGGACTTCTTTAAGTACATCAGGGAGAAAAGGAGCTGTAAGGATCACCTAGTAAGGATTAGGAAGGAGGGGGGTTGGGTGGAAGCAGGGTACGATAAGGCGGAAGCACTAAATGAGTACTTCTGCTCAGTATTTACTAAAGAGAAGAGAGGGGTGACACCCAAGGTGGGAGAAATGGCAGACGCAGGGGGGGAAGTGGAGACAGATGGGGAAATCAGGGAGGGCAGAGTTCGAGAGGGTTTGAAGGCACTGAGGGTGGACAAGGCGCCAGGCCCAGATGGCATCCACCCCAGGGTACTGAAGGAGCAGGCAGAGGTCCTTGCAGAACCTTTGGCAGACCTATTTAATGCCTCACTACATTCGGGGTGTGTACCTCAGGACTGGAGGATGGCTCATGTGGTGCCCCTCCACAGGAGTGGCCCCAAGGATGAACAGGGAAACTACAGACCACTGAGCCTCGCATCCATTGTGGGTAAGCTAATGGAGACTATCCTGAAGGAGAGGCTGGTGGCCCTCCTAGAGGCCAAAGGACTGCAGGACAGCAGACAGCATGGCTTCATACATGGCAGATCCTGCCAAACCAACCTGGTCGAGTTCTATGACAGGATAACTAGGCAACTGGACAAGGGCCATACAGTGGATGTCCTGTATCTGGACTTCAGTAAGGCATTTGACTCAGTGCCACATGGAAGGCTGGGAAGGAAGTTAGTAGGCACAGGGGCGGGTGCACAGCTGGTGAGATGGGTAGGAAACTGGCTGCAGGGAAGGCAACAGAGGGTGGTGGTGGGTGGGGAGCTCACACCCAAGGACAGTGATGAGCGCGTGTCCCACAGGGCTCGTGTTGGGACCAGTGTTGTTTGGGATATTCATTGCAGACATATCGTGGGACATCAAGAGCAAGATCAGTCTGTTTGCTGATGATACCAAGGTTGGCGCGGTGGTGGATGACCTAGGGGGATGGCAGGGGTTGCAGAATTATCTGGCAAAACTTGAAACCTGGTCAGACACCTGGCAACTGGGGTTTAATGCCAAAAAGTGCAAGGTGCTGCATTTTGGGATGAAGAACCCAAGGAGGAGTTACCAGCTAGGGGGAGTGCAGCTAGCCCAGACAGAGGAGGAGAAGGATCTGGGGTGCTCATTACAGGGTCAATGAACAACTCAGCACAATGTAGGAAGGCAGCTGCAAAGGCCAACAAAATGCTGGGTTGTATTGCAAGGGGTATATCCTCGAGGAGGAGGTGATTCTGCTGGTATAGGTCATTAGTTAGACCACACCTGAGTACTAGTGCAGTACTGGCGTCCAGATTCGAAGAGGGACTTAAGTTACTGGAGGGTGCAGCGCAAGGCGACAAAGATGATCAAGGGGCTGGGGGACTTATCATACGAGAGGAGGTTGAAGGAGTTGAACATGTGCTCACTGGAGGAGAAGAGAGAGGGTGACATGATTGAAACCTTTAAATACATGAAAGGAATAAACAAGATGGGTACAGAGGGGCTGTTCAAAGTAAGGGAAGGGAGGGCCACCAGGGGCCATGATATGAGACTGGAGCGAGGAAGGTTCAGGAGAGAGATGAGGAGACACTTTTTTACAGAGAGGGTGGTGGCTGGGTGGAATGCGTTACCTGCAGAAGTGGTATGCAGTAGAACAGTGGACTGATTCAAATGAGGATGGGACAGGACAAGGGGGAGGGTTAATGAAGGGGAAGGGTGGAAGGGAAGGGCAGCTGCAGAATAAGAGGTGCTAGCTGTACATTCGAGCAGACTTGATAGACCTCTAGGCCTTTATCTGCTGGCAAATTTCGTATGTTCGTATGTTTACCTCACTAATTACCATGTTTTGTGGGGAGGCTGGATTTCCCTGATCCTTTTCAGTGCCTTCCCCCTTGGCTAGTTTAAATGCTTACCAATGAAGCATTTAAACCTCTCACCTAGGATTCTGGTTCCTTCCCTGGAAAGATGCAGACCATCGCACCAGTATAGGTCTGCATCCCTCCAGGTGGCTCCCCAGTCCCAAATGAAGCCAAAACCCTGAGCTCCACACCAAAGTAGTCCTTTGCCAAATGTCTTCTTCTGGGCAACAGCCAGGAGGAAGTCTGTGACCTGCCCTTGGGTGCCTCTTTCTACCAACTCCCAGACGGTAACTAGATTGTCAAGTATAGATCTATTTGGAATAGCACAGGTTTGAGATCTGGATAGCACCACCTCTGTGCTAAACCTTAATTAGAATCCAGGACAACATCTTTAAATCATTATTAAGAAGGTATAACTGTCTCCAATTCAGAATATCATTTTTTCCACTTTCTTAAATAAATAAATCAAAATAGCCTCATTTATAGAGCCAGGGACAGAACTAGTCATTAAGATGGCTGGCAGCATAGCCTCGAAGTTAAAGTAATGAGCTGTGAATGAGCTTGGTACATCTGACAGACCTGGATTTGATTCCCACAGCCTCTACTTGCATACTGTGTGACTCTGAGCAAGTCAATTAACCACCCCACTGCTCCCAGGTTGCCCCTGAAAACAGACAATTGTGCCAAGTGGGCCTTACCCAGTTACCAAAACAATACTAAATATATATGTATATATACATTATGCAGTGTGACCATATCATGGGCTGAAAAAATCCCAAACTACTTTACAAAATTTCTGGGGCAGGCCATCCCTACCAGTGTCTGTCCATGGATTCAGTGATTTGATGGGCTCTGTTACCTCTTGCACTACGATATAATAGACAAAACCAGGGACTTGGCCATGGAGTGCGGTAGCGCCCCTATACTTAGGGCTGAGCAGGGGTTTCTATGCTAAACCTCAAATTTTGCACTTTAATAACTTTGCAAATGTACAACAGATCTGCATGAAATTTTGCATGTGCGGTCTGGTGGGGCAGATCTCTTGACTTGCCAAGGTTCTTTTCCAGTGGGACGTGCAGATTCTGAGATGCAGATAGTGCAAAAACGTAAAAAATATATATTTTTTCATCACCTTGCACTCAGTTTGGAATTTTAGTCTGAAATTTCCCGGGTAGAAAGGGCTTGGCCCACAGATGTGCCTTTGGCTGGTTTGGTGAAAAAATATTTATCCATTCCAAAGTTACTTAATTTTGAAATTTTGGTTCCGAGTATGCTCAGAAAGCACTTCAAAATAGCTGTATGAAATGACCGTATGGGGCCAGAGCTTTTTCGTGAAGGAAAAATCATTTTTGTATTCTGCCATCTTGATTCTGTTTTTTTCATGACATTTTTTTTTTAATCCCAAAAGTGACATCCTGCAGCGAGACCAAGACATGTAACTTTCCCACCAGGACCACATTAGGTGGATTCTGCACTTAAATGTTCGAGAAAGGACCCAGAAATGTGTTTTTTTATACATTTTAACTCCTTTTTCTTGACTTGCATCTGCTTTTTTGTTTGGATTTAGTATGAAAATGTTCGTATGAACGAAAATATCATACAAAACTTTTTGTATAAACAAAAATAATAAACAAAAATTTTCGTTCGTGTGAAAATTTTCATGTGCTATTTTCATTCAAACAAACCTTTTTGTATAATAATTGCGTAAATACGAAAATTTTCTAAGTAAGTCCAAACGACAATATCATACGAAAATTTTGTATGAATCACCATCCCCATAATTATTTTATATTTCCCTGGTCTCGAGTGGCACCCCCCCCCTACCCTCCAATCACTGTCCCCATAATTGTTAGTTATTTCCTTGTGTCTAGTGGCTTCTCCACCCTCTGATCGCTGCCCCTGTAATTGTTAGATATTTCCCTGGTCTCTAGTGGCACCCCCCACCCTCTGATCGCTGTCCCCATAATTGTTAGATATTTTCCACAAGGATGGTAAAGGTGCCACGAGATTCTCCTGTCAGGGAGTTGTCCTGTCAGGACACCTGTGCTGCCCCACTCATTGCATTTAGTGTTTCTGCCACGTAAGTCACTTCCCCAATAGATTTACTATTCTAACACCACGCTGCCATGGACCACCACTCAAGTTCAATTCAGAGAAAAGAAAAGTGAGGAGCTGTTGTCTGGATTCAAACCCACAACATATATACCTTTTCACTACACCACAACGCTGACACAGCAATGAAGGTGAGCTCTTTAGCTGTAGAGGTTAAAACTGTGCCAGTAGGTTTCTGATAGGGCACTTTCCTGACTGGACAATTGCATTCCTGAGAGGAGAATGTCATTCCTAACAGGAGAATCTCATGGCACCTTTACCATCCCACCTTGTTTCCCTGGTGTCTAGTGGCACCCCCCACTATCTGATCGCCATACCCATAGTTAGATATTTTCTTGGTGTCTAGTCACACGTCCTACCTTCCGACTGCCGTCCCTATAATTGTTTGATATTTCCCTGGTGTCTACTGGCACCACCACCACCTTCTAATCACGATCTCTGTTGAGATTTTTTTCTTCCCCTGGTGTCTAGTGGCACCCCCCAACCTCCGATTGTCCTCCTGTCTAAAAATGAAAGAAAACAGTCCCTCAATGTCTTTCGTTTTTTTTAACCTGTAAAAAAAGAAAATGGTTCCTCACTGATCCACCCCCCCACCCTGACCTCCCACTAAGAACCCACCACCCTGCACCCCACACACCTTCACTCACCTGAACAGGTTCCAGAGTGAAGATCCACTCTCCGATTGACGACATATCTTGGTGTTGGAAAAGCCGATTGCTATACGAGAAAGCAAGGTAAATGCGGTTCAATGTATTTCAATGGGGTTTTCAACTCTGATACATAACTTTGACATTTTTGCACATTTTTACACCACATTTTTAAACACTGCCTTTTAGAGACCTCACCTCATGCACAATGGTGGTGGAATTATGCAAATCCAACCTGAAAGGCTATTTTGTGGTCCCTTGGCAAAATCACCTTTTCAATCAAATCAATCAATCAAAATCTTTATTTATCCAGGCGTACACCATTGAGCAAGCTCATCTGCAAGGTGGACCTGCATTACACAAGGTCATAAACGATACACATAGTCATACGTCAGTACAGGCAATGTGACAGTACATGGGAAGAAAAAAGAAGAAAAAACAATGTAACGGACAGAAAACGAATACACAGTACATATAGTCTCACATAAGTGCATGCAGTGTGAAATACAAGTGGGTAAAAAACAGAAAAAAACGCAAATTAAGTGAGCAGCACAGAACTGTGGTCCAAAAGGCTCAAGTTGAGTGGAACTAGTTATATACATAACAAGGTGATGGAGTGGGCGAGGGAAGGGACAGCAGGTAGAGTCTAAAGGTGTAGGGTGCAAAAGTGGGGATGGGGAGGGTGAGGGTGAGAGAGGGTTGTGGATGCATGGAACGGCCTTCCAGAGTCAAAAACAGTGGTGGAATTCAAGCATGCATGGGACAGTCATAAGGCAATTCTAGGGGGTTGGGGTAGGAAGAAGTAGGCTGCTGGTTAACTAGGATCTGCAGCTTATCCATTAGATAGGGAAATGGGCAGACTGGGTGGGCCAAGCGGTCCTTATCTGCCGTAAAATTCTATGTTTCTATGGTGGGGCAGGGGCAAAAAAGTTTTAGTAGTGGCACTGAGCCGAATACCCTTTATTACATTATGGCTGAGAGATGTAAAGGTTGGAGGCTTATTGTGTCTCTGACTATCCATGAGCATTAGCTATTTGGGATGACTGAGCTACGGTCACTGCTCTAAGGGAGCTAGATACGGACGGAAGCGTCAGCAACCTGGGTAATGAAGGTGCATACGATGACAAGATGGAATACTGGAGAGTTCGCAGTAAAGGAGATGACTTCGGGTATGGCTTAACCAAGCAGTTTCTGGGTCGTCGAGTGCTGGAGCAACTTCTGGGTCAATGACCGCTGATGGCCGTATCCTTGGTTGCTTGGGATGAGTGAGCTGCAGTCACAGCACTCAGGGAGCGGCATGCGGTCGATGGGCAGGATTTGAACATTTTCAACACCCTTGTTCATGTGGTAGGGTCGTAAGAAAGGTATGTAGAAAATCTGGGGTTAAAATATGAAAAAATGGCAACAGTATGTGCATGTGTCGAAATTTTGATATGCTCGCTCGTAACTTTGGCAATTTTAAGTATTTTGACCCCAAATTTTCAACATAGCTATTTTTTACACCACCACCTGAATGTGACAGCTGTCATTTTTTAAATCCTGCCCACATTATCTTTTTGCACCTGTGGCGTGGAATTGTGATGCTGTGGTGCGGAATCACATTTTTGGTGGTGATTTCAACATTTTCAGTAGCGGGTACATGAGGTGGGTAATAAGAAGGCTATGCTTGGTGGTGGGGAAAGTAATGGAATCACTTCTAAAGGAAAGGACTGTGGAATACCTCAAACCCAGTAGATTACAGGATCCAAGATAAGCATGGATTTACGGGTGGAGGTTATGTCAAACAAAATCTGATACATTTCTTTGACTGGGTGATCAGGGAAATAGATCAGGGTAGAGTGGTGGACGTGGCCTACCTTGATTTCAGTAAGGCTTTCGAGACCATTCCATATAGGAGACTCATAAACAAGCTGGGCAGACTGGGTGTGTGTCCCAAGGTGATAAACTGGGTTAGAAAATGGTTGAGTGATAGGAGACAGTGGGTGGTGGTAAATGGAGTTCATTCTGAGATGGAGAGGGTGACCAGTGGGGTGCCACAGAGATCAGTACTGGGGTCAGTCTTCTTTAATGTCTTCATTAGTGACATTGCAGTGGTGCTAACAGGGAAGTTATGCCTTTTTGCAGATGACACAGAGATCTGCAACAGGGTTGACACTTCAGGAGGGTGGAAAAAATGAGAAGAGACCTAAGTAAGCTTGAGGGGTGGTCAAGACTGTGGCAGCTAAGATTCAATGTGAAGAAGGGCAAAATCATGTATTTGGAGGGCAAAGAAACCCACGGGCAGAGTATATGATGGGGATGTGGTACTGATGACCATCAAACTGGAAAGGGACCTGGGGGTAATCATATCTGATGACCTAAAAGTGGCCAAACAGTGTGACAAGGTAGTGGGGAGAGCCAGTGGGATGCTGGGATGCATAGGGAGTGGTATCACCAGCAGAAAGAAGAAGGTGGTGATACCGCTGTATAATGCATTGGTGAGATGTCATCTAGAGTACTGTGTCCAGTTCTGGAGGCTACATCTCCAGAAAGACACAGACAGAGTAGAGGCAGTCCAGAGGAGGGCAACCAACATGGTGCAGGGTCTGCACCAAAAGCCCTATTAGGAGACTCTCAAGGAACTCAATATGTACAGCCTGGAGGAGAGAAGGAAGAGGAGAGATATGATAGGGACTTTCAAATACCTCACAGGTATAAATAAGACACAAGAGGGAAGCATTTTTTGGAAAAAAAGTTGTTCAAAAACAAGGGCTCACGATATGAACCTGGGGGGTTAGACTCAGCGGTAACGTGAGGAAGTACTTCTTCACAGAAAGGGTGGTGGATGCATAGAACAGTCTCCCACTGGAGGTAGTGGGGGCCAAAATGGTAATGAAATTCAAAAATGCATGGGATATGCATAAGGGAGCCTTAGCGGCAAGGAAAGGGTGGGTAAAGCCGGAGATCAAGTAGGGTCTGTGATACTGCAGTAGGTAGGGAATATGGGCAGACTAGGTGGGCTAAGCAGTCCTTATCTGCCATCAATTTCTATGTTTCTATGCTGATAATTTGGTTGCTGTTGTTCTACAAATGGAAGTGCAGGACCCAGACAGCAACAGAAACATACATATACACACATAGCACACATCTATGGAGGGATGGGAGCGAAGGGCCTGAAGGGCCCTGCGCTCCCACAGGCAAAGAAGGATATGATTACACTATCTCAGAAGTATGGATGGATGAGAGCACAGGACCCAGAGGGTCCTGCACTATCACAGGCATATAAGGATACGATTATACTATCTCAGAAAGTAAGCAAATTATTTGCAAAAAACTGCGTTAATGCAACATTTAGGGTTCAGGCTAAAGCAGTCTTCCTTGGGGTTGTCAATCCTAAAGCTCACTCCATTAGGTGTGTATGTTTCTGGAATATATAGAATGGGGTGAGCTTTAGGGTTGACAAACCCAAGGAAGATGGCACCCCTGATTTGTTTTAGGGATGGGGGGGGTTTACGGATGGAAACCCTAAAATCACATTTCCCTACTTTTTCGCTTTAGCCTAAACCCTAAATGTTGCATTAAATATATATATATATGCATGCATAACTAGGATTACAAGTACCTTTGAACCCGAGGTTGTTTTACAAAGGTTTCACGTCAATAATATACATACTGCCAAAACTGCAAATCATAGTGAGTGTCTGGGAAAAGCAGATGGATTTAACATTAAGTTACACAAGAAGAGGTTCTTGAAAGGTTAAACAATTTAAGAGAGAACAAATCTGCAGAACCGGATGAAATACACCCAAGAGTATGAAAAGAAATAAGAAAAGAAATTGTTGAACCTCTAACTGTAATCAATAAACAATTCTATAAACACTGACATAGTACCAGAAGACTGCAGAAATGCAGAAATGATACCTGTCCATAAAAAAGATCCTAAAACAAAGACTAACATTGTCGGGAAATTGGTGGAGGAAGTAATAAACACAAACTGGAAAAACGGGTACAAAATAACTTGGGAGATGACAAATCACAACATGCTTTTACTACAAACGTCAAACTAATCTAATGCACTTTTTTTGAGCTGATAAGTAATGCTCTTGACAATGGAAATTGTCAGACATAGTGTATGAGGGTCTAAGTAAAGTATTCGAGAGTGCCTCACAATCAGCTAACTGACAAAATGAATAAACTCAGTATACCACATATATATGTAAGAATGACTAGTAACTGGTTACACAACAAGAAACAAAGAGTCAAAATTAAGGGAACAGTATCTGACTGGGGTCAAGTAACTAGCAGGGTAAACCAGAGCTAAGTCTTGGGACTGACTCTTTAATCTCTACATCACAGATATGAATGAAAACCTATTTGGATAGTTTGCAATATTTGCAGATGATGCAAAGAAAAAAAATGACTCACTGTTGTAATGCTCTTTCTTCTTAAGGGATCCCCCAATATGTTTACACTTTATGCAGTTATCTTGGCTTGGAGTGACACCCTGGAGGATGTAAAAAATTATCATGCAACTAATAACAACAAACTTACAATTATGGGAACTGCAATAGTAAGGCTCACTCAACCTCAATAAAAAGGAACCGATTCTTGTGTAAACCTATTTCAGGTTCTGGATGGGGAGGCAGGGTTAGGGACAGTAAACATAGTGAAGGATCACTGAAGAAGAAACATTACTATGGTGAGTAACTTTTCCTTCTAATCCCAGGAATCCCTCACTTAAAATTACACTTTTATGCAGATTCAGTAGCAGTACCTTGGGAGGCGGGGTCCAGAACTTACTTGGGGAAAAAGGTACTGCAAGACAGTAGTTCCAAAGCCGGCATCCCTTCTGGACTGTATGTCCAAACAGTAGTGCTCTGCTAAGGTATATACTGTTTTCCAGGTAGCTGCTTTGCAAATGTCTAACAATGGGATGCCTCTTGAGGATGCCACAGAGAGTACCTCTTGTGGAGTGTGCCCTTAAGTCTCTTGATGGTATTTCTCCAGCTTTTTCATCACAGAATCAAATGCAAGAGTATATCCAGTGACAGGCAAGATTCTTTGTAGTTGGTTTGCCTTTGCCAAGCTCACCACAGGTAATAAAAAGCTGAGTACTCTGAGACCGGACATCTTTTGACTGGTTCATGTAGATAGGACTTGCTTTAGGTCTAGGCTATGCAGCTTTTTTTCACCTGGACTGGAATGTTCTGGACAGAGTTCAGGAAGGGTCACTGACTGATTCAAGTGGAGTTCAGATACCACCTTAGGTAAGAATTTTCTGTTAGTTCTAAGAACTGCCTTATCTCTGTGAGGGATTATGTAATTTGGCTCAGTGCAGAGGGCTTGCAATTCACTTGCCCTCCTAACAGAAGTTACTGCAACCAGGAATATGGTTTTCCATGTGACATATTTTGTCAGCAGCTTCATGGCCTCAAAGGGAGCCTCCATAAGCTGGGCAAGGTATATACTGAGGTCCTGGGGTGGGGCAGGGTTTGCCATTCATGGGTACAAGTAACTGAGGCCTTTACAAAACCTTTTGAAAATGGGTTGTGAGGCCAGAGACTTTCTCTTGCCAGTCGATATGTATAATGATACTGCTTCTAAGTGTACCTTTGATGTTAAAAGTCATAGGCCTAACGACTGTAGGTGTACTACATATTCAAGAATTATAGGCAACCCTGCTTCTATTGAGGTTATTTTTGGGGGGCACACCAGTAAGAAAACCTTTTCCACTTAGAGGAACATGCTTACCTGGTAGGTTTCCTTGAAACCTTAAGCACCTTCAGGACTTCTTCTGAAAGATCCAATCAAGAAAATTCTAACTCCTCAAGAACCATGCCCTTTGGTGTAGTGTCCTGTGGTTTAGGAATGTTATTCTGCACTGGGAAAAGTCAACAGATTGTGACCTAATGGTAGACTGACTGGATTCTTAAACTGTAGAGCCAAGCTAACTGACTAAGACTGCTGACAACCAACACAATATTAGCAAGGATAAAAAACCTTTATTGGAATAAGTTACATACTGTACCAAGCAGTGGCACCTTTCCATCGTCGCTAAAGTTTCACTCCAAAAAGTGCACTTTTCAAGGTGTGTTCACCACACTGGTAGCCCACCTTTTATACCACAGTTTCATAATTAATTGATCTAAAGAGTGGTTACCCCTGATCACAATTAATTTGTTTTAAATCATTATTTAGAAACCCTGCAACTAATCATGGGCACCCATGTGATGATCCCAACAGTAATAGAAATGTGTGTGTGTGGGGGGGGGGAACAACCATAATGTACATATAATATATACATAAAACATACAACTATTATATACGAAAACACAAAACATATCTAATATGTGTATATAACTTGTTTTTTTTTCTCTTTTAGATATTTCCTGAAGAAGACCTAAGGTCGAAACGTAGATTTTTAACTCTATTTTCAGCGTGCATTTAATATAACCATTTTGTTTTGCTTTTAGACCACATGCTGACGCAGCGCCTTGTTTTTGTTTTTTTACGTGTGTGTGTGTGTATATATATATATATATATTTATTAGAGCAAAAACTCCATTTAGTGCATCAGTTAGGGTTGTTCCACAGTGACAAAGTGAGGTCATTTGATGTTGGGGTTGAAACCCCCTTGCACCCCTCAGCCCACCCCAACCAGCATCCAGGGTGCGGCGTTGGGGTCGTCGACCTAACTCTCACCCCATCACATGTGGAAAGAAGTCGAGGAATAGGAAAATGGGTGAGAGTTAGGACCTGACGACCCCAACGCAGCACCGATGTGGGTTGGGGGTGGGCTGCAAGGGGGTTTCAACCCAACATTGAATTTTCTTGCTTTTGTCGCTGTGGAACAACCCTAACTGATCCATTAAACAGAGTTTTTTACCTCTAATTTCCCTGCTTTTTGAGAATGATAACGAGAAATAGTGAATGTAATGCAGCAGTGGGAGCACGGGGCCCAAACCCGCCACGTGATGTCTTGTCACGTAATAACACGGTGCCCGCAAACACAAATGGTAATGTGCATGGTGGTGTAGATGGGAACAGTAAGTGAAACGGGTAAGGAACCGCAAGCAGAAGCGGTAAGGGTAACAATAATGTAAGCGCACAGGCTGGTTTTCCCCAAAAGCTGCATAGAGAAAGACAGTGAGTACAAAGAATGTATGCATAATAATGGATCTCGGAGCAGACAATGAGGAGTTGGAATGCTAAATTGCTTATATCTCAGGAACTATACGACGTAGTAAAAAAATTTAAAAGTCATATGATTTATGACTTTCCTGGCTAGTTTTGTACTTAGCCCCCACTATTTTTCTGATGAAAAGCCTTGTATCTCACACCGTTTCTGAGATATGGGCCATGAAAGGCGCGGCAAACGCCGTAATGTTATCCTATGGGGAAAAAAAGAGAAGTTCGGAGTGCCATAACTTTGCCTCCCTGTAATATTTTTTCACCAAACCACCAAAAGGCACATCTGTGGGATATTGGTTTTCTTCCCTCCAAATTTCAGTCTAAAAGACCAAACCGTTATTTTGAAGCAGGGTGGCAAAGAATTCCTGTCATGCAGCAGATGCCGCAATGTTAGTCTATGGGGAAAAGTGTCAACTTTGGAGTACTGTAACTTTACATCCATGCAATATTTTGCCACCAACCACCAAAAGGCACATCTGTGAAATGTTGGATGCCTTCCCTCCAAATTTCGGCCCAAAAGACCAAACCGTTCATTTGCAGCAGGGTGGCAAAGAACTGCTGTCATTTTGACCATAGCCTGAAAAAGTAGTGTCATGATTTGCAACAGCTTTCGAAAGCATTTGCTAAAGTGTCGTGAGTGCGACACTACTTTTTCCAGAAATTTGAAAAAACATATTTCTAGGGTGTTTCACCCCAAAATAAAGACATGGCTAGCATCCTCAGGGTCCGACTAGGTGAACACAAAAAAAATTGTGTTGCTAGAGGGACTCAAAGTTAAATGGCAAGCATTTTTCTGGTCACCAACTGAAAACAAACTGGTGGATTTGCGACACTACTAGGGCGATTTGCGACACTAAAAGGTGCATTTGCGACATTGTCAAACTTTTTGTTAACTTTTCCCATTGACTTATAATGGGAAATTGTTTTTTGAATAACTTTTGAACTGTTGAATATTTTTTCACAAAATCTTCAAAAGGCACATCGGGGAACCCGGCCGCACATTCTCTGAAGTTTTTGGACCAGTTTCAGAAACCGTGCGACTTGTAGGGACGAGCAAATAATTCAAAAAAGCATAAATGCGCGAAGATCACGCTTAATAACTCTGCAGCCGTATATCCAAACAGTACGAAAGTTGGCAGATCCCAAGATGTATAGTTCTTGATCGTGTATTCCAAATTTCAGGCAAATCCGTTGAATGGTTGCAAAGTTATTAAGGTGCAAAATTTTAGGTTTAACATGTAAATGGCTCCTCAACCCTAACTATGGTAGCACTACTGTGCTACCATAATATATATATATATATATGAATGATATTTTAAATATTAATAAATAATAGCTAATACAGATAATACGGTATAGATATTCAACCCAAGAATAGTCCTAATTGAAAACACTCATTTAAACAATGTTTATTACATTTGAGTTTAAATTGTCCAAAAGCTTCTCGCTGTAAGAGAAATCTATCAGTGCCACCCCCAGGTCCCATGGTTACCTTCTTAATACCCAGAAAACAACGGTTTCCTCCAGATCCAGCAATATGACTAGCCAGTGTATTTTTAGCATCATATCTAGCAATACTCCTAAGGTGTTCATCTATTCTAACCTTAAATTTGTGACTGGTCTTACCTACATAGTAATGGCCATAAGCACATTCTGCTAAATCGATATCAGCAATAGTACTACAATCAATATTTATTTATTTGTTTATTTATTGTGATCTCGGATTAACACCTTTGAGAACAAGCTCATTACATAGGTTCCATGTCAGAATTACATTAACAGTGATTAAAAAAGAAAAAAAAACATACAGGTATACAATAGAGCTGTAAGTGCAGGCTAATAACAAATATGAGTCTAAGTATTAATATAAACATAAACAGACTAAGTCAGCAGGTTATTGTAAGTACAACAAGTTTGTGAGAGGGTTAAGGCAATTTAAGGAAGAGAGGACAATTCAGACAGGGGGTGGCTTTAAGGCAGAGGGAGGTACTGCAGCAGATTGAGTTGTCAGGATGGAGGGCTATGTTCGGGGGTTACAGCAGCCCAGGGTGGTCAACACCCACTCAAGAAGTGGGGAAGCATCAGTCCAGGAAGGCCTGTCGAAGCTATTTTATTTTTTTTTGGGGGGGGGGTTTAGGTATGAAGGCAGATGGGAGAGGATAGTAGGAGTAAAGCGGGGGTGGTGGGTAAGAGGGGAGTTTGACGGAGGGAGGGATAGAGGAATAGATAACATTAAGGCACATGAAGAATGGAAGTAACAAGCGCAGGATGTAAGGGGCCATGTGGCCATGAGGGACAGCTGCTTAGGGATATGTAAAAACAGCATTGAGGGGCTAAGGCAAGCAGTCACAGACAGCGTTAGCACTGAGATGTTTTCGGAGCTCACGTTTGTAGGGGCCTAATGCTGTTATCGAGGAGATGGCAGTAGGATGATTATTAATCCAAATGGGAGCATGGTAGGCAAAAGCTCTTTGACCAAGAGAGGTGTGACACATAGGAATTTTAAAGACCATGCTATCTGAGCTTCAGGAGGAACGGCTGTTATCACAGGGAGTAAGGAGCTTCTGTACGCCCTTTGGCATGAGGCCCAGGCTAATTTTTTTGGCCAAAAGGCACGATTGGAATCTGAGCCTATCTGTGAACTGGAGCCAGTTAGTCTGGTCATATAAGTCACATGTCTATGTAAGTCATAGGGAACCAGTTAAGAGTCGACAGGCTTTATTTAGGGCGACCTGTATACAGTAAAGGGCTGTGTCCGTTGCTGAGCCATAGACTACAATGCTGTAATCAACAAGACAGACCACTGAACTCTGGATAGCGAGACTGATGGCCTCTGGGATAAGACTTTGCTTGTGCCTATGAAGCAAACCAATACGGATGTTCATAGCCTTTGCAACATTTTCAGTGTGGTAGGCATATGATATAGTGATGTCTATTGTGATCCCCAAATATCTGAAATGCTGGACAAGTTCCAGTGTAGTCCCCGAATTTGTTATGTTGAGTGGATGTGAATGATGTCTACTCTGGGGACTGGAAAACAACAAGGTCTTGTTTTTTTTATAGTTCAGAATGCGTTTATGTTCTCTGAACCATCTTTCAACTGCAGCAAAGCTGTCCTGGAGCTTGTGTCCCAAGTTAAAAGGATCAGGGTCACTTGTATACAGGACTGCATCATCTACATAGAGCAGAATTGGACAGCTACTGGCAAGCGGGAGACTGTATAGGAACAAACTGAATAAAATGGGACCCAGGATGGAGCCCTGGGGTACACCAGAGTGAACAGGTCTACTATCAGATAGGACATTATCAATCCTAACTTGCTGAGAGCGATTCGTGAGGTAGCTCTTAAACCAGGTAACTGTGTCAGTAGACAGACCAATAGATGCAAGCTGCTCGACTAGAAGGTCATGATTAACCGTGTCAAAGGCTTTTGGCAGGTCGATGAAAGAGGTGCCGACTAGCGAGCCATGATCCAGGGAACTGTGACTATAACCGGTAAACTCTAGCCTAATGCCTAGATTCAAAGATTTTATCCACATTTTGTACTGAGAATGTGTTACCCACTTTAAGATTTTCACAACATTTAGAACTTCTACATTTGAAGGTACTTCTAGGTAACTGGCAACTTCCCCTCTGTGATGTATCCTTATACAAGCTGTGTGTAATTCTATCTGCTAAATTATACCCACATCTAAGTACTATCTGTAGTTTCTGTTGTGAGACCTCTTTTAACTGGGTCTCAATATTCAGTATGTGCTAGTTATCAAATATGACTTTTTTAACTAAGTTTGACTGTGCACTAAACCTAGAAATAAAAGTATTGAGAATAATATATGGGCAACCGTCCATTCACAAGACTGTGTTTCCATCGAGGGGCTGAGATGACAGCATATGAACCTTGAGAGCGAAGCTCGAGAGGTTCATGCTGGCATCTCACCCTCAAGATGGAAACACATGCCAAGTTGTGTGGCTGCCCATAATTAATTTTATATAGTGTATTTTTTTTTTTTTTTATACACTGGAGTGACAGACCCTCACTGAAGCGAAAACAAAAAAAGCTTGCCATTTTTTTGTTCTATTCTATTATCAAAATCAAATTTACAGATTTTTGAAAGTTAAAATGTACAACTTTGGGCACTGGGTTGTTAGTAAACAGCTGCATGTTTATTTATTTATTGAAATGTTTCACCAGGAGGGTACACTGAACAACAACTTGCTTGTCTCACGGTGCAACCTGAGGAGGAGAGGTTACATAGGGTTGTGAAGGATGATCAGTTATAACAGTATGTGAGTAGTACAAACAATACAACATCGTAAGATTGTGCAGCACGTGGTGTAAATGAAGAATTCAAAATAGCATGACCTTTGAACTGTGCAGAACAACCGTTTGGAATGTGCATACCACCACTTTGGAATGTGCACAACAAAGTTTTTTTGAACAGGCCGATTTTTATACAAAACAAAGGCTAACCATATACTATAATACCCTTATATTCTATATCCTTCTCTTGAATAGTGGTACAGTAGATGTAATATTAGAACCAGCATTTATCCTGTCCAGCATCTGTGTTATAGCCATGTTGGCAACAGCTTGACTAGCTTTTTCAATACAATGCTTACTATATCCCCCTTCCAGAAAATGACTCAAGTATGTGAGCCCCCCAATATACCCTCGGATCACTACAGCTGTGTTTTAACCTAACAAATTGCCATTTTGGAATTTTTTCAATAACACTTTTTGGATGATGACTAGTGAAATATAATACAGCATTTTTATCAGTAATTTTACAAGATAAATCCATGGCAAGACCCCCTTCCATCCTCAGAAATTTGCACATCTAAAAATTAGCAGTTTGTTACATGTAACAGGAAATTTTAGATTTGAATTACTGGCCTCTAAATAATGCACACATTCATGTAATTGTTCCTCCATATCCTTCCATACTAAAAACAAATCATCAATATACCGCTTAAATATATCCCAGTTAGTCAGTTAGCCTAGCTCTACAGTTCTTGGAGTGCATTTATTGTCATTGTGGCTCCTGAAGTTTACTTCCAGTGCTACCTTTTGTGTTCGGGTGACTAGATTCTTATCAGTCAGGACCAGGAGCATTTAGTACAAAGCCTGTCTGGCCCAGTCTGAAGCTATTAGGATCATTGTTGCAGATTCCCTCCTGAGTTTCAGGAGTATTTTCTATACGAGTGGGAATCGTGGGAAGGCACACAGAAACTTCCCAGTCTTGTCCAGCACCAGGGCGTCCTCTGGGACTGTCTCTCTGGCTGGTGGTCTGCAACAAAACTGTGGGAACGGATAGTTTTTCCAAGAGGCGAACAGGTCTATATAGGGAGTGCCCCTCCTTCTGAACACTGTGTCAGAACCTAGTGGTTTAAAGCCCATTCATGATCTCCCTGGATAATTCTGCTTAAGGAATCTACCAGGACATTATCTTTGCCTGGCAGATGCACTGCAAATATGTTTGCTTCTAAGGAATATGCCAGGTCCCAGATCCTCACTGCCTCTGTATACAGTTTTGAGGATCTTTTTCCTCTCTGCTTGTGTATGTTGTACATTGCTGTTGTATTGTCTGTTCTGATTTGAACAGACTGGCCCTGTAGCTGTGAGGAGAAAGACTGCATTATGGGACTCCATGTACCACTCACTGTGAGGCCCTGTAGATGGGCATCCCATCCCAACTCACCCCAGGAGTGAGGCATCTGTATTAAAAATACTTGATGACTGCTGAAGGAAAGGGATGCCCTCTCTGAGGTGGCTGTCTTCCTTCCACCACTCTAATGAGTTCACTAGTGTTTTTGTCACTGTCACTAGCTTTGAAAGTGGATCCCATCTTTGAGACCAGTGTCTCTTAGGTGGTACTAGATATCTCTCATTTGGATCCTGGCCCATCGAACCACAGCTGTGGATGTGTCCACATGCCCTAGTAATTGTAGGAAGTCCCTTGCAGGTCTTGGCTGGCCAGTTGTGAAAGACTCTGTTCTTGCTATCAAAGCTGTAACTCTGGCCTGCAGGATGCAAACTGTCCCATGCAGGGTATTCAGATATACTCCTATGAAGTCCAGTACTTGAACAGGCTCTAGCTGGGACTACTGTAGGTTTATCAAGAATCCTAGGTTCTACAAGCTGCTTATTACCAAATGAACTGAGCACCTTGTCTCTTGTTCTGTTTTCCCTGAGACTAGCCAGTCATCCAAGTATTGGAAAAACAACACGCCTTGTTTTCTCAGATGTGCTGTCACCACAGCCAAATACTCTGTGAAACCCCTTGGAGCTGAGGTGAGACCAAAGGGAAGATCTGTGAACTGGTACTGGCAGTTCCCCAGCTTGAATCGGATATACTTTCTGTGGGATGGCTGGACTGGGATATGAAAATAGGTATTTTTCAGATCCAGGGATTTTAGCCTTTCTGCAAATATGGTATCATGGTCCTTAGTGTGACTAGCTCAAATTTTTCCTTTTTCAATTGCTTGTTCAGAAACCTGAGTTCTAAAATGGGTCATCAGCCCCCATTTTTGTTGTGGGTCAGGAAGCATCTTGAGAATAGGCCCCTGCCCCACTGGGAGGCAGGCATTCTTTTCTATGGCTTTCGATATTAACAATTTTTTTTACTTCCAGTTCCAGCAGACGTCTTTCTGTGGGACAGTGAGCTGGAAAACCTGCGTTTCTGCAGGTTTGGAAAGTGTTTGAACTGCAGACACAATCCATGGCTCACTACTTCCAGTACCCACATGTCTGAGGTAATATTTACCTCTTACTGGAAGTAGTGGGTCAATCTTCCTCCCACTGGCAATGGTTGGACAACCTGGGCAAAATTGTCAGGGGTTTTGTTTTGGCTGGGGCTTAGGTGCTGGAGCTGCAGCATAGCGACTGGAAGCCCTTCTGCCTCTCCCCCTATAGCAACCTCTTGGTGATTAGTACTCATAGGGAGCATAATAGGCATATGCTCTTGGGAAGTATCCCCTGCCTCTGCCTCCCATTCTGTAGAACCAGCAAAAAGTAGAGTCTTTTTCCTTCACATTGTTACTTTTGTAAGTGGTTTGTATTCATCCACTTTTTCCTGTATGACTCTTTTTTGTCACCGAATAATGAATCTCCCTCAAATGAGAAATCCATGGCTTTGTTTTGAGTATCCTGAGAAAGGATGGAAGTTCTAAGCCAGGAAAACCTTCTTAAGGACACTGCATGAGCTTGACTCAAGCAGCAGTGTCGTAGGTGTCCACCAAAGCATGAAGATGATATTTAGTGGCATCCAGGGCTGATCTTGCTGTGGCAACCTGGTCCTGTGCCAATTCACCATCAGTTCTTTTGGCAAGTGCTATAACTATGAAAGTGCCTTCTTGTACTATGCTATATGTGCTTAATAAGCTGCCTCCCTGATAAGTAGGGAGGCTGTAGCATAAACCTTTTTGGCTACAGCATCCAATTCTTTAGTCCTTTTCAGGAGGCTGTGCAGACAGAGTGAGTTTTGCTCTCTCACAAGCAGCAGCGTAGACCACTCCTCGACAATCAGGATGGGCGTACAGGTATTCTACTCCCTGCTTGTCCACCTAATATTTTCTTTCAATTTTCTTATCGATGGCTGCAGCAGAAGTAGGTGCAGATATGATTTTAGATATGGTCTTCTCAAGTGGTTTATGTATGGGAAGAAACATTCTTCTTGATGGAGCTACTCCCATCATGTCCATAAAATCAGCATCCTCTTCATCCTCCTGTTTCGGGGGGAGGGAGGGGGATGTTGAGGGTATCAACCATTTGTCTGACAAATGAGGAAAAATACAAGTAGTCCTCATTATGTCTTAGAGGAGGTTCAAAATGTTGCTCAGGTGCACTCTTCAATTCCATGGGGTTATCTTCCTCCATTTACACATAGTATTCTTCATCCTCCTCCTCTGCAGACAGATAGGTTAGAGCCTGAGCCTACTGAGGGGGGTGGCAGGTATCTTATTAAAATGTCCCATGGCCTGGACAGCCTGTAAAAACTGCCACCTTTTTATATGTCCTCTGATGGGGGCATTTTATCTGTGCCATCTGCCTGCTCCTTTCTCTATTCAGGAGGAGATGCAGTGACATTCTTTTCTATAAATTTCTTTTTGGCAGACACCAATTCCAGTGTTTTGATATGAGGCTCTTTTATTTTGTTTTTCCCATCACTGGAATCAGGGTTCCCCCTTTCAAACACCCCGATATGTGAACCATCTTTACCAAGCGTTTCTGATGGCTGTGCAGCTTTATTTTTTTTCTTGTCACCTTTTACTTTTTATTGCTGCTATACATGAGGAGATGGACCCTTCTAAAGTGTGGTTTCCACCATCGTTGGGAACTTTCTCAGAGCCTTTTTTAATTTTGGGTGACACAGAGGCAGACTGAGAAGGCATACTTCTTTTAATTTTTTTGCTCTTTTAATGAGGTTTTTGGGCAACAAAAATGACAGGACTTACAATGTAAAAAGTCATGTGCTGGACCTAGCCACTTTAAACAAAACTTGTGGCAGTCTGCCTTTGCGAGGATTTGGAAAACGTTTTTATAATTATTTAATCTTGTAGGTCCACCAGGTCTCTCAGACATAACCAATTTGACAGATCCTTGAAAATATTAAAAGTGATTCCCAAAAAGACCTGTAGGACAAGAGCCCAATAGGAAAGAACAGCTCTTGTATGGAGAAACTGTGCCAAAGGTCTAGTTGCTGTTCCTCTAACAGAAACTGATTAATTAGGGTGAAAGGGCACAGAGAGAAACAGAAAGTGAAAGCACTCCATTTTCTAGCAGATTAATAGTAAAAATGCAGCACTAATGAAAACATAACAGCAAAACAGGTCTTAAGTAATTAAAAAAGCCCAAATTAAAGCAGCAGTGCATGATAGTGAATATTTTCAGATCATTGCCTATCTCCTGCTTTGCTGATACCCTTGTTTTCTCCACATTTTGAGTCTGCTTAGGCACTTTTTTTTTCAGTTGAAATTATAAAAGTAGTGCTCTATTTAATATGGCTCAGATCAGGCTTTCATCAGTATTCTCAGCCGTTTCTGAACATCCATTGTTTAATATCACTTTTCTTCTAACAATGAACTAGCATGCAGCCAACATTGTTTCCTGACCTTATAGGACAACAGGTATACAAAAACAGCTGAGAATACTGAGGAAAGTCTGGTTCAAGCCCTATTCTAAAGAGCGCTCCTTTTGTTATCTCAAATGTGAAAAAATTGCTAAAGCAGACTCAACACAGGGAAAGAAGGGTATCATATAAGTCAGGAGATAAAGGGCAATCTGAAATGGAATACAAAAGAATAGGTCAGATTTTTCACTGGTATCATGCACTGCTGCTTTAAATTGGTAGCCGTTTAGAGTAGTCTCCAGTTCCTGGGAATTGATTGGGAACCGGAAAGACTAAAAATATACAAGAAAATCCCTAACTAATGCAGAGTAATTGAAAACTAAGCGTAAATACACTAAATTAAAGAAATAAACTGACTGGAGAACCAACTGTTACCGGAGTTATTTACGGGACAACTTCTCTCTTCAGGTGGAGAAACAGATCTGAGCAACAGCCAGTGTGGAGCGCCAATGCAGAGTTTGAACCTACATTTCAAATTCTAAAATTTGCATTGAGTCTATTCTCCAGGGCATTACTTTAGGCTGAGACGACTCTATAAAGTGTAAACCATTAAGTGAGGGATTCCTGGGGTTAGAAGTTAAGCATTACAATAAATGTAATAAAGGACTGTGATGCTATGCAGGCTAACTTAGATATATTAAAACAATGGTCAGCTGCTTCAGGGATGAAGTTTAACCTGGATAAGATTACTGTGATGCACTTTGGCAAAAGGAACCAAAAACATGTCTACCACTTTATGAGTAAAATATCAAAGAATAGCGAAAAAGACAGAGACTTGGGGATAATGGTAACCAATGACCTCAAATGGAATACACAAACACAGCAGTCAAAAAAATCACATCAATTTGTGGGATACATAACTAAAAATATTAAAAGTAATGATGAAGACGTTTTAATGCCACTGTATAAATTGCTGGTGAGACTACACTTGGAATATGCAGTACAGGTCTTGAACATTCACACCAAAGGTGAAAAAAAAGGAAATTCGAGAAAGTACAGAGAAGGTATACCAGACTGATCAAAATTCAGGGTTCAAGGACTTATGAGGAGAGACTGAGAGAAATTAATTTGCACACGCTTGAGACAGTGACAGATAGGAGATATGAAGCTAGCTTACAGAGCTAGTAGGGATACCATTCTATCCGTATCTATCTGTATTAAATCGGAGGGGAGAGAGGGAGACCTTGACCTGGAGAGTCCCCCCCCCTCGCCCTCGCATCATCGTTACTCGTGCTTCCAGTGGAGGTGCGGATTGTTCTGTGAGCACCGGAGGGCCTCCCTCGGGACAGTCTCAACGAAGCACAAAATTTCTGGACTTACAGCGGCCCCTGCTGGTTGCAGGAGAACTATTTTCGGCAGCCCAGCGGCGATCCCTGGAGAAGCAACGGCGTGCGGAAGAACTCCTGGTCCTTTGTCAGGTCCAATTTCAACTTTTGGGGCCGAAACTGATTTGTCCTTTCTTGTCGGGGATTGGCTGATGACATCGCTCCCCACCCCATGCCCTCCTGACTTAAACGGAGCTCCTCTGCAAAAAGTAACTTATCTGTATTAAATCGGAGGGGAGAGAGGGAGACCTTGACCTGGAGGGTCCCCCTTCCCTCGCCCTCGCATCATCGTTACTCATGCTTCCCGAGTGGAGGTGCCGGCTTGTTCTGGCAAGCACCGGCCGGCCTCCTCGGGACCCAGTCTCAACCGAAGCACAAAAATTTCTGGACTTACAGCATGCCCCTGCTGGTTGCAGGAGAACTGTTTCGGCAGCCCAGCGGCGATCCCTGGAGAAGCGGCGGCTTTTTAGTAGCCCACCCACCCGCCCTGGTTTTGAGGTGACTTTTAAACCATCTTTACCCCGCCCACTGCCAGCTAATTCGTCAAATTGGCTCGATAGGGGTGGAGTCGCATTTACCACCCCCCAGGTTTTTCACCTACGCCCTGCCTTTTCTGTGCCCACTGAGCATGCAATCTCTGCTCTATCCAATATCACTCCAGTACCTGCTGTCTACCCTGTGACTACTGCTAATTTCAAAAGTGTTTTACTGTTACTAAGTGTATTACTGCTAATTCCTAATGTGACAATTCTTTGACCTTTTCAGGCAGTCGCTCAGTATCCTGAAACTGTTATCATATCAAACTGTTACTGTCACTGCTAAAGTGTCTCTGGACCTCCAGTTAGCGCTCGTTATCGCCACACCAGGTCAGTAGCCACACCACTGGTGCTCGTTATCACACCAGGTCAGTAGCCTCACCCCTGGTGCTTGCTCGGCACTCCTGCCTGACTCTGTTCTCTGTTCACCTCACTGCTCCCAGGTCCTCTACAGTATACCCCCTGTTCTATCCAAGATCGGCCTTGGCATGATCTCTGTTAAAGATATCCGTTCCCCCCCTTCCCACTTTGTTCTCCTGGCTACCCTTATCCTGGGACTCATCCCCCTCATCTCTGACATTGCCCCTGGACAGGACAGTGGCAGTGGCAGGTCCATTCTCCACTGCTCCGTGACTGATTTTACGTTCTCTAACCTTATGGCTAATGCAGACGGTCCCCGCTATCCCCCTAGCGGTCTGCTGCCTAGACTTGTCCTGTCCCAAAACAACATAGAGCGTCGCCGGGTCTGTAGGCCAGAAATCAAAAGGTCCCCTCCAAGAGGTCCCTTCCTGTGGCTAATCCTACTGTCCCTTGTCCTATCTGGTAACATTGAATTCAACCCTGGCCCCATCTCCCTTGACTCTCCTCAGAAATGGTGGATGGAAAAGGGCCTGAAAGTTGCTCACATTAACATTCGGAGTCTACTTCCCAACCTTGACGAGCTCACTGCATGGGTCACTCTCTACAAGCCTGACATCCTGGGGACAACAGAGACCTGGCTAAAACCCCAGATTCCCGACTCGGTCTGTAGGCTCCCCGGCTATGAGCTCAAACGGCTGGACAGAACAGGGAGCAAAAGGGGAGGAGGTATCCTGATTTACTACAGGGCCCACCTCAATGTATCCCTTATAAACCACACCTCCGTGCTGCCGTCAACCTGTGAGTTCCTCCACACCGTGCTGCTGCTTGGCAATACCAAGAAACTGCACGTGGTATGCTCCTACAACCCACCCCAAGGGTGGGCTGCAGAGCTCTCCCAACTCCTGGATATTGTCTGTCCAAGTACAGGGTAAACGAACTCCTTATCTTGGAGGACATTAACCTAAACTGGGATGGGGAAAACGTCAAGCAGTTTGAGGCCCTGCTTGCCACCAAATCCCTAACACAACTTGTAAGGGAGCACACCCGCCGCAAGGCAAACGGCACTTCCTGCTCCCTCTTGGACTGGATTATGTCAAACCGTCCCGAGAGGATCCCCTCAGTAGGGGCCCTACCCGATGCCATATCGGACCACTCTCCGGTTCTGTGTATATGGAATATCCCCTTCCCTAAGGTTCCCCACAAAATCATCCAGGTTCGAAACTTTGCCAGATTAAACCCGGACCTGTTCTTGGAGGAACTCAGGCTTACGGACTGGTCTATAGTCTACAGAGCACTGGATCCCTCATCTGCCGTCGCCGCATTCCACAACATCTTTGTGGATCTACAAGATAGGCATGCCCCTATCACTAGGCGAAGGGTCCGTGGGACAGCCACCCGGTGGCTGCATGGGGGTCTCCTCTCCCACATGCGAGCGAGAGATAAATGCTGGCATCAGGTAAAACGTTCACAAGATACTGCCCTGATACAGCAATACAGAAAACTCAGAAATGAGTGCAAGAAAATGATCAGGGGGGCCAAAAGCGACTTCTGCAAGGCCGCCCTTCTCAGCTCTGCTAAAGACTCCAGACGGTTCTGGAGAACCATCCAATCACTGGTTGGCGGTCGCTTCTACTCCGGGGTCACTGACATGCTCATTGAAGGAGTCTCCTGCAACAATCCTCATGTGATTGCCAATGCACTAAACTCTCATTTCACTGACCTCCCTCTGCTCTCTCGCTTGGTTCCTCAGCCCGGAACTCAAACAGCTCCGCCTCCCCGTCCCAGCGGGAGACTGGTCTGACCCGCCCTCCATTTTACCTAAGGGCGGTATCAGTAAGCGAGGTGCGGTCTCTCCTTCTTGGTCTCTCCCAGAATGCTAGCCCTGGTCCGGATGACCTAGAGCCCAAGCTTCTCAAACTAGGCGCCCCCCTTATAGCCTCCCCAGTGGCCCACATTTTCAACCTATCCCTTACCCAGGGACTGATCCCGGATATCTGGAAGGTTGCCAAGGTCGTCCCTGTCCCTAAGCAGGGCGACCCCAAAATCCTGGACAACTACCATCCCATAGCTATCCTCTCAGCTGTCAGCAAGCTCCTGGAAAAGGTGGTCGCCAAACAAATCTCGGAGTATATCCACTCCCATGGTCTGTTGACCCCGGCCCAACACGGCTTTCGTAAAGGGCACAGCACTTCCACGGCTCTCATCTCTGTCTCTTCCAGCATCAGAACTGCTATGGATCAGGGAAAACTCTCAGGTGTGGTATCTATTGACTTATCCAAGGCGTTCGACCTTGTTGACCACGACCTGCTTGCCTTGCAGATGAGGTCCCTTGGTTTGCCCCCCTCTGCCCTAAACTGGGTCTCTGACTACCTATATGGCAGAAACCAACTAACTAAATTCAATAAAGTCCTCTCTGCACCCGGCCTGTTACCTCTGGTGTCCCTCAGGGCTCTGTGCTGGGTCCCCTACTCTTTTCCCTGTTCATCAACAGTCTCCCCGATGTGGTCTCCAGCTGCTGTGTCATCATGTATGCGGATGACCTGGTTCTCCTGGCCCACTCCTGTGATACAGCCACACTAAACCGGCACTTATCTGAAGACCTCTGGAACATCCAGGCATGGCTCTCCAACCATAAATTGGTCCTCAATCAAAACAAAACCCAGGCTATGCTCTTCGGTTCCTCTGCCAAAATCCGAGCCTCTTCAACTCCCCTACATATCAACTATGAAGATGGCTCCCCTCTCCCTACCGTGACCTCCCTCAAATATCTTGGGAGTGGCGCTGATCCCCAATTGGACCTTGGTAGTCATATCCATAATGCCTGCAGTGGGGTAAACCGTAAACTGGGGATGGCCTACAGGGCTCGGTACAACCTCACTCCAGCGGCTCGCTTAGCTCTTGCCAGGGGAGTGCTACTTCCCTCCCTCGGCTATGGCTCCCTCATATTTGCTCATACTTCTAAGACCCTCCTAAGCAAGTGGAGCACAACGTACAACAACATCTGTCGGTTTGCCCTGGACGCCCCCCGCCTCACCCATCACTGTGAGCTCTATCAGAAGCTTGGCTGGCTATCCCCGCTCAACCACCTTAACTTTAACACTGGTTGCCTCGCGAGTAAAGTACTTAGCTCCAGCACCCCTCTGGAACTGGTCTGGTTTCTTGCCCCTGCTGACCTCTCCCCCTACCTGCTTAGATCCCAAGGCCCCAGCCTACTAAATGTACCTCCCACCCGCACTATCATGGGGGACCGGAGTTTTGCTGTCCATGGTCCCATGCTCTGGAACTCCTTTCCTGAAAGAGTCCGCACTGCCCCCTCCCACAAGCTTTTCCGGTCCTCCCTGTGGGATCATCTTAAGCTGGCCTCTCGCTGTGAATGTCCTAAGCCTCCTTAGTTGCCCGGTGCCCACCTGCTCTGGCGTCACCACTCTTGTGCTATGACCTCGTCCAAATCCCCCCTCCCTTGTTCGACCGACTCTATTGGTGTTCCTATGCTCATAAATCCTAACCAGCCCTGTTGTTCATTGTACTTATCTCTAATTTATACCTTGCCCTGCATTGTATCTGGGTGTACCTTCCACGTAGATGTTAATAACTGCGAAAATTGTCTTTTCTCCTGTTTCTGTACCTAAATGTATTCGTCAGAACCAATTGTTGTATCGATGTACCTGTTGTACCCTTTTGGCTATACCTAAATGTATTCGTCAGAACCAATTGCTGAATCAATGAACCTGTTGTACCCTTTTGTACTCTCCCGGGTCGTTCCTGAAAATAGGCATAAAACTTGTTTAGTGTACTTACCCGGTAAACAAAAACGAAATAAAAAATAAATAAATCTTGTGCGGCCATTTTGGGTCAAGTTAAGCAATGGATGGTTCCGATGCCATATGGTGCTACCAGTAAGAATGGGTTAAATAAGCAAAAACTTTGCACTTAAAAACTAAAAGATACTACTACAGAAAAGAGATAACACAAATTAAAATAACAATGAATTGTTTAAAACAGACTAAACAAAATATTGGTTCACACACAGAATAGTTTCACAATGGAACATATTACCTAGAAAAGGGGTTGAGTGTAATACACTAGATGGTTTTAAACAGTAGTTAGACACATTTATATATAAACAATATGACTTGCAAGGACTAGTTCTGTGCAAATGGACAGACAATTAAAAAGGGTTATTTTGCTCAATTTGCCTGCAATCAGTAACTATTTAACTACGTAACATATCTAATGCCTGCAAGTCTGTGATAATGAAACTAGGCCTTGCTTATAAAGTCAGATATTCCTTGACTCCTGCTGCCAGGCTTGCCATAGCTCGGGAAGTCCTGTTGCCAAGCCTTCTATACGGACTTATTCCTTTCTCTTAGGTGAGTAAATGTAACTTAAACAATTGGAACGTCAGTAATAATAACATTTGCCGCTTTGACTTATCTATGACTAGACTGACTCACCACTGCTCTCTTTACACAAGACTAGGGGGGCTGTCTCCAACTTCACGTCGGCTCATTGCTGTAGGGTGCACTATTGACAAAATCATCAGGTTAGCACAACCTGCTGCCCTTGCCAACAAGTTATTTCTGGCATACCCCTTGAAATCCAGTGACTTGTCTCTCCTACCTCTTCCTAAGTGCTCTACAAATATGGGTGAGCAGGCCTTTTCCTCTTTTGCTCAAAGTCCTGGAGCTCACTACCACTTAATCTTAGACTCTCTCCATCACATCTAAATTTCAAGAATGAGCTACGTAAGTTTGTACGCTCCTCAGTTAGTTGCTTCTGTACCTGATGAACTGTATGTGTGTGGTATTTGTTTACATAACTACCTATTGCCACATTCCTTTGTGCTTATGCTACGTTGTGCCCAGCTGTAATTGCACTACTGACTTGTTTAGACTACCTGCTACATTTTTCTGTACACCTGTCCTTATTGTAATCTCTTCCCCATGTTTTTGTTGTTTGATGTTTGTATTTCTCATGGGTCGTGCCTGAAAATACGCATTGCGTTTGTCTAGTGCACCTGTTATGCAAACAAAAAATGAAATCAATAAATGTTATGATAGAGTACAAGGCAATGCCTGAAATTTAAAGAGAATACATATTCAGAGCCTTCAAATTACCTCTACAGCTTTTCCAGTGAAAACTGAACCAGTTGTACCACTCTTAAATGTTCTTAACTGGTTTAGCTGAATCAGTCCTTTATGGTACTGTAAGGCAATCCGAGCAGTTACTCCTGAGCCAGTAGGACTTCTGTCAACCTATGTTAAAATGAGAAAATTAAATCAGACAAATGAAAAACATAAAACAGTATTTAGGAACATAGAATCCTGTTGTGCAGTTTTAATAAAGAGTAGTAACATTTGGCCAGTAAATGCTCTTTTTATGTCTTGAATGATACCTGAGCATCAGCAAACACACAGATGTTTGCAGTCGGCTCTTCAGAAAATTTGTCACTTCCATCTGTTAATATGGTGCCATAAAGAAAAGCAAGTTCTTCACTGTCCGGATGATGAAGCTTCACCTACAATGGGTAGAGAACATTTTTATCAAAAATGGGTATAATGCTGATGTAAAATGACTCTTCCCCCCCCCCAAAGACAAGTACAGTAAGTCTCCAGCAGTTGGAAATCTGAGAGCCCATGCCATGTTCTGACCTCAGGAGTTATAGGGGCAATATAAAGCAATATTGCCACTCTTCTAGTCAGGCTTAGCCATTAGACATGACTGGGCCAAACTGTAAACCAATCTATGTGCATATTTAGGTAACAGGTTATTTAAAATATAAATCTAACTGCAAGTCAGTTCAGTGACAGCACTAGGGGTTTAAAAATATGGGTCAAATTAGACCCACTTGTGTAAAAAATGTGCGTGGGAAATGAGAAATAACTGGGTCAAAACCTAATCGGAAGGTACAATTTCACTAGTACAGATGCTGAAACTTGTCAAGAAAAGAATACTTTCCTACTGTTCACATTTACATGTTTGAGATATAGTTACAGACCAGGTGCACCACTATGGACCCACTGTCATGTGGAAAGTGGGTAATTTCTGGGCAGACTGCAACTTTTCCCTTTCTGCCCTATCTAGCACTGTCCCTGAGTCAGCTGATCACTAGAGAAAAAACGGATAGCTTTAAAAAACCAAACAAACAGAAATTGTTTAAATTAGCACTGGGTAAATTTCTATACTTAGAATTGTGCATTTTTTTCCAAAATGTTAAGTGTTTACTAAATTTTGTGTACAGTGGATCTCCTTAAATGAATACCCTTGAGATCACCAAAAAAGTATGCATTTAAGGGGGCTATGTGTTTACCCAATCTTGTATTCCTTTAATGGTAAGTGCAACTTGCAGTATGGAGGAGCCTGCAAGGAATCGCAGCAGACAGAGCTTTGTCTGGGGGCATGACCTGGGACACCTGGACAAACAATAGGGACCCATGTAGGACTGCTCAGAAGGGGATGGGGGGGGATAGGGTTCCCATGGGGGAGGGAGCATGCGGCCAGGTAGAAGCTAAGCCCTTTAGATGGGCTGCACAGGAGGAATTCTTCCCCATTCCTCCTCGTCCCAGGTTGCAACCCACCCAAACCTCACCCTTGTAAAAGTAGGGGGAACATGGGGGGGGTATAGGGAGCTTGCTGTCCCACCAAGGGGGATCACCTTAGGGAGTCAAGAAGGAATTTCCCATTTTTTTCCCCACTGGGTTTTCCAGGTTTTTGCCTTCTCCAGCAGGGTGGAAATTATTCCAGTTAGGGTAGGCTAGGGATCAGATAGGTAGGTATCACAGTCATGAACCTTTGTAAGTGGGGGCTTGGTAGTCTTGGAACACTGTGGAGGGGGTAACAGGGGATTATGTGTCTTGACCAGCCAGATCTCCCCGAGGTTGACAGGAGGGCGGGCCTGATGGATGGAGTCCAGAGGGCACCCTCTTTGGGCAGCTTCCTGCGGCATGGCAGATCCTCTGACGGGGGAGGAGCAAGCTGCAGCCGGTCACAGAGCCATCCCTCATGCCCCAGAGGTTGTTGCCCTCGCAAGGTCCTGGTTGATGGTAAGGCAGCCCTCCCCTGGGAGGGAGGGTCGACCATCAACGATCTAGGCTCCAAGGTGAGCTAGATTCCTTCCAAGGCTACCTAGATGCGCACATCACGCTGAAGCGAATGTATATACAGTATGTTAATTGGTTTTATTAATAAACACATGGCTATGGCCATTTCTCCAAAGCCCGTTGTTGTGTCAGTTTGTTCAGGTGAATAAGGCATATGCTCACAAAAGACAATGTGTGTAGGGAAAAGTAATGCTAGTAGCACTTCAGTGCTTCTTTGATTTGGATAAAGTGATTTGTGACATGCTGTGGCATTCTTTGGTTTGATTTTTGTGTAAGGGAGGGTGCTTCTGGTAAAGTGCTTGGTTGACATTCGTTTGGGTTCCCTGCTTTGATTTCAGTGTGAGGGAGGGTGCTTTTGTGACTTGGGTTTGATGGTTAAAAGGTTGAAGTATGTGATTAACACCTTAGTTTAAATGGGGCTGCCCATTTACAGACAATTAAGAGCTAATTAGTAAGGCAGCTACAGACAGTGTCAGTAAAATTTGGCCAGTCAGTACACATTTGAACAGCAAAACTGAGGAAAAAAGTAAAACAAAATGGTAATATTAAATGTACGCTGAGAATAGAAAATAAGAGTTAAAATCAACATTTCGACCTTAGGTCTTCTGAAGGAATTATTAAAAGAGAAAAAAAGCAAGGTTAGTGGAGAGGTAAGGTAAAATAAAGGATATATATGTGGGGAAAGAAAAAAATGGGAGGCTGTAGGAGAAAACGTGATAACAGGCAAAGTAAGAAAAGATTCTGGGAAACAAAAAAGTGATGCTGGGTATGACAAGGCATGGTAGAAGTGAATGATCCGAGGAGTCCTCAAGTGGGGACTAATTAACAGGGCCTGGCAAGATTTTGTTTAATGCTAGCGAAATTGTACAAAATTGCCTATTTCACATTCACGGATTTTGTAAAATGTGTAGCATAATTTTCCAACATTTTTTCTTTCTCCATGCCACACCATATTACACTATATTACAGGAGCACAGTTTCTGCATACTACAGCACATTAAAAAACACACACTTTTATGAAAGATGCATCGAAAACAGAAACAGCACACAACATTTGCGTATTTATAATTCACAATTCTGAAATTGCACTTTTTATATGAAAGTTCAGTTTTTCATATATAAGATAGATTACTTTTATATCAGACCTTTTTTGTAATGTTATTCTACTTCTGTGACCTGATTAGAAGCTGACTAATGTATATTGCCTAGAGATGTATACAAGGTGACAATGCATAAAAGTGAATCTTTTTTTTTTTTTTTTTTGATAACAAAGTGAGCCCACTAGGAACATATCTTATTTCAGGGGTGACACAGATAAAGACAGTAGATTGCAGTGTAATAAAATCATACAAAGCACTAAAATTTGTTTGTTCAAATAAGTGTGTTTTAAGTAGTGCTGAGCGGAATTTCTAGTACTCTTGCGAAATTGTTTAAAATTGCCCATTTGCCATTCATGCAATTTTCACAAAATAGAGCCAAACACTGGTGTAATTTTGCTAATGCTTTTTATTCAAATATACTAAATTTCATCAAACTGTGCAATTCTAAACATGTGAGTGTTTAAAAATGAGCAATTTCAGCAAATAGCAATTTTCTTCCAAACTGTGCATTTTTATAAAAATCTGATTTTTTGATTTTTTTAAAGGGCACAATTTCAACCCAAAGTGACAATTTTAAACACACTGTTATACTGTAGTTCATGAGAATGTCCTTCTACTTTCCCTCACCTACGGTTCTGTCACTTTTGTAAGTGCTGCCAAAGTTAATCTCCATAAATGGGATACCTCCTCCAATAATATTTGTCATTTTGCTCTAGCATTACATTGTCTTACTCACCACTGTCAGCTTTACAGTGGTCTAAACTGGCTATCCCATAATACTAGCCACTCCTATGCTTTTGGCGCCTTAACTGATAAAATTATTAGAACTGGAGTTCCCTCTTCCCTAGTCTTATTGTTGACTCCTCTAAGCCTCTGCTACCCCATTCGCTCTGGAAATCAGTCCCTTCAATCTGTTCCTACGTGCAAGACAACCATGGGATCCCAGGCGTTATCCTACTTTTCTACACATTTTTGGAACTGCCTGCCTGTGTTCATCCAACTCTTCCCTTCCCATTCCTGCTTCAAAAATGAGCTACATCACTACCTCTTAGTCTCTGACCCCTATACCTGCTTCCTTTCTCCTTGAGCACCCTACTCTCACTACCTGACTACTGCTTGTCCCTGCTGCCTAACCTGGTGCACTTATGTATGCTGCTTCCTGCCTGTTTTAGCCACTCCGTTTTGTTCATCTCTGGGTTTGCTGTACCGATTTTCTCCCAGTTACACTGTATCTATTTTCATACTTTTTTTTAAATATAATCTTTATTAGTTGAAGCATCATACACAAAAAGACATGATTAATACATTGTACTTTCTGCCATGTTTCGTCACAAACAGGAGAAAAAAAAGTGTATTATGATGTCTACCGAAAAAGAGGTCACTTTAGCTCAGTACATTAAATCAGTACAGTATTTAAAAAAGAGAATCATGCACTTTAAGGACAGATTCCCACAGAACAATCCAGATCAAGCCTGCTTACATGGTTCAGTACCTGCTCTATTTTATTGGAGGTCACCATGCATGAAGGTAGGTATTTTATTTAGAAGTCTAGGAAGCACCCCTTAGCCAGCTCCATTTCATTTAAACTACAAGACAAAATCTTCATCTGTTTGTGCCGTGTACCAGATCAATTTTTGCCATCTGTTTCTGAAGGGTTTAAGCCTGTCATGGATCTCTGCCATCAAGCTTTCAAGTCGATATATATCCATGACAACCTGTTGCCACTCCAGTAACGTAGGTATATGTATGGACATCCATCATCGTGTTACCGCTTTTCTAGCTTCCAGAAGGTAGAGAGGTAACATAGTTTTACACTAAGATGGGTGATACTCAGGGAAGATGGACAGTAGAACCATTTCTGCCATAAGTTCCATCCGTTCACCCAAGCAGTCCCTTAGCTCTTCTTGTAAAGAGCACCAAAAGGGAGGTAACATGGGGCAAGTCCAAAAGATATGGCCTAGATCTGTCAATTGGCACCCACATCTCCTCCAGCAAGTACCGTACGAAGATGGAAGATATTTTGCGAGAACTGCGGGGGAGCACAAGAATCTGCTACGACACTTCCATGCAAATTCCCTCCAAGAATTAGAGGATATTTTTATATTGTTTTTTATATGCAGTTATTTCACCTCCTACTTTGTACTTTTTACTATATTTGCAGTGTGTTTCATTATGTATGCTTTTTCCTTGTTGCCTTGCATTCACTCATTTAACTACTTTTGTATCCGTTACTAGTTTTACATTTTCACATTGTTCACTTTTTTGTTTTTTTATCATAGAATGCTTTTTCCTCCTCCTCCTCTGCGGAGTGGTAATGGCGAGTCGGCCAGCCGCTGGCACCCGCACCCCCAGACCAGGTCTGGCCAGCAACACGCTCTCCCCCACAGGCCGGCAAATAGACGGGATCCCCTCCCCTTTTGGGGACCTGGAGCTCAGACACCCAGGGGGGCACACCTCAAGTGTCTGGGGGTGCAGGGCACAGCCATTAGCCGCCACGACGCTTCCATAATTTTTTGCCACTATCTCATCTAGGAGCCGGACGTGCAATGGCATCAGCGCACAGCCATGCGGATGCCAGCCACGCTCCACCCCTCGATTGTGCACGCAAACTGTAGTGCATCTGGCCTTCGCCAGTTGCCGCTGCAGAGCGATGCAGTTCTCCCACCCCCCCCAAAGGAAGGAAAGCAGTCATGGGACGGTCAATCCTCCCTCTCCCCTGCCAACCCCCAGTGGCCCGAGTCCGTTCCCGAACCCGGGTCGCCGGTGTGGCGTGAGGTGTGAGGTGTGGCGTCCAGCACCTCAACCCTCAGCACCACTGGACCAGCTCACATCATTCACTTTTATGTTTCTCTGTACTATGTAGCATGATTGTTTTTATGACTTGTACTCTCTTGGGCCGTGCCTGAAAATAGGTATATTTATTATCTAGTGCACTTACCCAGTTATCAAAAATCAAATAAATAAATAAAATTAATTTTTTGAAAATGGTGCAATTTCATGAAACTTGAGCATAACTGATTTTTACAGTTTCATCCAGCGCTAGTTTTAAGTTACACTTTGAAAAAAGACTCACATGTTCGTCCCACACAGAAGACTCCTAAATAAACTCAGTAATACCGGGGTCAGGAACAAAGCTGGTAGATGAGTAGAAAACTAGTTCCATGGCAGGACCCAAAGAGTAGTGGTGAACGGTAGCCTCTCCAGTGAGGGTGAAGTGACCAGCAGTGTACCGCAAGGATCGGTGCTGGGTCCAGCCCTCTTCAATTTGTTCACTGGCAACATCACAGATGACTTAAATGGCAAGGTGTGCCAATACTAAAATCTGCAACAGGGTTGACACCCCTGAAGGGGGTAACTAAAATGGTGGAACACCTGAAGTTGCTTGAAAAAAATGGTCAATTAACTGTCAACTGAGGTTCAATACAAAAAAATGTAAAATCGTGCACTTGGGAGAAAGTAACCCTAAGGAGCAGTACTACATGAACAGTGAAAAACTAATTGCCTTCAAGCAGGAATGGGATCTGGGAGTCATTATATCGGATGACCTAAAGGCAGCCAACCAATGTGAAAAGGCTACACTGAAAGCAAGCAGCATGCACAGATGCACTGGATGGGGTATAACCAGTAGGAGGAGCGAAGTGGTCATGCCACTTTACAGGTCCTTGGTGGGGCCCCACCTGGAGTACTGCATGCAGTTCTGGAGGCCCCACCTCAGGAAGGACATTGACAGAATGGCAACCAAGATGGCAAGTGGACTGCACCAGAAACCTTACGAGGAGAGACTGAGAGAGATGAGTATGTACACGCTGGAACAGAGGACGAATGGGGGAAGGGACATGATAGAGACTTTCAAGTATCTCAAAGCCATTAATAGAGTAGAAATGATAGATCTCTTTCAGATACACCGTCAAACTTGAACAAGGGGCCAAGAAAAATGATGGGGTGGGGGACAAACTCAGAGCAAACACAAGAAAGTTTTTCTTCACCGAGAGAGAGTTGTAGACCCATGGAACCGTCTCCCAAAAGAGGTGATGGAGTCGAAAACAATAAATGGGTTCAAGAGAGCTTGGGACTTGCACAAAGGAATCCTTATACAGGGTAGTACAAAATAAATCAAGGGGGGAGGTAGCTTAACCCTTAAGCTGCCGACAAAATTAGAATGTATAGGGATTTTGGACTGATATATCAGTCCGCAAACCTGAAAGGGTTAAAATACAATCAACGGGCAGACCAGCTAGACCATAAGGCCCCCTTTTGCCAACAGTTTCTATGTTTCTAGGTTTGTGACTGACTCATTAACTGGGGAATAGTATTCAAATACTTAGGAGAGGCAAATGCAAAATGATCGTTGGCCCATTTTAGTTCTCATTTTTGTAAAAAGAAATTTAGTGATAGACAATCCTAGATTCATTTGAACTTACTATGCTGACAATAATTCAGTTAAATAAGGGAGAGATCCCCATACTCTAAAATGTTATAAATCACGTTTCCTAGAAAGCACAGTACTTAAATGCAGCCTCTATCAATAACCAGTTAAGGTGAAGATACGACCGACAGTGAAGTCTCCTCCAGTTAGCATACAAAAGAAAACACTCTGTCTCATTATAAATAGGTCTCAGCCTTGACAGTGCACTTAACTTGAAACTGAAGCAAGTTCAACTGCTCCATTACAAACACACAGATGTGCCAGCAGATAAAGGCCTTGAGGTCTCTCTAGTCTGCTTGATTGTGCAGTTCCCATTGTGTTTACAAAGGGGAAGTTCTCTCTGTAAACACGGTGTGCAGATCCCACTACATTTACAGAGGGAACTGCCCCCTCCCCATATCCCTACTGCCCCTCTCAGATACCCCCACTCCTCTCTCCTCCCTACGTAAAAGTCTCCCCCCACCATCCTATCCCAACCTCCCTTGAAGCTCTCCATTGTTTCTAGGGACACCACCTCCTCTATCGACTCATTTCACTTAGCTACAACTCTTCCCCCAACCAGGTTTAGGCTGTTATCCCTAGTGGACTTGTTCCCACTAAGGCAGAAGAGGCCCACAGTGCTCACCGTGTTTATACCTTTAAGGTACTTGAAGTTCTCAAATATGTCCCCTCTCTCCCTTCTGTTCTCCAGAAAGTACATGTCGAGCATCCTTAGCCTCTCCTCATAGGTGTTGTCTTCCAGGCCCTGGATCATCTTGGTTGCCCTTTTCTGGACCACTTTCAGCAAGTTGATATCCTTCTTAGATAAGGGCGCCAACACTACGTACTGTATACACTAGGTGTGGTCTCACTAGAGACCTGTACAGCGGAAGAATGACCTCTGCTAATTCCCATGGCTATGCAGCCTAGCATCCGACTTACAGCTTTCCTTCGGTGTGCCGAGTGTTTCGGGTCACTCATGATAGTTATACTCAGGTCCTTTTCTTCCTCTGACCTGGTTACCTGCACACTACCCAACCAATATTTGGTCCCTGGGTTTTTCGCCCCAAGTGCATAACGTCACACTTTTTAGCATTGAACCTGAGTTGCCAAATGCCACACCACTCCTCTAGCCTGGTCAGGTCTTCCCTGAGTTCTTGTCTCCCCTCCTCCATGCCCAACAAAATTTTATCATAATGAGGTATCAGAACCAATTTTATTGGCTTACTAAGTGTTCCTTACAGGACAAGCATCTTTTTATTTTGTACAGTAGTCACATTTTTTGATTAGTCTATTTTGTTACTGTACGTACAGTAATCTAGGTGTTCTTTACAGGAGAGATAAGGGTGAAGGTACAGTACAACCCTAGATTTTTAAAAGCTACTGTACTTACCACCTTCTGATGTTCAACAAGGTTATTACCTACACTGTGATTAATGGCATTAGAACTTCAGTAAATAACATCATCCATATAGATACAACAGGACACAAGAGCTGTCACAATCAGAGGGCAAAGCCCTAACAGACAAAGTAAATGATAGAGGACGCAATAAAGATCTGTGTGGCACCCCATCCTTCACATCACAGGGGAAAGACAAGACTCCATTTAATGTAACAACCTGGTATCTAGAGAACAATTCTAAACTACCCAGATCTATATTCACTATCTTCTTGACTACAATATTGTGGTCAACTACAACAAATGAATGAATGAATGAATTAAATCTTTATTTATAAAGCGCCTTTCTAAAATCAAGGTGCTGTACATAAACCAAATAAAACAACAATTTAAAACACACATTACGATCAAATATTAAAAACCATAAAACTACAATATCATAAATATTAACTACAATAAAATCTGAATATGCCAGA
This sequence comes from Neoceratodus forsteri, assembly GCA_016271365.2. NCBI lineage: Eukaryota > Metazoa > Chordata > Ceratodontiformes > Ceratodontidae > Neoceratodus > Neoceratodus forsteri. The sequence continues at coordinate 751,826,863 of CM028134.1, read as the reverse complement.
CTCAATATTCAATTTAAAGACTAATCTGGATATGCTAGATTAAACAAGTATGTTTTAAATGCCATCTTGAAACTCTGGACAGTCAGGCAATCTCTTACCCGACAAGGTAGAGAAATCCACAGGGTCGGGGCTGCAAAAGCAAAGGATCAGGCCCCCGATGTCTTTAAATGAACCCTGGGAATCTCTAGCAATCCCTCGTCGGTGGATTGGAGAGGACAGAGGGGGCAGTAAGGGTGAAAGAGATATTGCAGGTAATGGGGTCCCTGGCCATGTAGGGCTTTATAGGTCAGTAACCCGACCTTGAAGGTGATACGCCACTGTATTGGCAGCCAGTGCAGTCTACGGAGCACAGGTGTTATAGGACAGGCCCTAGAAGTACCAGTCAGTCAATAACCTGGCTGCTGCATTCTGCACTAGCTACAAGCAGTGGATATCAACCCCCGGTAGCCCTAGGTAAAGGACAGTGCAGAAGTTAAGGTGGGAGGTTATGAAGGCAGGGACCGATGTTGGAAGATCATCAGGAGAAACCAGATGCTTCACCCGGGCGATATTCTTCAAAGGGTAAAGAGAGGATTTGATGACGACTGACACCTGAGATTTAAGGGTCAGGCCGTCATCAAAAATAATGCCCAGGTTCCGTACCCGATCTGAGGTGGTCAGCTGAACACTCCCAAGCCAAAGCCCAGAAGGTTGTCCTGGCAACAAACCCACCTCCTGACAATCTGGGTCCACAACCAGCACATCAGTTTAAGCTGGGTTCAATGGCAGCCAGCTGGCACTCATCCAGTTTTGGATCTCGGACAGACGGTTGTTAAATACCGAGAGGATCACATCTTGTCCGGGCACATAGGACATGTACAGCTGCGTACCATTTGCATAGCAGTGAAAACTCATACTGTACTGCCTAATGGTCTCTCCCAATGGCAGCATATACACTGCAAACAGCATGGGTGTCAAGATGGAGCCCTGAGGTACCCCACAGGGTAGGGAGGGAGATAGAGAGAGAGAGGCCAAAGAATGAACTCCAGACACCACTGTCTGAGTCCTACCCTCGAGGAAAGATCGAAACCATCTGAGGACCGTTCCAGATACTCCACAGATGAACTGCACGTGCTCCAACAGCACACCATGTGTGTACTGTTATATGTCAGGCGTGGCTGAAAAACCGCTGTGCCCAATCCACCTCCTGGTTAAAAATAAAACAAACAAACCATCGTCCACAGTGTCAAATGCTGCAGAGAATCAAAAGCCTTGGTCAGGTCCACAAATACAGCTCCTGAATTTATACCGCCAATTTTGGAAAAACTATGGTCAGGATTTCATGGCCAAAATTGGATGCCCAAATCTGCTTTTGACACTAAATTCGGTACAAAATCTGAACACATAATAAGATACTGCTGTTGAAAATAATTCACTTTGTAAACTCCACAGATACTGTGGGTGGGATTCACACATAAGCCAAGTCCCCTCTTTTGGGTGCCTATGGTTAGCACCAAAAAACAGACTTACAGTACACTGTACATGTGAGTATACACAGCATGCCATTAGGTTGTTCTGGACGTAATACAGGAATCTTATTGCCAGTGCCTAGAGATAACTGCCATTGCCACACTGCGGACTGCTTAAATTAGTTGGCACTCTAGTTTTTTTGTAGCATGGTGCAACATTATTGCAAGGTGGGAGAGAAGGAAGGCTCCTGAGGAAAGAGGAGTGGCAGTTTAAATGGGTAGAACGAACATTCTACTAAGCTGCAATTTTAAGCTATATTCCACTACAAACTATTTTGTTATATCAGAAGCACAAGTTAGATAGTATTATTATTTTGCTTAACTGCACCTGTGCTTTTACTGCATTGGTTACTGCAGTTGCTGCATCCACAAGATCCCTGGTCTTCGAGGAACTGACATCCAGTCCAAACCTTGCAGCATTGACAAACGCATAGAAAGCACCACCATATGCAATATCAAGTATCACCTTCCCATGTCCAGGAACATCAACAGAAATATCTGCAACAAAGCCGGAGAAGAATAATGAGAAATGACATTTTTTATCTTGGTAACAAACTGAAAGAAAAGGGATATGTTTTTGTACAGGTATGGCACCTTTTAAACAGACATATCCTAAAATGCTTTACAATCCAGGAGAGAGAGGAGACAGAATGGTGTAGCCATTTATAGTACACAGAGATTCAAAGAACACAGAGATAAATTAGGGAGAAGTTACAGAGCGGTTAAGCACTTGGAGGTTAGAGAAACTGGCACAGTAGCACTGCTGCTCGCTATACTGACATTATGGGTTCAGGAACATACACTGGTTGCTTGGGGGCCAGAATAACAAAAGAGCTCAGAGGTGTGCTGGTGACCCCGCTGATCACCCTGTTCAACAGATCACTGGACACAGGTGCAGTCCCAGAAGACTGGAGGAGGGCAAATGTAGTCTCTCTCCACAAAAGTGGAAGCTGAGAGGAGGCAGGCAATTACAGACCAGTCAGCCTGACCTCAGTAGTGGGGAAATTAATCGAGGCACTGTTAAAGGAGAGGATTGTGTTATTCCTTGAATATAGCAGAGCACAGAATCCAAGACAGCATGGATTCTCAGTGGGAAGGTCATGTCAAACAAATATAATAGATTTCTTTGACTGGGTGACCATGGAGGCAGATCAGGGAAGGGCGATGGTTGTGGCTTACTTAGATTTCAGCAAGGCCTTTGACACTGTCCCACATAGAAGGTTGGCATACAAGTTCGGCAGCAGCATGGGGGTAAGCCACAAGGTGGTAAACTGGGTCAGAAATTGGCTGAGGGTCAGGACACAGTGGGTACTCGTAAATGGTGTTCAATCTGAGGAGAGGGAAGGAGGTGACCAGTGGGGTGCCACAGGGATCAGGCCTGGGGCCAGTCCTCTTCAATGTCTTTGTAAGTGACATTGTGGAAGGTCTGGAGGGGAAAGTATGTCTTTTTGCAGACAGCACTAAGATCCGCAACAGGGTGGACACTCCAGAGGGGGCAGAAAAAATGAGGAAAGATCTAAGCAGGTTGGAGTTGTGGTCAGAAGTGTGGCAGCTGAGAGTCAATGCAAAAAAGTGCAAAGTCATGCACTTCGGGAGCAGAAATCCAAGGGAGGAGTACAAAATGGGAGGGGGAGGTACTGGCGGTCACCAAGCAGGAACGGGACCTGCGGGTACTCATATCGGATGACCTAAAGGTGACCAAACAATGTGAGAATGCTGTGTGGAAAGCCAGCAGGATGCTGGGGTGCATAGGGAGAGGTATCACCAGCAGAAAGAAGGAGGTAGTTATGCCACTACACAGATCGTTGGTGAGATCTCATCTAGACTACTGTGTCCAGATCTGGAAACCACATCTTCGGAAGGACATAGACAGGGTGGAGGCAGTCCAGAGGAGAGCTAAAGGCTATGCAGGGTCTGACTGAAAAGCCCTATGAGGAGAAGCTAGGGGAACTCAAGATGTATTCCCTGGAGGAGAAAAGAGAGAGGGGTGACATGATAGAAATGTTCAAGTACCTCAGGGGCATAAACAAGGTAGAAGAATGTAGGAGCCTTCAAAAAAGATGTGCAAGAACAAGGGGGCACAAGATGAAGCTGGGAGGGGAGGTCAAGGGCAACATGAGGAAGTAGTTTTTCACTGAAAGAGTAGTGGATGCTTGGAATGGCCTCCCAAAGGAGGTAGTGGGGGCAAAAACAGTTAAGGAATTCAAGAATGTATGGGATAGACATAGGGGTACCCTAGAGACAGGAAAAATAGGGAGAGGTGCAGATCAACTAGGATCTGTGGTTTCAAACTAGGTAGGCAAAATGGGCAGACTGGGTGAGCCACACGGTCCTTATTTGTAGTCAACCTCTATGTTTCTATGGGTTCAGAGGGATCAAGTGTACTGAGGACAACTCTCTTCCCTCACGGGGAGGGGGGGGCTGCTACTTTTCACTGTTCCGCTGCCACTTGGTGGAGACTAGGTGGCAGCACAATAGGAGCACATAGGGAGAGGAACAGCCGCTGGACATCAGGCACAAATGCGTGCCTTTACATGCAAGTATGCAAATCACTGCATGCCGGCACCCTCAGGGAGAAAACCAGGAGCTGGAGGAAAATGCCCTGGGCTGCCACTGTGCAAGTGCCCCCTCAGGCCCCACGTGACAGACATGGCAGGCCACCCACTATTATCATTGTCCTGAGAAAGTGATGGAAAACCTGTGAGTCCATGAGAAGGTCAATGAAAGGGCTGGGGGTATGCCATCAGCTGAATTGGGGTGGGGGGGGTGAGAAAAAATATGAAAGAAGCACAGAAAGGTTAAATGACTTGCTGTGTTTGTCAGCTTTAAAACAAATTAGCATCAAGTGAATGTCAGAAATAGTACAGCATCCTTCTAATGCATCCACTGACATCACACAACACAGTAGCATACATGGTATAAATAGTACATTGCATAAGGTGACTGAAAATAAGCTATTTATTTACAATACCTTGTATCCCACACTGTCACCCTAACACTTGTGGCTCTGCTATATTTCAGCACACTTTGCTAGGTGGCATTAAGGGGAAACCTTCTACTGTAAATAAATATATTATTTCCAGTCAGTGAGTACAATTTCCCCTATTTATAAAATGGCTAGACAAAATCTACAAATTTCATTGGCTAAGAGACGTCAACTGCCTGTGCATTAAATCTCTATGAACTCACAGTCAAGTGCCGAAGTTCATTTTCCTCCCCAAGAAAACTACATAGACCCATTTTATAAGTGTAATAAGCATCTCCAGGGTGTGCATTATAGGATTTGAATGCACTTCCCAGGGGGGTAAGCATACTTAGCCTTTGGCTTGTGCCTTACAACACCCCTTCGGCGTGCATTAAAATCCTATAACGCACATCTTGTCATAGCTTATTACTTATCTATACTACATCAGCGAGAACACATTTTGCCAGATGAATGGTATTATTTTAGTTGATGACATACTTATCAAAATAATAATGATAAATATGTCAAAAATAAAAATAACACTGGTTAAATCCTGTATGTCAGAATGCTGTATTTTTTGTTATATTTATCGAACAAATTTCAAAGGAAAGTGCATGCTGAGTTGAATCTCATTTATAAATGTCATTCTGATAACAAAAAAGAAAAGTGCAGAACATAAAGTTACAACAGTACACACACTGGGCCCCGATTTTCTATCGGGATGTGGCGGTGCACCGGACCTGCAGCAGGGTGTGTTACGATGTGGAGACTCAGGCCACAGGTTGTGGCATGCGCTGCTTCCATTAGAAGATTGCTGCAGACACCCGCTGCAAATCTGGAAGGTGGGACGCAAGGAGTAAGACCAGCTACTGCCAGGTCTAGCCTTGCATCCAAGATCACGGCACTTGCAGCAACCCTTTGGTGCAAGGTGCTGTAAAGTGGGGGAAAAGTCAAAACTGCGCCACCCCTTTGAAAATTGGACCGGTCTGCGTCTGAGGGGCTTTGGTGCATCTGCAGCCCCCTTTGCGTTGGAAGCAGGGCTTTTTTTTTTTAAACTATATTTTTATTTAGAGTTTTAACAAACTTTGGATCACATATACATACAATAATATATCGTATTGTACATGTCAAGGCAGTGAGCTCTAATATAAATTAGCGGACACCACTAAATAGGATGGAAAACAGAGGATAATACAGTGAAAAATGATAGAAATAGCATACACATAATTAATGTTTGCATGTCTTACATACAATAATAAATCTCTAAATTTATGCCCGGACTTGGAATTATCTTTTGCAGGAAGGTGCTCTGAGTCCGGTTTATACATTTTAAATGGATTTACTGGAATATATGATTAGATACAGAAACAAGAGTGAGAAGTAAACAGACAAGGGGGGGTCCGACACCCGGGGGGAGACCCTCCCCATTAACGAGACACCCGAGGGCAACCACAGGCATTCCATCTGAATAGGGACTGATGGAGAATGATCAAAGTTTAGGACTGGCTTGGCCCCATCCGAACGGCCACCCGACCACCCCCCATCCAGCCCCAGTCTCTAAGGTATCTGATCTGATCTGAACTGGGTAATAGAGAGGAACCATGAATTCTATCTGTTCTGTAACTTGGGGACCTTGTTATGAATCCTGGCAGTCATGTGCTCTAGTTTGTATATGTCGTATACTGTATCTTCCAAGCTTAGATTGAGGGTAGATCCCAGTACATCCAAAGCCTAATTATGCACTTCTTGGCAGCTCCTAGTAAGATGTTGATGAGTTATATGTGATGTTTGTTTTTAAAATCATGTGGGTAGTGGAGAAGCAGCCCTATCACTGGAGAAAGCTCCCCTACTGCTGGGAAAAGGAGGTTTATTCTATCCCCTATTGTCCCCCAATAAGTGGATAAGACCGGGCAAGACCACAGGATGTGTGTATGCGTTGCTACTTTACATCCACAGTGCCTCCAACATGCGGAGTCGCCTCCCGTCAAGAACTTGGCAGTGATCTGTGGTGTTCGAAAACATCTGGAGACTATTCTCCAAGAAAACTCTCTCCATGTGTGGGAACTGGATGTTTTGTGCTGTCTTCTCCAAATCCGGAGCCAATCCTCCTCAGTCACGACTATCTGGAGTTCGGCCTCCCAGTGAAATTGCACCAGGTCCATTATCTGCGTTGGGGCCCCCTGTAGGGCTTTATGAATTCAGGAGACCATGTGGGTCTGGGGCCCACCCCCCCAACTAGATTAGAAGAGGACAAAGAGGGGGAACATCCCGGTCCGAAATCTGCAGTCCAATCTTTGAGCTTAAAAAGTGTTGAATCTGTAAATACCTAAAGAAGTCGTTCCTGTCCAAGGAGAATTCTTGTTTAAGTTGGTCAAATGTTTTAAAGATTGCTTTAGAGTAAAATTGGTGTGTAAATCGGAGTCCCCTACGAGCCCAGGCCCCAAAGAAGGAGTCTAACCCTGCCAGCACCTATGTCGGATTATCTGCCGGAATCCACGGCCAGGTAGAAAAGAACCTACAGGTCGGGCGTGCCAAGAACTGTGACCAAGCATGCAACATCTCTCTAGTAAATCTGGAGGCATGCTGTAACTGAATTTTGTTATTTGGTTGAAATATCTGGGAAGAGCCCAGGGGATGAGATGCCATAGTCTCCTCTATTGTAACCCAAGTTGACGCCTGAGCCCGAGAGGGCAACCAAGTAGTTAAATGAGCTAGTAAGGAGGTCACTGAGTAAAAGAATATGTTTGGTAAAGATATACCCCTCTCTCCTTGGGGCATTGCAATTTTGCCAGGGCCAGTCTGGGTTGTTGATTTGCCCATAAAAATTTACTAATGGATTTATCCCAAATCCGGATGTCCCTCGGCCTAAGGGGCAAAGGAATGTTTTGCAAGAGGTATAAAATCTTCGGAAGGGAATTCATTTGGATTGACTGTACCCTAGCCATTAATGATAGTGGGAGAAGGGTCCATCTCTGAAGGTCTGATTGTATTTGAGAGAGAGTGGAGGAGTAGTTCAGGCCATAGAGATCTGCTAGATTTGGAGGAATCTTAATTCCTAGGTAAGTTAAATATGCTTTGTCCCATTTAAGGGGGAATATCCAAGACAAGTCCATGGGGAGGGAGGATTGTATAATCAGGGCTTCTGATTTATTTGTATTTATAGTATAACCCGTGAGGGGCTCGATCTCCTTTAGAATTTTGATTAAGGTAGGTAAAGATTCCTCAGGTTGTGTGACGTAAAGTAACAGGTCGTCCGCGTAGTATGCTATTTTATGGTATGATCGATCTGAGACCTTATAACCGTGCAGGTTAGGGGATTGCCTGAGAAACTGGGCTATAGGCTCCACAAAAACAGCGAACAAATATGGAGAGAGGGGGCAACCCTGCTGGGTGCCTCTGTGCAAGGAAAAGCGGTCTGAGTGGGAACTGTTCAGCTTCACCTCCACCTCTGGACCCTCGTACAATCCCCGGATTGCATCCAGGAAAAGGGTCAGGAAATTAAACCTTAGTAAGGCCGGCTGAAGAAAGTCCCAGGAGATCATATCAAAAGCCTTTTGGGCATCTAGGCTGATTAAAAAGAGGGGGGATTTTGTAGACTGGGCATGATCAATAAGATAGTGTTATTTTTATATTATCTGTTGTCTGTCTACCTTTGATAAATCCTGATTGATTTGGGTGTATCAAAGAGGGAAGAATATGGTTTAGTCTCTGTGCCAATATACTCGTGTATATTTTGTAATTTTGATTGAGTACCAAGATAGGGCGGTATGAATCGCAAAGGTGAGGGTTTTTTTTATGGCTTCAAGATCACAGAGATAGTGGCCTGTCTCCAAGATATACGGAAAGAAGAGGAGGAGTGAGCAGATGTCAGCGCCCGGAGAAGTAGATTTTCAAAAGTTCCCATGCGTTTTTATAAAATTCGGCCCCGAAACCGTCTGGGCCCGGAGATTTTTCATTCTTAAAGCTTTGGATTGTATTCTGAAGTTCTAATTCTGTGATCGGAGCTGCTATCTGATTCTGTTGTTCCACTGAAAGTACAGGAAGATGCAACTGGGATAAGAAAGAGGAGATTTTATGTGGTTCCGGGGGGGGCAGGAAGGGAGTATAGAGTCTGACAGTAGTTCTTAAATGCATCTAATATTTGTGATGTTGAGTATTTGGTTTGGCCAGTTATTGGGTCCTTTATTTTAGTAACTGTATGCTGTTGTATTTGATTTCTAAGACGATAGGTTAGGAGTCTGGAAGCCCTGGCTCCTCCTTCATAGTAGCGCTGCCACAGCCATGCCAGAACTTGTTCGGTTTTAGCTGTCAATATTTGTTGAATTCTTAATTGAGTTTGTGTAATCAGGGGATAGAGATCAGTATCTCCTTGCGTGTGGGCTTCCTGGAGAAATTTGAGTTTTTCTTGTAGATTTAATACATTGGCTTCTGTCTGTTTCTTTTTATAGGAGGCATAAGCTATGATATCGCCTCTAAGTACTACCTTGAGAGTATCCCAGAGAGTTTAAGGGGTAGTCTGAGGAGAAATGTTATCACCGATAATTTCTGGAATCTTTTTATCTAGTAAGTCCCGAAATTCTTTATCTCAGAGAAGGGATGGGTTGAATCTCCAACGTGTGTGTATTTTGTCTTTTTTGATATTAAGAACTAGGGAGAGGGGGGCATGATCCGATAGGCAGATATTATTAATCTCCGCTGACCGAATTAGGTCAATATGTTCCTTCCCTATGCAAAAGTAATCTAGCCTGGAATGGTGCTTAAAGGCATTAGAATAGAAGGTAAATTTCCGCTGCATAGGATGCAACTGCCTCCAGGCGTCAACCAAGCCCATATCCTTGACAAGATGTTTTTGACCAGATGACTGTACGGGTGGGCGAGACGACGACGACTCCAGAGAAGGGCTAAGTAAGCTATTAAAGTCCCACCCAAGAATCAATATTCCCTGCTGCCTAGTCAAGATGGCATCCATTAATTGCTGTATTGTAGATGTGTCGGAACCCGGAGGAATATATAGACTACATACTGTTAAAAATCTGATGATTTAATCTAACTACTGCAAGTGCCAATCTGCCCTCCCTGTCTGCATATTAGTCAAGTAATTGTAATTTGGAATGTTTTGGTATTAATATTACCGTTCCTCTCCTTCTACCCCTCTGGAAACAGGACTCAATTATCTGCGAGAACCCAAATTTAAGTAATTTTTGGTGTTCAACAGAGGAAAGGTGGGTCTCCTGTAAGAGAAGGATGTCAGGGTTAAGTTTTTTAAGTGCTGTAAGTGGACAGTCCCTCTTGATGGGGCCAGCCAGCCCGTTTACATTATGAGATATAAGTTTAAAGGGGTGCTGCATTGCTATAAATGCTTAGCTTGCTCGAAATGCCCTGGGTTGCCCCCCACCCAGCGCCAGAGACCCCCCCGTCATCACCCTCAGCAATCCCAAAAGTATACGAACAACCAAATCGATACCAGAGGCATTGAACTGATGTTAAGCAAGCCAAAAAGAAAGAAAAAGAACATAACAGCTGGATAACAGCTATAGTAAATCATGCATGCCAACTGGGCATGTTTACTAAAGTGGATAAGGTAAAAACTATATACAAGCCCCTGTTATGGGGGGAGTATGTGACTTCCAGCAATGCATGCTCTAAATGAGCGGCATTAGAAGGCAGTCCCTTGACCGCCTCAGAGTGGGTTCCCACTCCACAATGTGGTGGGAGGTCCTGGGGAAACTCTTGCCCCTAACTTCGGGATGGGAAAAGGAAAGGATAGGGATAACTAAAAGCACAGGTAGGAAGTAAAAAATAACTAGTGGGGGACAATAGGGATAATTCTAGAAGGAAAAAGGGTGCAGAACCTTCGTTGCCAGAGGTCGAACTCGAGTGATGGTCTCCAGACTGCTCCCCATTATGTGGGATCAAATCTAGAGGGTAACTATACTGTTTAGAAGTACCATGCTGGTTCCACCAGGGGGATGGCCTGTGCCAGGGTCAGAGGTCTCAACCATATGTGTAAGGCTGTGACCCCTTAAGTATGTGGGAAGGTTTACAAAGACCACTCCTTCAAGTCCTTGTCATCTTCTGGGTCTGATACTATGTATTCTAAATTATCTTAGTAACTTCCAAAAGGGGGGGACCCAGAACTGCAGAACCCTCCCCAACCCAGTCCCACACAACAACAAATAAAGCAAACACAGCAGTGTCTCTTTAAGGTCAGATCAAATATCTGATCATACAAAATATTTAGAAAGTTCTGTGTTGTAGTCGAGGACTCAACCGTCTGTCACCTCTCATTATGAAGTTGACTGACTCAACTATGGCTGAAAGTTCCCCAGAGTATCTGGCCAACTAAAGTTAAGCTGCACTGGCAGAGAGATATCACTGTGGGAGACTTGAGGGGGAACCCACCAAACTGTCCCCTGCTAATTCGAAGGGGCCAGGTCCCACACCGAGCAGAGAGAGAGGTAGGACCCCGGGGAAGCCAGGGTGAACCATCAGCTGGAACCCACTCCCGCCAAGAAGCCCTTAGTGATTAGGGTGCTGAGGAGAGTCCATCCCCACTCCAGCCCTGAGCGCCAGCCCAGCTACATGTCCCGGGGTAAGAAAAAAAAGAAAAAAAAAGAGGACGAGTCCACTAGCCACCATGCTTCCCAGGATTTCCTGGGCAGAGACCTGATTCAAGGTACTGCTTTAGATTAGCGGGTAAAAAAACTCCCTCAGAAGCTGTCGGATCTCATCAGGCCAAGATAACCCTGCAGCTGCGCTCTATCTAGCGAGCAAATGCAGCCCATTCAAAAGAGCCCTTCCACATACAATTTCCCCCTCCTGGCAAGTACCTGGGTCCGAGCAGGCTATTCGACCGCTCGAGGCCCTTCTGCACCACAACGGGAGAGGAAGATCCAGTGCATCCCTCATTTAGCCGAAAAGTTGCCGAGGGATAAGCTCTTAGTCATTTCTGAGCGGGTTCATAATCTCCCGCCCGGATCCATCCGGCAGCAAAGCATCAAGTTGTCAGGTGTATCAATGAGGAGGCCAAAAGTGACAAATCAATTTGGGACCATCCCCTGCTTCCCCCCAAGGTCAAACAACCGCACAGGGGGAGCAGAGAGGACCGCCACCCGCGCGACTCGATCGGGAACATCTCTCCAGCATGACCATAATAAGGCATCCTGGCACCCCCACCGGCACCAGGAACCGCGACCTCAATGGTTGTTGCATAATATTTGAAAGCTCTACAGGAGACAATCTGCAGTAAAATTGTGTGTGAACCAGCTAGACATACTTCCCTGGGGTCACCCCCCATCTCCCACCACCTACTCACTGTACTTATGGATTCGAGGCTGGGAGGGCTCAGTCAGATTTTCTAGAAAATTGTGTCAACATTTTCTTAATGGAAGAAATAGTAGCCCTCTGGTCCGTTAGTTGCCTGGCTGAAGTCCTTCCCTGAGATAATCTTTCTGTGTTCACCTCCTCTGCTTATTTATTTATTTATTTACGAGTTTTACCAGGAGAACATACTGAGCAACATGCTCGATTCCAGATGTGACCTGGGGGCCGAGGCCCACATACAAATTGACATACTAGGACTGTACAGACATGAACATAGGTTTGTACAATTAGCAATTTAAGGGAAAATCTGGGAGTACAGTGCAGACATGGGTAGAAAAATACATACAGTGTGATGACATTTAGTTGAGTATTTACATGAATAAGAGCATAACATTTGAGAGAACAATACTTAGATTAAAATAATCCTAGTTAAAACAGGAACAGCTGGAGGTAAAGTGTGCTCTGAGTAATTGGTTGCGGAGGGTAGGGTTTGGGGCGTGTCTAATGGGGGCAGGTAGGGCATTCCAGGTCTGAGGTATCCAATACTTAAAAGCAGCCTGGCCTTTGGATGTGCGCATAAACGGGGCAAGGAATAGTCTTTGGTCCATACTCTTAAGGGAGTATGCAGGTGAGGGTTGTTGGGAGAGGACAGAGGTCAGGTAGGGGGGAAGGGAGTGGGACCAGTATTTGGCAGCGAACCTAGTACAGTTAGTTTATCTGCGGTCACGTAGGGACGGCAGGGTTAATGAGCTGTAGAGGTTGCAATGGTGTGTGGTTTGGGGGTAGCCGAGGATGAAACGGCAGAAGGAGTGGAACAGGGTATCTAGGCTGGCTAGTGCAGACCCGGGGGCGATTGAGTAAACTATATCGCCATAGTCGAGTACCGGAAGGATCATTTTTTGAATGATGACCCGCCTAGTCTGTGTTGGGAGGCAGCTTTCATTGTGGTGTAGTGCACCAAGTTTGGGGAACAGCCGCTTGTGTAGGGAGGTGATGTGAGTCGAGAAATCTAGGTGTTGATCTAGCCAGACACCCAGATATTTGAAACTCGTGCAGTTATCCAGGGGTGTTGCCGGGTGGAGAGAGGCAAAGTGAAGCCACACTTCTTAAGGTCCTTACATGCATCTTCATAGGAGTCGTATGACTGCTGTCCTGATGGGAATTGGACAACCAGTCTGCTAGGAAATGGGGTTCTAAATTTAAGCTTCTGTTGCCTGAGGAATGTGAACAAAGGTATATATGCCCTCCTCCGTTGCATTGTGGTGGAGGCATAATCATTGTCAACAAAAACACGTTGATCCCCACAGCAGAGGTGAGATTTAGCCCAAGGCAGCCTCAAAATATGCTCTTTGGTTTGGAAGTGTAGAAATCATACAATAATGGATCTGGGACGTGCAGATGGCTTTGTGGGTTTCGGGCCCAGAGCTCGATGCACCCTTTCAATTTCAAAGTTATAGCCCTGAGGTAACTCAAGGGCCTCCCACAGGAAAGTCTCCACGTAGTTGAGTAGATTTGTGTCTTCGCTGTTTTCAGGGATCCCATAGATTCAGAGATTCCGCTTACAGCTTCGATTTTCAGCGTCCTCCTGTCTGTCTACTGTGAGCTGACAGAGGTTGCTACTTGATTAAGGGCATCTTGCAACTGGGATGATATATCCGTCTGGTCTTACATCTGGGCATCGAGTGCTGTGACTTTAGAATGCAGATCAGTTAGGTCCCTTTGAAAGGCTTCTTGAGTTTGTTTAAATTTGTGGAAATCTGATTTGAACTCTTGAAGTTCCTGCAGAATTTTGTCAAGTTTGCTTTCCATTTTGAGTGGCTGATTTGGTTTTGACCTACTCTGTCGTCTAGACCTAGGTGCTTGAGTTAAGTGTGTGGAGGCCCCGGAGTCTGTCGCGTCTCTGTCTGAGTTCTCTGTGTCTGGGCGAAGTAGAGCAAATCTGTTAGGTCCCCCTCATAGACTGATTGCAGCCATAAGACACTGAAGTGATTGCCACCGATTTTTACCCGGGTTATGGCTGAATTTGCAACTTTATAAAGCGGAGCGTCTGGGAGCTCGATGTCTATGCTGCCATCTGGGCAGAAGTTGCACCCTGGAAGCAGGGCCTGACGCAAGCCCTGCATCCATGTTCTAAAATCGGGCCCACTGTGGCAATTTGCATAACTCCAACCTGTACAGTAGAAACCGCCAGTAAAGTTGTATAATAAGATTAAGATACTGGGGTCATCAGGTAACATACTGTAGCCACACTGACAATGGACCATTGTATGATCCCTTGCCTACTTAATTATATTGCTAAGAGGAAGCGGGCTGCTGATAGGCCTCCAGGTTGTGGGCACGGAATTCCAAACATTTGGCCCTTTTGAGACAAATACATTTCTGCCCTTTTCTGATCTTATTTGTTTATATAATTGTGACAGTTTTTGTTAAGGGAAGTAGTGTATATATTAACTCATAAGTCTAGTCTGTGATGCTTAAAATAGGCCCCCTAGAAGGGAGTCTCGACTTACCTGTAAAGTCAACCTCTCTGTTGGGTTTATGATGGTAAACCATTTTTGCAACTGTGCAACCTAATTTTGTGACCAGTTCTAGCCACAAAGACAGATTATGTGCCTGATATTAATTACAAAATAGATTATTTTCCTCCAATTTTGTCAGAAAAATAGGGAAGAGGAGTCGGCACCTGGCCGACACAGTGCGCGGCACATGAGGGTTGGCTATTAGGCGACACAGACTCCTCCTCCATCCCAGTTCTGTTTGGCCAGAGAAGGTGAAACAGTATAGAAAAATAAGTGAGGCAAGAGGACCGAGAGATAGACAAAGGAAAGGATATAAACTGAAAAAGGCATAAGCCGACTAGAGGATAGAGAGAAGAGAACCCTACTGTAAGTGGCCATAGGGCCTCAATCCTTGGGTGGTCTCAAAGAAAAGAGAAGGAAAAGGATAGAAAAAGAGAAGAAGAGATATAGAAAGGGATAAAGTGGGAGGAAGGAGGGCTCTCCGCCACACTAATTTGGAAGATCACTGGCTTGTTATAGTTCAAACCCCTGCGGTCAAGAAGACAAGGGAACAAGAATCCTGCCAGTTGCAGGAGTTATTGAACAAAGGCCCTAGGGGGATTTAAGATGGCACGACAAGCATTGGCGGAGACTGACCTCTCTTCCTACTCTGTATCCAATTTTGATTTGAACACCCTGAAGCCTGGGCCTCACAGACCATCCCTTAGGTAGGGAGAGCAGTCCCGCTTAAAAGAGGAGCGAGTCCAGACTGACTTTGCAATGGGGGAAAGTAATGGGGAAACCAGATAATAGTTTTCCCATGAGAGTACTGACGTAGTCCCCATTTCAGGAGAAGGATGCCATGGGACATCCGTGCCATAAGGGAAAGAGAGGAAAAGAGGGAGGAAAATCCCACAGACTCTCCTAGGAATGCACTGATGAGCTAACAGCCAAGGGGTGACATAAGGAGAGGATTATCCAAGCCTAAAAAGGGGGACACCCCAGTGCATTGAGAAGAGAATCCCAGGGAGTTCCCTCAGAGGTTAGGGCAAAGACCCTACTCGCCATCCTCCAGGTTGAGCACTCTGACTTTTAAGAGAATTAAATAGACAACTCTCAGGTACCAGGAGGACTCAGCCCCTAACTGGCCTACAGGAGAGGGAAGGCGGGCAGGATGGAGGCAACACCCAAGACCTGAGGCCCAAGAGGGGATGGTGGGTGGGAATCAGTAATGAATGGTGAAGATACAAGAGAAGATCAAGAATTATGGTAGGTACGTAAATTTCATATCTTCCCTTGTCAGTCTTCACCATTCATTATTGCTGGGTAAGTCCCAAGCCCCCCCGGAGGGGACCTGGCACAGTCCTGAGGGAACAGATTTCCTCAGCCTCCTGCAGGTGAGACGCAGGCGGGGGACACCCTACAGCCGTACTAGACCAGTGAGGTCTAAGGCTGGTCAGGATGAGGAGGTGTTCCCTGTGGCCGGGGGGACGGGAGACACCCCTGTAACGTCCTTCTTGCCTTGCGGGAAAAGACACGGGTCCCCTGGAAGGCAGAGGAGATCACCCTACACCTGACAATGGGTGACAATCTGGAGAGATGAAGCCATGCCATTTGCCTAATGCAGCTCGCTGTCCCTGCAAGTCTGGACATGACCTCACTGGTATCATACGATGCCCTTGCCTGGTGCCTTGTAAGCTCCAGACCCTGTGCAGAGAGGCCTCTGAATCAGGCAGGGATGCTAACCCTGTGCTAGCATTGACCACAGGTGCCTGTTGTAGGCAGCGTGGTGAGCCTGATAAGAACCAATGCAGAGCAACGCATGAGCTGAAGAGAACACTCTTCCACCCCACTGGTCGAATTCTGCGGAATCCGGGTCTGGGGGATGGTTATGCACCAGGCGCTGAAGCCTGGAAGGAGTATCTAAAGATGTCAGCCCTGAAGGTGGATGAGGCAGGGCACCTAGGGACTCCTGGGGAGTGCAATACCTTCTCCTGCAGTCTACTGAGGCTGGGGACAGGCGGCTGGAGACTGTCAGGTATGGACAGACACTTTCTGGAAGGGAACAGGCAAGAAGGGCACCACTAGGTGGTGAGCGCTGAACTCGCTCAAGAACGAGCGCATCTCCCATTCGGTATTGCTTCTTATAATGTGAGATATGTACAGATCTGGAACTCGCCTCGAGAAGAACTGGTGATATTCAGTGAAATCAGCATCGGAGGACAGGTGGACAGAATGTTCCTCTCCCTCAGAGGAGGAAGACAGGGAGGAAAAGCAGCTGGAATGCTCAGGGTCCTCCTGTGGTGGGGGGACAGGTGGAAGACCTGCTCGTCCATGGCTCTCACGTACCTGAGGAAGGCCGCTGCAATAGCCCTGAACATCCCCCAGGTTAAGGGACTCGTAAGACCCACATACCCTGGGAGAGGGGAGGTGTCTGCAGAGGGGTGGGGGAAGGGCACCTAACTGAACATGCCCAGCCTCTTTCAGGGCTCTGAGACCCAGCCACTGGCCCTGCCAGATGGGGGAGGGGGGGACCTGGGGGTTGATCCGGGCAGCAAAGGCTGTGAATGTGAAAACAAACCATGGATAAGCCCTGAGGGAGAATCTCCCATGGCACGACTGGGGTTGCATGGGTCCAGAAGGGCAACCCTCCACGCTGCCGGCTAAGGGCGTCTCTGAGACCTCATGGGAAAGGCAGAGTTCAGCGTTCCAGCTCCTACCCACCCCCCACAGGGTAGTGGAGGGGGGTCTATGTGCCTCATCCCGGCCCCTCAACCCTTTGCATTCTGAAGCAGCCCTCTTCCTCGATTCCAGTGAAACGAGGTCCCCCAATCCCGCAGGCCTGCTAAGGGAGGCCGCAGAAGAGGGGATCCCAGTCCTCACCAGGGAGGATCATGGCAGCATCAGAAAAGGTGGCAGCCACACCCATCCCTGGGGAAAGCACCACACCCAGCACCCCCAGGCCACTGTCCTGAGCGGGACCCCCAAGGCCGGCCTCGGCATGAGGGGTCGACGGGACTACGGGCTCAGGGGATTCTGGGAGGGGAATGCTGGGCTGCCTGGTGCTGCATCCCAGAGAGCTCTCCAACTCCGAGGAGTCGGGCTGCCAATCCAGGTTGGCCTGCGGGTCATTTTCCTCTGAAGAGAAAGAGACCAGGCAGACTGCCAAACTAGCGACCCCAGGAGAGCCCTTGGCGATGGCACCGCAAGCGGCACCGCTGTGGGACATGGCACTGCCTGTGGCGCCGTCCCAATCACCGGCACTGCGAACAGCACCAGGATCTGGAATGGTGCCAGATGGTGGCGCCAAGGGTCCCTTAGTGCCAGGCCCAGCAGCCGTGGGCCAAGGCGGTGCCAGCAACCCAGCTCTGCACAGAACTGAGCCGCTCCTCTGACACTGCAGAAGAAGACTTCTCCATGACAAGGCAAGAATCAGAGAAGGCTTCCTCCTCACCAGGCCATACAGACCCGGGAGGGGACCTGGAGGAGTCGAGAGTTCTGGCCTTGGCGACCCGTGATCGACGCCGTCCTCCAAAAGCTGGCGGAGCCCTGCCAACTTTAAATGCACAGATTCTGAGAACATGGCGGTCCATGGAGAAACAAGTGTCGTAGTTGTCCATGTCATGACTGGGTCTCAGGAATTGCAGGCAAACGTCATGTCGGTCTGAAATGGAAAAATGCCAGCCACAGGGGCACTGACACATGGGGGCACGGCCCGCTTTAGATTTCTTCTTAGCCACCGAACCTGACATGACATGAAATAAACAGTAAAACTACAGGAGAAAAATCAGCACCATTTAATAAAAAGGACAGGTCTTACCGGCAACAACGGTGCTGAGTGGTTGAGAACCGGGATGGAGATCGACAACAACTAGGCCAGATGTTGCAGAGAATAAACTGTCAACTCATGCAGTAGGTGCTTCCTCGATGGTGGGAGAAACAGAACTGGGATGGAGGAGGAGTCTGGGTGCCTAAGGGCCAACCCTCGTGCATCGCACACTGCGCCAGCCACGTGGGTAGCGCAGACTCCCCCCCCCCAAAATAAAACTCCCGTGGTGGGTGCGCACCTCCGGCTCTTAGCCAGCAGTAATGAATGGTGAAGACTGACAAGGGAAGATCAGTACATCTTCGAGAGAGACTCTTGCAGTAGGTACTAACAGATAGGACTAAGCCACCAGGCGCTAGGACCACATGGAAAACATTTAGCTAGCAGTGTCTGGCGGGGGACCGCCCACCCGACATCACGTGACCGATGTCAGCGTGGTGCTATATAGTGAGCAGTCCCCACGCTGCTCTCCAGTTCTCCCGATGGAGACCTAGAAAGGTGCGACAGGAGATAGGAGTGGGTTCCTGGAGCTATAAAGCTATGAAAGGAGTAGTAGAAGAAACCCAGGAGGAATGTGGGAGGGAAAGCAGTACCTACTGCAAAAACCTCTCTCAAAGATCTACTGTTACGGTAAGTTCTTATGTAACTGCACTTACTTTGAGAGGGCTCTTGCAGTAGGTACTAGCAGATAGGACCGAGTCCCAAGCAGTCACAGTCAGACAAGTCTGAGACACGGTAGGTAAGAACAAGCCTACAGGAAACAGGAATCTTAGGACAAGAGTCCCTCAAGTACAGCTAGGCCAAAGCCTGCTCTGCGCCAAGAAGCAATGTCCAAACTGTAATACTTAGTGAAGGTGTGGACAGAACTCAAAGTGGGAGCCGCACAGATATCTGCGGCAGAGACATTCCTGAAACAAGCAGTAGAGGCAGCCATGCCCCTGGTTGAGTGCCCTTTAACTTCCCCTGGAAGTGGCTTGTTATACTTCTGATAACAAAAGGTAATGCAGTCTGCCAACCATTTGGACAAACACTGTTTTGAAACTGCAGCGCCCTCTCTTTTGGGCAAGGAAGGAAACAAATAACTAGTCAGTTTTATGGAATGGATTCATCCTGTTCGTATAGTAAAGAATTCTATGTACATCAACAGTGTGTAGAATTGCTTCACCCTGATTGGAATGCTCAGGGTTGTACACTGGCAATTGAATGGTCTAATTTAAGGTGGACTCAGAAACCACCTTAGGTAAGAACTTGGGATTTGTAAGCAGAGCCACGCGGTCTCTGTGAAAAATCAGATAAGGCTCCTTACACAGCAGGGTCCGAAACTTGGAAATCCTTTGAGCTGAAGTAATGGCAGCTAAAAAGAGCACTTTCCATGAAAGGAAGCACATATCATAACTCACAGCTGGTTCAAATGGAGACAGTGTGAGTTTTTCCAAAATGAAGTTCGGCTCCTAGGGAGGAGAAGGACTCCTGACTTGGGGTTTCAAGTGAAGAATCCCTTTTAAGAATGTCTTGGATACTTCCAGCCGAGCCAAGGTTTTGCCATCCACAGGAATGTGGCAGGCAGAAATGGCAGATAAGTGGACCTTCAAGGTCGAGTAACTAAGTCCAAGGTCAGAGAGGTGCAATAGATACTCTAAGACCTGTAGAACTAGGCAGGAGAAGGGGTAACATTCCTTGGACGTGGCCCATATGGAAAATCTCTTCCATTTGATTGCATAGGTGGATCTAGTGGATGGCTTTCTGGCCTCCACTACAACCTGTGCCACTCTAGAGGATACTCCAAAGTGAGCAGCAACTATGTCAGTTGGTGCCAGGCATGTAGATGAAAGGACCGAAGGCCTGGGTAGACCAGGGTGCCCTGTTCCTGTGTCAGAAGATATTGACAGATGGGCAGAGGAACTAGGGGTTCCACTGACAGCTGTTGAAGCAGAAAGAACCAAATCTGTTGCGGCCAGTGGGGAGCAATCAGGATCATATATGCTCCTTCTGCCTGAAGTTTCAGTAGTACCCTCTGTAGTAATGGGGAAGGGAGGGAAGGCATACACAAATCTCCCTGTCCAGCATACAGACAGCGCGTCTCACCAGAAAACACCATGCCATGGAGCGAGTGAGCAGAAAGTTGGTAGTCTTGCGTTGAACGGGGATGTGAACAGATCGAGGTCTGGTCGACCCCAACATTCAAATATTTAATCTACAACAGATTGTCTCACCTCCCACTCATGGGCTCTGGCTTGAGTGCGGCTGAGTGTGTCTGCTAGGACGTTTTGAACACCTGGGACGTGCACTGCCATGAGGTGGAGGTTGTGTTGCACTGCCTAGTACCATACTCTAATCGCTTCGCGACAGAGTGGGTATGAACGAGTGCCCCATTGTTTATTTATGTACCAGATGACACACGTGTTGTCTGTCTGGATCATGAGCAATCCCGACTGAAGGAGGTGCTGGAATGCCTGTAAGGCATTCAGTACAGCTCTCCTCTCCAGTACATTGATATGAAGCGAAAGTTCTCCTTGAGTCCAGGAACCTTGAGTCTTCAATCAATCAAAACTTTATTTATAAAATAGCGCGATTCCCAAAGGACCACAGCGCTACTACATAAACAGTAAAACAAATTCACATAAGAAAACAACTGCAGCAGCTTATATACAATCAGAAAACGCCAAAGTAAATAAATAAGTTTTCAAGGCAGATTTGAAGCTCTCCACCGTCAGGCACTGTCGTATCCGATAAGGTAGAGAGTTTCACAGAGATGGGGCCGCAAATTCAAATGTTCGGGCCCCGGATGACTTTAAACGGACCCTGGGAATCTCTAGCAATCCCTCATTGGCAGAGTGAAGCGGCCAGGAGGGGCAGTAGGGATGAAGAAGATTTTGCAGATAACTCGGTCCCTGTCCATGTAAGGCCTTGTAGGTCAATAAACTGACCTTAAAGGTGATCCGCCACTGAACAGACAGCCAGTGCAGATTGCGCAGCACCGGCGTGACATGGCAACTACAAGGCAGCCCAGTCAACAGCCTAGCTGCTGCGTTCTGCACCAGCTGCAAGCGGCGGATAGCAACCCCCAGAAACCCTAGGTAAAGGGCATTACAGTAATCAAGGCATGAGGTTACAAAGGCGTGAACTAAGACTGGCAGGACATCTGGCGGAACTAGATGCTTGATCTGGGCTACAGTCCTTAGATGGTAAAAGGCAGTCTTGTGGGATCCCAAATGGGCTCCCCATCCCAGTCCTGAGGCATCTGTCGTCAGGGTCGGGGTTGGAGGATTGGACTGGAAAGGGACACCTTTCCGTAGGTTGTCCGGGTTTTGCCACCATAAGAGGTCCCAGACCATTGGGCCGGAAACCATGATTATGTGATCCAGGTTGTTGGATCTCTGATCCCACTGTACCCTGAAAGTCCATTGTGTGACCCGCATATGGAGTCTGGACAAATGCACTGTGGGAATGGCAGCTGCCATAAGACCCAGCAGTCAAAGAATCGACCTTGCGGAGGTCCGCCTCTGGGAAACCACCAGATGTGTTTGGCGATGGAAAGTCTCTGCTCTGTCTGGTGGGAGGAAGGCTCTCCCCTGGACTGTATCCAACACTGCCCTGATAAACTGGAGGTGTTGTGAAGGAATAAGGTGGGATTTGGGACGGTTGGCTAAAATGCCCACCTGCTGGAAAAGATCCAAGGTAATGGATAGGGATCTGACTAGGCTGTCCCTCGAAGGGGCTGAAAGAAGCCAGTTGTCAAGGTAGGGGAACACATGGATGCCCTGTCTGCGTGAAGCCGCTGCAACCACTGCTAGGCACTACGTGAACACTTTGGGTGCTGACGACAGGCCAAAGGGGAGAGTTTTGAACTGAAAATGCTCTCCCTGAAAAGAAAATCTGAGAAATTTGTGGTGTGATGGGAAAATGGGGATATGCAGGTAGGCATCCTGCACATCCAGCACGCAGAGCCAATGTCTCTGGTGTAGTAAGGGAAAGAGAGCCAGTAGGGATAGCATTCGGAACCTCTTGTATTCTACAAAGAGGTTTGGATGGCTGAGATTCAGTACTGGTCTGAGGTCGCCCATCTTCTTGGGGACTAGGAAGAAGTGCGAGTAGTATCCCCTTCCCATCTGACTCTGAGGAACGGGTTCTATTGCTGCTTTTAGCAGCACAGAGTCGATTTCCTCTCTTACCAGCTGGATTTGACTAGGAGGGTAATAAGAGGGACCTGGGGGATGTTCCGGTGGTCTCTCTAGAAACTCTATTGTGTGCCCCTTTGGCTACAAGTTGAAGTACCCACGAGTCTGCTGCGATTGCCTCCCATCCCAGTAGGTGGTTTGAAAACTTGCCTCCTACTGGTTCAGCTAGGGCTCAGTTTGGGGAAGGGAGGAGTCTGAGCAAGTTACGAGGTGGTGGGGAGGGTGGAGGGCACAGTACCCGAGGCTCTAAGAGCTTTTTCCAGGGGAGCCGTGCCTGCTGAGGTGGCTCGACATTTGTTCTGACATCAGTTCTGCTGTTGCCTTTGCTGTTGATACTGCTGCCGACGAAAGGGCTGCTTCCATTTTTGAGGGGGTTGTACATAAACTGGACAGAGCACAAAGCCTTGCCTTTGTTCTGCAGGTTTGTAATGATGTCTTTGACATCCCCACCAAAATGCACAGGGCCCCGGAATGGGACATCCTGGACGGCTGATTGCACTTCAGGTGCCAGGCTGGAGATCCTCAGCTATGAGTGTCTATGTAAGCTGATGGCCGTGGCCATTCCTCCTGGGGAGGCATCCATCGCATCATAAGTGGCCCTCAGTGTGTATCGGCTAGCAGATCTAGCCGACTGTACCATACCAGCCATTTCTTTCTTGAGCTCTGAGTTAGGAAGTTTGTCCAGCTTGGATTCCAACTAACCCAGGATGGATTTCTGGTAGACCACCATGTAAGCCACATAATTTAGTGCTCTGATGGCCAGAGTGGATGAAGTATATACTTTCTTCCCAAACTGATCCAGTATCTTGGACTCCTTATCAGGAGGAGAGGTACTGAGGGGTTTAGGTTTGGACAATCAGTCGTGTGCAACACTGATGACTACCGAATTGGCCTTGGGATGGACACTAAGGTGGTCCTTTCCTTCTGGTGCGTGGTACATCCTATCAGCCTTCCTTGCTGCTGAGGCCAGGGAATCATGTTGTTTACATATTGTGAATGCCAAGTCCTCGTCAGGGCCTATCCACGGTAGAATGGGTGTCGGAGATAGATCTGATATTTCCAGGTGCTCCAAGAGGCTCTGGAGTGGGGGTCCTGATCCTCCGTACACCAGTCGTATGCTGCCTAGATCTTCCTGAGGAGTTTCATGAAGGAAGGGCCTCAGGGGGTGACTTTAGTGATTCATTTGGTTTGAGGTCATTCGGTGTCGGGGATTCGTAGTCTGAGCCTGAGTGAGCCAAATCAGGCTCAGAGTCCGATGATGGGCTCTCTTCGGGAGTGCTGAGTCTGGGTAGTCGAATGTCTACTGGTCTTGAGAGGCCCACAGGTCTCGAGAATTCTGTGGGCAGATTAGGCCGAGGCAATGGTGCCACAGATCTACCCGACATCGATGGTCTTAAGTCTGTCATTGGGGGATGCCTGTGCGATGTATCTCTGGTGACTGTCATCGGGGTAACCGGAGGCTAACATTTCTCGAGCTGAGACTTCGCTTCATCCCACCAGGAACGTAGCATCACCTGCAGGTCCCACCTGGGGCTGAGGTGGAGGCGGAGGAGGCTGATGCCTGTATTTTGGTGTCAGATAGCCCAGCACCTGATAGTAAAGTGACTGGAATCCTGACGGGGGATAACCTGGTGATTGGTACTGAGGAAAGCCGGTGTCGGATACCCCAGAGGGTATTGACATGCCGGGTAGCTCAGCGGAGCACCTGAGGGACCCAGCATTGGCCCTGATGGAGGGGCCACAGGGCCAGGCGTAGGACCCGAAGGGGGAGCCGAGGGGCCTGTTGGTGGGCCCAATGGTGGTCCCAGGGTGCCTGAAGGAGGGCCTGTATAAAGGGCCCTTAGGAGGTGCCGTCAGGTCTGATGGTGGCCCAGAGGGACCCGAAGGACCCTGTGGGACTGGTATTACCCTTGTCAGGTCCGGTGGTGAGCCAGGCAGTAGGGCGATCTGGCATCGGCAGTGGAATGGTGCCTAAGAGTGGTCGCTCTCCCTCCTCCGGATCCCGTAGTAGTGGGGAAACTGGAGGAACCACCTCAAGAGGCGGAGGGGAAGAATCCAGAGGGGAAGGACTCCCCCCTGGGACCAGCTGTGGCTCAGAAGGGAGCTGGTCTGGTTCCTCGATGTCAGGCCTGTTGTTGGAGCCTGCCAGAGGAACTGGGGCTTGGCGTATGTTGGAGGAGCCGACGTGCAACTTATCAGGCATGGCAGTGCGATCTTCGGAGGAGCTGACAGTCAACTTAGTGGCTGTACTACTCACAGTAGACCCCCAAATCTTGAGGGGTCTAAGGGTAGTAGGTGTCTTCTTTACCCCGGAGACTCCTGTCAGAACAGACATCAGTCCTGGCAGGGGGCCAACGGCTGCTCTGTGGCAGCAGAGTGCTTGGGCCGAGGAACACTCCGTGTCTGCGGCTCCTGCAGGGGTCTGCGGATGGGTTGGATACCGTTCCTGGTCCCGATGTCTCTTCTTGTCCCACTTCTTCTTCTTCTTCTTCTTCTTGTGATGGCCCTCTGGGGAAGAGGAAGAGTTCTTGAGTTTCTTCAGCTCCTTCTCCATGGATGCCATTTTTAACTTTAGTAAATGTGCTTCCAAGGCCTGCTGATGGTGTTTCTGTGTGGCTGGGTTAAAGCTCTGGAAGGCCTCAGAGTCCTTGGTCTTGTGCAGAAGAGGCAGAGGGAATGGCCATCTTTGTGAGGAAGCTGAGTTCCACAGGAGTCACACTTATTTTTACGCGAATCGGCAGGCATCGGAGACATCGGAGATGACATTCATAATGCGAAATAATACTAATACTTTAAGAGAAAAAGTAAGCAAACGTGAATAAGCGAGTAGAATACTCATCCAAAATGGCGTCGACAGAAGCAACGTTCTCTGTGAGGTCCGACGTGTGCAGGTTGATGGTGGGAAGGAACTAGAGGGTGGGCGTGGGGACCGCTGACTATAGCACCAAGCTGACGTCAGTCACGTGATGTCAGGCGGGCAGTCCCCCGCCAGACACTGCTAGCTAAAAGTTTTCTGTGTGGTCCTAGTGCCTTGCAGCTTAGTCCTATCTGTTTGTACCTACTGCAGGAGCCCTCTCAAAGTAAGATCTGTCTGTTTCAGAAACAACCTGTGAGGTAACGGTAAGGTTCAGACATCACAAGATAAAGAAAAGAGGAGCTCACACTTTGGCAATTATAAACATTTTTACGGAAAAGATATAGTGTAACGGGGTAATAAGTTACAGAATAAAAGTACATAATTAGGTATGTGCAGGTAGAAGTTGTGACATAAATTACCATTCATTTAAAAAAAAAAAATTATAGACAGGCAGATGACCATAGGCTATCTTTAGGTTATCCAGGGTTGATCAGCTCCTGCAGGTATGCTGGGACCTTATCTGTTGCGCACTTGTACTTCTGTCAGCCTGTGATAGCTAGCCAAGCTGTAGACATACAAGACAATGATGCACAATAATGAAGTACAGAATGTAGAACACTTCAAGGCAGTAACTAGCCTACAATGGTGGTGGTGGCTGTGGTATTTACTGTAAGCTGTGCCAGAGGGATACGCAATGGCAATCCTGGCATTTTGCTTCATCGGGGGAATTAGTAACAACACAGGCTAGTTAACTGTCAACTGTAATACACATAATCCATAATGGAGTATGATCAAGGTATTGCCAGTTTTAAGTCTGGTTTCAGTAGTCAGAAAATTCCAGTGTCTAAATATAAAACCTAGTTTAGTGCCAATCTGTTTTTTCAGATTTACCAAGTGTTCCTGTCCAAGCATATGGCCAAACATTTTTTGACATCCACCAAGTGCAGGACTCATTATTTCTAAGGTATCGGTTCACTGACATAGTTTGGCTTTCAATCCAAAGAGCATGATGCTGTGTTTGTCAGAATTAAATATGTTTACTTTTAATTTAAAAAAAAAAAATGGATAAGCCTCTGCATTTTAAGGATGTTTATTTACATTACCTTATAATATATTTTTAAACAAAGATTTTTCTCTCTCCAGGGCAGACCCGACAGCTACTCAGCCTCATCCCTGGGTACTGTCGACTGTCCCATGTCTCTCTCTCCTAGTCAAGCGCGGCAGGTTCCCCCACAGATTGCCCCCTGCGGCAGGGCTAGGGGAGAGGGCCATCCTCCCCCCCGGTGCCTCTCATCCAGAAGTCCCCTCCCAGCTGGAGTGGCAGGGTGGGTCCTGTACCATGGGCGAGGCTTCACTAAGCTCTGGTCCCCCTATCTTCCTCCACATTTTCCCTCCCACAACCCAGCTCCGTGGTGGCATAGAGGATGCATGCACGTGGAGGTGCAAATGCATTCCCGGAACCACAGCTCCTTCCACTCTCCCCTGATTAAAGTCCTCCGAGCATCGGTGCTACAACCAGGCCTCCACCTGGTGGCAGCCAAGAGCCAGAGGTTCGCCCACTTGACAGCTAATGTAATGACAACGTGGTAAAAAAACAGCAGAAGGAAAATGCCGACAGTTACAACGGCAACATCAAATTGTATCCCCATATAGACACATCACATACCCCACCCAATCAGCCCCCCTGTACAAAATGAATACAAACAGTAGACATCACAAATGACCGGACAAAATTTATGACGGGAACTTGCTGTTGCTACCATCATCTTCTGCGGAGGGCTCCTCCTGCACCCCCCTTTTAAATATATATATATATATATATATATATATATATATATATATATAAAATCACCTCCACCCGTCACATATATTTGAGCAGCACATAAATACAGTTACAGCCCCATAAAGTGCAGTTGAGCAAAAACAAGGACACCAGCTATTCAAACATCTATGTCCCGAGTTTATTACGAAACAGGACAGATGGTGACACAATAAACCCTTCAACACGATCACAGTGCAACATATTTCAAGATGCCTAATGCTAATATCAGACATGCACTCATGACGACGCCCATATCACGAAGTTCTATTTTGGCACTCTCTTGGCAGTATACCGAGCCGGGAAGACACACCACCCCAGGCTGGCAGGGGAGAGCTGCTAGGCAACTGGTCGATCCTCTTCCAGCCCTCCCACGCTACCGACCCATTGCAGCCCAAGCTCTTTCCTCAACCTGGGTCACCAGAATGGTGCAAGGTAAGGCGCTTACAATGCCTCAGCACTCTGCGCCACCGGGCCAACCCTATCTTATAAAATGTTTAAGAAACATCCAGGGACTTCTGGTTCCACCCAGCAGCAATGCAGATGTGAGACAGCAGAGCTTTCCCTGTCAGGCCGACCCGGTGGTGCTGATAGCTGAGGCGCTGGCGCCTCACCTCGCACTACACCGGTGACCCATGTTTGGGAATAAGCACCAGCCGCTGGGGGTCAGCTGGGGAGAAGAAGGATTGAGCGTTCGATGGACTGCTCTCCTTCTCCGGGGAGGGGGATTTTCCTGTGGTTGGCACTTGTTCACCCCCAGGCGGAGGCTGAGGGACAGGGTGCCGTACCACAAGCTGGAGAGGAGTCTGGTCAGATGCCTGGAGGGAGCACATGCGGACAAGTGCACACTCCCCTCTGCTGGCATCACTGCATGGCCCCGAGTCCTGGGGAGAACAGGAGGAAAAAACACTGCTGTGCATCATGGCAGAGTGCGCCTCGCAGGCTCCGCTCCCGGCTAGCCATGGCCCTGGCCTACTAAATCCGGACTTCGGTGGGGGGTTGGGGACCCCCCTGCTGACCCTGCCGGGGGGGCAAGCCTTGGAGTTGGGATCAGCGTTGGCTAGTAAACGTTGGGGGGACGGGGATGGGGGCACCCTCCTGAGGACGAGCTGGCAATGAGAGAGAAAATACCAACCGAAAAAAAAAATAATGGCATCCCTGTTAAGGAAACTGCTTGTATGGCCAAATGATAAACCGCTAAACACTGTGAGAGCACATCGCGCATTAGCACCAAAACCAAGCAACCCCAAAGCCAGGCCCTGGTCAACCGTCCTCAAGTTCTTGAACTATCATACTAAAAGCAAAGTGCTGACTATGGCTTGGGGGAGAAAGGATATCATGTTTGAGGACACAAGATTATATTCTGATGATTATACACCCCTGACCCTCCAGAAATGCAGGACATTACTGGCAATTCAGCAATTCAGAAATTTCTGGCAGGACAAAACATCAAGATGCAACTCATCACTCCAGAACAATTTTAAATATTTTTACAAGATGGCCCTCAGTTTTTTAGAACATTGGCAGAAGCTAAGCCTTTGCTGATAAAACCTGGAGTACCCCGCAATATGCACCTATGGAGCCCTCTTCTGATCTGCCACCCCTTCTAAAGCCATGGAAGAAGCAGCAAAATCATGACCGAAGATACGGAACAACCAGCAATGCAACCTAGAGGCCTCACCAGCTAAAACTTCACTGTGACCATCCCATAATAAGCTGCATACCTGTCCTGAACTCCTCTACAAGTCAGTGGAAGGTATTAGCAGTGTCTTCAAGTGGAAAGATTCGAGCAGCTCGATATGACTGTAGGATACCCTTCCGGTGCAGTTATCCGGTGAGACCAGGACTTCCTATGAGATTGTTTCTTATCTTTATGTTTCTTTCCAATTTCATTTTACTACTGATAAAGACTGCTGTTAGGGTTACACTAAATCAAAGATTCTGTTTGTTTGCTGAAATTAAGAGATAAATCACATGAGTCCCTATTAGGGGGCACACCATTTTGTTTTATGTGGGGGGGGGGGGAGTCTGTGCTGGAGTACAATTTATTTATTTATTTTATTTATTTCTAAGAATCAGTTTACAACCTTTGAGCCAGAGGCTCGTTTCCAAAGGTACTTCGTCACATAAAGACATACATTGTGTTTTTGGTTACATAGCATAGTTTTGCAAAACAATAGGCGTTCAACAGAGGCGCCACGTCACACTGTGGTCAGACAAATACAATTAGGTTACAGGGTACATGTAATTGATAACAGGTGTTACACAGGTTGGTATCAAGTGAGCAATCTAGTTGGTAAACACTGAAACAGCTGGCACTGGCAAGGTTAAACATAGGCACGGTGTACAGGGAAGTGGTGGTGGGGATGGCTAGGTGGAGAGCTGCCCGGAGGGCGTTGTCAAGAGAAGAAGAGGTGGAGGCTATGTTCAGAGACAGGAGCAGTTATGAGTGCTGATGATGTGATTCTGAAGGGTGGTTTTGAACTTGGAGATGGTGGTGGCATTGGTGATGGGGGCAGGGAGAGAGTTAAACCAGGTTGGGGCTCTATAGCAGAAGGACCTCTGGCAGCGGCTGGTTCTTGATCTGGGGACCTTTAGAGTGGTCTTGTAGGAAGACCGTGTTGCAATAGTGGGAGGGCTCTGGTGGATGGATGCCGTTACCCCAGGGGAGAGCCCAGTAGGGTTTTTTGTGAGGAGACAGGTTTGTATCGGAGCCGTTCATCCAGGGTAAGCAGGTTAGCCTCGACATACAGCTGACAGGTGTGTGTGAGCCTGGGGGCACCAGTAATCAATCTGCAGGCTTTATTCAGGGTTAAGTGAATTTTGTTGAGTGCAGTGGTGTCGGCAGCACCATATACTGGTAGACCATAGTCTACAAGGGACAGAACGGATGATGTAACAGCGAGCCGGAGAGCATTTGGGGGAAGGCAGGTTCTACGGCGGAAGAGGATGCCAAGCCATGTGTTAGTGGCGGATGTTAGGGCGTCGATGTGGTTGTGAAATGTGAGGGCTGTAACAATGGGTTGTTAGGGAGGAGGGTATTAAAACAGTGGAGTTCAAATAAAGGTAGAACTGAGTGAATGGACTGCCTGTAGCAGCCTGGCTCGCCTCCTCCTTACGAACTTGCCGCTGGTTTAGGGAGGGTAGTGGTGGTGGAATGGGACCGCTGCCACCTGCCTGATGGTTATGCCCCAAGGAACTGGAGCACACTATACCGCAACACGTTCGAATGAAGAGGGATTGGGTTTCTCCATAATGGAGTCAGCCTATCATTACAAAATAACACTCTTGTGTAGAGTAAATAAAAGGTTGTATGAGGAGGACCTGTCAGGGGAGCAGAGGTGCACTAGGCAAGGTATGTCCGAGCTGGGTTACCAGCATCACCTTGACACCTCTTGGCGGTTAATACTTGGTTCTGGGGGAAGTCCCGCCCGCCCTGATGGATGGAACATCTCCCCACTCGATTGGGGCATAGCATGTACGATGTAAGCAGGTTGCATAGCACAGGAATGGTGGCTATGAATGACAAACATGTGAGAACCTTCAAAGAAGCTTTGGCAGTGAGCCAGGTGAGTTGGGGGAGCACTGGAACAAGGTTCGATCTGTAGCTGTGGCACCACCAGTCACGTACCATAGGCCAGCTGCACAGCAGCAAGCCAGGCCTCCTGATTCTGGGCAGTCTGGATTGAACGGCGATGCTCTTTTGTTCACTGTATGGGGAAAGGTGTTGGAGTCTGGTGGAACAGGTGGCCTCACATACCCCAGAATCATTAGGCCAGTTTTTACTTAGTAGGCAGGGGGTGTGGGCCATGGTGGGGGACCAGATTTCCGGACATGCCTCTCAAGTGTCCCTGATTGTGATGGATTTCCCTCAATTTGCCTCTTAAGATTGCTCTGGCCTTCTTGGGGAGGGTGCTGCCCATTCAGAGAATGTGCTGTAGGTTTAGATTTTAAAGCAAAACTCATAATATTCTAAGATGATAAACCAAGAATAAACATTGTACTCATAAACAGAATAGTTTCTGCAGTATTCTGAGGTTGTATCTTTATGTCTGGGGATGTGCCCCTCATTTGGGGGGCCACTGTCATAATTGTCCCCCATTTTGAGTGCCTGTGCCCCTTGTTTCAGTGACAACAGGTTGAGAGGTATTTTTCCTGGAAGGTTTTGTAAGCTGAGGGTGGGTGCCCTCCTCTTCACCTG
Source organism: Neoceratodus forsteri (assembly GCA_016271365.2). Classification (NCBI taxonomy): domain Eukaryota; kingdom Metazoa; phylum Chordata; order Ceratodontiformes; family Ceratodontidae; genus Neoceratodus; species Neoceratodus forsteri. The sequence continues at coordinate 751,795,688 of CM028134.1, read as the reverse complement.
CAAGGCATATCTCCCTGTATGTCCTCATGCAAATAAGTGCAGGTAGGCAGTCGGTGTGCTCTGGTTCTGGTGGCCTGATCCTGGGAATGCCTTGTGGTCCCAGCAGTGGATCTTGCAAGGTGTGCCGACTAACAGTGTTTCCCTTTGGCTCAAGTGCCTGGGGTGGGCTGTATAGGGGTGGAGCAGCCGCTGGGTGCTTTGGATGGGAGGGCCTTCTCCTGTCTAGTTGTCTGGGAGGAGGGCGTATACTGTCATTCTTTTTGCTAATGCTAGCACGAGTGATGAAGAGACCATCTGGCAAAGCCACCTGGAGAAGGGGAATGGGAATGTGGCTTGGAAAGTGCACAAACAATACATGGTTACAAGGTGGCAAGCCACAACCCTGTCCTCCAATTTCCACCTATTAGAGATGCAGGACAGAAGAGTAGGTAAACTTTTCAAGTGTTTTGCTCTTGTTGGAGTGGTTCTGTTTTTGTTAATTGTTGTATTTTTGCTCAATGCCAGACCAAGACAAAAAGGGAGGGATGATGCAGGGGGAGGATGGAACCATATGGAGCCTGGGAGGGGGTCGACAAAGGGGACTAGGGACAAAGGGTGGGGCTTAGTGTTAGTAAATGCCAAGAGCTTGGAAAACAAGTTGCCAGAATTCCAGGCCATGCTGTTCGGGGTGGAGGTTGCGGTCACACAAACATGGGCCAACAAAACCATGACTGGGACGTAGGGAGTACACTATGCTTAGGAAGGATAGGAAGGAGGGCAGAGGGGGAAGAGTGGCTATGTACATTAGAGACTGCATAGAAATTGCAAGGGTAGAGGAGGAAGGGGGAAATGAGGAGGCCTTATGGGTCACCTTACGAACCCCTGCAGGAGATAATGTCAAGTAGGGAGTAGTATATAGGCCCCCCGGGTTTGGGGATGCACTGGAGGAAGGTTTGCTGGAGAATACTATAGCCCAGTGTGAACCAAAAGGGGAGGGGGTGGTGTTGATGGGGGACCTTAAAATGCCAGGTACAAATTGGGGAACCATGTCCTCAAGGGCTGCCAGGGAACAGAGGCTGCTGGACTGCTTCCAGGATGTGTTCCTAACACAGCATGTGGTGCAGCCCACGAGAGAGGGGCATGTCCTGGATGTGGTTCTGGCAGATGGGGATCTGATAAGGCAAGCGAGCAAGCAAGCAAATCTTTATTTATATAGCGCCTTTCAAGATCAAGGCGCTGTACAGAATATAAACCATAAATATACAGGCAAACAGCAATATACATTTAAAATCAGTCTGGGAAAGCCAGTGAAAATAAATACGTTTTTAACAAGGATTTAAAACTACTGACGGTCAGGCATTCTCTTAACCGATGAGGAAGAGAATTCCACAGGGTTGGTGGTACAAATGAAAAGGCATGAGCTCCAGATGTTTTAAGACTACCCCTGGGAATCTCTAGCAATCCCTCGTTGGTGGATCGGAAGGGGACTATTGAGGGAGTAGGGAGTCAGGAGAACTTTCAGGTAGTCAGATCCCTGTTCGTGTAGGGTTTTAAAGGTAAGCAAGCCTACCTTACAGGTGATCCGCCACCGAACTGGCAGCCATTGCAGTCCGCGCAGCACAGGTGTTATGTGACTGGACCTAGAGGTACCAGTCAGCAGCCTGGCTGCAGCGTTTTGCACCAACTGCAAGTGGTGGATATCAACCCCAGACAGCCCTAGGCAGAGGGCATTGCAGTAGTCAAGACAGGTAGTAATGAAGGCATGGGACCTGGTTGTAGAGGAACCCCTGGCTGGAAGTGACCACAACACTGTCTGGTTTCAAATTATCATGGGGGGAGGAGGGGAGAGCTCGAGGACACTGACTGTGGACTTCAGGGGGGCAGATTTTATGGGCATGGGAAGCATTCTCAAGGGTCACTTGAAGGGGGTTACAATGAGGACAGATGTGGAAAAGAGATGGGAGGTCATTAAACGGGGACTTCATGAGGCAGCTTGGAAGCATAAACCATGCTGGTGGTCCAGGGAGGTTCAGGTAGTGGTCAGGGAGAAGAAGATTACCTATAAAAAATACAAAGCAACGAGAGGGGAAAGGGAAAAGGAAGCCTATCACCTTTCATCTAGAAAAGTCACCCGGATGTTGCAGGGGGCAAAGTCCAATAAAGAGCAGCAACTGGCACAGGGGATACGGGGAGAGGAAAAGGGGTTCTTCAAGTACATTGGGGAGTAGAGGAAAACCAAGGTCCAGCTCGGCAGATTGAGAATGGAGGAGGGGGGCTGGAAGAGGCGAGGGACCAGGTGGAGGTATTAAACCAGTACTACGCCTCTGTGTTCACCGGCGAGGGGGAAGGGATACTAACAAAGCAAGACACGGAGGGGATGGTAGGGGTAGAGAGGGGGATCGCAGGGGTAACAGATAGTGAGCAGGAGGGAGGGGGAGGTAACCCAGAGGTGTCACACCTGGATATGGATAAACAGGACAGTAAGGTGAGGGGGGGCAGATGAAGCTATCTCCACTGAACGGGTGTGGAAAGTCCTAAAGGCCCTAAAGAAAGATAAATCTCCTGTGCCAGATGGCATACATCCGAGAGTACTATGGGAAGGGGCGGACGTGCTGGCAGCACCCCTGGCGGAGCTCTTCAACAGGTTGCTCGAGACAGAGAAGGTACCCAGGGATTGGCTAGAGGTGCATGTGGTGCCTATCCATAAAGGTGGGTTGAGGGAAGTGCCAGGAAACTACAGACCCATCAGTTTGACATTGGTGGGGGGGAAATTAATGGAGAATATACTGAAGGAAAGATTGGGGTGTTCTTGGAGAAGGAAGGAGGGCTGGATAGCAGGCAATATGGTTTTGTGCCAGGCAGATCATGTCAAACTAACCTTGTGGAGTTCTACGAATGGATAACATCTGAACCGGACAGGGAAAGGCCGGTGGACGTACTATTTTTAGACTTCGGCAAGGCATTTGACTCGGTCCCCCACTATGGCCTGGTGGGGAAACTGACGGGGTTGGGGGTGGGCCCACTGATGGTTAGATGGATAGGAAACTGGCTAACTGGTCGTACCCAGAAAGTCATGGTTGGCGGGGAGCTCTTGAACCCTAGAGGGGTCAGTAGCGTGGTACCACAAGGCTTGGTCCTGGGTCCAATCCTGTTTAATGCATACATATCTGAAATCAAGGAGGCAATAGGGAGTGAAATGAATCTCTTCACTGACGACTCCAAGATGGAAGCAGTAGTTGAGGGGGAAGAGGGAAGGCTAGCTCTGCAGAGAGATCTGGAGACCCTGGTCAGGTGAGCTCACACCTGGAAATTAAACTTCAATTCCTCCAAGTATAAGGTATTACATCTAGGGCGGGGAAACCCCAAACACGTGTATACCCTGGGGGGAGAGGCACTGGAGGCCTCAAAGGGGGAAAAAGACCTATGGGTCACTGTGGATGCAAGTATGAATAACTCTGAGCAGTGCAGGAGAGCAGCTGTCAAAGCAAACAGGATGTTGGGATGCATCGTAAGGGGTATCACCTCGAGGAGCAGGGAAGTGATTCTGCCGCTATACAATGGGCTGGTTAGACCACACCTTGAGTACTGTGTACAGTACTGGAGGCCGCACTTGAAGAGGGACATACAGCTCCTGGAGAGGGTCCAGAGGAAAGCTACCAAGATGATACAAGGACTAGGGGATTTGACATACAAGGAAAGACTAGAGGAGCTCGGCCTGTTTTTATTGGAGGAGAGGAGAGACAGAGGGGACATGATTGAGGTCTTCAAGTACCTCAAGGGAATAAATAGGGTAAACACAGAGGGTTTATTTACACAAAAGGAAGGAGGTATCACCTGAGGACATGATTTGAAGTTGGAAGGGGAAAGGATGGGGGGGGGGGAGGAGGAGGTTCTTCGCTGAGAGGGTGGCGGAATGCTTGGAACGTGCTGCCTGGCGAGCTAGTTCAGGCTTCCACGGTGTAGGGATTTAAGAGAGGGTGGGACAGATACAGAAAGGGAAAATACCAGGGGAAGGCCTGGTCTAGGAGTGCGGGGAGGGATGATAGGGTCTGGAACACATGGGCGGGGGAGGAAGGCCTCGGTACCCAGCTAGGGATCTGAGGTTCTAGTAGACTCGATAGACCATATGGCCTAATCTGCTGGCAATTAGTATGTTAGTATGTTAGTAAAAGTCATGTGTCAGGGACCTACAGTGAAAAGGGAGGTCAGGACGTGTAACAATGGATGGTAAGGGTTGTGACCTATAACACACGTGGGCTGAATAGCCCCATTAAGCACACAAGGGTACTAAGTGAGTTGAAACAACTAAAAACTACTGCTGCCTTCCTACAGGTGACCCATGTGACATCTAATGAACACGAAAAGTTACAAAGATCGTGGGTGGAGGCAGTTTATCACTCCTCTTACATTGCCCATTCTGATAGACCGGGGGGGGGGTGCGGCAATCCTCCTGTATAAAGACTGCACAACTGAGGTTAAAGAGGTGGTGATGGGAGATGAGGAAGGGAGATTTGTCTGTATCACAAGAATCTGGGTAACAATGCCATGCACCCTCTTGAATGTATCTGCTCCCAATCAAGACACAAAAAATGTTGGATTTTTGAAAAACTTTATAATAAAATTTGTACCACACCCTGGGGCGATTTACTTGATTGGGGGAGATTTTAATACAATTCTTAATCCTAAACTGGACAAGTCAAGGCCTGTTCAACAACAGGAAGGCAAAGCGGCCAACTGCCTTACGCGGCTGTGCCGGAGGTCTGGCGTTTCTGTCACCCACTGGTCTGGGATTACACTTGCTGATCCACCCCATACCAATTGTACTCCAGAATTTTTTTTTTTTTTATCCAGTGACTGGCTTCTCTCAGTGGATCATGTTAAAACAGAAGTGCAGATGATATTGGACCATGTGCCGGTGGTTTCCCTGACTCCAAAAGTTAGAAACCCCTCAGAGAGACTAAAACGTATTCCTCCGCAGCAATCCCAAGTTTAAACAAATAGTAGAACAATGCCTAGCCTAGTATGAGATGACCACCTCCCTGTACGAGACCTCAGCAGTTATCTGCTGGGATGGCTTTAAAGTGGTACTGACGGATCAGCTGATTAGTTTCTCCTGGCACACTGTTACCTACAGCTTCATATTTGTTAGGGGTGTTTGCCCGTCAATGTTTTGCAATATCTGATTTTAAGTACCCATTTTCTCATAAGCAGGTTATACTATTCAACCACTAGGAGTCACTAGTGAGTCTTCTAACCCTGTTTTACCTCCTTGGAGATTATCTCCCTTGTCATTCTAACCCACCTGTTTTTGCCTGCTGCCCCCTAGTGTAACACTTCAATAAATCCCCCTTTCTACTTAGCACTAGCTTAATAGCTATACCTAGGCTTGAACCCTCAACACTAAAGGCAGTCTCCCTACTGCTGTGCTATTCTGGCAGCCTCACTACTTCCTGAACTTTTCCTAACCTTATAGTATTTTGCCCCATCTGGACTATATAATAGCAAACCTAATATAAACATGGTCTGCTTGTAAGTTGGCTCTCTCAACCTTAAAGAAAGCTTCACATTATCTGTGAGCATTTTTGCTGTTGCCTATCCACCCAGCTGACAGGTGTTCATTTGAATAACCCCTTTGCCCAGGCTTGAACTCTCAGCCTTTTGCACTGAGGGCTGACTCCCTAATTGCTGCATTGTTCTAGCAGCTTCATTACATCCCTGAACTTTTTCTAACCTAATAGTATTGTGCCCCATATCCTGTCTATACAATAGCAAACCCAATATTAACTTAGTACTGCTACTGAAGTTTGCTCTCTCAATCTTAAAGGTTCACATTATCTGTGAACTTATTTATTGCTGGTTACACATCCTGTTACCATGCTGATGTAAACAGTGAGATTTGAGGTAAACTAAAGATCACTACAAGCCAATAGCTGCTATAGATGGGTAAAGGGTGAAACAAGTCTTCATCCTCTCCTAGAGTAGACGTAGAATGGAGAGAGGGAGAAAGGGACTGAGTGAGGTGGGACACATGGGGGGGTGAAGGGACATGTATAGGAGGGGCTGGGGACAGCAGAACAGGGGTGGGAGGATGGGCGCATGTATGGAGACTGGGACAACAGAATGGGGTGGGAGGGAAGGCACCAGAGGGAAAGGGGGGCAGAGATGGGGAGGATAGTTGGATGCAATGGATGTGGGGTGGCAGCAGTTTGGATTAGGATACTGTGGCGACTAGGAGGGTGCCCCATCTGCAGCAGTTTGGATTAGGATACTGTGGCGACTAGGAGGGTGCCCCATCTGCAGCAGTTTGGATTAGGATACTGTGGCGACTAGGAGGGTGCCCCATCTGCAGCAGTTTGGATTAGGATACTGTGGTGACTAGGAGGGTGCCCCATCTGCAGCAGTTTGGATTAGGATACTGTGGCGATTAGGAGGGTGCCCCATCTGCAGCAGTTTGGATTAGGATACTGTGGCGACTAGGAGGGTGCCCCATCTGCAGCAGTTTGGATTAGGATACTGTGGCGACTAGGAGGGTGCCCCATCTGCAGCAGTTTGGATTAGGATACTGTGGGCGACTAGGAGGGTGCCCCATCTGCAGCAGTTTGGATTAGGATACTGTGGTGACTAGGAGGGTGCCCCATCTGCAGCAGTTTGGATTAGGATACTGTTGCGATTAGGAGGGTGCCCCATCTGCAGCAGTTTGGATTAGGATACTGTGGTGACTAGGAGGGTGCCCCATCTGCAGCAGTTTGGATTAGGATACTGTGGCGACTAGGAGGGTGCCCCATCTGCAGCAGTTTGGATCAGGATATTGTGGTGACTAGGAGGGTGCACCATCTGCAGCAGTTTGGATTAGGATATTGTGGTGACGAGGAGGGTGCCCCATCTGCAGCAGTTTGGATTAGGATACTGTGGTGACTAGGAGGGTGCCCCATCTGCAGCAGTTTGGATTAGGATATTGTGGTGACTAGGAGGGTGCACCATCTGCAGCAGTTTGGATTAGGATACTGTGGTGACTAAGATGGTGCCCCATCTGCAGCAATTTGGATTAGGATACTGTGGCGATTAGGAGGGTGCCCCATCTGCAGCAGTTTGGATTAGGATATTGTGGTGACTAGGAGGGTGTCCCATCTGCAAGCAGACTGAGGAAGCTGGAGGAAGAAGTGCAGGGACTCTGGAGGATGCTAGGTGTGGGGGGGGCAACGGAGGGGGCAGATGGTAGAGGCAGGGAGGACCAACAGGTCTGGTTCTGGTGAGGGTAGGGAGGAGGGTGGGGAAAGAAGGCAAAAGGAAGGGGATGGAGGAAAGAGTCAGGGTGGGGGAGGAAGATGAGCACTGATGCGAGAGCAGTGAGAATAGATTTGCAGTGTTGGCAACGGAGGTTGAAGGGGAGGTATCAGAGCCTGGGGGACGAGGAGGGAAGGAGAGTCTGGGGAATGGAAATAGGTCTGGGTTAGGGCAAAGGGGAATAGGCAGGAAGAATGCAGAAGGAGAGACAGAAAAGCGGGGGGGAGCGATCAGGTGGGGAGGATTTGGAGGTTGAGAAGGGGGAGGATACTGCAAATAAGGAGCAGGGAGGAGGGAATGAGGGATATAGGGATAGAGATAATTGGAGGAGGGATGGAATGAGCTGGGAGGATGTGGGGGTGTACTAGTGCTAGGGGATTCTATACTGAAAGGGGTAAGATGGGGTGACAAAGGAGAAAGGCATAGTTGTATCTGAGTGGAGGCTATTCCAGGGTTGACCACAGAAAGGGTGGGACAGGCGATTCTCAAATGCACAAGAAGGGGGAGGTAGAAACCTCATGTAGTGGTGCACGTTGGTACGAGTGACCTGGCCAGAGAGAGAGACGGTAGAGGTGGTAAAGGGGAGGTTTGAGGAGAAGGAAAGCAGTGTGAGGGGGTGGGGGTTTCAGTGGCATTCTCAGAGGTGCTCCCAGTCCCCTGTGCGAGTACAGCAAGGAAAGCTAGGATACAGGAATTTAAGGAGTGTCTGGGTTGGTGGTACCATCCCAGGAAGTATGGACTGGTGGCAGGCTTGAGTAACATATGGGGCAATAGTGACCTGTACACAGGAGACAGACTACACCTGAGTACAAGAGGGAAGGGAGTACTGAAACAGGGGTTGGAGGGGTACATATCAACTAAAGTGGATTTAAACTATGAAGGGGGGTGGCAGAGAGAGACCCACTGGTAGGGAGCAGGTTCGAAAAGGTGAGACTGGGAAGTTCACCCCCCCAAGTTACAAATGAAGTTAGTGAGGAGGGTGCACAGGGAGAAAATGGGGGGGGGGGCAGATTATTGCCAAGGAGGGAAGGGAACTGGGCTGGAAGGTGGTGTAATTGAATGCAAGAAGCCTGGGAAATAAGGCAGCAGACATACAGGCTCTGTTGGCAGTGGAGAGGGTAGACATTGCAGCGATCACAGAATCCTGGGCCACCCAGTACCAGGATTGGGACATGATGATACCTGGGTTTAGGATATACAGAAAGGACAGGACTAGGGCGAGTGGGGGGTTGGGGATGGCAATTCATGTAAGGGAAGGGATAACGTACGTAAGGGAGGAAGGGAGGACAGAAGCCCTGTGGATGCAGTTTCAGGATGCAAAAAACATGGCAGTGAGGGTGGGGGTGGTATACAGGCCACCCAACTAGGGGAGTGACCTGAATAGGGAACTGGCTGTCCAAATCAAGAGGGTCTGCAAGAGGGGGAACACAGTGGCGGTGGGGGATTTTAACCTGTAGGGGGTTAAGTGGGGAACACCATCCACCATGAGTGCAAGGGAACTGGTCCTGTTGGAGGCTTTCCAGGAAAGCTTCCTTACGCAGCTGCTACAGGAACTGACTCAGGTAGGGAGGACCCTGGACCTTGTACTGGATAATGGGAAGTCAGTTAGAGACCTGTTGGTGGGTGAACCACTGGCTGGGAGCGACCACAATTCAGTGTGGTTCAAGCTCAACATGGGGAGGGATACAGGGGAAGCAGATACAAGGGTGATTGACTTTAAGGGGGCGGACTTTGGAAAAATGGGGGAACTTCTGGGAAGATACCTGGCAGGTATGCAACCAAACATGGATGCAGACCAGAAATGGGGGATTATAAAGAATGGGTTGGTAGAGGCTATAGTAGCATGCATGAGGAAGAAAAGTACGAAAGGGAGGGCAAAGAAACCAAGTTGGCTGACGTAGGGGGTCATGGAAGGGGTGAGGGCCAAGAGGGCAGCGTTTAGACAATATAGGAAATCGGGGAAGGAAGAAGATAAGGACAAGTATGCAGAGAAGTTCAGGGAGATTACAAAAATGGTCAGGGTGGCTAAGGCAGCCAGGGGGCTGCGGCTGGCGAAAGGTATCAAGACTGGAGCGAAAGACTTCTTCCAGTACATTGGAGAGAGAAGGAGGAATAGGACCAACTGGTGGGGATAGAAAAAGGATGGTGGGTGGGTGGAGAGGGGGAAGAGAGGCAGAAGCACTCATGAGTACTTCTGCTTGCTATTCACTCAGGAGGAGGGGGGGATTCCTAGGGCGATGGTGGTGGGGGGTTACAGGAAGGGGAATTGATAACAGATGTGGCAATTACAGAGGGCAGGGTACTGGAAGAAATAAGGGCTCTAAGAGTGGACAAAGCACCAGGACCAGATGGTATTCATCCAAGAGTGCTAAGGGAGATAGTGGAGGTCTTGGTGAGGCTACTGGCCGACCTGTTCAACACCTCTCTGGACATGGGATGTGTACCGCAGGACTGAAGGGTAGTGCATGTGGTACCCATCCACAAAAGCGGCCTAAAGGATGAACCAGTGAGCTACTGGCCAGAGAGCCTCACATCAATCATGGGGAAGCTCATGGAGACCATCCTCAAGGAGAGACTGGTGAGCTTTCTGGAGGACAATGGTCTCCAGGATCAGAAGCAACAAGGGTTTGTAGCAGGAAGATCATACCAAACCATCCTCATGGAATACTATGACTGGGTGACACGGGAAATGGACAAAGGCCATGCAGTGGATGTCCTGTATTTGGACTTCAGCAGTTTGGAAGGAAGCTGGAATATGTGGGGTCGGGGCCAAAATTAGCAAATTGGATCACAAACTGGCTGAGGGGGAGGCAGCAAAGGGTGGTAGTTGGAAGGGGGGGAACTCGTCACTGCGAGTGGTGACGAGCAGGGTGCTGCAGGGATCTGTACTGGGACTGGTGCTGTTTGGGATATATTTATTTACTAAATTTGGATGACTGGGTAGGCCCACTGGGCCCCCAAGGCCCCTTTTTCAGGGGTGACCAAGAAATAACATTACAGGGTGAGATACACAGATGCAATTGGTCACAGAGTAAGTGCAGAATATTTAAACAGGTTACACACCAATAGCAATTTTCAGAGTCGTTTTGATTGACCAGCAGTGATTGTATGACAAAACCTAGCCATGACATCATTGAGGGTGACATGAGGCATTTGGAGAGCAGTGGTAAACAAGTGAGAGGGTTGGCATTGGGCCTTGAGCCTCGTATGAAAGTTCAGAAGAGAAGGGGCTTCCTGTACTGAAGGTGGAAGTTTGGTGGAAGTTTGTTCCACAGGTAGGGAGCAGTGTAGGAGAAAGATCTTCCACCCTTGCTAGTCCTAACTCTAGGAATTTCCAGCAGAGTCCGACCTGAGGTTCTAAGCCTTCGAGGGTTGTGTTTGGGAGTGATGATTCCTTCTAGGCTAGGTGGTCCAGCAGGGCTTAGTAACTTAAACGCTAGACAGAGCAGGAGGTACTGTAGCCGAGAAGCAAATGACGGCCACTGTAGTTGGGCCAACATCTCACAGTGGTGCCTTCTAGAGTGACCGTGAGTTGCGAACCGAGCTACCTTATAGTACAGAGTCTGTAGCTGGTTGAACTCCTGCTTGGGCATGCCCTGTAATACTGGGGCAGTGTAGGTAAGTGTTGGGAGCAGGACACTAGAGGCAATTACGAGTCTAGATTCCAGAATAAGCTGGTCTTTTAATCGGTACAGGGCCCCTAGTTTACCATGGATGGTCTTGGTTACTTGGTCGACGTGGGTCTTGAAGGTGAGACCGTGGTCAATTGTTAGCCCTAGGTATTTTAGGGAGTCCAGCACATCAATACTTTTGCCGGCAAGTGAGTGAAGCTGTAGGGACTTAGTCCTGTCTTGTCCAAGAGATCTGGGACCAAACAGCATTGCTTTTGTTTTGCCTGCATTGAGGACCATTCTGTTTGATATTAGCCAGGACTCAAGGGTCGTAAGGTCTGCTTGCAGGAGAGGGCCTAGCAAAGACAGATTATCCAAGGAGCGGTAGATGACTGTGTCATCTGCATATTGAACAACCGAGCTACCTCCGCAGTGGAGGTTTAGGTCGTTGGTGAACAGACAGAACAGGAGGGGATCAAGGATTGAGCCCTGTGGTACTCCCTCCTTTATGGGTAGTGGGTCAGACAGCGCACCCTTCCAAATGCCCCTCTGTGTACGGCCAGATAGATAGCTCTCAAACCACTTGAGGGCAAGAGGGTCTAGACCGAATTTGTCTAGCTTTATTAGCAGTAGGTCGTGGTCCACAAGGTCGAATGCCTTGGACAGATCTATAAAAACTGCACCCATCGGCTTCCCAGTGTCCATAGCTCTGAGTACATCAACCGTAAGGTTGGTGAGGGCAGTGTCAGTGCATTGGTTGCATTGAAAACCATGCTGGAAGGGGGCTAGGAGCTGATGGAGCTCCAGGTATTCGCTGAGTTGGCCATATACTAGCCTTTCTTGCAGTTTTGCGAGGGTGCAGAGCAGGGAGATGGGCCTATAGTTGCTTATGTGTTCTCTCGAGCCACCCTTATGGATAGGGACTACATTTGCCTGTTTCCACTGGTCAGGAACAGTTCCTTCAAGTAAGGATCTATTGATGAGCCACGTCAAGGGTCTGGCGAGGGATTGGGCTCCTTCCTTTTGTAGCCTGGGACTGATCCAGTCTGGTCCTCCTGAGCCTTTGACTTTAAGAGCCCTTAGAAGAGTTAGGACCTCTTTTGTCTTGACCAGTCTTAGGTGAAATGAGGGTCTATTTGAGCAAGGGGGCTCAGTCTTGTTCTGTGTCAACGTTGAAAGGTGTATCAATCTAGGTTGGTGAAGTGGAGGTTGATAACTGAGGCAGTTTGTGGGTCATCACTCACGAGCTGACCATTGACCTCGACAGGGCCCAGCTCAGCCTTGGGGTTACCTCTTAGCAGCTCGTTGATGTGAGACCAAGTTGGTTTTTTGGAGATAAGTGACGTAATCCCTTTTTTGCGAGTTTGGTAGACCTCTTGAATTTGTTTCTTAGTGATCTGTATGGCATGAGGTCAGCAGGGAGAAAGGAGTGCCTGAACTTCTTCCAGGCTTTGTCCCAACTAATCATCAGGGATTTTACTGTAGGGAGATCCACTTATAGCAGCTTCCCTTTGATCTGAGTTTTTTTGAGCAGGGCAAAGAGGGTGGCTGCCTTAGTAAGTGAGTCATGGAAGTATTCCAGGGCCTCATCCAGGGTAGGGAGGAGCCAGATGGGGCTCCAATCCAGGTTACTGAGGTGGTCATTGAATTGTGCCGCCGTGAAGTTTGAGTAGTCACAGGCGGTTAGTATCCTAGGTTGTACCTTAGGTGCTCTATTCTTCCAGATGCAGAATATAGGGGAGTGGTCACTCAGTGCGTCGGCCATTAGGCCGGCTTTCTGGATGTTTTGGGGGTTTGATACCAGATCCCAGTCTAGGATGGTGTGGTTTTCAGTTTTGTAGTTTAGCCTGGTAGGTTCTAAGATAACCTGTACCAGGTTTGCCTCTTGAGTAACTGCTGCGAGGGCTTTATTAGGGTCGTGGGCCCAGTTTAGGTTGACGTATCCCAGGATAAGGAGCTCCGCGGAAACATCTTTGACCATAGTTTTTGTGATACCCTCCAGGGATTGGAGAGCAGTCTTAAGAAGACACAACCTATTGTGAGGTGCTTCGCGTGACCAAGGGTAATGCGGATGAATACTGATTCACCGTCTAGGTTGTTATCCTGGTTCAGCGGCAGGTACGACACCATAAGGGTGTCCTTCACATAGATTAGTACACCACCACCTCTCTTGGTCACCGTATCCTTCTTGTAGGTGATATATCCTTGGGCCATGACCTCGATCAAGGATGCGCTCACGCCAGGTCTCTGAGATGGTGAGGATGTCAGGCTTGTAGAGACTGCTTGTGTTTGTACCTCTGCACTTTTTTGGTCTGAGGCTACAGACATTCATGTGTGCTATCCTCAAACCCTTGGAAGATATCCAGTGTGGGTCCTGGGGAGAAGATATTAAGAGATTGGCAATTGGAGGGCCCGGGCTGTATGTCACCTGCCTGGAGCAGTAGCACAGCCAGCAGACTAAGTAACTTTGGGCTGATCAATGGGATTGGATATCTTCGGAGCCTCCTACTTGTAAAGTGGAGTGTCTTATAGTATATGCCCCTTCTCACCAGCTTGTGTGCTATCAGAAGGGCATATGTGCTACAGAGAGGCATCCAGTCACAATGACCCTGAGGAGGAGCATCATTGTGAGAGGGACCCTTGCTGTCAGGGTCACCTTGGCATATGGTCCTGTCCACCCAGAGGAGGGACATTATGTAGAGTACAGCCAGAAGTACTCCCCTATTTGGGAGAGAGGCACCTGGCTTGTCTGTACACCGCAACTATATAGCTGATATTTCACACGGGATCAGGAGAGAGATCAGCCTGTTTGTGGACAATACCAAAATGGGAGCCATGGTTGATGACAGTGAGGGTTGGAAGGGGCTGCAAGAGGACCTGACTAAACTGCAGGAGTGGGCAGAAACATGGTAGCTGGGTTTCAATGCCAAGAAGTGCAAGGTGTTGCACTCTGGGGCAAAGAACCAGGGGAAGGACTATCACTTGAATGGAATGCAGTTGGGAAGTACTGCAGAGGAAAAGGACCTAGGAGTAATCATAACAGAGAGCATGAACAACTCAGTCCAGTGCAGGAAGGTGGCAGCACAGGCCAACAAAATGCTGGGGCGTATAGCAAGGGGGATCTCTTCCAGAAGAAGTGAGGTTATACTGCCCCTGTACAGATCATTGGTCAGGCTCCACCTGGAGTATTGCGTGCAATTCTGGCGCCCATTCCTGAAAAGGGGCATAAGGTTATTGGAGGGGGTGCAACACAGGGCCATGAAGATGATGCAGAGTTTGGGGGACAGGCCTTATGAGGACAGACAGTGAGCTGAAAAAGTACTTGCTGGAAGAGAGGAGGTATGGGGGGATATGACAGAGACCTTTAAGTATCTGAAAGGGATTAACAAGACTAACACAGAAGGGATCTTTCAGCTGAGGAGAGGGAGAGACACAAGAGGGCATGGACTGAGATTAGAGGGGGAAGGTTTAAGAGACACTTTTTCACAGAAAGTGTAGTGGACAAGTGGAATACCTTACCGTAAGATCTGCTGTCCTGTAAGATGGCAGGCAGTTTCAAAAGGGAGTGGGACAGAATAAGGGGAAGGGATATGGTGACTGGGGGTGGGAGGGGCAGCTGCAAGATGAAGTGCTAGCTGCACACTCGGGCAGGTTTGACAGATCATGTGGCCTGTTTCTGCTGGTGATTTTTTATGTTCATATGTAACTAAATAAATGAAAAAGATAAAAAGAACAGTAGGAACTTGAGGAGAAGTTATTTGATTTAGAGGTGGAGCATAAACTCACTGTAGATAAAGAGGATAAAAAGAAACTGGAGGATTGCATGGACAACCTGAACAGATTACTAGATGAGAAAACAGAGGGAGCCTTGAGATATTCTTGGCAGAAATTCTACAAGGGTGGGAACCAGGCGGGCTGGTTTCTGGTTTGGCAGCTGAGGAGGGAGGCAGCTAGCCGGACAGTATTAAGGCTAAGAATGGTGGGGACAGCTCAACAATTTATAAGTGACCCATTGAAAACTCCAGAGCGTTTTGCCCTATTTTATAACAAAAAAAAAATTGTATATGAGGAAAGCAGCGGATAACTTTTTGGAGAAATTAGACACATATTTTCAGAAAGTAAAGATGCAAACAATTTTGCAAGAGGCTCTAGAAGCCTTGGAAAAACCAATAACAAGTGAGGAAATTCACACCACCATAGAAAACTTAAATTGGGTAAGGCAGCAGGCCCAGACGGCCTGGCACCCAAATTTTATAAAAAGTTCAGGGAGGTGCTATCTCCACTGCTTTGCACAGTAAGTCAGGAGGTGCAGAAGGGGAATGGGCACACCCATCTTGGCAATATGTGCAGATATCTGCAATTCCCAAGCCAGGTAAGGACCCGAAGGTCTGTGGTTCTTAAACCCATTTCCCTACTAAATGCAGATATGAGGGTGTTCACATCCATTTTAGCAGAGCAACTTCAGGGCTGTGTGGGGTCACTAGTCCACCCAGATCAAAGTGGATTTATTAAAGGAAGGCTTGTACAGGACAGTGTTAGACAATTGTTAAATCTTATATCTTGGCAACACCGACTTCCAGAGCTGGCCTTAGCAATCTTCATGAATGCTGAAAAGGCATTTGACCAGGTGAACTGGTGTTTCCTCCACAGGACCCTGGAGGAGATGGGAATGGGTCAACATTTCTTAAATAGTATTCAGACCATGTATTCATCACATCAGGTGGTAGTTCAGAGTCAGCATGATCCAGTCTGAGAGGTTTTACCTCACCAGAGGCACTAGGCAGGGATGCCCCCTTTCACCTCTCCTTTCCGCACTCTGTATCGAATCACTGACCATAGCTGTGCGAAGTAACCAAAACATAAAAGGGATTCAGGCAGGGTACAGGGACCACAAAATGTTCCTTTATGTGGATGACTCCCTGTTTTTTATACACTCACCAGATACTTCATTCCCCACACTAATAAAACAACACAGTCTCTATAGAAAGCTCTTGGGGTGCAAGGTCAATCTACAGAAATCCGAAGCAATCAGACTGGAGGGTTCCTGGCCTCCAGGTTTCAAAACAAAATGTCCTTTTAAATGCACAAAAGATAACACCATCAGATGCCTTGGGGTCCTGATCACTCCAAACCATCATCCTTATTTTCTCTGAATTATGAGAAACTGCTCAATGAAGTAAAAGCAGATATAGGCAGATGGGAGATGCGGTCTGATGCCGATCTCCCTGAGGGCACAGGACTGCGACATTTAAAATGAATGTGCTCCCTAGATTTGATATTTTGTTTCCCCTCCCCCCCACCCCAAGTACTACCTGTAATAATTCCAGAGATCTTTTGGAGATTCACCCAATGGAAGCTGCTTTTCTATACTTTGGATAAAGGCAGGCACAGGGTTAGCCGGTGCCTCCTGACATTAGCCAGGGATAAGGGAGTACTGGCAATGCCACATCTTAAATTACACTACACTGCTGCCCAGTTAGCATCAATAGTCTCTTGGACAAAACAGAGGGTGGATATGGAGTGGAGAAAACTGGCGATGTCCCAGCCTCTTCTGGCACCCCTTTTTGCCTTTCCACACATTAGAATCTCTGCCAAGACCTTGTCAGAGATCCTGAACCAGTGGACCAAACATAGTCTTCATATCTTGGTGAAGACACAGAAAATAACTCGCACACCAAAACAAAACAGGTCCCTTTACAAGCATTATTGAAGATCCAGAGTTCCTGCCAGCTGGGATAGATCAGGGGTTTCGGAGACAGAACAGATTCATACTTCCTCGCCACACAACATTCGTTCAGCACAATACACTGATCTCTTTCCAGGCTCTCAAAGACAAATACGGTCTTCCTCAGCGGGCCTTTTGTAGGTTCCCTCAGGTGAGACTTTATCTCACCTCTCAGAATCTTCTCCCATGAACATCAGGGATCTGACCCCACCAGAGGACTTTCTCTACTGGGTAACTATGCTCAAAGGGAGAAGGGAAACTGTCTCCAGAGCCTATAAAGTCCTTATGGAAATGGACCACCCAGAACCAGAGGCTGTACAAAGGACAGAAATCACACCAGAAGAATGGAAGTGGGTTTGGGAGAGAGGTTGGAGGACAACTACTTCACCGGGATGGCAGAAATATAGGTGGAAGTGTATCTCAGATTCTTCCACCCCCACTACAAAAGCACTTCAGTGTTGGAGGTTGGAGTTGTGATGGAGGTGTGTGTGTGTGGGGGCGGGATACACATTTCCTCGTTTTGGGCATGCCCAGGAATCCAGCAGTACCGGAAGTTAATACATGTGGAGACGGCCAGACCCTAGGGGCCAGATATCTCATTCTGTTTTCACAATCTCATTTTAGGAACTAATACCACTGAAATGGGGGGTAATGGACAACAGCGGTTGTTTAAGATATTGTGTCTTGCGGCCATGAAGGAAATTAAGGTACATTGGCTATGAAACTCAATTCCTATGGTAGAGGAGTGGAGGAAAAGAGTTAATGAAATTGATAGAATTAAGAAGAAGAATCAGCATATATAGTGCTTTTCATACACAGTGTATCCCAAAGCACTTTACAAGCATTTGAATGGAACAGATCACAGTGACCCTTAGACTTACCCTGGAAAAGCACACGGAGAAGTGGGCTAAGTGTGATGCCCTGGGGTCTGTTGATTAAATTGAATAAATTAAGGACAGACACGAGGGGGAGCGGTACGGGTATGAACTTGTATTAAACCCTCTATGGCCAATACACACAGAAAAACCAGGTCCGCCTCCCAGGATTTATACAAGCAGAGTCCTGTCTTGAAAATGTCTCTGTATGTGGACACACTGACTTAATTTGATAAACTTGTTTAACAAGAGGTCCTGGTTCGTGTTGAGTGCACATGTTGAGTAGTTGGCCATGTTGATGAATTTCCTGGTTTTTAGAAGTTGCTCTTATTGGGACGTTTTTAATTTTTAAAGAAGTGATGTTAGTTCTAACGGTACGGGCTTTCTGCTGCAACAGTGAAGGGAACATACAGGTCCCTTAGCATTACAGACTGTGTCCTCATGCATAAACGTGTACTGAATCACCTGCAAATATGCTTGTTCTGTGGAATCTCATTCATAATTTTGATAAAGCTGAGTTTAAAAAAAAAATCCAGGATTCTGAGAAGCACTGCAACCCATGTAATTATTAGCCCACAATTACATGAGTTGTAGTACCAGCCAGAAAGGAAGCCAACTCACAATTTCTCCTAAACAATATCCATACGCCACTCCGATCACAACTCAAAAGGCAGCCATTTAAAGAAAATATTGAAAACCCCAATTAGCAGGACATTTGAAATGCAAAGAGCATTCTGTGTGTTACAATCACATCATACAGCTCCCCACTGAGTTTCTGCTATTGCTGCCTGGAAAACGCTGACTTTTGTCGGAAGCCTGCACGGAAAGAGGTGCAATGTTAGACATATCAGCAGAGTGGGAGACATTCTGATTAACAGGTACCAAACAAAAAAGAAAACAAGAAACAAAAATGATAAATTCGATAAAGACATTTTACAGAGACATTTTATAGGTGCAATTAACCCTCCCGGGACGTGTAATTATGGTCAATAATCACACTTCTCTTTTGGGTGTTTCAAGACACATGGTGCAAGCGCCTCGTGCCTAACAACACCCTTGAGAGTTGTGTGATCATCCACAATCACACAACCTGTTGTGCATTATTGCATACACTCGCCAACTGCAACAGTCATGCCTGGCAAAGGAGATGATGAACTGCTCCTGAAATTGTTGGCAATATACTAAGAAAGATGGCAGATTGAGTTGGATTAATTTGTGGGTCTCTTTGCAGCTTCTCTTATCAACTTAAATGATACTGCCCTTGAGGCTGTAGTTATTTTTCTAATATCACCAACTTTGAAATGTGAGTAAAAGACTCGATGACAGGGAGAAATTAGGTGGGATGATTCTCTCTTGAAATGCTAACACGTAGCACTAGCTTCCGATTGCCAGAAGAAGCAGATTTTGTACTACATAAATGATACAGAGAGTTTTCTCCCCACATCTGAACCAGCTGGCATCCTGGAGTTTCATTACCAGCTGCAGTATGAGGAGGGTCCTGTGTTTTATGCATTTCATACCACTTAGTATTTGCAGTCAAATGTAACAAGGCAGTCCCAAGTGAACCAGGAGGGACCATGGCCAGCACTGCTGCACTTTTTCAAGGCTGTACTGAGTCCACAAGAATTACAGGACCGGCATTGCTGCACTGAATCTGCAGCTCCTGCCAGGACCAGAACACAGGAGTGGCACTGCCACGCACACACACGCGCGCACACACACACACACACACACACACACACACACACACACACAGAGTCCCTGCTAGGACCAAATAAACTTAAGAGTGACAGAAAATTATATGAAGTAAGCCGAGTTTGTACTAAGTCATAAAATTATTAATTAAATGACAAGTAATGTGAATTGCAGTACTTATTTTATTGAGATGGACAGCCCCTTGCACAGCATATCTATGTACAGTACATGTCAAGTAAGGAGTACAAAAGCTGCTTCTGCATTAGTTTGATATCCAATGTTTCATTTTTTTATTCTAGTATTGTTATGCAAGTGTCAGATAATTACATTGACAAATCAAGAAAAGTACAATCTAGGCCACACATTAAATCTACATCCCTTATCAGGTTAATGCATTACTAGCAGCAATTTTGGCTCTAAAGCGCTTTTTATTTTCCCTCCTGCTCCCTAGCTCTGCAGCCTTGCCCCTTTCAGCCCCAATAGGGTCAACTGGTGTAAAGTGCAAGGAGGTGGACAATTATGCCTTTGGGCCTGATCACAACACCTCTCTTGTGTCAGAATGATTCTTGGATCAACCCATTGAGCCCAGACAAGGGTTCGTCCCCCACCTCACCTTCTCACAGTGGCTTGGGGGTGATGAAGATTTTACCCCACTCCAACAGTCAATGTACTTCCTCACTTGCCCCATACTCAACTATGCTAGCCCTAGCATCTAGCAGTCCCATCTCTTGCCCTGTCTTAGTCCAGGCATTTTTGGTGTTCAGTGGAATCCTCACCCAGAACCAACAGCATCCTATTCCAACATGTCCATCAGTATAATATACCTCAGTTCTCTGGTGTCTAGGGGGCTCGTAAAGTCTAATGCAATCTTCCTCAACCCTATACATACAATGTAACCTACACCCTCTCCTGACCCATTTGATTGCTCCCTGGTCTCTGTTTTCCCCTCTCGCATTCAGTGGCTAGCGTTAGTATCCTGCCTGCTTTCATGGGCACTTAGTGGGCACAAATGAAATGTTGTGACCCCACTCAACATGGCTCGACATGGTTACAAACCTTGATCAGGCAAAAATGGTCTTTGCGATCACTTTAGCAATCGAGAATCAGGCCCTATATTTCCAAACTTACCCCTCAGTTATTTACACAGTCAGACTTGTACTATCTCCCCTACTGTTATCCCCTCCTCCCCCACGTGCACCTGGAACTTAAGTCATTGGCTCAGTGTGCCTTCCTAACCAAAAGGTTTAAATAAATATGTAGTCCCTTCCCCGGTATAGTGGTGCTTGATGACAAATCTCATACAGGGAGGGACATGTACAGCACTGTACCACTTACTTGACCAAGACACAAGTGACTTCTTAGGTGCTTGCAGACACAGGACCAAGGAACAGGGCTAAAAAGGGTTAGAAACATCAAACAGATATAACACGATAACCAAGGTCCACAGCGGTGGAATTAGGGTCCAGGTTGGACCCATTTATTTCTCCCATTTCACTGTTTGCTTAGCCTGTAGACATTATAAAGCACTTGGTACACTTGCATTGCAATGCAAGAGCAATTCATACTTTCCTTGTCTATTAACTCCTTCGGAGCAAATCCTTTTTTGAAAGAGGGTTAAAAGCATTCAAAGTTTATGCCTTCATTCATGGGGTGCAGTAGCAGCTCTGGAGGTAAAGTGGTTTCCACAAATGTCTTTTCTTAACTACCTCAGCCACAGTAAAGCGCACAGTCTAGGGTGTTGCAATTTCCATTACTGTCACATTGAGCACTAGCCCAGGCATGGCGGAAGGACTGCCAGGGGTCCAACCCTTGATTAAGGGACTACTCCAGAGAACCACAGTTCAGGGACATAATACCAACTTAATGGCAGGTTGGCACCTACCTCCGGTGGGCTGGGCAACTAAGGTGACTACTGGGTTCTCCCTCTGCAACACCCATGTAGGTAAAATTGTATAAGACTACAGAATCAGCATGTAAACCCAATATCAATCTAAATTAACTTAATGTCTTCTATTCAGTTCAAATGAGTCGTATTATTCAGGATTTTGGGTGTTCAGGCAACCTTAGGACCAAAACTAATTTGGCAGTTCTTTCTGGGTCACCCATTACCTCCAAGAGGAGCATAGAGGAGGCTGCTGGACAACTACTCATAGCGTAGAAGCCTAGGCTCCTGCTCGGGGGCCACAACTGAATTGGGACCTAGGGCACCACCTCACTGGCCCCCACAATGAAACGAAGACCCTATCCAGACTTCCCTATTGCTTGCAGAACATACAAGGCACAGGGAGGTACTTTTATAGTTGTGTAACACAGTCCAACTCCGTTTCAGTTTAAATCTCTCCTTCCACTCTCAGGTTCAGAGGTTGGGCAGGGCTATGCTTGGAGAATCTGTCCTTCTCCTGTGTTTCCACAGACCTGTGTGAACTTTTCATGTAATTTTTGCAATAAAGGTTTTCCTAGCTTTGTTAAGCCCTGAGTGCATTTGCCACTTTTTGCTGTGTTACATACCTGGAAATTGTGGTTTCTGCATTGGGCTACTGCACCCGGGAGCTGGATGTAGCGTGTCATCTAGTTTTGCTGTCAGCTGCAGTGGGTAATGGCTAAGAGACAGCCACCACCACTATTTAGACAGCTGTAATATTCTTGTACTTCAGAAAACTGGTACAGTAGCACTGCCTCAAAAGAGCTGCACACTGCACGCTGCCCTCTACGAACTGCCTCCAAATGCCAGATATCTTCTGGCTCCAAGCAGCTGGCCACACTCCTTAGCTCCCATGCCCAGATCACCTGACACAGGACTCTAGGAGTTTCTAAAGTTAATTTTTTATGGACAGGATACTCATATTGGAACCTACAGGGTTGACTTTAAGGCCCCCATCAAGAATTATGTCTATGATATATATCTACTGTGTGTGTGTATGTATATATATATATATATACATATATAGGCTACCAGGCAGTATGTGGATAGGTTGCTGCCACCCGCGATGGCAGGGGCAGTGGGGTGGGCAAGGGGTTCTATGAGGGTGGGAGGGTGGGAGTGCCACTGGATCACCAAAGATATTTCTGATGGTGCTGTGCGGCGACAGGTGGGGGTCACTAGACCACCAGGGACAGTCTTCTTACACATACATTGGGGCATCGGGGAGTCAGGAGGAGGGGGACCACTTGATCACCAGGGATGGGTGTCTTTCACATTTATCGGGGTATCTGGGAATCGGGGGGGGGCCACCAGACTACCAGGGATTGTTTTTTTCTACATTCACCCGATCGCGACTATGGGTGGGGGTTGCCCCGGGATCCCCACTGCATACATCATGCTGTGCAGGGTGACAGGTGCAAGTTGCCAGGCTGCCCTGAGCAAGGAATGCAAATGGGGCCATAATGACATGCAAATGGCCGCATCTGCGCAGTGCAGATATTATGGCCTCATTTGCTTGCCCCCTGCTGAATATTGTGGGTGATGCGCCTAGCGCAACTGCACTAGTGCTGGCGCATCCCCGTGCTCCCGATCAGTGGCTTGCGCCATGTGCAGTATGTGTGCTGACTGTGCCATATTCAATGGTGCTGCACCATGGTGCATCCCCATTGAATATCATCTGGTCCTGGCCCTGGTGCATCACAGTTGCGCTGCGTCCAGGCTTGCGCCACCTCCCGGCACAGTCTGAATATCTGGGCCCAGGTGTTTAGGCAGTTTTGCGACAGAAATGGTGAACTGCTACAAAAGAAAAAAGTAATGTAAACTACTATATATTACAATCAAAAAAATAAATGGTGTCTCACATTTTTTTAATTGACAGAGTTTTACCAATAAAGGCCTACTGAGCCATAAACCTAATTTCCAGTGGTGTTCTGGGGAAAAATAAATGAAGCTGGTCACTGAGCATGCTCAAAAATTTATCTTCACATGTGAGTATAAATTTTTGAGCAAGCTTAGTGTTATCAAAAGGAATGAGATACATTTCTGAGCATGCTCAGTGACCAACTTCATTTATCTTGCTAATCTTGACCAAAATAACATGTTTATCTTGGTAAATTTATTTTCACACTGCTGACAAGGCATAGGTCAGGAAGCACATGAAAACCAGGAGCAGTTATAAAATTTGCAAGTAACATTTTATTATTTCCAATAACAATAAAATTAAAGAAAAATGCACATTTTTTTTTTTTAAACATAGGCAGTTCAGACAAAACAAAGTTGTTCTTCTGAGGGTATCTCTAATTCTAAGTTTCAGTCTCTGTCTCTCTCTCTCTCTCTAGCAAAAACATTGCTGCTCATTTTATAAGAAGCCTTTACTTGGCGGTTATTCTTCATCCTGATCTCGTTAATAGACATCCTGTTTCTCACAAAATGTATCAGAACTTTGCTAATTTCTTTGCAGATGCAACAAAACAGAACATGGTGTCCCAAAACTAATCTCCTGTTGTCAACTCTACAAATGAGATTATGCTGCATCTGAAGGTCAAACCCCACCCCCGAGTTCTAAATAGCTTTCTGCAATCATTTCAACAATATAACTTTATACATCGACAAACAGAGGGATCCCAGTTTCACGTACAGATTCACATTTATTTTTATAACTACAGATAAACAAGGAGAAAGAAAAGACAGAAACAGCAAGTGAAGGCAGAGACATAGCAGGAGGCAGAGAATCACAAGACTGTCAGAGTCATCAGTTCCTAGGTCTCAATCATTTCAACAATATAAACTATATACAGTACATTAGCAAACAAAGAGATCCCAGATTCACATACAGTTTTATAAACAAGGAAGAAGAAAAGACAGAAATAGCAAATGAAGGAAGAGAGATAGCAGGAAGCAGAGAATTGCAAGACCGCCAGAGTGATCAGTTCCTAGGTCTCACAAGAAAATCTGATTGCGCAATCAGACAGACAAGAGACAGTAAAGAAGAGTATAGAACAGATCCTTGCAGTTAACTCTTTCTGTGTAACAAATAGGATAGGGTCTTATTCAACCCTGTCACATACCCCCCTCTTTAACAGGAAACCTGTTTTAAAAAAAAAAAGTTTCCAAAACTTTATTTTAATTCTCTTCCAACATTACCTTATAACTTTTACAGTTCTCCACATGTGTAGTATCCCTTTTTCCATAACAATCGGTACAGCAAACAGTGAAGTTTAAACTCACATATTTTTTTCAAACCATTGGAATTCTCAATTCCTGATCCATATCGTGACATAAAATCAGCCTTGACATTCTCTTATTCAGATTTGTGCATCACTTTGAATTTAAATGGCTGTAGTGCCAGGTACCACTTTTTGATTCTCAAATTTTTATCCTTCATTTGGTTTAGCCAACAGAGAGGATTGTGATTGGTTATAAGGACAAACTCTGCTCCTAGCAGATAAAACTTAAGGGACTCCATTGCCCATGTTGCTGCAAGGCATTCCTTTTCAATGGTGAAGTACCTTTCTCTCTGTTGTGCAACTTCCTACTGATATATAGAATGGGATGTTTATTCCCATCTATATTCTGACTCAAGAGTGCACCCTGTCCTACCTCTGATGCATCTGTCTATAACAAAAATTGTTTCTCAAAGTCTGGGCTTCATGAAACATGGGGTGAACATAATGTTGCCTTGATGGCACGAAAAACTTCATCACACTCTGGGGACCATTTCACATTATTCAGGAACCATTTCTTTGTGAGTTTGGTGAGGGAGTAGCTAATTGGGCAAAGTTGGGAACAAATCTCCGATAGTAACCAGCCAGCCCTAAAAATGACCTGACATGCTTCTTTGTATTAGGGATAGGACTGTTAGCTACAGGTTCTGTCTTATAAATCTCTGGCTTTACTTCTTCATTTCCCAAAACATATCCCAAATATCTGGTTTCCTGCATGCCCAATGCATATTTGGTAGGATTAATTCTCAAACCTGCCTTCTGATAGTTTGGATAACTGCTCGCAGGTATTCCAGATGGTTTATCTGGTCTGGACTGTACACCACATCATCATCCAGGTAAGCAGCACAATAACCAGTGTAAGTAGCTAAAATGACATCCATGTACCACTGGAATGTAGCGGGTACACCATATAAACCAAACAGCATGGTGGTCAACTGATACACTCGAATAGGAGTGGCAAATGCAGTTTTGTCTCTGGATTCTTTAGCTAGGGGAATTTGCCAGTAACCCTTGGTGAGATCGAGGGTACTGATGTACTTGGCACATCCCAATCTGTCCACTAAATCAACTATCCTGGGCATAGGATAACTGTCAAATTTGGACACTTAAGTTTCCTAAAATCAAGGCAGATTCTTACACCCCCTTCTTTTTTATTTACAATCACCACTGGTGATGACCAAGCACTTCTCTACTCTTCTATGATACCCAACTGTTTCATGTTTGTATTTCCTTTTCCAGGTCTGCTCTTAACCACTCTGGTAATCTTTATGTCTTTTGTCTAATAGAGCGAGCATTCCCTGCCACTATTACATGTTCAACCTGGCATTGTGGTAAAAGTACTGCAAAATGTCTTTACCAAGTTACGAATGTCTACGTTTTTTTCAGAGGTTAAGGAAACATTCACCTCTACAGCATCAGCAGTTACAGTTTGTTCCAGTCTGTCATAAGTTTTATCATTATCTTCTGTAGAGATTTCTGGTAAAACTAACAAAGCAGCCTTTGGTGTTGTTTCAACCCACTTCTTCAGGAGGATGGCATGGTATATCTGAGTAGGATTTTTCCTATCAGGGGTTTCAGTCTCAAAGTCAACTGTGCCGGTACGTCTAAGCACTTTATAAGGCCCTTGCCATTTCATTGACAGATTTTTTTTCTGTAGTGGGTAAGAGTAGACCTTTTCACTAGGCTAAGAGTAGCAAGACCTTTTCACCAGACTCAAAAACATTTTCTTTTATCCGATGGTCATAATATGCCTTCTGCTGGTTTTGGCCTTTTCCTGATTACTACGGGGAATTTTAACATATTTTGCCAGCTTCTTTCTCAGTGCACACATATAAGATGTAATAGATTTTTTCTGAGTGGGGTGATCTTCCCATGTTTCTTTTATTACATCTAGTTGCCCTCTATGTTGTCTACCATACAGCATTACAAATGGTGAAAAAACCTGTTGAGGCTTGTGGCACTTCTCTGTAAAGTAAAAAGCAGGTAAGGTATATATTGGTCCCAATCTTTCCCTTTCTCTTTTACAAAGCTTTTTAACATGCATTTTTATGTTTGACTGACATGCTCAACAACACCGTCTGTCTGAGGGTGATAAGGGGAGGTTTTTACTGGAAGTGATACTTAGTAGTCGGCACAGCTCCTTCAGTAATGCAGCACCAGAATTACTACCCTGATCAGTAATAATCTCTTTAGGTATGCCCATCCTGCTGAAAATTCTGGCAAGGTTTGCTGCCACCCACTTTTGGGGATATGACAGTATGCATTGGAATTGCCTCTGGGTATCGAGTGGAATAGTCACACACTACCAGAATGAATCGCTTACCCTTTTTACTTTTGTCTAAGGGGCCAACCACATCCATTGCCATTCTCTCAAAAGGCACATCTATCAAGGGTAGGGGCACCTTGTCTTTTTTTCAGTCACTGGGGGTAATTACTAACATTCAGCACAAGAACTGCAATACATGGCAACATCTTCATGAGTTTCAGGCCAGTAAAATCTGTACAGCAATCTGGCAAGGGTGTGGTCCCTCCCCGAATGAAAATCCATAGGACTATCATGTGCTATCTGTAACAACTCAGTTCTATACTTCTTTGGTATGACCAATCGTTCTAACTGTTTGTGCATCTGAGGATTAACACAAACTCTGTAGAGTAGCCCATTACATTTTTTAAACATTGGTTCACCCTGTTTTTGTTTCACTCATAGCTGCTTGAGAGAAGCATTGTTAATTTGCTCTGAAACAAAATCACAATCAGTTATCAGTTTAATTTCTGCATTTTCATACATTAACCCCTCATGTCCATCAGTCTTTTGTTGCTACTGTTTTTTTTAGGTGTCTTCTTTCTTTCTTGGATTTCCAGATATTGGAGCTGGGCTGAAACAAGTCTGAATCAAAGTCACCAAAAGGAAAAGTGTCCTCATTATGCAAGATTTTCTTTGCCTGTGCTCCTGTCCTCACAGCTGCCGAAACTATAGGTTTTGTTTCTCTGTGATTAACTCAGAAAATCCTGGAAAGTCATTTCCAATAATCACAGGTACAAGTAACTTAAGTACTACCCCCACTTTCATTTGGTGCGACACCCAGTTAATATTTGGAGTCACTTAGGTGGTGGGATAGTATTAAGTGTCCCTATGGGTGCAGATAACTCCAGTACTTGGTCCTTTTGCACAGTGTTTTCCCAGCACTTCAACATGCACTAGGATCTGTCTGCTTCCCACTTCACCACAGTCTTATCTCCCACCTTGACATCTGTTAAATACTTGTCCCAATTTACTAAGGACAAATCTGCTCTAGTGTTACCCTCCTAATTTTTATGGCAGTTTCTTGCGATATGGTCTGGCTTGTTACAATTATAGCAAAAAACGTCTTTGGGTGCAGATTTATTACCCCCATTTATCTGAACTGGAGTTAAATAGGGAAAAAGATGGTCTTGGCTGTTACTTCACTGCTGCATTGTCTGTCTGGCCATCTCATAGTCCTTGGACAAAGAAACAGCCTTTTCACTACTTTCTGGTTGGTGTTCTTTTACCCAAAGCTGCATGTCTGTGGGAAGGATGTTGATGAATTGCTCCATTGCAAATATGTCGATGATCTGTAGGACTGTTTTGCCTTGTGGTTGGAGCCATTTAACCAGGAGTTCTCTGAGTTGGGGGGGAGGCTTCTCGAGGATTGTCGCATGAGTTGTGCTTTAGGGACTGGAATCTTTGCCTGTAGGTCTCTCCTGAGATGTCATATCTCTTCAGGATTTCTCTTTTCACAAGGTCATTGTTTTCTGACTGTGCAGTGTCCATATTACTGCAGGCAAGTTGGGCTTTACCTGTCGGGTAAGGTATCAGCCTGATTGCCCATTACTACTTTGGCCACTGGCAGGCTGCAGGAACCCTTTCAGAAGTGGTCAGGTATGCTTCCATATCATCTGAAGGACACAGCTTTGTAAGTTTAATGTCTTTTGTTATTTATGTTTTCTTGCTCTACTGGACCTGTGCCAGATTATCCACCTTTGGTAGCTTGCAAGGCATCCAGTCATCACTGCATCTCTTCTCTGCTACTCTGTCTCTCTTTGTTGTATAGTCCACCATTTGAAGAAGGCAGACAGGCTTT
The DNA here is from genome assembly GCA_016271365.2 of Neoceratodus forsteri. Classification (NCBI taxonomy): domain Eukaryota; kingdom Metazoa; phylum Chordata; order Ceratodontiformes; family Ceratodontidae; genus Neoceratodus; species Neoceratodus forsteri. The sequence continues at coordinate 751,767,271 of CM028134.1, read as the reverse complement.
TAGGTTCTTTCCCTGCCTGTTCTTCTCCCATCACTTATGCCAGTTGTACAGTATCAGTATGGAGTTTTGTTTCTGCTAGTTTGGCTGCCATTCTTCTAGTAATCACTCCTTGACTTGCTGTTGCAGGATCCATATCTTTCTTCTGTGCTTTCTTGGTACCAGGCCTAGTACCCATGCACAAAACTCCTGGCTAAGAGTATGCACGATGTAAATCCAACTTCTCACACCATCTGTCATTGAGGCATAGGTCAGGAAACATAGAAAACCAGGAGCAGTTATAAAATTCGCAAGTGGCATTTTTTTTGTTATTTACAATAACAATAAAATAAAAAAAAAGTACAGAATGTTTTTTTAAACATAGGCAGTTCAAACAAAACAACATCCTTCCTCTCAGGGTATCTCTAATTCTAAGTTTCAGTATCTCTTTCTCTAGCAAAAACATTGCTGCTCTTTTTATAAGAAGTCTTTGCCTGGCAATTAACTTCTTCATCCTGATCTCATCAACAGACATCCTGTTTCTCACAAAATGTATCAGAACTTTGTCAATTTCCTTGCAGGTGCAACAAAATAGAACATGGCGTCCCAGAACTAATCTCCTGTTGACAATTCTGCAAATGAACTTGTGCTGCATCTCAAGGTTAACCCCCTGAGTTCCAAATAGCTTTTTGCAATCATTTCAACAATATAACTATATACAGTGGCAAACAAAGAAATCCCAGTTTCACATGTTTTGTATAACCACATGTAAACAAGGAGGAAGAAAAGAAAGTATGAGCAAGTGAAGGCAGAGACAGCGGGAGGCAGAGAATCACAAGACCATCAGAATGATCAGTTCCTAGGTCTCATAAGAAAATCTGATTGCACAATCAGACAGACAAGAGACAAAAAAAAAGAGAGGACAGAATAAATCCTTGCGTTTAACTCTTTCTGTGTATCAAATGGGACAGGGCCTTATTCAACCCTGTCACACATATCCATTGTATACATATAGAATACATAATGGCTTGCAATGGAATAAGACATTTATCTCCACTAGTGAGTAGTAAGACCCATAACTCATGAGTGGCAAAGCCATGAGTTAGTTATAATGGTCTTATCACTCGTGTGGAGGTAAACGTCTTATTCTACTGCAACCCATTATGTATTCGATATATACCAAATGGGTTGACACCAGTCCATTTACAGAAGAAAGAGTCCTGAAAGAACTCCTAAAACTCAAGGTGGACAAAGCAATGGGGCCTGATGGGATTCACCCCAGAATCCTAAAAGAACTAAGGGAGGACCTAGTGATACCACTGACCACACTTTTTAACAAATCATGGGAGGATAGGGTGGTACCTGAGGACTGGAGGAGGGCACATGTGATTCCCCTTCACAAAAGCGGGAGCAAGGCAGAAGCAGGAAACTACAGACCTGTAAGTTTGACCTCAGTGGTAGGAAAATGATGGAATCACTTCTGAAAGAAAGAACTGTTGAGTACCTAAGGCCAGCGGGCTGGGACCCAAAGCAGCATGGATTTACAGCAGGAAGGTCATGTCAGACGAATCTAATAGATTTCTTTGACTGGGTGACCAAAGTAATAGACCAGGGAGGGCTGTGGATATGGCCTACCTAGACTTCAGCAAGGCATTTGACACAGTCCCACAAAAGATTAATAATCAAGTTAGCCAGCTTGGGAGTGGGTCCCAGGGTGGTAGCCTGGGTTGCAAACTGGCTGCACAACAGGACACAGAAGGTAACAGTGAGTGGAACACATTCCAAAGAAAGGGGGGTCACTAGTGGAGTACCTCAGGGCTCAGTACTTGGTCCAGTCCTCTTTAACATTTTTATAGGTGACATTGCAGAGGGTCTGGAGGGAAAGGTATGCCTCTTTGCAGATGATACAAAGATCTGTAGCAGAGTTGATACACAAGGCGGGGTAGAAAGGATGAGAAGGGACTTGGCAAGGTTGGAGGAATGGTCAGACATATGGCAACTTAGATTCAATGAAAAGAAGTGCAAAGTAATGCACCTAGGAAACAAAAACCCAGGAGAAGAGTACACAATAGCAGGGGAGGTACTAACAACAACAAAAATGGAACAGGACTTGGGGGTAGTCATATCAGATGATCTAAAGGTGGGTAAGCAATGTGAGAAGTCAGTAAGGAGAGCCAGAGGGATACTGGGATGCATAGGAAGGGGCATCACAAGTAGAAAAAGGGAAGTGGTTATCCCTCTGTACAGACAGTTGGTGAGACCCCATCTGAAGTACTGTGTGCAGTTTTGGAGACCTCATCTACGCAAGGACATAGACAGGATGGAAGCAGTCCAGAGGAGGGCAACTAAAATGGTGCAGGGTCTGCATCAGAAATCATATGAAGAGAGACTGAGAGAGCTTAATATGTATACCCTTGATGAAAGGAGGGACGGGGGGACATGATAGATACGTTCAAGTACCTCAAGAGAATTAACAAAGTCCAGGAGGGTAGCATCTTTCAGAAAAAGAGATGTGTAAGAACAACAGGACACAATTTAAAGATAGAGGGGGACGGCTCAGGGGTAATGTGAGGAAATCTTTTTTCACGGAGAGAGTGGTGGATGCGTGGAACTGCCTTCTTGGGGAGGTTGTTGGGGATAAAACAGTGGGGAAATTCAAACATGCATGGGACAGACACAAGACAACTGTAGTGGGGGGTGGCAGGAAGTAGGCTGTTGGTTAACTAGAATCTGCAGTTTATCCAGTAGGCAGGGAAATGGGCAGACTGGGTGGGCCAAGTGGTCCTTATCTGCCGTCAAAGTCTATGTTTCTATGATTTGTTACATTTTTACTGGTGTTTTACCTTGTTTTGGCTTTAAGCTGCCTTTCTTTCCATTGTAAATCTCTATCTGGCCCATTTGTCTCCGTGTTCTATTTCCAGATTCTAAGTGGAAATAACATGTACTAAGTTAAATGAATTGTGTTCCAAGTGAAAATAAATATTTATCCCAAAATAACATGATTTACTTATCCAATGTATTCACTGTGTGAGTGTGTGTGTGTGTGTGTGTGTGTGTGTGTGTGTGTGTGTGTACTATACTGGCACAGTTGTGCCAGTATGGTTAGGGTGAAACTGCATTTCTATGTTAAAGTCCAAACTCTAAACCTTAATAACTTTGGAACCATTCAATGGATATGCATGAAATGTGGCATGCATAATCTCTAGGGATAGGTCTCTTGACCTGCCAAATTTCCATTGAGTGGTTTCTTTTTTTAAAACGACTGTGTTTTTACTGCCTGCTGCGGCATGTAACAGCTTTTTGGGGCATCCAGTTGCCAGCCCTGCCCGCCCAGAGAGCTAAGTGGCTCAAATTGCACCCAGAAAGATCTGGGACGGCCATCTTGCCATCCTGCTGGAGGACCCCCCCCCATGCCTCTCCTAGCCAGGACAGCCCCGAACCCTCCCCGACGGGACTCCTCGAAAGTCCTCCGGGCAGCACAGGGCGCAGCCATCAAGCTGCACGGTTGCACCCGGCCTTTTCCCTTCCTATCTACCACTTGGAGCGTGGACGTGCAATGACGTCCAGGCACAACGTGCCAACATCCACTGCGCTCCCCCCCTTGCTAACACTGACACTGGTAGTATCTCCGGGCATCCCCAGAGGTCGCTACAGTGCAGTGAACTTTCCCCAACCCACCCCAGGACTAGGACAGCGGTCTGTGGATGCGCAATCCTAGTCCTCCCCTGCCAACCCCCGACAACCCAGGCTCGTTCCTGAACCCAGGTCACTGGTGTAGCGCAAGGGGTGGCATCCAGTGCCTCAACCCTCAGCACCACTGGGCCAGCTGTTGAGTGGTTTCTGAGATACAAAGAGTTGAAAAAAAAAAGAAAAATCCATTTTTTAACATTTCTTTGTCATCCTGGATCTCAGAAATGGCTTCAGGTTTTGTTCTGAAATTCCCAGGGGAGAAAGCATCTGTGTAACAGATGTGCCTTTTGAAGGTTTGGTGAAAAAACATTAATCCGTTCAAAAGTTCTGACATTTTAAAGTTTCCCATTATTTCCTATGGGGAAATTTATGTCAGGCACGAAAAATATATTTTTCGCACAATACAGTGCTGTGCGCAATGTACTAGCTTCTTTTTGCAAAGAAGGCTGGTATTGTGCGCACAATACGAGTACTGTGTGCACAATACCAGCTTCTTTTCACACAGAAGGCTGGTATTGAGCGCATAGTTCATAGAGGTTTGATCGACTGAACTGTGTTGCTTCCCCATCTTGTTTGCCACTTAGCAAGGATGCTGAAGTACCGAACATTTAAAAAACCTATCAGAACACAGCTAAAGAGGACCCCTTCAGGTTGATTTTTTTTTTGTTTTCAGTTGGACCCAAACCAGTTTTTTTGTTGGGTGCCAGCTTATACAGAGAACAGATTGTAGGTTGTTCTCTGTATGAGAAGAGAGATATTTTCTTGACTTCTGCAGCCACAGCTGGAACTCGTGCTGCCAGCTGCAGAGTCAAGGAAGATCCGCTTTGATCGCACCAACACGGGGTGCCCAATCCCCGTGTCACTATGTATCCCCTGCACACACATTTAGCACACTGGAAGCCCACCCCAGAGTGCCCTACATTATTTAAAAACCTGTGCAAAAAAAAAAATGAAAACTGTCCCCTGATGTCTTTTCGTCAATGCAGAATCCTGCATCAAAATTTTAGATCATTCTGATGCAGGATCCTGCATCAAACTAGTCTGCCCCCTCCCCAAATCCCTATGTTTCGCACCGATATCAGGGTGTCCAATCCCCATGTCGGTGTGTATCTCCCCCTTCCCCAAGTATTGTGGCACACTGTGAGCCCATCCCAGTGTGCCAAGGTTCTTTTTAAAAAAAACGTTCAAACACCGGGATGCCTACTCCCGGAGGCAGATGCCCCCCAGCCCACTTTTATTGTCGATGGGGGTGCCCAATCCCCCTGTTGGCCTCATGACCCCCCCCCCAACTTATGTGTTAATTTTTTTTAACCTGTCAATAAAGAAAGCTGTCCCCGATGTCTATTTTTTCTTTTACAAACCTGTAATAAAGAAAATGGTCTCTCGTCGTCTCACCAGTACCCCTCCCCATCCCCACCTCCTCTGAGCACCCACCTCCCTGCACCCCTACCATATACTTACCTCCGGGCACTAAGGCTAGAGGTAACCTAAGGCACACCCCGACGCCTGTTGGTGTGTGGAGGGTGGGGGGGGAATGGTAGGGTTGGTAACCCAAACACCAAATTTCCATACTTTTGTCGCTGTAATAGAAACCCTAACTGATGCATTAATGGAGTTTTTTGCAATGAATATATATGTATGTATGTATTTAACATAATATGAAAATTCTATGCCCACCATTTTAGCAGCAACAGTATATCCCGAGTTGCAGCAGTTCTGGCTAATTTTCCAAGCCCTGAACTACCATAACATTTGGGGCATACGAGATATGCATCAACTGTGATCCTGCCAAAAACCGGCATTTTTCAAACTTTTAAATCTCTAGCCCCCCCAAAGTTTGCTTCCAACTTATATGTGTGTGAAAATGAAATTCAATTTCCTGAGCTGGAATTCTTTTGTCCTGACTTTGAAAGTAAGCTTGCAGCACTTGTACCACAACCTACACAACTTGGGAAACGCAAGTCAAAAACACATTTGTGAAAGCTAAAACTGTTTCTATAGTCAACAATCACAAATGTATGCTCCTTTATAATATACGTCACCCCTTGTTGGGCTTTACTTTCCATCCTAACTATAAAAAGCTGTTGTATCACAATTCAAAGAATGCTGTTTTACTATTCTATGGTACAGCAAGGTTTTATATTAGATTGAAAACACACACGCGAGCACACACACACACACACACACACACACACACACACCCATCTTCTGCTGTTTCATAATTTTAAAGACAGAAACACACCCCTCACCCAGTCATTTTTTCTGCAGTCAGGTGAGGTGGGATTTTATTTTTTAACAATAAAATGTCAAACAGAAGAGTTTTTTGGAAGAAAAAAGCATTTTTTTTAAACCATATACTATAAAAAAATAAGGCCATGCACAACTCAGCTGTATTTCCATCTTGGGGTTCTCAAGGGCCTCTCGAGCTTCTCTCTTGTGGTCTGTATGATGTCATCAGAACCCCCCCGATGGAAACACAACCTCGCTGTGCATGGTTTCTTGTGCATTATTCTCTATGTACTTAAAGCAGCAGTACTAGATAAAAAAATTGGAGCTTTTGCAACAGTTTGTTTCCTGTGCTCTGTTGAGAACTTACGTGGTAATCTTTCTTGTTTTTGCTGTACTATCACCCTGTAATTTTCTCTGCTTTCTTGGTATTTATTTACATTTCTCCCACTCGCCATGTTGAATTGGAACCCTCTGCTGCCAAATGCACACGCGCACGACTCGCAGCACTACAGAGGGACAGCAAAAGACGTGATACGATGCGGGAGGGGAGTTCGGTTGCAAATCAGAAAGCAGCCAAACATACTGTGGATCCACAATAATGGAAATAAATTTTAAATATCTAAAACAATAAAGATCACTAGAAAAAAATATTTACAGATATAGAAACCAGAACTATGGTGCATGCTTCCAGCCAAAAAGCAGAATTTTGATAATAACTTCCTGATTATCTAAGTACTGCTGCTTTAAATGAGAAAATAGTAGTTCCATGGGGTATTAATAATCTTTTTTTCAGAACCGACCCGTCAGTACAGTGGTTGGATTTCCACTTGTGGCGCTGGCGACCCGGGTTTGGGAGCGGACCCGGGAGCCAGAGGGTCGGCCAGGGGGAGGATGTCTGAGCATCCGATGGACTGCTCAGCTCTCCAAGGGGAGGGGGGGCACACTGGCTCGGGGTGGCATGACCTCTGGTGACGGCCAGAGGTTTCGCAACCCTGATGCCCATAACAACGGAGGGCGAGCGTGAAGGATGCCGGCATAATGGCACTGTTACGGATCACGCTCTGGGAGGGTGTACATGAAAAATGCCTCTTCCGGCACGACACCAACAAGAAGACTCGATCGGGGGTCCTCACCTACCGGAGGCTGCAGTAACGATGGGGCTTCCTGATGAAGACTTGATTCCTCTGGGGAAGGGTGCCCCTCCCACCGTGTCCCCGCCTGAGGGGAGTTAAAGTCAGGGCTCCATGGAGAGAGTCCTGAAGGGAAGATGCAGCTCCGGGTAGGTAGTCGGGTGACAGCGCTGGGTTGGGGTGGGGGTAAAAATAGGGAATAAAAAAAAATAATAATAATCCTCTTTTGTAGTAACTTTCAATGGCTTATATGGCGAACTATCCTATTGCATGAAAACTAGAAAATAGCAACTTACCAGTAGCGAATGCAAATGCTGGTACACTATGGAATCTCACCCTTCCACTTTTTCCATTCACATATTCCACGTATGCTTTAACAAGTCCACATGGACAGTGGATATTCACCTGGGTCTCTGGTGACTGCAGCTCTTTCACAAGTCCATAATCAATAGCGAACCTCCCTAGTGCGATTACAGCATGCCCACACATGGGACTGTACCCTTCATTGTTCAAGAAAAGAACACCCAAGTGGGCATCTGGTAATTCACTCTTCACTAGAACTGCTCCATACATGTCATAGTGCCCACGGGGTTCAAACATCAACACTTGCCGCAGGTGATCTAGTTTCTCCTGCACATACCGTCTCTTTGCCAAAATAGTTTCACCAGTTATCTCCGGATAGCCACTTAACACTATGCGCAGAGGCTCTCCCCCTGTATGCATGTCTACAACAGAAAAAATTGGGCCATCATGTGGTGGGAGCTTTAAAACTTCCATCTTTCAAGAAATGACTAACAAATGAGGAACAGTATTGTCCAACATCAGACACCTATTAACCTATAAATTCTGCTCAGCACACACAAATTACATAAAGACAGAAATTGCAAATCAGTTTATATAGCTTAAAACTAAAACAACTTCTTAAATACACAAAATGCACCACAGCCAACTTTTAAGCACAAAAATACAGTCGCGCTCTGCTCAAAGCCAAATGCAGCCAACACTACAGAAAACAAAAATGCCAACTAAGCAAATCTTGCAGGTTTGACACGGATGGCTTACCGTACAGATTACATGTCACGTGACTGTTTACTAGTAACCCGGAAAAGATTCGAGTATAACCGAGGCATGCAGTAGTATCTGCGGCAGTTAAATAATATACCCATTTTACTTATTTAGAAAATAATCGGTGTGCAATAAAATGGGTACGTTTTTATAGGATTTGTATTTGACCTCTATGGGGTTTTGGTTTGGTGATGAAACGATCCCTGGGTTTGCCTCATCTAAAGACGAGCGGTCATATTTCGCAGCACCTGGATTTAACCTAGTTGTAACTATTAGAATACGAACTACTATCATGTTTAGGGACGGGAAATGTGCATTGACGAGCTTTTCAAGTCAGGGTGGTCAGCGCTGCTTACAGCCGCTGTCGGATGACCACAGTTCAGGGTGTCGAGACACTGTCGGCAGAGAGCGGTACAGTACTTTGTTTTCGGCGTTGCAGTGAACGGGTGCTACGGCGGTAGTTAGGGATTTTAGAGAGTTCGGACTACTGTATATTGGAGATGTTATAATTAATTGCCAGTGTCATAGACTAGTACTACAATGTTTCCAGTGTTGGACGTAGACAACGTTTGGGGGAACACACTGCTTTTCATGTAGGGTTGAACACACATGACAGGGGTCTGGGGACATACTGTATTTCCTCATTACATGTTGCATTTTAACTCGTAGTTTATTCCGTTTTATGTCTCTTAGAAAATCGGTGCATTTTGCACGTGAGCAGTCTTCCCCATTTTACTTATGGCATGCCTCTCAGTCTCAACCTTTCTTCACCAAAATGTGTCAAGATGTGTGACAGATGAGCAAAATGTGGAGAGAAGGAAGGGGGTTGGGGCAGACTTTGATAGACCATGAGGTCTGTTTCTGCTGGCAGATTCGTATTTTCGTATATCAAACGTGGCACTGCAAGCGCAGAAGACTATAGCTATATGTACACTAATGATCATCATGTTTGCTGATAACTGAGCATAATACATTATGAATTTCTACTTTAAGGTCTTCTTGTAAAGTGTGGAATATCTCCTTCCCCATGTGGGACAAAGAATTTATGAAGGGTAAAATGAGTGACAACTTGTAATGTGTGATAGTCGAGAGGTATGACTCCTGAACTGAGGCGCTTAATTTGACTCCTGAAACTGAGTTCCCCCAGGTTCCCTCCCATTTCTACCACTGACTGTTCCAATTCCATATAGCTTGTCTTGGTGCAAACATTATTACAGAGTAACTGAAAAATATTGTGGTAATCATAGTGTTATGATAATACAGCAGTCCCCGTATCAGTTTGTTTATTAAATGGGAAATTGTACAAACTATTTAGCTGAGGCTTAACTGCAATCTGGTGCCCCTGCAAAAATGCACAGTTTACAAAGGGTATGGTTAAAGTCCAGATGACTTTAGCTGAATTGGACAAAATTAGTAAAAACCAAACCGGCTGGTCTGGTCAGACCAGGTGCAACTTGTGTGGTCCAGGTGCTCCGGCTGGACCAGCTGGCCTAGTTTTTTACTAATTTCATCCGTTCCAGTTCCGGGTGTCCTAGGCCTGCAGGTGACCCCTACATACATGGCTTGAGGGAGGGACTGGACAGGAGAGCAGACACATTACTGCAAGAGATGAGCTTGAGCATTGTGGCCGAGGAGGGAGTAAGAGCTAATTTAGGGCTGTGCGCTAGTGGTGACGTGGTTGGTTAGTCAGGCAGATGGGAGAAAAGACCTGAGTGCTTGCTACTGTCCCTTCACCCACCATACCTCTCAACTGTCCCTGATTACAAGGGACATGCCACATTTTACCCTGCAAAATTTTTGTGTCCCTTAACTGTCTCTTGTGGAAAAGATGCTACCAATACAGAAAATGTGCTGTAAATTCAGACATTAAAGCAGAAATTCACAATATTCTAAGATGCTAAATGAAAAATATGATTTGTACAGGTAAACAGAATGGTTTACACAGTGTACTGAGCTTACATCTTGTTTGAGAATGTGTCCCTTATTTTGAGTGTCATATCCCTCATTTCAGTGACAAATGAATAAGAGATTATGTAACCTGCAGGGAACCGTTTGTCCCCTAATGCACTCGCTGTGTGACTCCCTTCCCGCCAATGGGTGAAATTTGAAGATGCTCTTATTTTAAGATGAAACTTTGTTTTCTTTCAAGGACTGACTGAGGATGGAAGAGGAGGAAAGGGGGGGATAGAGGCCACTGAACAGAACTTTCTCTTCCAGTTGTTTGGTACCTGCTGTACTCACCCATTCTGCAACAAAAGGGGTTTCTTCCATACGTCTCAACCATCTCTCACAGACTTGAGGGTCATGAACACTGAAAATGAGCTACTGACACCCATCCGACCACCCCCAGTAGCTGGACAGCCATTCCAGTCCTCTGGTCCAGCCTTCAACCTTCGGCTGAGAACACACCTAGCAGCTGGACCACCCTCATAGTCCCTGGACCAGCCACCCCTTCCCAGACGAGCACTATCCTTGCCACTGGACCACCCTCACGGCATCCAAACCAGCCTCTCCCTCCCACAAGACCACCATCCTTGCCACTGGACCACACTCGCAACCCTTGGACCAGCCCAGCCTCCCCTTCTCAGACGACCACCGTGCCAGTTGCTGTAGCACTCTCACACACCCCTAGACCACCATCCCAGCTGCTGGATCACCCTCATAGCCTGTGAACCAGCTTCCCCTTCCCAGCCAACCAGGATCCCAAATGCTTTACCACCTTCACAGCCTCTGGATAAGCCACCCCCTCCCAGGTGACCACCATCCCTGCACCTGGACCACCCTAACAGTCCCTGGACCAGCCAGCCTCTCACAGATGACCACCATCCTTCAATCAATCAGTCAGTCAGTCAGTATCTTTATTAGCCAGGCGGAACACCATTGAGTAAGGCTCATTTGCAAGGTGGACCTGGTTTAAGATCCAGAACAAGAAGTAAATACAACACTTCATTTTGGACATAAGTACATAGGCAAGTAGTATACAATTGTAACAAGGGATAAAGGAGTTTGTTCCTATATTGCATCCTAACCTTATTTTGGTCTAAAACATTATGGCCCAGATATTCAAACTGCGCTCAAAACTAGCGCAACAGCAGGAGCAAGCACAAACCAGTTGCTCAAATGCGCAACAGGTGCGTTATTCAAACATAGAGCAGAGCAAATTGCGCAAGCAACCAACGTCTGAATATTGCACATACTGCGCCATCGCGCAACCAGGAAGGAGAAGCTGAGCCAAAATGTTGCGCTATGGAGCAACCAGGGAAGCTCAGCTGAGCATTCCAGAGCTGCCATAGCGCAAGCACAGCCCCCCCCGAGCAATGGAACTGCACATCCAGGGAGGCAGGCTGGGGCCCACCGCCAGCCATGCCACACATGGGCACAGGAACACACTGCAGAACCCACACCACACCTGCACACCCCAAGCACAGCATCACTGGGGGTGGGACGGATGATCCACTTGCCCATGGGGACAAGCCAACAAAGCATAGCAGAGCCATGATACCCCAGCACAACCACTGGCAGGCGGAGAGTGCCACACACAGGGGGTTGACAACCACAGTGCACATCAGCCCCCTGTACGCACAGCACACCCTGCACCGTGACCCCAAGACACCACCCATGTGCAGTGACTGGCACTGCAGGAAACACCATGCAGCCCCCCGGCACACGTCAACCCCGTGCTGCAGAGAAGCATACAAGCCAGACCCACCCTGTGCACCCAGCAGTGGGTGGCAGCAGACGGCAAGACCAACAGAAAGTCAATGCCATGCTGGAATACCTCCCATGCACACACACACACAACACATATATACCCAGGACCACACCACCCCAGATGGCATGCACACCACTGCAACTGAGCAACCATAGCCAGCTGCAAATCAGAGACCAACACAGTATTCATAACAAAATATAAATGTATTATAAAAATGTAAATTATAAAATCAACAGCAACATAACTATTTACAAGAGGGGGGTACAAGGTAGGGTGGGCAAGGGGTAGGGATGAACAACTTGGAGAGGGAAGGCAGAGTGGGAGGGATGGGTGGAGAGAGAAGGGGAATCCGGCCTAAGGCCTAGCAGGCTGGTCCTCCTCCGCCCGGTGCCGCTGTGCCTGGCCATGCCTCCTCCGCAGGCCATGGTGCTGGATGTTGCTCAGGATATCTCGGTTGTCCAAGGACACCCGTGTGAGCTGACGCAGTTCCTGCTGTATCCTCCGGAGAACACTGAAGCCTAGGAAAATGGGAACACAGTCAATGGCTGTGACTGACCACAACCCTGAACACCACCCAACCTGCAAGCCATATAGCCCAATGTCCCGCACTTGTGATGGCGTACACCCACCCACAGTGAACATGCACATGGCCATCACAAACAGGCGGCACCAGCTATGCACACCACTGCTCACACACACTGCCCACGTCCATCACAGTACAAACAAGGCTGGCAAGTGACGTGGCAACGTGGTGCGATGCCAGTTACACAGCTATGTGCCCAGTGCATGCCTGGACCACCAGTGACGCATACACAGACGTGCTGTGATACTGCACAGTGATGCATGTCACCTGTGTTGTGCCTACATACATAGATACATAGACAGTGTCGTCAGATAAGGGCCTATGGCAAACCCAGTCTGTCCATATGAGCTTGTAAGTTCACATTGTTTCCCTAAAGTCTGTTGCCCTTACCCTGATCTCCAGAATTCCTTCATGTCTGTCCCTGCAGTCTGAAATCCGTGATTGTGTCAGCCCCCACCACTTCCTCTGGCAGGGTGTTCCACTTGTCCACCACCCGCTCTGTGAAGACAGTCCATCACCATGTGTCCTCTGAATCGTCCTCCCTCCAACTTCATCCCATGCACTCTAGTCCTGGAACATCTTTTTCACTTCAAAAAGTGTGTCCTGCACCCTGATCCCCCTGTAAGATACCTGTATGTCTCCATCATATCCCCTCTCTCCCCCCTCCCCTCCAGGGAGTACATGTTCAGTTCCTTCAACCTGTCGTCATAGGACCCGTGATGCAAGCCATGCACCAACTTTGTTGCCCTCCTCTGAACCTTCCCTGGCCACTCTACGTCCTTACGTAGGTATGGTCTCCGGAAATGTTCACTGTACTCCAGGTGGGGCCTCACTAGTGTCTTGTATAGTGGAATTATGACCTCCCCTTTCCTGCATGGTTGTATTGTGCAGGGCTAGTGGACTCCCAGCATGCAATAGCATCCATGAAGTCATGATACTCACATTGCTCAAGCAGCTCTGTCTGCCGCTGCTGCCCTGCTGCTGCTGCTCTATCCGGGCGACTCCTGCTGCCACGGGCCCTGGCACGGCCCTCCTCAGATCCCGGCCTGTGGGAGACATATGTTGAGACAAACATCAGTGTGACTCAAAAGCAGAGTGCCCCTGCCCCAGTGAGAGTGCCCGCCCACAGCCATAACCATCCATCGCTACAGCTGCACACACTGACACAGCTAACCGTGTCCGAGCCGTCACCTATGCACAGCCACACAAGCACACACACACCCTACAGAGAATATAGGTGCATAGATGGTACACTCACCTGGCCTAGGCACCACGCCCGCCTGGCACGCCCGCAGCCTGGCCAACATGTCCGGCTCGGGCGGAGGTCACACACGTGCCGGCACTGCTTAGCAGACCGCCCCGCCCAGTGACTCCACCAGGTCAGTGGCCACTTGCTGCCACACTTGCGTCCTCGCCATGGTGAGGGGCCTCACCATAGAGTGCCTCACAGTGGGGCTCCACCAGGGCCACCAGGTTGGCCACCTCAGTGGGCTCCAACTCACTGCCCTCCTCCTAGCCATCTCAGCCAGTTTACAGCAGGCAATATGGCGCCCGCTGCACTGTAACCCCAGTGGAGATGTTGCGCAATAGACCACCACAGGCTCCAATCGTGCTGTTCGAACAGCGCCGCATTTCCATATAGCGCTGTCACCAGACAGCACAATAGGCGATACACATGGCATGCGAACAGCGCCAGGGGCAAAGGGCATACACAAGGTCATGGCAATGACGCAGGCTCGCACAGCGCCATCGGACGATATAGGCATCCCGCGCGACTGCCAAGCCGCGTATGCGTGCCACAGTGGACTATTGGCGCAGTAGTGCCACAGCGCCATATAGTGCCAGGCGCTGTAGCGCCACTGGCACAATGGTGGCCATGGCCTGGATGCCTGTCGCTCAGCAGGTCTGCAGCGCGATAGGCCGCATCGCGTAAGCTGTCTGGGCATGCGCAGTGCAGTGTACACGAAGGCACAAATCTGCGCCATTGGCTCAGCCTGCCTTCCATGTGTGCATAAGCGCCAAATTCGCGATATTCAGCCGACATATGCAAATCATTCGATCAGCCATTCAAAGGCGCGGTGGCGCGATTAGAATGTCATTAAAGTGCGCCACTCCTCATTTGCATGTGTTGCGCTATAAAAATGCGACAGTGGGTTGCTGGCCAGATTTGGTTACTGCAGGGTGAGAGGTGAGTTACATGCTGTGTGATGCTCAGGACAATGCTCATGGGCAAGGGTGCCGGAGGATGATAAAGGCTGAGGGGCTGAGAATCAAAGGAGCACTAGAAAGGGACAAAGGGCACCTTTTCTATTAGTATCTGCCATACGGAGAAGAAGCGTGGGGCTCCCGCCCCGGCAGGCACCTATGCTCATGGGAAATGCTGTAGACTGCACAGTGACAGGTGTCCACTTCCACCTGTACAGATCACCATGACTGACCAGAGACAAGGTGAGGGTGAGGGACGGCAGGCGTGGAGGAGGCCGAACTTCACAGCGGCAGAGACGGAGGCCCTCTTCCAGGCCTACCTGGAGGATGAGCCACTATTGAGTGGGCGGAGGGCACCCCTCAGGAGCGTGCAGCTGCATGGGAGGGGGTAGCTCGGGCCGTCAACCTGCACGGAAGCCACCAGTGCTCCGTGCAGGAATGCAAGAAGAAGATGGGGACTGACCGCAGGAGGCTGAAGGAGAAGGTGGCAGCCTTCAGGGCGGCACGTGCTGGCACTGGTGGGGGCCCGCCAGTGGTGTTGCAGCTGACCCCAACGGAGGAGACACTGGTCGCGGCCATGCAGCCGAGTGCCATTGCGGGCGTACCAGGCAGAGGATTCCAGACAGGTGGAAGCCCATCACTGCACGGTATGACATGGTGGTGGTGTTGGGGCGGTTGTTCACATGCACTCACATGTACTCTCTTTCTGTTACAGATCCTGTTCGTCTTCAGGAGACGGTGGTGGTGGGTCCAAACAGTGATGCAGACCTGCTGGACGTGGAGGAGGGACCATCCACCTCGCCACCAGCCAGCAGGCACTGCGCAGCATGCAGCTGGGCCAACAACTCTGGTGTCAGTGATACGGGTGCGGGGGTGCACAGCCTGTGTCTCAACAGTCTGGCATGCAGGTATGCCAGCATGCTGTGCCTATGGCAGTGGCACGTACCTGCACCATTGATGATAGCAGGCCTGCAATGGGCAGTGATATAGTGTGTGTCCCATGACGGACACATGGCAGGCCAACACGTGCCCTGGGCCTTCCTGGTTCACACCTGTGTACCAGCATGCTGGCACAGTCCCAGGCAGTGCCTGTCAGCACCGGTGGGGCAGCACCGGTGGCTGTGCAGGTGTCCGGCACTGTTGCCAGCACGGAGGTGGAACAGGTGGACCTGGGGGCTCAGCAGTTGGAGGGGCAGCAGCAGCAGTCGCACACCAGGTCTGGGGGTACAGTGTCAAGCAGTGGCACATGTCCACCGCCCTTTGATCTGCCCGTACCTGGTCCTGGCGAACAGCGCCCACCCTCAAGGGGTGCTGTGCACCGGGACCGTCCACACCCTGGGGGTCACGATGCCATTGAGGCACAGTACCCATTGGACGCGCACACCCGCCTGCTGCAGGAATAGTACAGCTGCAGGGGCGGGTTGCAAAGGTCGTGGAGGCACTGCCTGTGTCCATGGAGCGGCACAGCAGGGAGTGTGCTCGGAACCGAGCCGAGCTGGTCCTTATGCGGACGGATGTGACCACCGCCATTGACAGGCTGACCCAGGCAGTGGTCTCTGTCGCGGACGCAGTGGGCACACTGTCAGGTGCCCCTGTACCACACACACCCACACAGTGCGCTCTCCACTCCCCGTTCCTGGCGTCGTGCGACACCAGGCCTGTCGGCGCCGGGTTCTGCTGTGGGCATCCCGAGCACCCCTGGTGCACGTTTGTTGACATGATGCAGACCCTGTGCGGGCAAGGTTGCGTTGGCGCAGTGGGACCCCTGGTGGTGCAACAGCGCCACCCCATGTGGCCCTGCTCAGCCTGCCAGTGCTGCTGGGCCCAGGCGGGGCCGCCCACACATCCGTGGTGGCCGTGGGACAGTGCTACATGACTGAGCTGTCTCCCAGTGCGGGCCCTGTCTGGTGCTGCCCTGTGTGCAATGTGTGTCATGGTGGGCAGTGCACTGCTGGGTGCTCTGCTCACCATGCTGACACACGGACCACCTGCACACTCTCCCAACTGCTGTCCACAGGTGCGTGTGCATGATGATGCCTGCATTGCACTGTACACCAAGGTGCAAGGGTGCCCAGGTCCTGACACACGTACTTGGACGGTACAGGTGGTGGGGGTGGTCGGTGGTGCTGTGTGTTGGCAATGTCGTTTCCGCAGTGCTGTGCTTCTGCCCATGTACGCTGCCTGGTGTGTGTGTGTGTGTGTGTGTGTGTGTGTGTGTGTGTGTGTCCATATGAGTGCTCACCCCTCCCTGATGGTGTGTTGGTATGCCTGGAACCTTCAACTCTCCTGACCTTCATGCACGGTGTGTTCCCCTGTGTGCCTGTGGTTTGCGCATGGACAGTGTTGCTTGCACATGTCCCCTTGACTTACCTGTGTTGGGCGTAGTGCTCTTCTGCAATGGTGTCCCGGTGCAGCTGGGCCTGCCGGGTCAGTCGGGGGTCCCTCCGTCCTAGGGGGGGCTGCTCATCACCAACATCACCGGCGCCATTGGCGTCCCCATCACTGTCCCCCTCTTTGACCTGTACGGCTATCCTGTGGTCTTTGGCCATGTTGTGCAGGATGCAACAGGCCAGGAATATCCCACAGGCCTTTTGGGGGCTGTACTGTAGGGCACCGCCGGAGGTGTCTAGGCATTGGAAGCGTGCCTTGAGCATCCCAAACACCCGCTCTGTGATGTTACGTGTTGCGGCATGTGCCTCATTGAAGCATAGCTGCGCTGGGGTCGTGGGGCGCCCGATGCGGTGTGAGCAGCCAGGGACGGAGTGGGTATCCATGATCACCTGTGTGGAGATAGTGGAGACAGTGTCATGTCAGGTCCATATTGCCCATATCCTTGTGTGCCACTACCATGGCACCTGTGTCATTCCACCCTTGCCCAGAGTTTGCATTCCATACATGTACTCACCCACTAGATGACCCGTGGGGATGTCCCACTCTCGAATCGATGGCACAGTGCAGACTGGTGCCATATGAAGGCATCATGTGCTCCGCCAGGGTGTGGCACAGACATTGATAATGCACCCAGTGGCATCACACACCACCTGGCAGTTGACACTGGAAAACCCCTTTCGGTTCCGAAATGCCTGGCCGTCGGGGCCAGGTGGCGTGCGAATGGCCACATGGGTGCAGTCTATGGCCCCTAGCATGCCAGGCATACGTGCTACCCTGTGGAACTCCTGCATGTTTGCTGTATGCTCTGCCGCGGTGCTGGGGAAATGGATGTACTCCGCGGCATGAGGCAGCAGTGCGCTGAGGATGGGTGAGGATGCTTGGCGTGGCCGACTGTGTAATGCCTGTGGTGTCCCTGTCTGCCTCTGGAAGGTGCCCGTGGCGAGCAGGCACATGCAGGCTGTCACCTTGGTCTCCACAGACAGAGCGTGACTCTGTCGTGAGGGTGCCTGCATCACATCACTGCACAGCTCACAGAGCCGTCTCAGTATTGCCCTGTTCAGGTGGTACCGGCCCACGATCTCGACATCTGTGTACAGCTCGAAGCTGATGCGGGCACGATACCGCCTGTCGGGGGCATACCGCCGATGGGCCCCTCCGCGGCCACGTCCCCCTGCAGCATGGTGTCTCACGCCCCTCATTACAGCTTCCATGTGGAAACTGGCACTGTCCATCTCCCTGGCTTCTGTCCCCCCAGCTGCTGTTCCTGTGTTACCCCCGCTGCCCCCACTGCTGCTTCCACTGCACCAGGCACCCCGCTGGCCTCTCTGTCCTCCTGGACCCACTGTCCCTGTCTGCCCTTCCAGCTTCTGTCTCTCTCTCTCTCTCTCTCTGTCTCTTCTCTCCCCAGTTTGCGGCCTGCTAGGGTTCTTGCGCCGCTTCCTTGAGCCTTTTTATTTTGGCTCAATTCCGCTACTGCGCAACTTCTGGCTGAGCCACTCTTGCGCATTGCGCAAGTGTTCGAATATCGCATTGCGCACTTTATGCATGGACCCGGCCCCTTCGGTTGCGCATGCCTTCATTTCCATTGCGCTGTTGCTCAGCATGTTTTCCGTGGCGCAACTGGCCCCTTCTGAATATCGCAGAATGGCGCATTTTTGGAGTTGCGAACGCGCAACCCTTTTGAATATCTGGGCCTATGTGTCTATGTAACAAATGCTGGCCTATATACTTGGGTCTTATAAAGCTTATAAAGCCATAAGAAAACCTAAGCCACAGTTGCAATATTAAAGTGCCTTTTAACATTGCAGGTGTAAGTAATAGCAAACATTTGGCATACGTGACTGCAAGCAGGAACACAGGGTAAAGTCCAAATTCCCCTTTTGACTAATCTTTAGTGCTTGTCCTTAATAGTGCAGGTCCTGAATAAGAGATTATGTAACCTGCAGGGAACCGTTTGTCCCCTAATACACTCGCTGTGTGACTCCCTTCCCGCCAATGGGTGAAATTCTGCCCTCCCCTGCTTTACCACCTTCACAGCCTCTGGATAAGCCATTCCCCTCTCCTGGTTCCATAGCTATCTTGACAATCGGACTCAGGTGGTAGCATTTCACAAGGCCCTTTCCTCCCCCCTAAACATCTCCCGTGGAGTTCCCCAGGGATCCAGTCTTGGACCTCTACTCTTCTCCCTCTTCCTAAATGATATTCCCACCATGTCCCGGCATAGCTGCACTCTTATGTACGCAGATGACCTTGTTCTCTACTCTGGGTCAAATCGGTTGCTGCCATCAACTCCACTCTCACTAATGACTTCCAATTCCTGCAGACCTGGCTCTCTAGCAACCACCAAGTCCTGAACCTAGAAAAAACCTGTGCTATGCTATTCGGATCCTCTAAGAAACTGTCTGCCCCTGCGAACAGGCTCCGGGTTCAATGCCTTGATGGCTCCCTCATCTCAAACACTGAGTCCTTCAAGTACCTTGGGGTCACTTTGGATCCCACTTGACCTGTCTCAACATGTCAATATGGTGTGCCGTGCAGTCAATGCTAAAATGTGGAGCTTATCGCGTCGCCACTCCCTCCTCCTTCCGCTAGACTTTCTGTTGCAGAGGTATTCTCTTACCCCAGCTCCAATATGCTCTGCCCTCCTCTTTGCTGCAAACTCTGCTACACTCCACAAATGGGACACTGTCTACAACAACATCTGTAGATTCGCCTTAACTGCCCCGTCTTACCCATCATTGTCTCGCCTAAGCTGGCTTAAATTGGCTGTCACCTAAGGATATTTGAGCCTACTCCCTGGGCTGCTTTATCGACTCCCTGTCTAGACCTCTCGGCCCTGTCTATCTTGCCAACCTCCTGACTCCTGCTTCACACACCCGTACCCTCAGGTCTTCCTCTGTCCCCATGCTCTCCACTAGACCTTGCATGACAAAAATGAGTAAACAGGCATTTGCCCATTTTGCTCCCAAATTCTGGAACTCACTCCCCCTTATGGTGAAAACTTCAGCTTCCCATCGAGAATTCAAAAACTCGCTGTTCACCCACCTCCTAGCCTCTGGCCAATGCAAATGCTCTTAATTTGCTTTGTCCCACTGCAGGCTGCCGGGTCTGACCCTGAGTACTACACTAATGTTCTCCCATGCAATACGTTTGTCTAGGTGGCTATGAACCTTGATGTCTTTACTGTCATCAGCTGTCTTATGGTTACCCTAATTGCTTTATTTTACATCCTTATTATGATCTATGCCTAAAATGTACCCTTATGTAACTATTACTGTGCTACCCAGTGTATATCTTGTTTTGCTCCTGTACACCTATATTATGTCTGTGCATTTCTGCATATTGTAACCAATGTCCTGTGCTCTCCCGGGTCGTGCCTGAAAATAGGCAGGTCTGTTGCCTAGCGCACTTACCTGGTTACCAAAAGCTAATAAATAAATAAATATGGACAGGTCAAAGTGCTTGTTTGTGCATTCTTGAGTTAGAAACTTATCTCTTCCTCCTGGACTTTGGTAACTGGTAGTGACAGCTGTTGCTAGCCGTATATGGTAATAAAATGTACACTATCTATATTTGTGCTGACCAAGGATGAGATCATACACATACCAAAAGAGTATTACCTTATAAGCTGATGTTTGTGTTTTTTTGAACCAATCATAGAAAACCATAAAAATTGATTATGCTGTCTTTCACTATATAAGCAAGCCTGCATATCCTGTTATTTTGAAGAATGTACCACTTGTAACCTCTCGCAGTAATTATCATTATAATCATTAAATTCTTCCATCAGTTGCGTCTCCATTCGTCTCATTTCTATATCTCTATAATTGATTATTTACTAACTATAATTTTATCACATCGCTACAACAATAAATACAAACAATTGCTAATAATGAGGCATAAGGTACAGACGTGGTGTGCAGGCAGTAAACAGTTATATACAATTTCTAAGCAAGGCAAGTGCATGTGTGCAGTGGAGTACAATATGCATAAGCAAGAGATTGATCAAGGAAAGCATTGCAACGCCTTTGCGGAGACTGTGTAGTAGAACAGGGAAGCAGGACAGTGTAAATACAAGGTGTTCAAAGTTAGAGAAGGTAGGCAAAGGTTGGGGGGGAGAGGTGCACAGGAGTGGGAGAGTGGGGTACCTGCGTGAATGACATGGTTAGACATCGGGTATTTGTGTGATGTGTATGGTATTGGAAGGTAAGGATGCAAGTAGTCTGGTGGCTGGGCAGCAAAGTAGAGTCTGAACTAGGAGGTGTCAGAGGCTGTAACAGTTGTGGGACTCCAAAGATGAATGATGCAGAAGGGTTTTGAAAGCAGTCAGTGGCAAAAGGGCGACCTCCATTACCTTCGGTGGGACACGCATCCACGCTTTCCCTGGCCACACGTCATTACGTGCTTGAGGCACAGGGGTGTGGCAGATCTTTCCAGAAGTGGAAGGGATCGGCTGGCCACCTCATTGGGGCCATTCTCTGATCTCTTCCACACATTTACAGACTGCAGATAAAATTTTGAAAATTACAGGAAAAGACTTTCACCGACATAATTTTACAAAAAAAGTCAGTACAAACCAAATCCTGATAAATAGCTTTAATCTGGTTAGAAGTTTGTAAACTTCCTTGATTGTAACCTATTTTAGGTAGAAACAGAGAGGGTATTTCTGTATTTAACTCAAGTGCAGCTTTATGGGGCTCCCCCTCTGTGATAGGCTGATTACATTTCTACAGGTTACAGAAATGGTTGTTGACACCGATCTGCCACCATTTTAGGGTCTGTTTATTTAATGTTGTTGGCTTTGATAAGCATTTGGGCCTCTGTGGTTCTAAGGTTGATTATGTTATGTATACAAGGCCGGAATTTTTTAGGATCGCTTTGGCCGGCTGCTTATTGTACTTTGAGATATGAACTCTTGGCCAGGTTGATTTTGAGCTTGCACTTGTTCTGCACGTGCTGATAGGCATCCTAGGCAGGTTTGGAATTTGAATTTTTTTTTTTTATAAAAGAACAGTTCCAAGTCCCTAGTTCTCATTAAAGGAAAACTGCACCCTCATATTTTCTAAATGTCATTTGTTTCTATGTCAACAGACAACTCTTTCCATGAAGCTGTTTAAGATGTATGCAACTGCTTCAGTTAGTTTTCACACTTCATACTAAGCCCTGGCACTGTCCTGGGAAGGTCCATTTCATGGTTGTTGAAATCTCATTGTTCTTGAGAACTGCATTAGCATATGAAAATGTGATGCATAATCAACCTTTAAACTCCCCAGTATGCCTGTCTGCTTAAGTAGTTTTAAAAGAAACAAGCTGCAAGAAGGTGTGAAATACCACATTTACCTTCAGTGAGTTTTAAAAGCTATCTGAATTGTAATGCAGTTTTTTTTCCCCCTTTAAACTCCATTCAGTTTATAAGTTTCCAGAGAGTTTTTGCAGGGTGTCTGTTATTTCACCATAGAGATACATGTTATAAAAGGTTGATCTGACATCGTGTTCTCATATGCTAATGCAGCTCTCAGGGACAATGAGATTTCAACAACCATGAAATGGACCCTCCCAGGATAGTGACAGGGCTTAGTATGAAGTGTGAAAACGGAATGAAGCAGCTGCATACATCTTTAACAGCTACATGAAAAGAGTTGTCTGTTGACATGGAAACAAATGACATTTACAAGAAATGAGGGTGCACTTTTCCTTTAATTTGAAGAGGTCGCTGGTAAGCTAATCTAAATTCAGTCTCTTGACTTGGCGCTTGGTCGGGGGGTTGCTTGTGGAGCAGCTTTGTGAATTCAACAATGAAAAAGTGCAGTGTGCAGTTGAAAATCAGGGATTGCATACATGGAGGAGCAAATCCACAACTGTGAGATCAGCTGGGAGTGCCTGGGGGTTGAACTCTTTGGCTGCTGGAAATGGCGTCCCAGTCGGTGTGGATGTAGAGTGCTGACCCCAGTTTTAAACTTGGCACCATTTCTCTGCTGAAGCCCAGTTGTTTGGAGCCTTCCTCCTGAAGGTTCCTGATTGACCGGTTCATGTCCCAGGGTCTTGGAGAAGATTGCCCAACTGTACTGGCGGTGGTGGGGGGAAGCGAGAAGACACAGTTGCATAGAGGTGGAAGGGGTCCCAATGTTTAGCGAAGCTCTCAACTCCCTTTGGCCCCTAAAAATGGCATCCTGATCGGTGTAGACATGGAGCACTGACCACGCTTTTAAACTTGACTTTGTTTCTGTGCTAGAGCCCTGATTGTTTGGAGCTTTCTCGAAGAAGGCTTCTGATTTACCAGTTCATGTCCTGGGGTTGTGGGGAAGTTGGCCTGATTGTGCAGGCAGGGGGCAGTGATAAAAGATGGTCATCAGTTGGGTCCCGATATTCCGTAGAGCTCCTCTGAACCCCCTTTGGCTGCTGGAAATGGCATCCCAGTCTGTGTGGATGTGAAGCGCCGATTACGCTTTTAATTTGGTGCAGATTCTGAGCTAGAGCCCTGATTGGTTGGAGCCTTCATCCTTAAGCCCCCCAATTGGCCAGTTCATTTCCTGGGGCCCAGGGGAAAGACGGTCCAGATGTGCTGGTGGGTGTGGTGAGAAGAGACAGTCATGGGGGGGAGTCCTGATGTTCCACAAAACCCCTCTTGACCCCCTTTGGAGCTGGAAATGGCATCCTGGTCGGCCTGAATGTGGAGCACCATCCACGCTTTTAAACTTGGTGCTGATTCTGTGCTGGAGTTCCAATTGGTTGGAGCCTTCTGAACCAAATCACAGAGAAAATATAGGGGCTTCACTGTCAGTAATAATATTTTAGTGAGACATACATATCCATGCACATGCCCTGAAATGAACATAAGCTTCAAAAATATCACATGAAATCGAACTTAAAAGTTGGAAGTGGGTAATTGCAGTAAACACAAGGAGTACTTGAGATAAGCTACTTAACAGACCTGAAATAGATACAAGGTGTGAGTAAAGAAGCACTTTTTGCATTAACAATACATAGAGTCACCACTACTTAATAAATTGACTTCAGCTGGGGAGGGAGGGCATTAGTACAAAGAGGGATTGAACTGCCCGTATTAGTGTGGTACAACAGTTCAAAACATGTATTGCAGGGATATAGTAATTCAGTGCAAAAATGGAGCAATGCTCGTAATTAAAGACTGTTACAACTCCTTGAAATGGACAAAACAAAGCCTGCTGTCTTGTGGTTCTGTAAAGAATTAATCAAGCACCTCTGCTGTAGGATCCATGCTGGTTGGGTCAGGCGGCATCTCGCTAGACGCCTTCTCCCTGAAGGCTCCTGATTGGCCGGTTGATGTCCTGAGGCTGTGGGAAGATGGCCCAACAGTGCTGGCGGGGGAGGGAGAAGAGATGGTCATCGTAGTGGGAGGGTTTTTTGATGTTCAGCAAAGCCCCTCTGGAGCCCCTTGACTGTTGGAAATGGTATCCCAGTTGGTCAGACAACTTGAGTGAGAATCCATCAGGATCATTTTGCTCTGTCCACTGTTGTCTTGCATGATTTATTTCTTTTTTACGGCTGCATAGCGAGAGATACGCTGATGTCTAGTGAATTGGGAGGAGGAGGAGAGGAAAAAGGGGCTAATACATCACAAATGTTTGCTCCACATTTTGTCCAGTGAGTGGAGTTGAAGCACTTGCAGTATGCAGGAATCGATCTGCTTCCTCCATTTGTCGCTGTCTGTTTCTCCCCATCCGCTCTTCTCCCACCCATGCACTCTTTTTCTTTGTTCCAGTACACTCACTTGATGTCACTCTGGCGGCATTTCTGTTCTGCTCCCTCAACAAAAGGAACATGCTTGGTGGCATTCTGTTCTGGTCCCATTCTCCCAGAAAAAGAACAGTGCCCCGACTGCACTCATTCTGGACTCACTAACTCACAGCTGACACTGCCCACCCCCATCTCCTCGCCACTGACTGTGCTTCCAGTCTGACCTTTTTCAACTCTCTCATTCTTCCTCCTCCTTCTGCCTGCTCGTGGAGAGAACATGAGGAATATGAGGTGAACTGATCACTAAAGGCTGGTAGTAACAGTAGGATGCGCTGGCAGTGGTCGCTAGATCATCAAGGTGCTTGTCTCATCCTGAACTTATAAAGACGGGCAGCAAGAAAGTCTGACACCAGTAAGCCTGAACAGGTTGACAACACAGAAGTTTAACTGTGTTTTCCATGCCATTTCTTTATTCAAAAAGTGTAGCATACAGTGCAGTGTAGAGCAGAGTGGTGAAGAATGTCTCAGTTTTGTGTGCAACTACGCATTTCAGATGTGCAAAACATTGAGAAGTTCTGTAGTGCACAGTATGCTGCACTTTTTGAATAAAGAAAAGACATGGTAAACACAGTAAGCTTTCTGTGTTGTTTGCCTGTTCAGGCTTTCTTGTTTTATCTCGTAGTCTTGGCTGCACTGCAGTTTCTGGAGCGGCCTCTAGCATTTTCCTTTTCCTTTTTTTTTTCCTATTTAAAGTTTATTGAAATGGTTTTATAACATTGAGGACAGATATACATATTTAAGATACCATATACATTAGATAATGTATCAACATGAGTCCATCTTCCCCTTCCCCATACCTCCCAATGTCTAAATACCCACCCTTCTAATACATCATCATTCTAACCCTATTCCTTAAAATCTTACAGCACAGTTGTGTCAGTAAGGGAAAATACATATTTGAGACAAAGAGTACAGCAGCAAATATTGGTTATATAGAATATAAAGTGTGCAGGGGGGCCCATATTTTTTAAAACTTTCCTGATGTATTGCTCAGGCTTGCTACAGCCCGCTCAATTCTAAGGTTTGCAGGTAATTCTGTTAACCACTCTCCATAGGTGATTTCTTCCTGGTCCACCCAATGTCTTAGTACTAATTTCTTAACAGACATAGATATAAGAGCCATGTAGTATTTCCTGTTGAGAATCCTAATATCTGAATAGTCTCCTAAAAGGCATATTTCAGGTGTAAACAGGTCCTCTAGACCTAAAATGGGGCCTGTTTTATGATGGATAGTTGTCCAAAGAGGAATAAATTTAGGACAGGACCAGAAAATGTGGTATAATGTACCTTCGTGTTGAAGGCATCGAACACATAAAGGAGAAGGCGTCAATCCAAACGTGGCCATTTTTTGCAGAGAAAAGTGTAAATTATGCAGGATGTGCATCTGCATAAGCCTTAGTCTGTCTTGGGTTACAAATTTGTGGCAATTATACCAGAGAACTGCCCAATTTATATTAAGAGCAGGGAAAAAGGTAGACCAGTAATGGGTCGGTCCAAAACAGTCCGGATATAACCAATCAAACAATATTCTGGCTGAGAGGAGGGAAAATATATGTGTGTGTTTATTATTACATTAAATTATATTTACAGTAAAGTGGAACTCTGAAGCGGAAAGGGGGGGTCGGCTGAAGTTCTGAGTGGTATTGTCCGGCAGCTTGTAGTGAAGTAAGGGGCCAGTATCTCTCACTAAGCGAGAGAAAACATGGCAGTGATTTCAAATAAAATTGGGTGTTTTCAGCCAGTGAGGAAGCAGGGTTGAGCATGGGGATACCTGCGTGGGTAACAGGGCACGGGGGCTGGCACTTTTTTCCTTGGCATCTATTGTAAGTTAATGTACCCTTCTGGCAAGGGTAGCATCCAATCAGATGCCAGGAAATAAAAAGCCCATTTTCTAACTTACCGTAGATGCCCAGGGGAAAAAAGTGCCAGCCCCAGTGCCCTGTTACCCATGCAGGTATCCCTGTGTCCAACTCTGCTTCCTCATTGGCTGAAAACACCCAATTTAATTTGGAATTGCTATCATTTTTTTCTCTCGCTTAGCGAGAGATACTGGCCCCTTATTTCACTACCAGCTGCCTGACAATACCACTCAGAACCTCAGCTGACCCCCCTTTCCACTTCAGAGTTCCACTTTACTGTAAAAAAAAAAATATATATATATATATAATTATATACATATATATTCCCTCCTCTCAGCCAGGCTCCCCTCACCCGTGCGTGCTTTGTGGATCACCCTTGATGCCTGCTGCTCTCTATCCAAGTTCTGTAACAGTCATATTTTAGGCCACGGACTTTGTAGAAAAAAAAAACACAACATTTAAAAGTAAAGCAGTGTTCCACTAGCAGCATAACAAACCAGACTTTTACTGGTAACAGAGCTACCACATGCAACTCCTTCACCTGGCATGCGCTGGTAGTACAGATGTTGAGCTGTGACCTGACCATGCTCCTCTGAAAGCCGTTCCTGCTCCACTTGAAAGCCATTACTGTTTCACATAATAATAATAAAAAAAAAACGGACCACTGGCCAGCGTGGTTGCCTGTTTTGAAGGGGAAAGGGGGCAAAGTACAGGGTTTGTGGGAGGACAGTGACAAACGTTAAACAGCATTACAGAATGAGAAGTCAAAATGCCTTGTTTATCTCCTAGCCATCTATGCTGAAAAGCTTAAGTAAGCAATCCACATGAAACAGCTTTTAAACAAAACTACCACAAACACAACCCTGCCCAGAACTGCACTGCGAATCTTTTGATAAAAAATGTAAAGTACTTGCTTTCCATGCACACGGGTTTTTTATACAGCTCATCGCCGCCGGGCCCCCGGTCAGCATTATAAATGGCAGCAACCTTCACTCTTTCACTTCCCCATTTCAAGCACACAGCCGGGAATACAGCGTTGTGGAATACATAAAAATTAAAAAAAGAAACACAGCCACAGATCAGTACCGCCAGTTTTGGGGGGGAAGGGAGTGGAGACTGTTACCTTACTTTACAGTTTTCAATGGCAGGACCGTGCTTATTTCTAAAACGGCAGCAGTTTGTTTTCAAACTTCTGCAGTTCACCATCCTTATCTGTATGAAAGCAATCTGGAAGGAGGAAAAATAAAGAAACAGACTCTGGAAGGCAGATGAAAAAGCACAACAAAAGCGACGCACTGCTTTTCAACCTTCACTTGTTTTCTCCATTTTCCAATCATACACTTGCAAACAGTGCAGCGCCCTGTACTGTCAAGTATGCCAATAATACTAGTAGGGGAACTACTTTACAACAAGAATAATTTTTAACTGCTTTTAAATTGTGTTTTTATTTTTATTTTTTTAAAATATTTGATAACTGTTACATGTAGCACATTTTCTAAGTGCAATAGTACCCTCCAGGGTGGGTGGTATGGGCAATTCCGGACCTTCCAGGGGCTGTAAGGCCCTCCACCTGTGGCATTAGGCCTCATTATGCTCCTGGGCGGTTCGCTATTGCCCAGTACCGCCCACCCTGTTAGGTATTATTGGTTGCTTAAGCCCCCATGGCTGTATCCCTTATCTGTCTGTAGTAATGATTTTGGAAAATAAACCTGTTTTTCTCCAGTACTAGATTAGCCAATTCCAATTTTGAGTTTTGAGCTCTATATAAAGTATACGATAGATGCCATGTAGGTCAGTTTTGGGATTTATGGTCCCTTTTAGTTATGCTACATACTCCTAACATGAAGTTTTGTCTGATGTTTTCATCAAGGTCATGCTATGTACAGTATGTTGCCCTTTGTTGTTCTAGCACCTTTAAACCAGCAGCACTTCGTTTGTAAGGTGTGCTAGGTGTGCGTTCTCTTTTAGCCTAAGTTTTGAACCTATTTTCTTCATTTTTTGGACTGGGTTTTAACTTTGCTTGATTGTAGTGCTCTGGCTTTTTTCTAATATTTGGAGGATTGGCAGGCTTAAGTATATTTTTTTTTTTCCTGACATTGTGCTAATACCCGTATTGAGCAGTCTGTTTTAGTGAGTCACATCGTGACGGGGCAAGATAGATGCTTTTTATCTGACCAGATAATAGGAGATGTGTTTTTAATAAAAAAAAAATCTCTGCTATTTTTTTTTTTAGTCTCTGGTTTTCAAATCTAATTCAGTACATTGATCCGCTTTAAATTTATTGCGATGACCTAGTATTGAAAAAACATTTCTATTGGATGGTAGTAGTCACATTTTAGCTTGGTTCTTTCTTTATATCTAGTAGAATCTTTTTACTATAAGATTATTTACAGCTTTTGAACAAAGGGCATCCATTATGCATTAACTATATGGACACCAGGATTATGTTTTCATTCTGAGCCATGATTTTACGCCTGAAATGGTAATGGCCTATTTGGATATTTTGTGGTATATAATGGGCACCACCTATGGGGAGGGGTAACTCTGATGAAGCTTGGGAGTGCCCAAGCAAAACATTAGTATTTTACAGTGGTGCCATGATATCATGTGGGCACTTTTTTCCCCCACATACTTGGTTGAGGATGTTTGACTGCACTTATATTTTGTACTAAATATATGGTAAGCAGTGTTTTCGGAAATCGTTTCTGGTGTGGAGTTTTTTTTATTTTGGATGCTCATCTACCCTTGTGACTCTGATGTGTCTGCATTATTGGCAGCACCACAATGCTTTCTTGGTGCTTGCTACAAACTTTTTTTCCTCTATCTTCTTAAAGCTGTAGACATTTCTGCCATGATCTCAGAAACCTTCCATGCTGATGAAAAGGCAGAAATATATGTTTGCATTCTAGCTGCCTTAAGGTAAGCAGAGTGCAGTACCCACCCAGGTCCAGGAACTACAGTGGTAATCGCGCAAAAGTTGACTGGTAGTGTGGTTTACCGAGCATTGCGCAAATGCGGTCCCCCTTGAATAACTTGTATACCGCTACCATGCAGTGACGCGTGGTAACGGTCAACTTGTGTGTGATCACCACTGTGTAATACTTTCACTTCTACTATATATGCAACTGTTGTCAGAAGTTCATAAAGGTCATAATAGAATAGCATAAAACAGAACAGAATTGAATTTTGGATTGATATTTGTAATACAGTGCTTTATGTATGATAGTAAGTCACATGCTAGTACTGAATGGGAAAGGCACACTTAGGCACTCTTACAGGTGCAGCCCTGGAAAGAATTGGCCACAGAGGCAGGTTAGGTGACTTTCTTTGGGACCGTGTCACACAGTACTTAGAAGTGGCACCTGTGGAATTTAAACCAAGGTCTGCTGGGAGTCCAGGGTCGCAGCTCTGTGCTCTAACCACTTATCTGTACAGCCTCCTCGACATGCTGCAAATGTGCTTCTTGGTTGGGTGGTTGTTTGAGGCAGCATAGCCACTGTTGCTGTCCCCCCCTCCACCCCGCAGACCTGGGTGGCACTGCCTTCTCCATACCATCTCATTCACTCTTTGCGGGCAGGGGGGGAATGACACAGGGACCTGTGTAGTTAACAAAATACTGCATTTCTGCATAAACCACATTTAAACCCAAACGATGACTGTACTAGCACAGCTGCCTGAACTTTGACCTTTTTTCAGGAGTCTAGATACTGCAGAGATCTTGTAAATCTTTTTTTTTTTTTGGCCAACCAGGTAAAGCCCACTGGGCACAAAGTTTGTTTACAGGGGCAGCTCAGGAGCACTACAGGTTAACTGACTTGCTCAGAGTCACATGGTATGCAAGTGGAGGTTGTCAGAATCAAATCTAGGTCTGCTAGTTGTACCAAGCTTGTTCAATGAAACTTTGCTTCCAGACTTGACCAGAGTTTGTTTTTTAATCGGTTTTATTACTTTTTTGTTTACATTTAAAATATTTAAAGAAATACTTCTTTTATTATGGTTTGGATCAGATTTTCATTAGTATTTTCAGCAGTTTTTGTACACCTCTTGTCCCATAAGGCCAGGAAGGAGCATCTGCTATGTGCTAGTGCATGTTAATCACAAGAACAGGGATGTTAAAACAGTTTTTGTTGGAAAAGAACCGAGAATATTAATGAAAACCTGTACTGAGCCATATTATATGGAGTGCTCCTTTTCAAATGTAATAAAAAGTGCTAAAGCAGACTCAAAATGAAAGGGTACTATACAAAACAGCAGATCATGGG
This sequence comes from Neoceratodus forsteri, assembly GCA_016271365.2. Taxonomy (NCBI): domain Eukaryota; kingdom Metazoa; phylum Chordata; order Ceratodontiformes; family Ceratodontidae; genus Neoceratodus; species Neoceratodus forsteri. Next base: position 751,736,393 of record CM028134.1, on the reverse strand, counting down.
GCACTCTAAAATGGAATAAAACTATAGATAAAAAATGTTACCACAAACATACACTGCTGTTTTAGTGAACAGTAATGTACCTGGGTTGTGTCTGAAAATAGACATTTATTGTCTACCACACCAACCCAGTCACCAAAAACTTAAATGAAACAAACAAAAAAAATGGCTCCATCATAGTGCAAACAAAAAGTGGATACACGGGATAAAATAGGGTCTGACACTCACTATTAAATTATCCATTTGGAGTGAGGAAAGATTTGGTAATCCACCTGACATACAGGTGATGTATAGAATGCTTCAGTCTTCCGAGCTGCAACATGGGTGGAAACAGAATGTTTGTAAACAAGGCGTTCAATTACAGCTGGGATATATATTCCTGGGTTAAACTGTAAAAGAAATCTGAGTGAGAGTCCTTCCAGGACCGTGTTGCTCAGTGTCTCTCGCTTCCTGTTAAATGAAGTCCATGGAACACTGCTGGGAACTGTGAATGGGGGTGTCAGTGCCGTGTCAGATTGAAAGGTGCTGTGGTACAGATTTGAAGGCAACACTTGCCTAGCAGACCACCATCAAAGAAACCAAGATGGTAGCATCATAGAAGAACAGTCATTCTTCATAAACTGGTCACAGGGGGAATACAGTATCTTATAGCATGATTAGCATGCCTGGCACAAAAAAAAGCAGATAACTTGACCTTGAGTTCTTAGAGGTTTTTGCCACTAGCAGTTTTCGTCTCAGTGGTACTAAAGTCCATAAAATGCACAGGTAGCACATCCCATCAAACAATGGCTACAATGCAACTATTTCACCTTCGGTATATTGACTGCTGCAGCAGCATGGTGACAAAAGATCAACACAATGAACTGTTTTATTTCTTGAAGCATTTGTATGTAAAATATAGAATTATTATTTTATAAAGTATGGCTATATAGGTACTTGTGTATGGAAATCTGTACCCTTAGAAAGTGGTTGTGCTGCAGTAGTGACGTAACTGCTGCAGTATGACATTTCGTTGAGCTGCACTACTTAAAACTCATTGTACCCAATAGCTCCGTATGAAGTCTGAACCATCCATTGAGTCTCCTTACACAAAATGGCCTCCCAGGTAGGGTTGCCACCTTCGAATGAGGCAAAAACTGGGTCCTAAGCTCCGCCCCTAGCCCCACCCTGTTTCATGACTCATGCGTTGCTCCTCCTCTAAAGCAGTTTATTATATCAGTACAAGACAACACTTAAAGCAGTAGTTTAACAAAAATGTTATGCTACTGTATTGTACCTGTTAAAGTTACTTTCCTAAGTTCTTCCTGGATGTACAAAAGACCTTGAGCTCTGCTTTTTGGGTTAAACGAGGGTACTGATGAATGAGTTTTAAAGTGATGGGCCATTTTTTGTGGTTTTAGGTGGTAAGCTCCTCTCCCCGCAGTGGTGAGAGTACTGTGGGTGGGGTAGAAATATAATATAGTTTGATAATTTGACAGCACTAAATTTGCTAATAGATTTTGTATTATATTATGATTTTTTAGTGTTTTATTTTAAGTTTTATTTGTAATTTTGTTTTATATAAGTTGAGTAGGGTTTATTACTATTAATTGTGGTGTGAATTATGTGCTGGAATGACAATAAGACGGTCGGGTATTATTCCCCCTCTACGCTCAGGGACCTCCGTCCTTTCTCCTGTCCCCCTTTGTCACCGGAAGTCTATAGAAAGTGTAGGGCTCTGGGGATTGTGAGAGGGAGACGGAGGGTTGGTGCTGGGCCTGGGGGGGGGGAAATGGAAAGGAGTGGGCGGATAGGGATAGTGGGGTCAAGGAGATGCCCTTGGGCGAAATGGGCACATGAGAGGGGATTTCCCTGTCTTGTGTCCATACCCAAGGGTTCTGATCCGGATCAGCCGGTAGGGCGGTCATTATCGGAGGTTTATCCCTACTCGGGCGGTGTTATGCAATGCCAGGTCTATTAAAAACAAGGCGGCTGTTGTAGCCGATCTTGTTGGGTCATCTGACCTGGTGTGCATCACCGAGAGACTTGGCTGGATGAAAATGCTGGGCCAGTTTAGCGCAGCAGTTCAACTGGGTACTTTCGGTGTTACATACCGCCGAGCAAGATCGTAGGGACGGGGTGTTGCCATATGTTTTAAGTCAGAACTGGGCCTGGTGGAGGTACGCATGAGTCACCAGATCCTTGAGTGTATTTTGGGCAGGGTGTGGTGCAGGATACTTCGTGACACCGTCCACTAGGGTGATTTGTGAATGTTTTCCTGCAGGAAGTCGCAGACTTCATTGTCGACCTGACGTTGGGGTTCCCCAGATGGTTGGTTCTGGGGGATTTCAATGCTTGGGTCGATGATGAATTCTCTCGATTTGGTCAAGACTTCCTTCAGTTGATGATATCATTGGGCTTCACACAGGTGGTTTCCTCCTCGACCCATATTGGTGGACACTCATTGGACCTGGTGTTCCTTCTGGGGATGGGGATATCCGACTTGGTGGTGGAACCAGTCGGATGGTCTGACCATCACCCCATTAGGTTCAGTTTTGAGGCCACCCCTGTTAAGTCTGCCCCTTTAGAGATGGTCCGATACCGCCCTTTGATGGGTGTATCCCCAGGTGACCTGATGGTGGTATTGGACCTATCAAGCCTACCGATAGATTGCTTAGATCCAGGTGACCCGGTACATGCTTATAATGAGGCAGTGACAGGGGCCCTGGATTCTATTGCCCAGTTCGTGTTCGTCCTCTTACTCCTCGCCCCAGGTCTCCTTGGTTTGATGAGACCATGAGGGAGCTGAGGAGGGTTGGATGAAGGTTGGAGAGGTGTTGGCGGAGGTCCGGTCTTGATGATGACAGGCTTAGTTTGATGGACCATTATCTGGCCTATCAATCTGCAATCTCTCGTAAGAAGGCAGAGTTCCTGTCCAGAGAGATAGCGGCTGCACGGAATAGACCAGCTCAACTCTTTCGGACTGTGGACAGACTGTGCAATCCAGTCTGTCTTCAGCCCAGAAGAGCCTTATCTCAAGAATGGTGTGATGAACTTGCTGTCTTCTTTGCAGATAAGGTTGTCAAAATCGGATCGGATATTCGCTCTTCCCTCCTCAATGGGAGCGACGGTGGTCGGCAGGAGATGTCGAACACCCAGTTTAGATGGTCTGACTTCAGCCTTCCCACAATCGATGATGTTGTGATGATCATTCGAGTGCTGCAACCGACTAGCTGTGATTTGGACCCTGGCCCCACACGCCTCTTAGTGGGTTGTGTGGATAAAATCGTCCTAGTCCTGGCTTTGATCGTCTGGAAGTCTTTGGAGAGGGGGATCTTTCCAGATCCCCTTAAAGAGGCTATAGTTAAGCCTCTATTAAAGAAATCCTCCTTAGATCCAGATTGTCTAGCAAATTACAGACCAGTCTCTAACTTACCCTTTGTGGGTAAAGTTATTGAGAAAGTGCTCGCAGTGCAGTTGGAGGATCATCTGACCAACAACAATATCTACGATTCTCTCCAGTCTGGATTTAGGAAAAGGCATAGTACCGAGACAGCGCTTGTACGGGTACTAAATGACCTCCTAATAGCGAGAGATCGTAGGACCCGATCCATCTTGGTACTACTTGATCTCTCTGCAGCGTTTGACACAGTTGACCATGGTGTGCTGTTAGAGCGTTTGCAGTCTGTCTGTGGACTGTCTGGTACAGTCCTCAGATGGTTTCGATCTTACCTCGAGGGTAGGACTCAGAGAGTGGTGTCAGGAATTTTTTCCTCGGCATCACTCTCCCTATCATGCCGGGTACCGCAGGGTTCTATCTTAGCACCTATGTTGTTTGCGGTGTATATGCTGCCATTAGGGGTGATTATTAGACGATACGGTTTGGGTTTTCATTGCTATGCAGATGGTACCCAGCTGTATATGTCTTTTGTGCCCGGCCAGGACGCTGCCTTGTCGGTATTTAATAACTGCCTTGCAGAAATCCAAGACTGGATGAATGGGAGTTGGCTGACGTTAAACCCAGAGAAAACTGAGGTGTTGGTTGTGGACAAAGGCCGTTGTGAGGCGGGTCTGCCGGAGGGATCACCCTCAGGCTTATGGCTTGGAGGTGTTCAACTGGCGACCTCAGATCAGGTGCGGAATCTTGGCGTAATAATTGATGACCGTCTGACACTTAAATCTCAGGTGTCAGCTGTGGTCAAAACTTCCTTTTTCCATCTGAGGAATATTGCCAGGGTGAAGCACCTGGTTCCTCCAGAGGACCTCCCAACATTGATCCACGCCTTCGTTACCTCCCGTCTTGACTACTGTAATTCCCTATACCTAGGGCTATCGGGGGTTGAACTTTGCCGTCTGCAGCTAGTGCAGAATGCAGCAACAGGTTGTTGACTGGATCTTCTAGATCCAGCCATATAATGCCTGTGCTTCGCGGACTGCTGGCTGCCAGTGTTTTGGCGAATCACCTTCAAGGTCGGTTTACTGACCTGTAAAAGCCCTACATGATCTGGGACCTACCTACCTGAAAGAGCTCCTTGCCCTGCTGTCCCACCCGCTCCCTCCGATCCACTGACGAGGGATTGCTAGAGATTCCCAGGGTTGGTTTGAAAACATCAGGTGCTAGATAGTTTAGTTTGATGGCACCTATCCTGTGGAATTCTCTACCCTCGCCAGGTGCTTAAATGTCTCGACCATCCTTAGTTTTGGGAAGGAGCTTTGAAGACCCACCTTTTTAGCATAGCTTTTAAGGATTTATATTAGTTTTAATTTTATTGTATTTATTGTTTTGTGAATTTGTACAGGCGCTTTGGTTTTAAGAAAAGCGCCTTTTAAAAATAAAGATGAATTGAATTGAATTGAATTTCTAGTTATTTATTTATTGACATTGGTTTACTAGATAAACATACACGGATAAAAGAAATGTCATTTACAGATATGAGCTGGGGGAAACAAGGGAAGCCTGTAAATAGCATACAATAGTATGCAGTGTGTATGATGATTTGTAATAAATACACTGTTTCCTGTAATGTGTACTTCATATCTTTTCTGGCTCCATTTCCTTTTCATGTCCACAGTACTATTTCAAAGCCAAAGAATTGACCAAACTTTTTTCTTGAGGAAAAAATAATAATTAAAAACATTTAAAAATGCCTAAATTCTGTTAGAGATGAAAATGTTTACCAGCAAATGAAAGTAGAAGACAACTGGCTCTGTTACTGTTACAAAAGGTGGGGGCAGCTGTGCTGCTATGCCACTTTAAGATGCAGTGGAAAGATTAGGTTAAGTAAGTGCTAATGGTGTTAACGGGCATACTTTACACCTCCTAGGTTGACTGCTTTCACAAACAAAGGGCTATACTGACAATAGAACTTGTCTGTAACCTGGAAATGCAGCTGAAACAATGAATGATATGACAAAATATGTTTCAAAACTATGTGAGCACTCAGAATGGCTCAAAAACCTGACCAGCACTGAGCAAAACCGGATTACCTGATAGGGACCCTGAAAACCTGATCACCAGGTAAAAAACCTGACAGGTGGCAACCCTACTCCCAGGGTATAATGAGTTAAGTCACTGAAGTAAGGAAAGGCCCAGCTGTTTAACTCGCGCTGCAGCGTCATTGGGACATTGATAATCCATTCGTACCGATATTGCTGACATGGAATGTGAAGAGGGGGGAGCATCCGTTCTCAGCATACAGAGGAAGTGGGGGTTTCTAATAACGGCAGCCATTGGGCAGTTGTTTGGTCATTTGGTTGTGTAGGCAGACAGGTGGCCTGGCAAGCAGTTGTAAAACAACCTCTCACAAAACACCTTTTGTAAGTTGCTTTTTTTTTTTTGTTTGACTTGCCAAACTTGTGTTACTGCTCTTACACTATACATAATAAGGTATGGGCACTCATATACTTCAGGGCTGTTTTTTTTTTTTAATCTCCGGGTTGCCATGACGACAGGGACCTCTCGAGCTTCGCTCTCAAAGTTACTCTATCACAAAACCCCCTTGGTGGAAGCACAGCCTTGTTGTGTATCGTTTCCCATACTTTATTCTGTATGTTGTGCTACTGTACTTCTGTCGATTTTTATAAGCAGTAAGACATGACAGCATGTGCATTATGCTTGCACAGCACACTCCCAGGGGTGTAGTGAGGCTGAGGCACATTGTCACAGGGGAAGTGCCTTCAGCCCCTGAGTGTGTTGTGCCTGCACAGCTCACACCCATTTATGTCTCATTGAGCTTATAAAATGGGTAAACTGAGGACATTTAAAAAACAAATAAAATTACGTTTTCTTTTTAGTAAACAGAGGTATTTTATTTTGTTAAACAGAATGAGTAAAAGTAGTCCCTGCCCTGCTCTCAAGCATCTGTTTATCCACACATTAAACAGATAGAATATTTATCCTGGAATGCAGGAATTCAAGTGTTAGCAGAATTCTACTGGCTGAATGTTCACCTTTCCCCACACAAACACACTAAACAGAAGGCCTCGGTAGAGCCAGGGATTCAGTTGTATCTGGGGTAGGGATGCTTGGATAGTGCCTCTGTGGATCCGAATATGATCATAGATACATAGATACATAGATAGTGTCGGCAGATAAGGGCCTATGGCCCACCCAGTCTGCCCATTTGAGCTTGTAAGTTCAGTTTGTTTTCCTAGAAGTCTGTTGCCCCTTACCCCTGACCTCCAGAATTCCTTTATGTCTATCCCATGCATTCTTAAATCCCGTGATTGTTTCAGCCCCCACCACTTCCTCTGGCAGGGTGTTCCACTTGTCCATTGGATAGTGGCAGTAGCCGACCTGGGATCCGACCTGAGTCGGAGGTCGGATCCTGAAATCCCGTAGTCTGATCCTGCGTAGGATCCAGGGATCCAACCACGGATCTGGGACGGTTGGATGCACAGTTGGATAGTGCTACTGTACCACTGGATCCACTATCTGGCCAAATGTCAGCTATCTGGTGGTATCCTAATCCATAGGATAAGTATCCAAGCAGCACTAACCTGGGGCAGAGCAAGCAGTAAAGAGTTCCCTAGTAGGCAGGTAAAGATGGGGAGGGATCCATGATCAGAAAAGAAGCCACCCCACCAAAAAAAAAAACCTGTGAATAGTACTTCATTTTAATTTGTGTGTGTAAGGATGGGAATGTAAAGAAAAAGAACATTTAATCAGTTTAAGTATTCTTTTTTTATTTTGAGGGAGTTTAATTTTTAGGGCCTATGTGATTTTTTTTTTTTTAGTGAGTAAGATGGGAGTCATGTTTGTAACAGAAATCAGGAATTTAAAAAAAGGCATTCATATTGGTAATGTGCTTTGTCCTGATTGGCAGCATTTTTTTGGCCCTTATAATGTGCATCTCAATGCAGAGGTCCTAACAAATGCAGTATTTTCCCTGACTCATTTTATAATTAGAATTAAGGCTGAGAAATGTAATGTTCTGCTGCTTAAAAGCTGTTAAATGTTTCTACTTCAGATGCTAACATTTTTATATAAACTTTTCTTAAGCTGCAGTTGCACTTTGTCCAGGACTTTACTGTGGAAGGATAGTGATAAATGATACCTACGGAGAATGTGGGGTAAGTGTTACACCATGGATAATTAGCCCTTTTATGTAGAACCTATACTCTTGTCAGGAAAGTGAAAACAGTAAAAGCTCACTAGAAGTTATTGACTACTTTTTAGAAGGATTATGCAAAGGAATTTGATTTCTATAACAGCATTCTGGATGATTATCATATTGCATTTGCCTGAAAGGAGCCATGTGTAGAATGCCTTATTCTTTAGTTTAGTTCAGTTTATCGGCTCGGACCACAAGATGTGTTGAGGTTGTGTGCAAAAAAAACAACAAAACATCATTCCATTTCATTAACCATAGATTTTATAATAATCCAATGTGTAAAACAGAGTAAAACTACTCTAATACAGGTATTAAAAAGGCTGTCTAAACCAAGTTCATATATATATATATATATATATATATATATATATATATATATATATATGGTTTCCAAAAACATTTTCAAGGGCACCAATAACATTTACCTGTTAAATACTATATATATATATATTTGTGTCTACTAACTATTATACTGCTACCATCAGTAACTCAGTCAGAAACGAAAGGGTACAAGACAATTTTTAGGTATGTTTAAGTGAAAGGAGGAAGACCAAGAGTGGGATTGCCAGGTTAAAATGGAAAGGGGGAAACTGTGCAGAGGGGAACCAGGAAAAGGCAGACATCCTGAACAAATACATTTCTTCAGTGTTTACAGAGGAAGGAGAAAAGGAGGGGCCACAAAGAAGCAACAAAAGCGTTGGTGGGAGGTAGGTGGGCACTAGTCCTTCTTTATCGGCAAGAGTCCTGAAGGGACTTGCTAATCTGAAGGTGGACAAAGCAATGGGGCCAGATGGGGTGCATCCAAGGGTATTGAGGGAGCTCAGGGAAGTACTGGCTGCACCGCTGACAGTTCTGTTTAACAGTTCACTGGAAACAGGAGTGGTTCTGGAGGATTGGAGGAGGGCAGATGTAGTCCCACTGCACAAAAGTGGTAGGGAGGAAGCTGTCAGTTACAGGCCAGTCAGGCTGACATCGGTGGTGGGAAACTTAATGGAATCACTGCTGAGGGAAAAGATTGTAGAATATCTTGAATCTAGCTGGTTACAAGACCCAAGGCAGCATGGTTTCACGGGGGACATGTCAAATGAATCTGATAGATTTCTTTGACTGGTTGACCAAGGGACTAGATCAGGGAGGAGCAGTGGACTTGGCCTACCTACATTTCTGTAAGACGTTAAACACTGTTCCACATAGGCAACTAGTAAGTAAGCTGGGTAGCTTAGGAGTGGGTCCAAATGTGATAAACTGGATAACAAATTAGGGGATAGGCGTTAGAGGGTGGTGGTAAACTGAGTTCACTCTACTGAAGGGAGGGTGACCAGCTGGCTGCCTCAGGGATCAGTGCTGGGACCGGTCCTCTTTAATGCCTTTATAAGTGACATTGCAGTGGAGCTGGATGGGAAGGTCTGGCCTGTTTGCAGATGACACCAAGATCTGCAATAGGGTGGGTACTCCAGGGTGCAGAAAAGATGAGCAGAATCCTGAGAGAACTAGAGTAATGGTCAAGGGTATGGCAGCTGGGTTTCAATGCAGCAAAGTGCAAAATAATGCATTTAGGGCACAGAAAGCCGGGGCAGAGTACAAAATGGGTGGAATAGTATTGATGACCACCAAACAGGGAAGAGACCTGGGGAGAATCATATCTGATTACCTAAAGTAGCCAGGCAGTGTGACAAGGCAGTAGGGAGGGAGAGTAGGATGCTGGGGTGCATAGGGAGGGCAATCACCAGCAGAAAGAAGGAGGTGGTTTTTGCCTCTGCAGAGATCACTGGTAGGACCCCACCTAGAGTATTGTGTCCAGTTCTGCATACCACATCTCTGGAAGGACATAGACCAGTGTTCCCATTCACACATTAATGTGCGTGAATCACGTAGAAATTAAGAAATCTCACATTCATTTATGTGTGGAGGGGGCACAGCACGAAAAAGACTATATTCCTGACTGCAGGCATGTACGCGGTTAGTATGTGTACAGTGCCCCTTTAAATAGCGATCTCACACCTTGCTTTTAATTTTTTTAGCTCCCTCCTCCTTGCTATCTTATGTGCCAGCACCGATTGGCTCATTGAACAATTCCCACCCCCACCCCTACAGCATGTTGAGCTGGCAGTGTTTGTCTGGGTGCGGGATCGAGGAGTCACATGGCCCGAAGGGATTCACATGCTGAGTTGCCTGCTGCAATCCTCAAATCAGCTTATAGGGACAGCACCTTAGCACAAGGTAGAAAAGGAGAAGTTCGGAGATCCAGCGGAGACATATGACCCGGTCCCAACCAGATGTGCAAAACCAGTCTAGGCGACGACGGGCAGGTATGGGGCCCTTACTAGTTACTGCATCTGCCAGCTGAGAGAGGGTGTGCCCTGGCCTAGAGAGAGTGTCCTGCCGGTCTGCCTGACCCTGACCGTTCAAACCGATCCTCAACTGCTAAAGCCAAAGGGAATGTCTTTATTTTCCTGATTTCCCACCATGACTGAGTTGAAGTCAGAACTTGGGACTAGGGTGAGGGACTAAAAACGGACTGAATTGGTGGCACACAGTTATGGAGGGGGACAGATTGTGCTTGCTTTAGAACTGTGGCACCAAATAGTGCGATCCAGGTATGTGCGGGGGGTCACTTGTAGCAAAAGCAGACGTTGATCAGAATATACAGACTAAGCAGTTGTTAGTGTGTGTAGTGGGTAGTGCAGTAGTCTGTCAACAAGTGTGAATCCTTATAAGTCAACAGTGCAGTAAGGATATAAGCTGGAGACCCCCCCCATCACTGATACCACTATAGTAGTAGCTACTTAATGAATGAGCTTTTGCCATAATGCCTTGTGCTTCTTCTCTAACTCCTGGTGTTAAAATGGATACTACTCTGCCGATACACTGACCCCCCCCCCTTATCAGCACTGTTTGTTGCTGCTGTCACTTGTCTAGTTTGTCTACCAGTATTGATTTACTAAACCTAGTGTGCTCAGCATGGCTGTCTCTACATTTTCCACTGGTTTAGTTAGAAAAATTATTGTCTTTGTCTCTGCCACTCTCTGCCTAAATTTTTTTATTTTTATTTATTTATTTTTTATTCTCCTGGGTGCGCTGGAGGCAGGAACTCAGCCCTGCTCCACCCGTCCACCAGCCTGGCCTCCCCGACCATTCCCCAAGACCACCCACAGATTACCCCCTCCTTCGTAGCAGGGCCATGAAGGGAGCTACCTCCCTCCCCAGAGCACAATCCAAATCTGGGGAGGCTGCAATGATGGACCGGTGCAACAGGGTCAGGACATTATGAAGCCCCTGGCCGCTGTTTTCCATTTTTCTTGTGTCCCTCCCTCCCGGCGTAAGGCGTAGGCATGCGTGTGTGGGGGCACACTCACACCACGCCCACAGGCTGCCTGCCTCCCTCCCTGCCTGCACCACCCTCCAGCCCCCACCAGAGTGGTGGAATGACGATTCCCTCCTCCCTCCCTCCCTGAGAGAGAGCAGTCCTCCGGTGCTCAGTCTTCTCTTGCCCCTGCCGACCCCCGACAGCCTGGGCTCGTTCCTGAACCTAGGTCGCCAGCGTAGTGTGAAGTAAGGCTTCCAGCTCCTCAGCCCTCGGTGCCACCGGGCTGGCAGCTGCCTTAAATTTTTTAAGTGGATATGCTACTTTCTTGATTTTTTTTTTTTTTTTTTTTTCCTTGAACCAGTCTTGCCCGACTTAGCTGTTAATTTCCACTGCCTAGAATATTATTTTAAGCTGCTGTTATTACTTCTTTATCCGTCAGTGGCACTAATTGAAAGATGCTGGTTAAACTAGTAGACTTGGTACTACTTTATTAATACAGGACAGGAGGGTTAGCTAGGTGTAAATGTTGGATGTGGGGGGGGGCTTACAGGGAATAGAGTGGTAGGGCCTGGCAGGGGGCTACGCAGGGGCCCAGAATGGTTAAGGCCGGCCCTGTTTGTGGACTATCTGCATTTACTGATTTATAGTAGGTTTATTATGGTATTAAATATTAATAAAAAAAGCAGATATGCATCTTATGTTGTTCATATCCCTTTAAAACTTGAGTACTTCTAGAAATGTTTTTGAAGAGTATGATGCACCCTCAAAACTCATTTTGTGGCCCTGAAAATTTTTGATAAGGGTACACTGCACCCTGTGTTGTGTAGTTGCAGTGGGAACACTGACATAGATAGAATGGAGGTGGTTCAGAGGAGGGCAACTAAAATGATGCAGGGTCTGCATCAAAAGCCCTATGAAGAGAGACTAAAGGACCTCAATATGTACACCCTGGAACAGAGGGGGTGGAGTGGGGAACTGTGCTAGAGACCTTTAAATACCTTACAGTGCTAATAGGGGTTGTGGGATAACCGATGGACCAGACACCAAACTTCCAAGTTCAACACACGATCACTGTGTGATGTTTATTAAAAATGCAGATAACCTTCAACACTGGCATATTTATTTATTTTATTTATTGAAATTATTTCACCAGGAAAAGCGCACTGAGCAAGAACTGCTCATCTCCCAGTGCGACCTGTGGGGAGAATGCGGTGGGGAGAGAAGGGACAAGGTGATCCAGGTCCTGACATATAATACATACAATTACAATACAGTTGAAAACATTTGACAGAAATAGTTGGGCGTAGATGACAATTTATCCTTATTTATAGTATAGTAGCAATTACATGGGGAAGTCATGCTTTATACCTTGAAAACATATAATTAGATAATACAGCTGCATATGTTTGACAGGAATAAGTGAGTGTGGGTTAATGCATATACCCTAATAGTCGAGAGTAACAGTTACAATGAGGAAATCCTGCTAAGGTATTGGGTTGTGGTATATAATGAGATAGGGGTAAGTGCAAGCTAGCTAGCTCAAAAGTTGGGATCAAGTGCAGTAGTTGGGTGTGGTTAGCGAAGTAGCACCATTGGACCTACTGAGAGAAGAAATATAGGAGTGTCTGAGGTAGCATAGATTGGAGAGTTAGCCGCAGGAGCAGTTTACTGAGCAGTGGTTGTAGGGGCATAGTATAGTGAGCCGAGGATAGAGGAAAGAGTGGCGTAATTTCAGAGGAAAGAGTTCCAGAGTTGAAGGAGGCGGTGAGAGAAGGCGGCCTGGCCAGCATGGGTCGCGTCTGGGGACTAACAGGAGCTGGGAGTCTAGGGACCTCAGAGCATAGGTGGGTGCCAGATGGGGAGATAGTACGAGGTCAGATACACTGGGAGGGTACCAAACCAGTTCTTCGAGATAAACTTGGCACAGTGTATTAGGCGGTGGTTCTCAACGGAGGGGACAGCAAGGGAGCGGTATAGCTCTCAGCGGTGGATGCGAGGAGGAGCGTCAAGAGCAAACTGTCAGAGAGCATTAAAAAGGGTATCCAGTTTGGATAAAACTGACTTGTGGGTGGCACTGTAAACAGTATCACAATAATTGAAGGAGGGAAGTATCATCTTCTGGATAAGCTCACGACGGACCAGATAGGGGAGGCTCGAACAGTTCCGATATAAAGCTGTGAGCTTGGGACGGAGTTTTAGTATAGAGTCAGCATGGGCTGAGAAGGTGAGGTGGCGGTCAAGCCAACCTCCAGGATACCAGAAGGAGGTGACGTCCTCCAGCTCTGACCCATCAAGGGTGTGTAAAAGTGGGAGAGAGGGGAGCCTGGCTAGTTGTTGGGATGTACCAAAAGTCATAGTTACAGTTTTTTTAGCATTTAGAGAGAGCTGGTGAGAGTTGAACCAGAGCTGGACTTTGTTAAAATTCGCCTGGAGGGTAGAGGCAACTGAGGCTAGGGAGGAGCCAGAAGAAAATAGGACAATATCGTCAGCATACATGTGGATCGAGGAGGCAGAACAAGTTTGGGGCAGGTTGTTTAGAAAAAAATAGAATAGGATAGGCCCAAGCACCGATCCTTGGGGGGACACCGGTGAACATGGGGAGGGGATATGGCATCCGCAATCCTGACAGATTGAGTGCGGTCTGTAAGATAGGCACTGAACCAGGCAGTAGCAGAGGCCAGAGTCAGAGAGGCTTGATAGTAACAGAGTGTGGGAGACTGTATCGAAGGCCTTGGCCAGATCGATGAAAATGGCAGAGGTGATGAGACCTCTATCCATTCCAGATTGGATGGTGTCAGTGAGCCTTAGTAAAGAGGAGGCAGTGGAGTGATCTTTCCTGAATCTGGACTGGTAGTGTGGAAGAAATTTGAGGCGGCGAGATAGGAGGTTAGCTGGCTAAGCACTAAGTGTTCTTGCAGCTTCGCCAGAGCAGGGAGGAGGGAGATTGGCCGATAGTTTGAGGTGGAGGAGGAGGTGCCCCCTTTGTGGAGAGGGATGACAATGGCGTGCTTCCATATCCCTTCTTCAGTACATCAGTTTGTAGCAACAGACTATGCAAGTCTTTCCTCTACACTTAGCCAGCACCTACTGATTCACTGATCTCTGATCTAACTTATCTGTTGAGATTTAGCCTCCCCTGTGTGGATCTTGCTTGCTTGGGTGGTGGGGGCTCAAATAAAAAAAAAACCAAAAACATGCTAAACACAAAGAACCTCAGTGCAGAAGCACTGAAACAAGGGTTACCCCAAAGGGCATTGACAAGCCAAGTTTCAAAGAAACACAACATCACACATACTTCCATAATGCAAAGCATCATGGGATACATGCAAATCACTATATTTCAGACTTGTTCCGTTTACAGCAATTTATATGCATTTTAAATAGCACAACTAACTTAATTTTTATCATACAGTCCCCTAGTAACTTTTTATCTTTATCAAAAACACCTAGTGCCATGGTATTTTCAACATTTACAGGTTTCATAAACATAAGGTATATACATCAAGGTATTTTATGACATAGTGCTACTACATACTAAATCCAACAACGATAAACACAGCCTGTTGTTTTACATAAGATCGGAGATCACAACAATAACCTCCCTGTACGAGGACCTAAGAGGGAAAAAGAAAATTTAAAGAGGACATTATAGCATAGTCAAGAAAGAGGAGGGGGGCCCACAGGTGGCCAGCCTTATGGACTAGAAATTGTAAAGAATAGATTAGGCTAAAAAATAGAAGAACTGTTGCAACAAATATAAGAAAACGTTGGTCCTCTAGAGAGGCATGAGCTCCCTGTCACATATCCCCCACCTTAAGAGGGAAGCAGTTATTGCAGACTGCTTACCATCTTCCTGTCCCAGGAAGGGATGGAGCTTCCACCCATCCATCTTCAGAAACTCTGTCTCAGGGTCCCTATTAACAATAAACATTCTATCATAAACATAGTGGATATCATCATTCTTTACCCTGAGGCATTAACACATTTCTCAACAGAGACTAGTGCTACCTTCCTATCTCCTTTTAGGAAAAGTCCGTCATATTTTATTGACCGAAAATCTGGACGGCTGTAAAGTCCAGTACCATAGAAAGACTTTCTTTGGAGTGAGTAATTAGCGGTTCCAACCCCACCAGACATGTCGTTTTTAAGCAGGGGCCACTCCTAGGTTCAACCCCTCTATATCAACCCACTGTCCCTTGATTCATTCATTTCCATTGCTACTGATACAGACACCTGAGGGTAGACACTCTTTTGGTGTTACCCCGACACAGGTTCCAATCCATTTTACACCCACCTCCTCCTTGGTAGGTTTCCCTCAGAAAAGAATAAAACAGACGTACCACCTCAGACTCCTTGTCTGCCCTTGGGTACCTCTTTCTTTGACCTCAGGCCTGCCCTCTGACCAAACATGCTACACTTTTGCCTTCATCCCGGGATGGTTTTAGACCTAGTGGTGGCCCAAACAGGAATACTTGTGATGCCCCTTCATTGCACAAACCATCCCTTTTTCTTCCTTTTGACCCAGTGAGTGCAGTGGGTAGGGCCAGTGGGATGCTGGGGTTCATAAAGAGAGGTATCACCAGCAAGAGGAGCAGGTGGTGTTTCCACTGTGTCATTCACTGGTGATACCTCACAGGAGTACTTTGTCCAGTTTTGGAGACTGCACCTCAGAAAAGGTATAGGGTGGAGGCTGTAGAGAGAAGGGCAACTAAAATGGGGTTGCACAAGAAACCCTATGACGAGAAACTGGGGGATCTCAACATGTGCACACTGGAAGAGAGAAGAGCGAAAGGGGACATGATAGAGACTTCCATGTACTTCATAAAGGTGATGAGGGTGCAGGACAGGAGTCTCTTTCAAATGAGAAAGAGTATCAGGACCAGGGCACACATAATGAAGCTGGAGTGAAAGAGAGATTAGAAGCAATAATTCTTCACTGAAAGGGTGGTAGGCACCTTGAACAAACTGGCAGCAGAAGTGATGGAGCCAAAACAGTGGGGGGCTTCAAGCATGCGTGGGTTAGACCTAGGGGTGTATTAGAAAACAGACAGGAAGGAGGGAGGGTCACAGGAGACCAGTTAGGGTCTGCAGAGGTGGATTAGGCAAGGAACATGTGGGCAGACTGCGTGGGCCAAGCAGTCCTTTTCTGCAGACAATTTTAATTTTTCTTTGTTTTTAACCACCCCATATCCAAATTCTCTAAATACAAGGGTATCAACAACAATTTTGTGTTTGTTGTATTAACTTTTTTGCATTTCAAGCTGATCTCTGCTTATACTTTGTACTTTAGTGTGCTCCTTCTGTCCTGGTATCCCAAACGGCCACTTGGTTCACTTGTGTCTAAAACCTCCTCTCTGTTTAATCTCCACATTTCCCTCAGTCTAGTGTTCCTTCATATTTTAAACCACAAAAGTTGTTCAAGTCCACTCCACGTTAATTAAAAACAAAAAGATATAAAACCCACAAAATCTCCTTTTCGGTGCTGATCTTTATCTCGGTCATATTCCTCTATCAGGTTGCACATAAGACAAGTCTTAAGATAGGCTTTCACCTGACTGTACATTATTGGCCAGTAATAATACAGGGTTGATCAAACTAATACCCCACAGTGGCTCAGATGTCCACAGGGACTAAAGTGAGCAGCTTCCATCACTTGTTGCCGGTATGCTTTAGTTACCACTACCAGGGCATCCACACGTTTTGTACCGGGGTTGAGCCTCACGTGGTACAGAACACCCTTCTTTAGTTTGTACCACCAACTTTGTTTTGCCCTCATACCACCATAATTCTGCATACCCTCCTTGATCTTAACATACTGTAACAGTTTGGAAACATTAGCATCTTTAGCCTGCAGTAGACTGGTCTAGGTCACAAGCTAGTAGATGGTAACAGATGGCTGAAAATAGCACAATGATTAAAAGGATGTTTAGTAACCTTTTTACCTTTTATGAAAAACATCTTGTGTCGTGGTATTTTCAACATTTACAGGTTTCATAAACTTAATGTATATACATCAAGGTATTTTATGACATAGTGCTAGTACATGCTAAATCCGACAATGATAAACACAGCCTGTTGTTTTACATAAGCTCAGAGGTCACAACAATAACCTCCCAGTATGAAGACCTAAGAGAGAAAAGGAAAATTTAAAGAGGATACTGTAGCATAGTCAAGAAAGGGGGCGGGGGCAAAGGTGGCAAACCGTGTGGACTAGAAATTGTAAAGAATGGATTAGGCTAAGAAACAGAAGAACTGTTGCAACAGATTTAAGAAAAGGTTGGTCCTCAAGAGTGGCAGTAGCTCCCTGTCACAGGTAAATAAGGTACAGGAGGGAAGTATTTTTCAGAAGAGGTGCTCAAGAACACAGGGACATGCTATGAAACTGGAGGGGGTAGATTTAGGAGAGATGTGAGGAAGTATTTCTTCACAAAAGAGTAGTGGATTCCTTGAACAGCCTTCCAGCAGAGGTGCTGGGGGCCAAAAACAGTGGTGGGGGTTCAAGAATGTATGGAATAAGCGCAGAATCATGGTGGAACGGAAGGGGGAGGCAGAAAGTTGTGGATTGGGCATGGCCTGCAGTGGTAGTGTAGGTAGGGAGAAATGGGCAGACTGAATGGGCCAAGTGGTCCTTATCTGCCATCAAATTATGTGTTTCTATGTTTCATTTTCAGTTTATTTATTATACTGGAAAGGCACATGAGCAAAAGCTACCCATTTTCACAAGCGTCCAGTTGGAACAAATATAACATGAGGTTACATAGTGTAGAGCTGGAACAGATGATGATACATAATTAACAGGAGTACAAGAAAACAAGGAGCACTGTAGTTTATGTACATTGAACACCTGAGTCAGTAAGGTTATCAAAAAAAGACAAGTACAGTGAAATGTAAAACATATTAAGTAAATTAAACATTAGGACAAAAAAATAAAGTTTAAGAGCATTGTCAAAGAAAGTGCTAGGAGAATTCCTGGATCTGTTGACCCTTGATTGGAAGGGAGGGGGTGGTGTTTGCCTTTTGATCTGGGGGGACGAGGGCCCTGAGTGGAAGCTGTCATGTTGGAAACCTGCAGGATAGCAGGAGGAAGACTATTGAAAAGTTTTGCGCCATCGTAGGAGAGAGTGTTTTGCCCATGGGTGTTTGACAGAAAGGGATTTAGTTTTAGGGTGTGTTTGTTTTTGGTTTTTTGACCAGGAAAGGAGGACTAGACAGTTCTGCCTATTTTCAGCCTCATCCCGGGGGAAGGGGGATACAGATGATGCCAGCTGACATTGAACCAGATTAAGCTGTTTGTGGTATTTTTAGTGAATGAGGGAAATTTGGCCAGGACACTCGGGTAAATTCCCCTGCTCTTTTTGAGGGGTGCCATGGGATCTTTGACATCCACCAGAACAGGCAGATGGGACCTCGGTTTAATGTCTCATCTGAAAGACAGCACCTCAGGAGTGCAGCACCCCCCCCCCATGTTGCACCACAGTGTCAGTATTGGGATTTAACCCAAGTGCCTGGTGTGGGGATAGAACCCACAGCTTTCTGATTTTCCAGCCTCAGAGGCGTGTATGCAACCTTCTGACCCACTGACACTACTGTTGGTTGGGATGATGGAGAAGGAGGAGGACTGTCTAGTGGACTGAGAGGGGGCAGATTTGGGGAAAAGGGATGTAATGCTATCTGGAAGGAGACCCAGGGCTAGTCTGTGAGAGAAGATGAGGACTTTGCAGTTGAGTCTGTCCTCCAGAGAGGTCCAGTTGGAGAGTCTGTAAAGGTCACAGTGGTGCGTGCATCTAGACTGGAGACAAAGCAGATGATATTGTGATATTTCCTGCTGAACTCTTCGAGAGCGGAGTCTGTATCCTTGGAATCTGAGAATGATCAGTCAGTGTATAGGGCACCTTGGTGAAACTCTAGTGGATTAAGTTTCTTTAATTGTCTGGTTTGGATGTGCTTATAGTCACGGGGAAAGGTTTTAGCAGACCAGCAGCAAAAGACTGCGCAGTAGTCACTGACTGAGTCTGGGAGAATGCCTGATGTGGCGACATGGCAAGGGTGGGAGACGAGATCCAGTCAAGAAGAGATTCAGTGCTGGTCTTGTAGGTTGTGCATGTGGGGGAGGTGATGAGCTGATGGAGGCCTTGGCTGAGGATGGATTCCTTGGCAGCTAAGGACTGAGGGGATTGCCAGTTTAGGTTAAAATTGCCAAGGATTATCCATTCCCTTTTTGGGGGAAGAGAGTTTTTAATGTTGAGGAAATCATCCAGTTCATTGGGGGGTGCTGGGGGGAGACAAATGACTTTAACAGTTATCTTGTGGTTAACAAGTAAGAGATTGACAGATAGGGATTTGAGGCTGGGGGTCGCGAGTAGTGTTGCTAGCTCTGAGGCATTGAGGTGGTTAGCTATCCAGAGAAGGCAGCCACTGCTTCTTTTACCAAGTCTGTCCTTTCTAAAGAGGAAATAGCCCTCTAGGGATGTTTCATTTGTGGGAATTTTGTGATTGAGCCAGGTTTCCATAAGGGCCGTCATGTCATAGGTGTTGGCAGCTGACCATGAGTCAAGCAGAGTTTTTTTTTTTTTTTGGCCATATTGCTTTGAATGTTGAGGTGGTGTTATGTTTATGTTATGTTTCTAGAAACAAGATAGGAGACTATTTCTGATTGCTTACCCATTTGTATGTACCACTCTTGGTTGAGGGAGGAGGTCACTAGACTCCAGGCTGTGTTGGCTAGGATTTGAGGGGCTTTCTCCTCCACCTAGTGGCCATCTGATCTGCCACTGTCACCTCAGAGGATGCCAGGGAGGAGGAACAGCAGTACTGTGGTGGGCTCTAGAAGGGTAAGGGTGGTAGACTCTGGAAGGGGGGTGGTGAGAGAGAGAGGTGCATTCCTCAAGCAGTACCACTACAGAATTCCTGTGATGCTCTGGTGGGATGAGGCTGCCATTAGAAGACACCCGTAATAGTGGCAAAGGAGACTGTGGGGGACCTCTGTAATGGAGACACCAAGGAGGGCGAGGGAAGATCACGGAGAAGGAGGAAGTAACTTCTGGAGGAGAGAACTCTATTATCAGGCGGATAGGTTTGGGAATAGGAAAGGGGGTGGAGAGGAAGGTCAGGTGCCTATGTGACACCACTACCTGGAGGGATGGGTGGCGGATTCTGCGGGTTGCTAGGGCAGCAGGATGGAAGGGTGAGCTGGATGTCATTGTCCACCTGGGGAACAATGACCTGGCTAGGGACGGGGCTGAGATAGTGCATGGGGAGTTTTAAGGAACTGGGGAGTGGTCTTAAGGCAGGTAGCACACTCAGTGGCTTTCTCAGAGGTGCCACTTGTCTATGACAAGGGGGACGAGAGGGATCTCTGCACCTGGAGCTTCAGCACATGATTGAAGGAGTAGGGCAAAGAGGAGGGGGTTGGCTACACTGGAGACTGGGAATCCACCTGGGTAGACCAAGGCCTGTACAGGGGTGATGGCCTACATCCATTCGTGAGGGGAACCACAGTCCTCGATGGATGGTTTAAATGTTACTTTGAACATTTAAACTAGCCAAGGGGGGTGTTGGAAGGAATTGAGGAGGCAGAAACTGCCCTCCCACGGATTGAAATAGTGAGTAGGGAGAACTTGTAGAGAGACCCCCCGGGTGCAAATTAATAAAGGAAGCAGAGGAATAGAAATAAAGGGGAATGGATCGGGAACATTAAAAAGAGAGGGGGGAAAATGGATGTAACAAACGGAGTGGATACAAAATCTGGAGAGTCATGTGTGCAGATACTAGAAGTCTAAGGAATAAGATTCCAGGCCTAGAGGCCACCGTGGCAGAGGCCAACCAGGATATTGTGGCCATAACTGAGTCATGGTTCACTGAAAACCTTGCCCAGGACATGGCCATATCAGGCTATACTCTGTTCAGGTAGAACAGGATAGGAAGGAAAGGGGGGATGTTGGGCTTTGTGTGAGGGAAAGCATAAAAGCAAAGAAGATACAGGGAACATGGTGGGCAGAGGTACTGTGGGTCACCCTGGAGAATGGGAACGGAGCTACTGTTCACACTGGTGTGATCTGCAGACCTCTGGCACAGGAGTAGTACTAATGGAAGCCATTCGCAATATGGTAGAAAGGTGTGAGGTGCTGCTGGTGTGGGACATAAGACTGTTGGATGTAGATTGGAGCCTCCCAGTTGTGGCTTCAACTAGAAGCAGGGACATGTTGGAATCCCTGCATGGGGTGTTCCTCAAACAACTAGTCAGTGAACCCACTTGTGATGGGGCAGTACTAGATCTGGTACTTGCTAACAGGAACAGTGTTACAGATGTCAAGTTGGGAGGCCACCTGGGGACGAATGATCACTGTTCAGTATGGTTCAGTATAAGGACAGCTGTGTAATCAAAGCACACAAAGGTGAGGGTCTTAGACTTCAGGTGGGCAGATGTTATAAAGATGGGTGAATGCTGCAGGAATGCCCTGATTGGGGGAAGGTGGGGTTGGGGAAGAACCGTGACTGAAGCTAAAAGGGGCATAGTTAAGGTGACAAACCTCTGAGTCAAGCAAATGGAGCAAGAGGAAAAGGAGACTATGGTTCTTGAAAGAAGTGGCGGAAAAGGGTAAAGGCTAATAGAGTGGCATACAGAAGGCAAAAGGAGATGCAGAAAGAGGAGGATAGGGAGGTGTATCAGGGGAAACAGAGGGAAATAAGGAAAGCAGTGAGGAGTGCAGAGGTGTAAACTGAAGAGAGAGAATAGCCCTGGTAGTAGCTAAAGAGGACAGGACAATTTTTAGATATGTAAGTGAAAGGAGGAAGACCAGGGGAAGGATTGTGAGGTTAAAAAGGGAAGGGGGGAGGACTGTGCAAATGGTGAACAGGAAAAGGTAGACATCTTGAACAAATACTTCTGTTCGGTGTTCACAGAGGAATGAGAAGGAGAGGGATCACAATTAAGTAACAGGAGTCATGGGGGGAGGATGACACTAGTCCTTTTTCAGAGGAGAGAGTCCTAAAGGGACTTGCTAGTCTGGGAGTGGACAATGCAATGGGTCCAGATGGAGTGCATCCAAGGGTATTGAGGGAGCTTAGGGAGGCACTAGCTGCACCTCTGGCAGTCCTGTTTAACAGCTCACTGGACACATGAGGTTGTTCTGGAAGAGGGCAGATGTAGTCCCACTTCACAAAAGTGGTAGCAGGGAGGAGACTGGCAATTGTAGGCCAGTCAGTCAGTTTGACATTGGTGGTGGGAGAGTTGTTGGAAGCGCTACTGAAGGAAAGGATTGTAAATTTATCTTGAATCCAGTGGGGGAGGGGCCATGTCAAATGAATACGACAGACTTCTTTGACTGGGTGACCAGGGAATTAGATCATGGTGGAGCAGTGGACATGGGCTACCTAGATTTCAGTAAGGCTTTTGACACCATTCCACAAAGGAGACTAGTATGCAAACTGGGTAGCTTTGGAGTTGGTCCAAAGGTAGTAGACCGGGTAAGAAATTGGTTAGGGGATAGACAAGAGGGTGATGGTAAACAGATTTCACTATGAGGAAGGGAGGGTGACCAGCAGGGTGACTCAGGGAGCAGTGCTGGGACCGGTCCTCTTTAATGTCTTTACAGGTGAGATTCCAGAGGAGTTGGAAGGTGAAGTCTGCCTCTTTGTGGATCATACCAAAATCCTTAAAAGGGTGACCAGTTGGGGGTGGGGCGGATAGGATGAGCAGAAACCTGAGACCTTGAGGAGTGTTAAAGGCTGTGGAGGCTGGGTTTCAATGCAAAAAAGTGCATAATAATGCACTTGGGGCACAGAAGCCTGGGGGTGGAGTATAAAATGTATGGAGTGGGATTGACGACCACCAAGCAGGAAAGAGACCTGGGGTAATCATATCAGATTACCTAAAGATGGCCAGGAAGTGCGACAAGGCAGCTGGGAGAGCTAGAGGGGTGCTGGGGTGCATAGAGAGGGGTGTCACCAGCAGGAAGAGGGAGATGGTGATGCCGTTGTATAGATAGCTGGTAAGATGCCACCTTGAGTACTGTGTCCAGTTTTGGATACTGCATTTCTGGAAGGGTACAGACAGAGTGGAGGTGATCCAGAGGAGGGCAATTAAAATGGTGCAGGGTCTGCACCAAAATTCTTACGATGAGAGTCTAAAGGACCTCAATATGTACACTCTGGAAGAGGGGACTGATATGATGGAGACTTTTTAAATACCTCGGGTAAATAAGGTACTGAAGGAAACATTTTTTTTTCTTCTGAAAAAAGGGAGCTCAAGAACAAAGTGAAGCTGGAGGAAGTACATTCAGGAGACGTGAGAAAGTACTTCTTCACAGAAAGAGTATTGGATGCCTGAAACAGCCTTCCACCGAAAGTGGTGGAGTTGCAAACAGTAGTGGAGTTCAAGAATATATGGGATAGGCATAAGGGTGTCTTGGCGGAAAGGAATGAGGGGAAGGAGAAAGTACTGGAGACCGATTAGAGTCTGTGGTGGTACTGTAGGCAGGGAAAAAACAGACAGACTGGGTTGGCCAGGCGGTCCTTACCTGCTGTCAAATACTATGTTTCTGTGTTTACTATAAGAATTAAGGGGTGGGGGTACTAAGCCCATGCATTTATTAAAAAATGATTCCCCATATGGTTTAGTCCTTATTCTAGGCATATTCCTTTTCACTTGGTTTCTTAAACTGTAGCTTCATTTCTCATTTGGTGGTAGTAGTTTGTGCATCTTATGATGTACATCACTTTCTCCTAGTCTTTTTTTTTTTTTTTATTGAAATATTCAGAAAGACCTTTGAGTCAGGGACTCATTTACAAAGGTTCCATGTCATACATACAGGCACATGGAGCGAACTTGACGATACAGGTTACAGAAACATTGCAACATATTAAAGAGTTACTGATAGTTAAACAGATTGCTAACAGTAGTTTCGCTTTGCATTCCTATAGCACAGCCAGAAGATACAGTGGGCTCTGTAGAGGCTGATAGTCGTATAGATTCATGAGGGTTAGTTGGTAAGGGGGGAAAATAGGAGAGTTAATTTTTTTTTTTTTTTTTTTTTAGTGAACGAGGGATAGGACATTCTGATGTTAAGGGCAGTCACATTGGTTTGTGGCCTGAAGGTGTATCCTCAGCTTGGATTTATAGGGGCCAAGCCTTAATTCGTTTGTTATATGACTAGGGAGGGCATTAGACCAGGTGGGGGCTCTGTAGCTGAAAGTGCACTGGAATTGGGAGGTCTGGCCATGGGGGACCCATAGCAGCTGTTTGTTCGAGCTACGAGTTGTTTTGCCTGGAGGTATTGGGTGGATTATTTGGTCAAGGGGTTGGAGGGGTGAGACCAAGTAAGGCCTTTTTGGTCATAAGGCAGGTGTGGTACCTAATACGGTTATCAAGGTTTAGCCAATTTGTGCTGCTGTATAGGGAGCAGGAGTGAGTAAGACGATCACATCCAAGGAAGAGGCGACAGGCTTTAAGCACGGGACGAAGTCTGTTTAGGGTTGTGGATGGTGCAGCACTATAGATTAGGATGCCATAGTCTAGTAGGGAGAGGATTGAGGAGTTTATGGTAAGTTTTAAAACTTCACGGGTGAGACAGTGTTTGAAACGGTATAGTACACCCAGCCTTGAGCTAAGGGCTGTAGAGAGGTGAAGGATATGTTGATGAAAGCTTAGGGCAGGGTCTAATGTGATCCCTAGGTATTTAAACTGGCTAACTAGTTCTAGTGGGGTCTGGTTGGCAGTGAGAAATTGGGGGCAGAGGTTCTTGAGCGGGTTCTGGGGTTGGGCAAATATCATGACTTTTGTCTTACTGTAGTTAATGGTAAGACGCTGGGCGATGAGCCAGTCTTCAATCTCACGGAAAGAGTGTTGGAGGGTTTGGTGAAGTTTGAGGGGGGTGGTCAGAGGCAAACAGGACCGCATCATCCGCGTATAGGAGCCTATTTCCGGTGCATGACGATGGGAGGGAGTTGAGGTATAGGCTGAAGAGGAGGGGGCCCAGTATGGAGCCCTGAGGGACACCAGGGCGGATAGGGAGGCGGGGGGACAGGACAGGTCCTACCTTGACTAACTGCGTTCTATCGGAGAGATAGCTGGTGAACCAGTTTAGGGCGTCATCGGAGAGCCCCGTGTAGGCTAGGATGTTCAGTAGGAGGGCATGGTTAATGGTATCGGAGGCCTTAGATAGGTCCACGAAGATGGCACCAGTGAGGTGGCCGTGGTCTAGGGCTGTGTGGACATGGGAGGTAAATTCGAGGAGGGTGGTGGTGGTGCTGTGGCCCTTACGGAAACCGTGTTGCTGCCTGGATAGAACATGGTATTTGTTAAGGTGGTCAGTGAGTTGGTCAGCGACTATGCGTTCTAGGGCCTTAGGCGGGGGTAATATAGAGATGGGGCAGTAGTTGTTAGTGGAAGAGCGGTCACCACTTTTATGTATGGGAGTGATGTAAGCCGATTTTCCAGAGGGAGGGGAACTTCCCTTGGCAGAGGGAGTGGTTTAGAATGTGGGTGAGTGGTGCTAGGACTTCCTGGAGGGTGAGGTGGAAGTCTGAGGTCCAGGGAATCGTGACTATAGTGATTTTGGCCAATAGCTTTTGTGAGGTAGGGTTTGGCAGACGCGGGGGTAAGGACTAGCAGGCAGAAAGGCAGGGCAGGGAGGAGTGGGGTGGTACGGGCAGGTGGGGATCGAAGAAATTTGGGGGCAGCACATGGGTGAGATCAGTGAAAGCGGTATTTAGGGCCGTGGCTATACTGACAGGGTCGGAGGAGAGTTTACCGTTTATTAGAATTTGGTCTGGTGGCGTATTTGGGGCCTTGCCACAGAGTTCCTTAATGTTTTCCCAGAACTTCGTCCAGTGCCCCAGGTGGAGCTTAAGGAGGCTTTATAATAGTTAGCTTTGGTGCGTGTGGGTGCACTTGATACGGGCCTCCTGATACGTTGTCTGTCCAGAGGCTTTGGGTCTCATTAGCAAGGTGCCACAGGGCGTCACGATGACGTAATAGGCCTTGGAGGTAGTCCAAGAACCAAGGGGCTTGTTTCCCTTTGGTCATGGTTTTGGTGAGGGGGGCATATTTGTTGCAGGCAGCGTTAAATGTGCTGATAAATAGTTGGAGGGTGTGGTCTGGGTCGAAGGTGTTAATTAGGGGAGTCCAGTCCCAATCCCTAAGGTAGGCCTTAAGAAGGGCTAGTTTACCAGGCCCTAGTCTATGTTGAGCAGTAATTTTGGGAGCAGATTTGAGGGGGGTACCAGGCTAGTTGCAGAGTATTGGAGAGTGGTCACTTAGGGTGTCGGGGAGGACTAGGGTGCTGGTTATTTTGTGCGGGCGGTTTGTGAAGACTAGGTCTAGGAGGGAGGATGACCCCGTGCGGGCATGTAGTCGGGTGGGGGTTCTGACGACCTGTGTGAGATCGAGGGCGGCAGCCTCATTGATGTAAGGTGTGGCTGTTTTGGCCAGCCAGTTTATGTTGAAATCCCTCAGTAGCAATTTTTCGTGCTTTGGGGGTAGGGTTGTGAGGTAGGACATGATGGATTGGAAAACTATCTTCTGGTCCCTGGGGGGGGACATAAGCCGTAGTGAGGAGGAGAGGGGATGTAGACCTGCCTAGAGTAATGTTGAGGGTGAGGGCTTGAGCCCTGGATACTAGTGTGGGCAGAGGGAGGAGGTGGCCAGAGAGGGAGTCCTTGAGGTAGACAGCACAGCCACCCCCTCGCTTTCCTAGACGGTCAGAGCGGTAGAGGTGGTATCCAGAGAGGTATACTCTAACGAAGAAATCCATCCTGGTTTTGAAGGGGCTGCTGCTTTCTGTGACTGTTTAGGGCTGAAGCCGAACTGACTAATCTTATTCTGTCTGCGACGGGGCTGCTACTCATGCTAACTGAAGCTCCTATTGATTTAAAACAGCTCGTTTGTAAAGGGGCTGCTGCTGACCTGAAAGACCTTGCAAGCTGACCAGGTGCCAGAAGGAGTTGCTGACCGGTGAGACATTGCACCACTGCTCCCAAACCCTCTCCGGTAACCGTAAGCATTAACAGCTGCTGAGTGGGGGGCCGTACCGGAGCGGTAGCGTCATCATTTTGGGAGGGGCGTACTCTGTTAAATTCCTCACGCTGGTACTCCAGCTGAAGTTACAACGAAGAAATCCGTCCTGGTTTTGAAGGGGCTGCTGCTTTCTGAGACTGTTTAGGGCTGAAGCCGAACTGACTAATCTTATTCTGTCTGCGAAGGGGCTGCTGCTCATGCTAACTGAAGCTCCTATTGATTTAAAACAGCTCGTTTGTAAAGGGGCTGCTGCTGACCTGAAAGACCTTGCAAGCTGACCAGGTGCCAGAAGGAGTTGCTGACCGGTGAGACATTGCGCCACTGCTCCCAAACCCTCTCCGGTAACCGTAAGCATTAACAGCTGCTGAGTGGGGGGCGGTACCGGAGAGGTAGCGTCATCATTTTGGGAGGGGCGGACTCTGTTAAATTCCTCGCGCTGGTACTGCGCGAGCATGAGTGGCACGAGTGCCACTCGGCAACAAAACGGTGAGGCAAAAGTATTTTAAATATAGATTTGGTTGCTATTATAGGGATATCATCGGGGTTTAGATTAAATTTAAAGGCATAATAGATATATTGTATAGCCCTCGAATTCTAAATAGAATGGCATTAGTTTGTAGGATGATGTTTCAATTGTGTGTGTTTTTGTTAATAACAGTGAAATTGAAAACCCCCGGTCAATTAGAAATTTCAAGTTCAATAGAGATTGAGGTTGTCCCAGTATTGAAGATGAGAGAACTATTAGTAAGGGGGAATTCAGAGTATAGAGGGCATCGTAGAAATCCCTTCTCTATGGTTAGAGACCAGTTAAGTAAAAAACTAATTAATATAAGTATATTGGCGACTGGGCAAACTAAAAATAGAAATTGTTTATTAATATCGTTGATTTTGGGGGGCGATATAGAAACAAACCCAGGACCTGAAAAATCTGGTGATATTAAAATCGTTTATGATAATGCTAGAAGCTTAAAGAAAAAAGGGGATTTGATGAAATCTTGGGTAGAAACAGAAACTCCTGAAATTGTGGCATTAACTGAAACTTGGTTAAATAAGAGTATAGATACCAAATAATTTGAACCTGAGGGTTACAATAGTTATAGATTGGATAGAAATGGAAAGAGAGGTGGGGGAGTATTAATGTTTATAAAATGGGAACTTTGTCAAATTTCAATCGTGTTTGCAGAACAGGTAGGAAAAATAGATTGTTTATTAGTTAAGGTTCAAGGTTTACAGTTGGTATTGGGGTTATTTATGCTCCCCCTAAGACTCCAACTGGTGAATCTGAAAATTTAGCATCAGTTATTCAGAGAGTTTCAGTGGGTTGTGAATTAATGCTAATTGGTGATTTTAATGCAGCATGGGGGAAACCAAGGGGTCTTGCTTTGGAAAAAAGTTTTAAAATTTTAGATGTAGAACAAAAGATCATATTTCCCACTAGGAAAACTTCTCATCTTAGTTCTGGCAATATATTAGATTTAAATTTTGTTACAACAAAGATCAAAATGAGAGCAATTGAAGTAAAGCAACCAGTGATGGGAGATCATAGCTCTATACGCTGTTTGTTTGTTACGGAAGATATAGAAAGTAAACCTATTAGAAATCCTTCATTAAAAATAAAACATAGACATTTTAAAAACTACAATAAAGATACATTTGTGATAAAACTCTCTTCAGTAAGATGGGATAGATTATTTTTGATACCTTCTGTGAATTTAGCGGTTGGGGAATTTTCTAAATGGTTTCTACAGATTTGTGATGAATGAGCTCCTTTTCGTACATGTATTCAAAGAAAGTCACATGTTCCTTGGGTTTCAGAAAAAATTAAAAAACTAATACGTGGTAAGAATTGTCTGTGGAAAAAGGCGAGTAAATCCTTAAATAATGCAGATTGGGAAGAATATAAAAAAGCCAGAAATTATTTGAAATTTCAAATAAAAAAATTGAAACAAAAATATTTTGAAGATAAAATTAAACAGACTACAGATAATAATAATAAGTATTGGTCATTATTAAAATCTTTTGAGACCCCACAGGTTTGTGACCCATCTATTCAAGTGGTAACTAGAGGTGTCCCCTAGAATAAAAAGGAAACATTAAATATTTGAAATGATTATTTTGTTACATTGCCAGATTTGGACCCAATTGATCCAAAATTAGGGGATGAATCAATTAAGCCATCGTATACTAATATTCCGAGGTTTAGTTTTAAAATGATTTCTTGTAAACAAGTAAAAGCAGAACTTAGGAAACTGAAAACAAATAAGGCGTGTGGCTTTGATCTTATAGAGAATCGATTTTTGAGAGATTCAGCTCAGGTGATTGCTCCCATATTGACTAAGTTGTTTAATTGGTCTCTGAGTGAGGGCATTTTTCCAGATGCCTGGAAGAATGCCAAGATCATTCCTATTTACAAAGGTTCAGGGGATTTATATCAACCAACAGATTATAGACCTATTGCTTTACTGTCTAGGATTTCAAAAATTTTAGAAAAATTAATTCAAGTTCAATTGGTTGACCACTTGGAAAAGTATTCATTAATAACCAAACAACAATCTGGTTTTCGAAAGGGATGTTCCACGGGGACCGCTCTCACCGATGTGGTTGATGCTATTGCATCCAAATTGGAGGGGGGCCGATTGGTGGGAGCGGTGTTCGTGGACTTATCCAAGGCTTTCTATACAGTTAATCATAGCCTGCTGGTTAGACGCATGGCAGAAATTGGTGTGGTAAAGGAGTCAGGAAATTGGTTTAAATCTTATCTTTCAAAAAGAACTCAACAGGTCTGCATTAATGGAGTGTTATCAAATAAATTAAATGTGCAACAAGGAGTACCTCAGGGCTCTATTTTAGGCCCAATATTGTTCTTGATTTATATTAATAAGGTCACGGATTGCATAAAACACTCTAATATAAATCTTTATGCAGGCGATACTTTGTTGATATCTAGTGATCAAACAAATTTACAGAATGATTTTACTGGTTTATCAAAGTGGTTAACAAAATCTGGTTTATTACTCAATAGTAAAAAGACCAAGTTAATGGTTTTTGGAAGAAAGCAAATCCCTATAGGGTTTGAAAATACAAAGATTAATAGAAAAACCTTAAATAGTGAAATGTTAGAGCAGGTTACAGTTTATAACTATCTGGGTGTTTGCATAGATTCATCATTGAAATTTGAACATCATATAACAGAGACTATAACTAAAGTAAATAAAAGATTGGGAGCCTTCAGGCGCTCTAGTTTTTGTTTTGAATAGATTAATGAGGGAACAAATTATAAACCAATTTCTCCTTCCAATTTTGGAATATGGAAATCATATATATGGTTTTGCAGCAAATAGATGGTTAACTAAGGTTGATCAGTTATATTATAAGATGGCTAGATTTATAATACAAAAGGATTACAGGGCACATCATTGCCAAGTACTTAGTGAATTGGGTTGGGTCACACAGGAAAGTAAATGTAGGATTTCTTGGTTAACACAGATTTTTAAGGTAATAAAATTTAAACAACCTGAAAGTCTTCATGATAAATTGGAATTGAGAAAATGTGTATATAATTTGAGAGACATAAATTTAAGGGACTATGTATTCCCAAGGTTTATAAATGCATATAGTGCTTTTAGATTCCCGATTATTGTTAAGGATTTGTGGGGGGCTTTGAAATCTGTATATTGTAGCCAGACTAATGATTTGAAGGTATTTTTAACAAGTTTGATGCCTGTACTAAAAATACATTGTGATTGCTTTAAGTGATTGTTTTAGATGTTCTGTGTATTATATTGTGAACGATTGAACCATGTGTATTGTAATGTCTCGTTGTTATAATTTATGAGCAATGAACCTAACAGGACCATCTTGAAAATAGAACTTTGTCCTAATGATGTGATGTTTCTCCATCTGAATTCCTGTATAAAAATAAAGGTTTTAACTAACTAACTAACTAACTACTGCCGAGTCGGGGACAGAGGGGGAGAGCCAGGTTTCAGTCAGGGAAATGATGTCGGGGTGATTCTGGAATACCCAACATTGAAAGGAGTCCCATTTTTTTTTGAATGCTGCAAATGTTTAGAGAGGCGATGCGCAGGCCATTACCTGGAGATGGGTGGGATGTTGTGTTATTTTGTGGGCCTGGGTTGGGGTGGACATTGCCAGTCAGAAGAAGGAGAAGGATGAGTAGTCTGAGGCGGTTGCTGTTGGTTCGGGTAATAGGTCTTTGGCCTTTGTTTCTTGTGACCGATGCTGGGTGGTGGTTGTGGAGTGTGTGGGTTGGCCAGGGAAGGTATGACACCAGTGTGTGCCTTGCCTTGGAAGATGGTATCCCGGGGTTGGGGTGTCAATGTATATTGTGGGGGGGCCAGGCGGTGCCCAGCTGCTTGTTGACAGAGGGCTTCATTCTTGCACCTCAAAATGTCATAGTGAGTGATAGATGAGAGTGCCTGATAGAGTTGCAGAAGGAGAGTGATGAGGGTAAGTGGGAGCATGTTAGGGGAGAGTTTGGACTAAGTGACAGGATTGGAGAGAAAGAAAGCGAGAAAGAGTAAGGGGACCTCTAGTGGAGGGAAAAGAATATGGAGGGAAGTGACAGCACTGGAGATAAAACAGAGAGAAAAAGTAAGGGGACCTCTAGTGGTGGGAAAAGATAAGCTGCAGATGGAAAAGTGGACTGATAGGTTATTTCGTGATCATTTGATTTTCGTGATCATTTGATCAGAAATCAACCTATATATTCGAGTTCCGACCAAGGGTGGTGGGGGGGGCGGTGGAGAGCTTCTCCGTGTAGCCTTCACGACCGCCGGACTGCTGTGGAAGAGGGAGAAGAAACACAGCAGTTAATATAGGTACAGCACAGGGGGGGTCACATTTGGGGGTGGGGGAGCAGAGACTATATCGGGAGATCCTTTTTCTGATACAGGCATGCAAACAGTGGAATCTCAGGCAACAGTATAAAATTTCGGCAGCTGCAGTAAAGGGCAGATACACAAGGTGGGCTATTGTAATCAAATAAAGTATACAAAAAACTTTAAAGTAAAAAGAAAGCCTTAAAGGGAAATTTCATATTCTTTAAGCAGTAGCTGGAAAAGTTGCGTTACATACAGCAGTGCTGAGGCTAATATTAAATAAAATATACTATCTCCACTGCTGGGCCGATTCTTTCCTGCCTTTCATTTAAAGATTCAGTTTTACACACCTGCAATGCCTCCTCATACCCCACCTGCCTGACTAAAATAACTCTTCAGTGAAGCTGGCCCAGTGGCGTGGAGGGCTGCAGCACTGGCGCCTTACTTTTTGCCATACCGGCAACCTGTGTTCGGTGACGAGTGCAGGTTGCTGGGGGTCGGCCGGGGAGGGAAAAGATTGAGCTCCTGACGCTGCTCTCCTTTTCCGAGGGGGGTCTGTACACTCCACTGCATGAATGGCACTTGGTGGAGTACAGGTAGTAGTGTGGGTCTAGGAGGGCAGTAGAAGGGGGGGTTGTGGGACTTTGGGGTGTGTGCGTGCCTGCACATGCATATGTCTATGTGTGTGTGTGTGTCACAGCATGGGAGATAGGGAGAAAAAATGGAAAAGCCTATGTCACCCATTTGCCATAATGGCCCTCGGGGGACTCCTGGGACCTGTTTCTGTGTGGATCCCTGCCGGTGTGGACGGGGAATGGTCGGGAGTGGGGACCCTCGAATAGGGCCCAAATGACAGGAGCAGGTGGCGATGGTGGGCAAAAAACATATGAAAAAAAAAAAAATTCTAAGTGTCCTTTTTTGAATACATTCCATATCATTTCTTTCTTTTATGTTTAACCCACCATACCATACTGGGTCTCCATATTGAAGTTCTGATTGTTGCCTATCAGATTTACATTAATAAGAATATGTAAGGATCCAGCCCAGGCCAAGTGATGGTTATTCTTCATAACCTTTGTTCAAGCCCCAGGAAATCGTACTGTATTCTGATTAATGCGGTATGGTCTCACCATAGGACTGCCCCAGTGCAGAAATGGTTAGTGGAACCTATGCAAATAGTGGAATGCTAGGCTCGAGCTTGGTTTTCAAACCACTGCCCCGGTTGTACTTCCTGCAACCATCAGATTCTTTACTCCGCTTGCCTCAGTAAGACATCTCTGGAGAGCTCTCCTTCACTTGCTTGAAGAAATTTATATTTATTGGTTTTCTAAAGTACCGAGTATTTCTTTTGATTTTTTTTTAAAGCACTGTTCTTGGTGTGCAGGTAGAATTAGTTTAGATTTAGCGTTATTTAGGTAAGTTGCGGTTCCTTTTCGGTTCCTCGTGACCGGGAGGGAACCAACGTTTTTATTATTTTGCCGAACTAAAAGTTCAATTGAATTTTAAAATTTCCCGACTTCTTTTATAAGTCGGTTGGTATTTGGTTTCTGATTTACCGGAGTAACTCTCAGTTTCTAGTGGTTGTATTTAAAACGGAAAAAAAAAAAGTAGTAAGGGGGGGTTCCTTTTCTGGTTAGATGTCAAAGAAAACCAAGAAAAGAATGGGCCCTACAGGTTTTCAGCATTGTATGGAGTGTGGGGAACCATTCGCTAAGGCCGGCCCTGATTTAATTTGTGTGTCCTGTCTTGGGTTTGACCACCTAAAGACAGACTGTGATATCTGCAAAAACTTTCTGCAGTCAATGCTTGAGAGGTGACTGAAAAGACTACAAGATAAAATGTCCAAGAAGGCTGCTGACCTGGCTGCGGATAAACCGGTTCCTCCTCAGAAAGAACCAGAGGAACAGCCCTCTGAAAGGGGCAAAAGTTTCTCAGGGAAAAAACGAACCACAGATATAGCTTCTGAACTGGATACAGCGGTTAAAAGAAAAACGAAAGAGAAGCACATAGCGTAGGAACAGCAACCAAGGAAAACTGCCTCTCCAACCGCTGAGGAGATTGTGAATGTAATCAGAATTATTCAGTCTTTACAACCCAGAATCCTGGTTCCGGTTGAAAGGCGATCACAGGTTCAGACACTGATTCAAACACCCGGTTCCTCCCCTGTTCCCAGTTCTCTGGAGCAGGGTAGTGAATTTTATGAAGAGAAGGAGGAGAAAGAAAAAGAGGACAACGATGATTATGGGGATCCTATCAAACCTGATATCTCCCCAGATCCTCACCGTCCTGAATCCCCTGATAAGGGATCTGAGGATTTTACATTCTGTTTCTCCTTTATAAAACAGGTTGCTCAGACTCTTGACCTCCCCACTCAGGAATCCACTGAGGAGGAGGAGGAAGAGTAGGACTGCATGGAGATGATGGATGTCCCAGCATCAAAGAGACTGTTGCTGCCCATCCATAAATCCCTCAAGAAGCGGGTTGCAAAAATCCTGCAAACACCAAGCTCTGTAACCCCAGTAAATAAGACTGGATAAAAAGTGTTCTGTGGCTAGAGGAGGAGCGGAATTCCTTTTTGGGCACCCTAGCCATGAGGGTGTGGTACAGGTTGCAGCTTGTAACAAAGCTGACATCCCACTGACATCTCATCCTCCTGAGAAGGACTCCAGGAAAGTTGACTCTATGGCAAAGAAGGTTTATCTAGGGTCCTCTTTGGCCATTTGGCAGGCTTCTTATATGGCTTACATCTCCAGGTACCAGAAAACACTGTGGAGTACTGTCCTGGAGATTGCTAAAGCTATTCCAGCTCCCATGGCAGCTGACCTGGAAGAGGCAGCAAAGAGGGGCATTGAGGCCTCTGACTCCATTCAGGATGGCAGTTGATGCCAGTGACGCTTCGGCCAGGCAAATGGCAACATCAGTGTCTATTAGAAGGTTTGCCTGGCTCAGAACCACCAAACTGACCTAGGATACCCAGATGAAGGCTTTAGACTTCCCAGGTGAGCCCACATCTCTGTTTGGGGAAGAAACGGAGGCTACATGAAAAATAATTGATGACTACGAAACTGCCTACAAGAGTGCCATAGCCAAGAAAAAGGCATCCACGCCACAGAAGCAGCAGGCTAGAGGTGGAAGAGGCAGGGCCCACTACAGACCATTTTTCCAGCTCCAGACTTTCCCCCAGTACCAGCAGCAGAGGGGGTATTTCAGATGCAGGGGCAGAAGGGGTAGTGGCTGCACTAGTCCAAGCACATAGCCAGCAGCCCAGGCCAGACAGGCACCCTGAGGTGTCTGTCCGGGTCACCTCCCCACTCCCAGTAAGGGGCAGGCTGGCCCACTACATCCAGGAGTGGCAATCTATCACCACAGACAGGTGAGTCCTGGAGCTAGTGGGTCGTGGTCTTGCTCTCAGGTTCAAGATCATGCCAAAGCTATGAGCAAGGATTTTTAGACCTTCTACCCCATCAGAAAAGAGCTCTGCTGGAGGAGGAGGTATTCAGTCTTCTGTCACAAAAGGCAGTAGAGCCAGTTCCCTTGACACAAAGGGGAAAAGGCCTGTACTCAAGATACTTCCTCACAACAAAGAAAGCTGGGGAGTGCCAACCCATACCGGATCTGAGACATCTAAACAGACATTTGTCAAAACCAAAGTTCAAAATGGTGACTTTGGCTACCATTCTTCCAACACTAAGACAGATAAACTGGTTAGCATACCTGGACTTACAGAATGCTTATTTCCACATCCCCATCAGGCAGTCTCACAGACAGTATCTCAGGTTCAGATTACCATGAGGCCATTATCAGTTCAGGGCAGTGCCCTTCGGACTGACCGCTGCCCTGAGGATGTTCACAAAGTGCCTGGCTGTGGTTGTGGCGCACCTAAGGACGCAGGGGGTGGAAGTGTTCCCCTACCTGGACAACTGGCTCATTGTAGGCCAGTCACCATATCAAGTCAGAGATGCGTTGGCAGTCACACAGGATACCCTGCAATCCTTGGGGTTCCTGGTCAGTCACAAAAAGTCAGTACTGGAACTAGTCCAGTTCTTGGAGTTCATAGGAGCTGAATTGGACACCTTGCAGGAAAAGGCTTTCCTCCCTCAGGGAAGAGTGAGCAGCCTGGTGCAGATAGCGAGCAACTTCAGGCTGCATCTCCCAAGGCCAAAAAGGCACTATCTACAGCTGCTGGGCCATATGACAGCATCTACAGCAACAGTACCAGGGCCTAGATTCCAGGTGAGGGACATTCAGTTTCACCTCAGGGTACACTGGCACCAAAAAGGGACTCATCAAAGCTACTGCCAGTCACAGGAACTCTCCTCCAAGCGCATCACTGGTGGCAGGAGAGAGTCAATCTCAGGCAAGGATTGCCTTTCCTGCAGCAGGCCCCCTCGTTGGCGCTGACCACAGATGCATCCCTCCTGGGATGGGGAGCACATTGCACACGGTACATGGCTCAAACAGGAGTCATTGCTACACATAAACTTGTTGGAACTCGGAGCATTTCTCCCAGGCATCCAGTCCTTTGCCAAGTTGCTACAAGGCCAGGTGGTACAAGTCAGGACAGACAACACAACCACCATGTACTACATAAACAAACAGGGAGGCACAAAGTCAACCCCACTGTGCACAGGGGCCATGAAAATTTGGATGTTGGCATACTCCCTTGAGAGCTCTGTTTCTCAGCAGTACACCTTCCAGGGAAGGACAGTGTTCTGGTGGATGCCCTCAGCAGAATCAACCAGAATCGCCATGAGTGGTCACTCAACAAGCAGGTCTTAAAGGTGATTTACAAGAGATGGGGCATTCCAGAGGTGGACCTCTTCACAGCCCCAGACAGTTACCAGCTGCCACAGTTCTGCTGCAGACCTGTGAGGGGCACAATCCCTCTGGATGCATTGCTGCTAGATTGGACAGGGAAGTTCCTGTATGCCTTCCCTCCCTTCCCCTTGCTGCTAAGGGTACTGAACAAACTCAGATCTCAGCCAGCAACGATGATCCTCATTGCCCCAGACTGGGCCAGGCAGCCCTGGTATTCTCTGATTCTCTCTTTGTCAATAGCCAAGCCAATCAGCCTCCACAGGAGGTACAACCTGCTGACATCCTCCCAGGGCAGGATCCTTTATCCCACCCCAGCCTCCAGTCCCTCAGGCTCAAGGCCTGGCCCTTGAGGTCTTGGAGTATGCCAGTTCACATTATTAAGGGGCGATGGATATACTCAGGGTTTCGAGAAAGCCTTCCACTAAGAAAACCTATACCTCCAAGTGGAAAAGGTTTTCTAGCTGGTGTAGGGGAAGAGACATAGATCACAGTCAGGCAGGCTTGCCAGTTGTCCTGGACTATCTGACCCACATTCAATCTCTTGGACTAAGGCCATCTACTCTGAAGATACACCTGGCAGCTGTCTCAGCTTACCTGCCATCAGGCAGTGGTGTATCCCTGACTTCCAACCCAGTGTTCAGAAAGTTTTTCAAGGGGCTACTGCACTTGCATCCCCCACATAGGGACCCTACCCCGGTGTGGAAACTCAATATATGCATTGCCCAGCTTATGCAGACCCTTTTTAAAACCCATGTCTCTTGCAGAGCTCAAGTACATATCTTGGAAAACAGTGTTCCTAGTAGCAGTTACCTCTGCCAAGAGGATTAGTGAGCTCCAGGCCCGGTCTACAGAGCCTGGCTATGTTGCAGTTCATAGGGACAAGGTTGTCCTCTGGACTAATACGAAGTTTCTTCCCAAGGTGGTTTCTGACTTCCACCTCAACCAGTCCATTACGTTGCCTGTCTTTTTCACTGACCATTCCACTTCAGGGTAATGTAGACTGCGTAGCTTGTATGTTACAAGGGCTATCAGCTACTACTTAGACCACACAAAGGGTCACAGGCAGGACTGAACTCATCTGTTCCTAACCTATGGAGAAGTGGGTAAAGGAAAACCAGCTACAAAAAGCTCTATTGCTCGCTGGATCGTGGCTTGCATTCAGTTCTGCTACAACAAGGTGGGCAAGCAGCCCCCTTCGGGCCTCAGGGTCCACTCTGCCAGGGGAACAGCTGCCTCCATAGCAGCTGCTAGGGATATTCCCCCTGCTAGAAATCTGCAAAGCAGCTACCTGGAAAACTGTCCACACATTTACCAAGTACTACTGCTTGGATACCCAGGCCAGGAGTGATGCCAGGTTTGGCACAGCAGTACTATAGAACCTGTTCCCTAAGTAGGTTATATACCCACATCCAAAGGTACTGCATGGGTAGTCTGCATTAGTCAGAATACAGTAAGATTTCCTGGGGCTTGAAGTAAAAATTACTTACCATAGTAATCTTGTTTCTTCCAAGGGAATCTTGCTGTATTCTGAGCTCCCTTCCTTCCTCCCTTGCTGGAACCTAATGGGCACTGCACTCCAGCTGTCCATTCATTGTTGCAAACCTGTTGGTATAACTGTTGTTACTTGGGCATCTGTGACTTGGGTCTTAGGGATGCCCCTGTTGTTTATGAAGGGATTTGTCAGTAAAATGGGGGGAATTCGTTTTTGCTACGATACTTTAGTATGGTTTAGTGTAGTTGTCTGTGCATACATTGTAAGAATCTGATGGTTGCAGGAAGTACAGCCAGGGACAGTGGTTTGAAAACTGAGCTTGAGCCTAGCATTCCACTATTTACATAGGTTCTATTAACCGTTTAAGCTCCAGGGCAGTCCTATGGTGAGACCATACTGCATTAGTCAGAATATAGTAAGATTCCCCTGGAAGAAACAAGATTACTATGGTAAGTAATTTTTTCTTAATAAATATCAATAGAATGACATACAAAGCATAGAGACATACCAATGGCAGACATCTTCTAAATGTTATCAGCAGATGCTATGCATCTCTATGATGCTCCCTCCTAAGCTAAGAGTCAAGCAGATATTTATGTTCTTTCTTCCCCCAACTAAACTTATTCTTATCAAAACTGTCTGGGTCACAGCTGCAGGTGTCTTCATAGCTGAATAGTCTGATTCATTTCGTAAACTGTGGCAGGATTTATTAAAGAGCAGCTGACGTCTTTAGGAGAACTTTAGAAAAACATAATAATAAGATACAATTCAGCTTGTTTGTAACAGTAGTTCTATATTTCACCTCCCCATTATTTATTACTGAGGTTATATGCATGAAAACAGGATCTTTGCTCCTGAACAGTTTATTCCTGTAGCTTTCTCCCCACCTGAAGTCATAATGCATTGCTTGTGACATCACAGTTACTCCCATGGCAACAGATTGTGATGTCACTGTACAGGATTATGACTTGAAGTAGGAAGTAAGCTATAGAGGTAGATGAACTCTAAGGTATAAAAATCATGTATTCTTGTACATTTCCTCAGTAATCAGTAATGGTGAGAAGAAATCTGTAGTATATGGAATGCAAGCTAAGTTGTACGTAATTATTATGTTTTTCAAAGTTTTCTTTGAGGCGTCAGCAGCTTTTCAAACAATAGTTAATTTCCATAAGCAATAGTTAATTTCACTGTACATGGTAAACAACATACAGATGGTCACATATCTGAATAAGAAAGTAATTTCTTTGCTAAAATCACCTGGCCCAGATGGATAACCAATTGAGTGGTACAAACATTTTTAGAACAATTACTACCTATAGTGCATGGAGCATACAGTGGGGTAGTGGAGGAAGATCACTCCCACCGTTGCAAGGAAATGCGTGGGCCTGGTTGCAGTCCCTAAACCAGGAAAAGACCAATCTCTGCCATTCTCATATCGTCCTATTTCAATGTCAGATATGGACTACAAAATATACTTGTCGATATGGGTCATCGGATGGAAACAATTCTGCCATCATTGATATACCCAGACCAATCCAGCTTCATTCGGGACAGGCAAACTAGAGATAACATACGTCGTACGACCCTTATATTGGAATATATATATGACCTTTTTATTGAAATATACTGTACCAAACAGCACAAAATCCCCATGGCCCTGATTAGTCTAGACGCAGAAAAAGCCTGTGATAAGGTCTCCTGGAATGTCCTTTGGGGGTTCTAGAAGTGTTTAATTTTCCAGAAAAACTAAGGACATGGTTGTCCCAGATATATCAGGCACCACAAGCCTATGTGCAAATAAATGGCTCCTGCTCTGTCCCAGTAAAAATGCAGTGAGGCACAAGACAGGGGTACCCATTGTCACCCCTGCTTTTTGCTCTCTGTATAGAGCCTGTGGCCCATGTGCTAAGAGGTAACCCCAGTGTGGTGGGACTCTGTCTGGGAGGCGTGGAGTATAATGTCTCGCTTTATGCAGATGACATGCTGCTTACCCTGTTAACCCCAGAAACTTCAGTATCCACCACATAAGATGTCATACAAAGTTATGGAATGCTGGCAGGATTCACACTAAACACTCAGAAAACAGAAGTTCTATTGTATGCTTCAAACCACATGAAGTATTGCTGTACTCTGACTATTGCAGTTAGCCCCAGCACTCAAACTGCCCCGGAGAGAAGAGGGTTAATTTTCTATGCAGAGCATAGAATGTTGAGCTCGAGCTCGGTTTCAACCTCTGTCTGCAGCACTTTGAAGCACAACCGTCACATTCCTTACTCCGCCTAACTGAGCGGTCGCTCCGGAAATTTCTCCTTTGCTTGCGGTTTGAAAGTCGGTTAAAGTCCTCGGTTTACCGATTATTCTTCGCCAGTTTCGGTTCAGATCTCTGTCTGTGGTACAGTAAGTACTAGGTAGTGAACTTGACATAGTAAACTTGTGGGAATTGTAAAAAATTTTGTTTTTGATTGGTTCAGCTGAACCGGCCGTTTAGTGAATTGCATATTCTGTCTTTGTTTCTAAACTTAGTGTGTGGTTACCGGTCCTTATTGGTTTAAAAAAAAAAAAAAAACGAATTTTCTTGTGTTTTTTTCAATACTCGTGACACTGTTAGAAACCGATAAGGGTGTCTTGCCTGGTTGTTCGCCATAAAAAGGGTAAGTTTGTGGTTAGGATGTCTATGTCTGAGAACCCCAAAAGAAAAACCGGGCCCACTGGGTTTCAACACTGCAGTGTGTGTGAGGAGGTCTTTGCTAAGGCTGATCTCCACACCACCTGTGTTTATTGTCTGGGGTTTGACCACCTTGATTCAGACTGCCAAATCTGTAAAAATTTCCCTAAGTCTACCATGGAAAAAAGATTAGGTAGGCTTAGGGATAAGGAGGCCGAGAAGTCCGCTGACCTGGATGGCCAGCCCGGTTCGGTTCCGACTGAACCTGAGGGAGTGCCCTCTGACCAGGGCGATACTTCTTCGGGCAAGAGGAGAGCTGATCCTGAGGGATCGGTTCCTACAAAAAGACAAAGAAAACAAAAATCAGCTGGTTCGGATCCAGAGACCCATTTTCCGACCGCCGAAGAGATTGCTAAAGCAATAAGGATTGTAGAATTGCTTCGCCTGGTTCTGTCTGATCCGGCACCTTCTGGCAGGAGCTCAGTTTGGTTGGTTCATCTGGTTCAAGGTTATGCCTATGAAGATATTTATGAACCAGATTTGGAGGGGGATGAAGATTATAATGATGATGATGACTGTGACGATGGTGGGGAAGGTCTGGATGAGCCCATTGAATCGGACATCTCCCCAGACAGGCCTTTTGGTGTTTCACCTCCTAGGCTTTCTGAGTCCCCTTCCCACTACATGTTTTACAAGAAAGTGGCAGAAACCCTCCAGCTCCCTGTGGAAGAAGCCATGGAGGAACAAGAGGAACCTGATTATGTGAAGTTGATGGACATCCCAGAATCCAAGAGATGTCTATTCCCCTTCATAAGTCTTTTGGGAAACAGACACAAAAGATTTTAAAAACTCCAAATTCTGTACCTTCTGTCGACAGAAGGATGGACAAAAGGTACACCTTATTAGGTTCAGGTACAGAGTACTTGTATCAACAATGCAGCCATATTGGAGTTGTGCAGTCTGCAGCCTGTGATAGGGCTAGTATACCCTTGGCTTCACACTCCCCAGATAAAGAGGCTAGGAAGCTGGATACCATGGCAAAGAAACAGTACATGGCATCCGCCTTGGGACTCAGGCAGGCTAATTATATGGCCTATGCAGCCAGGTACCAGAAGTCCAGGTGGGACACTGTACTGGCACTGGCTAAGACGGCCTCCCCCAGCTAGCCTTGGAGCTGCAGGAGGTGGCTGCTGATGGGATTGAGGCATCTAAGGTACAGTGCCATGCTGCTGTGGACTCCAGTGATGTGTCATCTAGAGTCATGGCTACATCTGTGGCTCTTTGGAGAACGGCTTGGCTCAGATGTACTAGTCTTTCACAGGACACTCTGGCTAACGCCATGGATTTCCCTGTGGTGGGTAATTCTCTGTTTGAGGAGCAGACAGGGAATTACTTAAAAAAGATGGATGAGTATAGGACCACCTATAGGAGTGCACATGCCAAGGAAAGGCAGGCAACTCCTTGAAGGCAGCAAGCTAGGGGCAGGGCTTTTCATAGGCCTTTCTACCAAGCACAGGCCTCTTCTCCTTTTCCTCAAAGGGGGTTCTTCAGAAGGAGAGGCAGAAGGGGGATGAGTACGGCTGCATCCACCCCTCAACCTAAGGCTCCCGCTAAGCAGACACTGTGATGTGTCAGCCCAGGTAGACTCCCCCATTCCTGTAGGAGGCAGGCTAGCTTACTTCGTCCAGGACTGGAAGTCTGTTACCTCAGACAAGTGGGTCCTGGAGGTGGTAAGCCAGGGGCTGGTTCTCGGATTCAAGAAATTTCCAAAGCTGAGGGCCAGATCTTTTCCACCTGCAAGCATCTCCGAAACCATTGCCTTAGAGGAAGAGGTTTCATCTCTACTGGCTCTAAAGGCTGTACAGAGAGTTCCTACATTGCACAGGGGCAAAGGTCTGTACTCCAGGTACTTCCTTACCCCAAAAAAGACAGGGGAGTGGTGACCCATTCTAGACTTAAGATAGCTGAACAAACATCTTTTAAAACCAAAATTCAAAATGGTGACTCTGGGAATAATCCTTCCCTCTCTAAGGCCAGGGGACTGGCTAGCCTCCCTGGACTTAAAAGATGCCTACTTTCACATTCCCATCAGGTGCTCCCACAGAAAGTACCTCAGGTTCGAATTGCCTTCAGGCCATTATCGGTTCAAATCTATGCCCTTCGGCCTGACATCAGCTCCAAGGGTATTCACAAAATGCCTAGCAGTAGTAGTGGCCTTTTTAAGAAGGAAGAATATTTCCATATTTCCATACCTGGACGACTGGCTCATTGTGGGTCA
The DNA here is from genome assembly GCA_016271365.2 of Neoceratodus forsteri. Taxonomy (NCBI): domain Eukaryota; kingdom Metazoa; phylum Chordata; order Ceratodontiformes; family Ceratodontidae; genus Neoceratodus; species Neoceratodus forsteri. The sequence continues at coordinate 751,693,388 of CM028134.1, read as the reverse complement.
TTCCCCAGACCAAGTCAAGTCAGACCTGCAAGTGACTCAGCAAGTGCTCACTTCCCGAGGATTCCTTCTCAGTCTTCCCAAGTCAGTTCTTGAGCCTGTACAGCTCCTCACCTTCATAGGTGCAGAGTTGGATACAGTCAAAGCAAGAGCTTTTCTTCCCCTGGAAAGGGCAAGTGCTATTGTAGAGCTGGCTTCTTCATTCCACCTTCTGGTCTCTCGGTCAGCAAGGCACTTGCTTCAGCTTCTGGGCCAATGGCAGCTTCTACAACAGTGGTCCAAGGGGCCAGATTTCAGAAGAGGGACATTTAGTTTCACCTGAGGGCCTTTTGGTCTCAGAAGAAAGATTCTCTAACCAAACTAGTTCCAGTGACTCGGACTCTGATCCAGGCTCTCCAGTGGCGGCAGGATCAGGGCAACCTCAGGCAAGGAGTCCCATTCGTCACTCAGTCTCACACTGTGGTCCTAACCACGGATGCTTCTTTATTGGGGTGGGAGCCCATCTGGGGGCTCTCACAGCCCAGTGACTGTGGTCCCCTCAGGAATCCCTTCTTCATATCAATCTCTTGGAACTCAGGGTGATCTTTCTGGCCCTGCAAGCTTTCTTTCAGTCAGTACAGAACAAGGTGGTTCAGGTCAGGACAGACACCACCACCACCATGTGGTACATCAACAAGCAGGGAGGCACTCGGTCCATGGCCTTGTGCATGGAAGCCATGAAATTGTGGTCGCTAGCTTATTCTCTGCAGATCTCTCTGATAGCAGTCCACCTTCCAGGGAAGGACAATGTGCTAGCAGATGCATTGAGCAGGATCTCCCAGGGCCATCACGAATGGTCCCTGGAACCTCTGGTATTGAAAGTTTTTTTTTTCAAGGTGGAGCACTCCGGAGATAGATCTCTTTGCAGCCCCAGACACTCACCAACTTCGTCTGTTTTGTTGCAGACACCCAGTTTTGGGCTCAGTCCCTGTGGATGCTCCGATTTTGAACTGGGAGGGGAAATTTCTATATGCCTTCCCTCCCTTTCCTCTACTGTTCAAGGTTCTGGTCAAGATAAGGTCACAACCCTGCAAAGTGATTCTGATTGCTCCAGACTGGGCCAGGCAGCCTTGGTACCTCCTGTTGCTGTCCCTAGCAATCCATCTTCCCCTGTCTCTTCTCAGGAATTACGACCTGTTAACCTCCTCTCAGGGGAGGATTTGGTACCCCAGTCTTCGTTCTCTCAATCTCAAGGCATGGCTCTCGAAGAGTTAGCGTATGCAGATTTACATCTGTCCCAAGGGGTTCTGAATATTCTCAAAGCCTCTCAAAAGCCTGCCACCAGAAAAACTTCTAACTCCAAATGGAAAAGATTCAGCATTTGGTGTTCCAAGAAGAATATATCCCCAGACACTGCTGAATTATCTGCAGTTCTGGATTATATGGTTCATCTTAATGGCCTAGACCTCAGACCGGCTACTCTCAAAGTACATTTGTTAGCTGTTTCTGCTTTTCTGTCAGTGGGAACGCCGTCCTCACTGTCATCTCACTCTGTATTCTGTAAATTTTTCAAGGGATTGCTTCATACCAGTTCCCCCTTTAGGGATCCTACCTCTGCTTGGGATCTTAATGTTTGCATTGCTCATCTTATGCAACCCCCTTTTGAGCCTTTGTCTTCAGCAGAGCTTAAGTACTTGACTTGGAAAACTGTGTTCCTGGTAGATATTACCTCTGCCAGGCGTATCTGTGGATTGCAAGCTCTGTCAGTGGAACCTGATTTTATCTCATACCATAGAGATAAGGTGGTCCTTAGAACTAACAGGAGGTTTTTACCTTAAGTGATTTCAGATTTTCATCTGAACCAATCTGTGTCTCTCCCTGTGTTCTTCACTGATCATTCTTCTTCAGGAGAAATAAGTTTATACAATTTGGATGTTAAAAGATCCCTTTGTTACTACATTGAGCGTACTAAGGCTCACACGTTTGACTCCCTCCAGTTGTTTCTCACTTATGGGGAAGTGGGGAAGGGCAAACCTGCCACTAAGAGAACTATTGCCAGGTGGATTATCTCTTGTATTCAATTCTGCTATGACAAGGTAGACAAAATACCCCCCTCAGGTCTGAGGGCTCATTCGACTAGAGGTACAGCTGCTTCCCTGGCTGCGGCCAGGGATATTCCTTTGCTAGAGACATAAAGCAGCCACCTGGAAAACAGTCCATACATTTACCAAACATTACTCCCTGGACATTCAGGCTTGGAGTGATGCTCGGTTTGGTACAGCAGTACTGCAGAGCCTATTCCCAAGGTAGGTTCGATTCCCTCCTCCATGGAGGTACTGCTTGGTAGTCTGCAATAGTCAGAATACAGCAAGACTTCATGTGGTTTGAAGAAACAATTACTCACCTTAGTAATTATGTTTCTTCTAATTGAATCTTGCTGTATTCTGACCTCCCTCCCTACCTCCCCTCTCAGAACCTGTTTTTGGGAAGTGGGCTGGCAGGTGCAGTGATGCACCCCAGGGGTGCATTTGGGCACGCCCTCCTTTTTAGAGAGCGGGAGTGGGTTATATTATTAATTTAACAGTCTTAAGTTGTTCACTACCTGGTTTTTGATTTTGGATTTCTTGACTTGAGTCTTTTGGGGATCCAAAATATTTGGTTGCCATTTGGCTAGTAAAAATGTTACAGTTTCCACATAGTAGTCAGTTAGTATTAGCTCGTAAGAATCTGATGGTTGTGCTTCAAAGTGCAGCAGACAGGTTATAACCGAGCTCGAGCTCAACGTTCTATGCTCTGCATAGAAAATGAACCCTCTTCTCTCCAGGGCAGTTTGAGTGCTGGGGCTAACTGCAGTAGTAAGAATACAGCAAGACTCCATTAGAAGAAACATAATTACTAAGGTGAGTAATTTTTTTCTTTCCAACCCTCTCTGGCACTTAAGGAGTTACTACCCATAAACTGGAGACTAACAAAATTAAAATACCTAGGGATTAATATTCCAATTACTTTAGAAAATTTGGAGCTTATAAATTACGAACCCATTGCAAAACAAATAACAGAGGATTTACACAGATGGTGGAGGCTCCCGCTTTCTTTGTTATCTAGAATAGAGATGGTTAGGGTGAATCTTTTACTGTGGTTACTATACTTGTACCTGACACTCTTTCTTCCCCGCCCCATATTATTTTGGATCCTGGAATAGAATGATTTCTAGAATCATTTGGAATGGGTCCTGACTTAGGATCAGGGTTAGATTACTTCAGTTACCACTACAAAAAAAGGGGGGGCAGGCAAATCTACCTACTCTAGAGAATTATGCCAAAGCAGCACACCTTTAATATAATTTGAATGTGGCTCTTGCCCTAAGTTAAACCGGGCTGGAAAGAGATGGAATTTGTGCTGTGCGACATGTGTGATATAAATTACTGACTATCTGCTAGAGTCCTGCTATCACCCTCCCTCACAGACTTTCAACCATTTATGGCAAATACCTTAAGGGTTTGGAGAACACTGGCTCATAGTCAGAGGCTCAAAGAGGTGTTTTACCCTCTGTGAATCTTTGCAGAGGAAGGGGACTTCCTCCCAGCCAGATCTGATATTACATTCGCTCGATGGAGACATCAGAGTCTGATATTTATTTATCAATTTCTGGATGAAGACGAGGTCCTTCCTTTTTCCTTGCTGCAGCAAACTTACGGCCTCACAGGCCACGAACACTTCCGTTATTTACAAATCTGTACATGCCTGCTACACAAGCAGCAAAAGTATGCAAAACTCCCTACATCCCTTCCTTTGGTTTTTGTCATGTTGAGAGACACCAGGAAGGTGCCACTTGGATACATCTCATCAGAAATTTTTATAGAGGCCTGCAGGAATACCTGTCCAACACATCACAAACATAGAAACATAGAATTTGATGGCAGATAAGGACCGCTTGGCTCACCTAGTCTTCCCATTTCCCTACCTAACGGATAAGCTGCAGAGCCTAGTTAACCAACAACCTACTTCCTCCTACCCCACCACCAGAATTGCCTTATGTCTGTCCCATGCATTCTTGAATTCTCCCACTGTCTTTGACTCTACGACCTCCTCAGGAAGGCTGTTCCATGCATCTACAACCATCTCTGTGAAGAAATATTTCCTCACATTGCCTCTGAGCTGTCCCCTCTATCTTCAAATTGTGCCCCCTTGCACATCTCTTTTTCTGAAAGATGCTAACCTCTTGGACTTTGTTGATTCCCTTGAGGTATTTGAAAGTTTCTGTCATGTCCCCCCTCTCCCTCCTTTCCTCAAGGCTATACATCTTAAGCTCCTTTAGTCTTTCTTCATATGTCTTCTGGTGCAGACCCTGCACCATTTTGGTTGCCCTCTTCTGGACAGCCGCCACCCTGTCTGTCTTTGCGGAGCCTGGAACAAAGATTTACAAACCACTATAACACTAGACAAGTGGCACAAGTCCACTCTTCTGGCCATAAAAGTCGCATCCTTCCGACTGTGGGGGGAATATGCATGGAAGTGCCGAAGCCAATTTTTTCTGGCCCCAGCCACACTAAATACATTTCTACCAAATAGCTGTGGTGCCTGATGGAGAAAATGTGGTTGCAGTATTGCAACACACGTGCATATATTCTGGTACTGTCCAGCTTTGGCAACCTTTTGGACTGAACTGGCCACTCAGTTTTGGGAATTATCAATGTCAACAAACTGGATCAATTAGATTTCAATATTGCTTGACATTCCCCCACCAGGGAATGGACTCCCTAGAAACTCATTAATTCAGGTATATCTCCTGGTGGCCAAGAAAGCCATTACTAGGAGATGGATGACAGAGTTGCCCCTGGGGATTGAGCAATGGCACAAAATAGTACTAGAAATATACAATATGGAAAGGCTGATGGCATCAATCCACAACCATACAGAACGTTTCCGGACCAAATGGCGAAGATGGATGCTGTATTACTTGTAAGTAGACCCAACATTTATGCCCTGAAATGGACAAAGGAGACTTGAACTCCTCCTCCTCCTCCTCGTCTTTTATAAGAAGGGTGGGTGGGGAAGGAGAGAAGAGGGAGGAGAGACCGTTGATGTTGGAGACAGATATAAAAAGCCAAACCAACAAGGATTTTGTCTAAGGTTTACTTTTTCATACTGCAATATAGCTGGCAGGGATATAAAGCTATTAATAATGAAAGTCACATAATGAGAAATGTAAGTAAAAATGTTGCCAATGGAAAATATCACTGTACTCTACTTGCCGTAAGATATGCTGCCTCAATAAAAAATTTTAAATAAAAACAAAAAAAAAGTAGCTCCTTCAACTTTCAGACCTAACTCTAATCAAATTCTCTGTATTCAGGAAAGAGACTTTCTCGCTTATCTGTGAATGTGAAGGCTACTGGTTACATCACTCTACTTGGAAATCTCCTTCATGCAATGATTACATAAAAACAAGTTGTATAACACATTGCAAAACAGGGAACCTATATAAAATGGAAGCCTACAGCAGCCACATTGGTCTGTTACTTGGGCAAAAACAAGCGCTTTGCAAAGCAATATTTGCCATATTTACAGTGTGACAGTTTACAGCATAACAGTCCCCCCTTGTTGCCCTGTGAAGGCAATACAGTCATTACAGTTGGGTATCAGAGAATAAAGCGAGACAGCGACTTAGACATATTTTATGTAAATAAGAAAATCATCCCATGGGGATAGTAAGGTATCAAGGCTATGTTTTTCCTGACCCATGAAGTGGACTATAGCCACCAGATGGTCAGTGTTTCATTGCATGAGGCTCTTCATAAAAAGGTTCAACAAGTCAAATGTGTAGCGCAGAGTTTTGTGTGATGAGGACAGACGAGAGGAGGTGGGGTGCCAGAAAGTCCACCCATGTGCAAGCAGCTTCAATGCTTGTGTGGCCAGGGGCAGTATAATAGGCAGCAGGCTGTTAATGCTGAGGGGCTCTTAGCAAAGTGTTCACCACTGTAACATCAGCATGCCTTGTTTAACATGATTTGGCTTCACCCTTTCTATTCAGAGGGTCCAGTGCCCTTAGGATTCAATCTTCAAAGAGGGATTCACCTCCCATGGCTCTGGTGTGCTGCCCACACCACCTGTATTATAGTAACCAATGGGGAGAGGGGTGCAGCACCCCATACGTCGAATGGAAAGAACACCCCTCCCCCCTCAGCTAGTGGTCAAACAGGAATTCAGCATGTTTGCCGTTCATTTGCATCACCAGGTAAGAAAAAAGGTTTGTCTCCCCATACGATGCACAGGGGTAATGCCAAACTTCACCCAACAACTAACCCACCAAAATCTGGCCAATGGAAAATCATGTACACAAATGCTCACAGCCTGGGAAATAAGATCCCAGACCTGCAGGCAATAATGTCAGAGGCTAAACTGGACATAGTAACATAGTAGCAATTAGTGAGACGTGGTTTACCAGTAACCACACTTGGGAGACTTTAGTACCTGGCTGTGTATTGTTCAGAAGAGACCGAGGTGCAAAAAGGGGGGGAGGAGTTGGCCCTGTATGTTCATGAAAATATCAAAGCTACAGAAATTCAGAATACACATAAGGAGCCAGAAGAACTGTGGGTCACCCTGGAAACAGGAAATGGGACAGCCATAAGAACTGGGGTTGTCTACAGGCCCCCAGACCAGAGGGAGGACATAGACACATTACTGTTAGAAGATATACAAAACATGACAGCTAAAGGGGAGGTTCTGATAATGGGAGACTTCAACATGCCAGATACAGATTGGTCAATACCAGCAGGAACATCTGCCAGAACTAGACTCATAGTGGATTCCCTGCAGGGGGAGGGCCTCAAACAACTGGTACAGCAACCCACAAGAGACAGGGCTATCGATCTAGTACTGACTAACAAAGAAGGGATCACAGATCTCCGGGTAGAAGGTCACCTGGGGGCCAGTGACCATTACATGGTATGGTTCAGTTTGGCTACTACATCTAAATCATCCCATTCCAAGGCAAAAATATGGGACTTCAGAGGAGCTGACTTTGATAAGATGGCCTACAGAGTTAAGCTAGCCCTGGCAAAAGAAACACAGGTGAGGGGGTACAGGCAAAGTGGGCAAGCATTAAGGATGCAATACTTGAAGCAACATCCCATTGTGTTAGACAGAAAAGGAAGTGCAAAAGAAGAAGGAAACCACTTTGGTTCTCAAATACAGTAGCAGAAAAGGTCAGAGCCAAGGCTGACCTTCAGGAAATATAAGGGAACACAGCGGATGAAGATAGGAGGCATACCAAACTGCCCTAAGGGAAGCAGGTAAGGCAGTAAGGCAGGCAAAGTCCCAAACTGAGGAAACACTAGCACGAACAGTAAAAGAAGGTGACAAGACTTTCTATAGATACATTAGTGAAAGGAGAAAGTCCAGAGGGGGTATTGCTAAGCTTAATGAAGAAAAGGGAGCATGTGAGGAGGAGGACCCTGTAAAGGCATCTATCCTAAATAGATACTTTTGCTCAGTATTTACTGAAGAGAAGGTAGGGCAGGGCCCACAGCTCAGCATCATGGACACAGGGGGGAGGGAGGTGAGCACTACTCCCTTCACAAAAGAAAGGGTCCTACAAGAGCTTGCTAAGCTCAGGGTGGATAAGGCAATGGGACCTGATGGCATACATCCCAGGGTACTAAGGAGCTAAAGGAGGAACTAGCAGAGCCATTAGCAGAATTGTTTAGTGAGTCTCTGAGCACAGGAGAGGTCCCAGAAGACTGGAGAAGGGCTCATGTGATCCCGCCCACAAGAGTGGTAGCAGGGAGGAGGCGGGAACTACAGACCGGTCAGTCTTACCTCAGTAGTGGGCAAGATTATGGAGGCACTCCTTAAGGAAAGGATAGTGCAACACCTGGAATCCATAGGGCACAGGATCCAAGACAGCATGGGTTTACAAAGGAAGGTCCTGTCAAACTAATCTCATAGATTTCTTTGACTGGGTAGCCAGAGTGGTGGACCAAGGGGGAGCAGTTGATGTCGCCACCTTGACTTCAGCAAAGCTTTTGACACTGTTCCACATAGAAGATTGATAAATAAGCTGGGTAGGCTCGGGTGGGTCAGAAGTTGGTCAACTGGGTGGCAAACTGGTTGCGGGCAGAAAACAGAAGTGGTGGTAAATGGTATACAGTCAGAAGAGATGCAAGTCACAAGTGGGGTACCTCAGGGATCAGTCCTGGGGCCAGTCCTCTTCAACATCTTCATTAGTGACCTTGCAGATGGACTAGAGGGTAAGGCTTGTCTGTTTGCAGATGACACCAAGATCTGCAACAGAGTAGATGATCCAGATGGGGTGGGCAGAATGAGAAGAGATCTGATAAACTAGCAGAATGGTCAGAAGAGTGGCAACTGGGATTTAATGCAAAGAAGTGCAAAATCATGCACATAGGGAAGAGAAACCCTGAAGCCACCTATAGGCTGGGAGGAGTTGCTAGCAGTCACAAAGGAAGAAAGAGACTTGGGCATCATCATCACTGATGACCTAAAATCATCCAAGCAGACCTCTAAAGCAGTAGGTAAGGCTGGGGGTGTTAGGGTGTATTAGTAGGGTATCACAAGTCGTAAGAGGGAGGTAATAATCCTCTGTACAAGACACTGGTTAGGCCCCATCTGGAGTACTCGTGCAGTATTGGAGGCCACACCTTCACAAGGACATTAACAAATTGAGGCAGTCCAGAGAAGGGCAACAAAATGGTGCAGGGACTGCATCAGAAGACATATGAGGACAGATTACCGAGCTCAATATGTATACCCTTGAGCAAAGGAGGAGAGAGGTGATATGATCGAGGCATTCAAACACCTTAAGGGCATAAACAAGGTGAAAGAGTCTAACATGTTTAAATATAAGAAAAATAGCAGGACAAGAGGACACAGCATAAGATTAGAGGAGGCCGATTAAGGGGAATGTGAGAAATTCTTTTCACAGAAAGGGTGGTGGATGCATGGAATGGCTTACCACAAAAGTGGTGGCTATGAATACAGTGCAGGGCTTCAAACAGGCATGGGATAGGCATAAGGGAGCAATACAAATGACTATGAATAGATAGGTCACTGACAGAGCAAAGGCCGAAGGCACATTTATAAGGTAGAAAAAGAAATGGGCAGACTGGATGGGCCTTGCGGTCCTTATCTGCCGTCAACTTCTATGTTTCTATGTAACCCCTAATTGGGCTTGTTTGGAGCCAGTCTCGCACAGCTATGCTGAAGCCTCGTAAGACAGAAGGCCCTTCAGTCCACAATTATCCTCGGCACGCTCTTTTACCAATAGGGTTATGTTATTGAAATCCCCCGCCCCCATGAAAGTATAATGGATATTGTAGTTCACATGCACAAAAGGTCTTTCTCCTCATGTCTAAGCTTCCATTCTCATGCAGAAGGAGGGTTAGAAGTGGGGTGCACTCCTGAGTCAGTATCTGCCGAGACAGTTCTGGGGCCCCTGAAAATGTCACATTGAGTCTGTTTACACAATTTGTATTGGTATCTGATATTTTATGTAAAAAAAATTTTAATTTCTGTGATTATGTATTAACAGGAGAGGATAATGTTGTTTTTTTGAAGATCAGATACTAAAAGATCTTTATGCTGCAGTGCATTCATGCTGAGGCAGTGGACGCTATTGGTTTAGGCTGGCACCTCAGCTTGAAACAAATAATTTTAGGAGGTGGTTGTCTTCAGTATGTCATTGTCTGTTGAAAAGGGGTCTTTAAGGAGTGGCAACACCCTGTCAAATAGCCCTTTAAAGGACTTCACTTTATAGCTTACACAGTGCAGATTTCAAGTTTGAACCCACAGTATCCAATGCTGATTGGGACTGTGATGTTCTTATTGAAAGAAACCACAACTGCATGCTTTTGTGACAGGGTTGAATAAGGCCCTGTCCCATTTGTTATATAGAAAGAGTTGAACACAAGGATCTGTTCTTTCCTCTCCTTTTCTCTCTTCTCTGTCTGGTTGCACAACCAAATTTTCTTGTGAGACCTAGGAACTGATCACTTTGATGATTTCACAATTCTCCGCCTCTCACTCTCTACCTTCACTTGCTGTTCTGTCTTTTTTTATCCCTTGCATATCTGCAGTTCTAAAAAATATATGTGAATCTTTATGTGGAAATGTCACTGATACTGGGATCCCTTTGTTTAAAACTGTTTATAGTTACACTGTTGAAATGATTGCAAAGCTGTTTGGAACTCAAGGGGTTAACCTGAGATGCTGGTTTGAAACATATTTCCAGAGCTGTCAACAAGAGGTCAGTTCTGGGTCAAAATGTTCTTTTTGCTGCACCTGCTGAAACTGACAAGAACACTGTGTCAGAAGCAGAATATTCTCTTAATGAGCTCCCTGCAAAGACTTGTTATAAAAAGAGCTGCAGTGTTTTGCAGAAGGGAAAGACAGAGACTGAGATTGGACATTGAGAAGAAAAACTCAGAAGGACGAATCTGCTTTTTACGTTTGTACTGTCATTGTAAATATACTGAACCATTTTTTTTATTTTGTTGTTAATAATAATAAAACACTATTTGTGAATTTTGAAACTGCTCCTGATTTTCCTATGCTTCCTGACCCGTGCCTTGATGACAGATGGTGTCAGTTTAAGTGGGATTTATGCCATGCATACTCTAAGCCAGGAGTTTTGTGCGTGGGTACTAGACCCTAGTACCAGGGAAGAATAGCAGAAAGGTATGGATTCTGCAGCAGCAAGCCCATGAGTCATTACCAGAAGAGTGGCAGCCAAACTAGAAGCAGAAACCAAAGTTCAAACTGAGACTGTTCAGCCAGCACCACCGTTATGGGGGACAGTCAGTGACAGAACCTGAAAGCTTGACTGCCTTTTTCAAATGGTGGGCTATACAATAAACAGAGATGGAGAAACAGAAAAGAGAGGAGATGTAGCAGAGAGAAAAAGAGATTCAACGTTTAGAGACACAGAGAAAAGAAGAAATGCAACAACTTGAGAAGCAGTGAAAAGAAGAGATGCAGCGACAGGAGCAGCAAAGAAGAGAAAAGATGCAGCGATGAATGGATGTCTTGCAAGTTATCAAACCTGGAGGATCTGGCACTGGTCCAGCAGAGCAACAAGACACAAACAACTTAAATTACATTAAGCTTACAAAGTTGTGTCCCTCGGATGATGTTGAAGCACACCTGATCACTTTTGAAAGGGTTGCCACAGCCTGCCAGTGGCCATTGTAGCAATGCGCAATCGGACTGGTACCTTACCTGACAGGGAAAGCCCAACTTGCCTACAGCAATATGGACACTGCACAATCAGAAAACTATGACCTGGTGAAAAATGAAATCCTGAAAAGGTATGACATCTCAGGAGAGACCTACAGGCAGAGATTTCGGTCTCTGAAGTACAACTCAGGTGACAGTCCTCGAAAAGCCTTCACCCGACTCAGAGAACTCCTGATGAAATGGCTCCAACCAGAGGGCAAAACACTTCCACAGATCATCAACACATTTGCAATGGAGCATTTCATCAACATTTTGCCTAGAGATGTACAGCTTTGGGTAAAAGAACACTAACCCAAAAGTGGGGAAAATGTTGTTTTTTTGGCCGAAGACTACCAAATTGTCAGCCAGATGCCATAGCAGCGAGGTATCAGCCAAGCACTGGTGAGACACTCTTATTCCCATTTAAACTCCAAGTCTGATAAGAACTCTGGTGGGGGTAACAAATCTGCACCCAAAGACTTTATTTGTTATTACTGTAACAAGCCAGGTCATATTACAAGAAACTGTCATAGTAAGAAGAGTGACACTGGAGCAGATTTGTCCTTAGCAAATTGGGGCAAGTACTTAACAGGTGTGAAGATGGGAGATAAGACTGTGAAGGGACTTATAGATTTGGGAAGCAGACAGACCCTCATGCATATTGAAGTGCTGGGAAAACGATGTCCAGAAGGACCTGGTACTAGTGTCATTTGCATCCATGGGGACACTTGATGCTATCCCACCACTCAAGTGACTCTGATTATTAAGGATGTGTTGCACCAAATGAAAGTAGGGTGGTACCCAAATTACCTGTACCTGTGATTATTGGAAATAACTCTCCAGGATTTACCAAGTTAATTAAAGGGGGAGTAAATCCTGATGTTTCAGCTGCTGTGGTAACAAGAGCTCCGGCAAAGAAAATTTCAGATGGTGGGGACTCTTTTCCTTTCGGTGATTTTGATTTGGACTTGTTTGAGCAGAGCTCCAAGATCCGGAAGTCCAGGAAAGAAAGACGATGCATGAAGACACAGTGGCAACAAAAGACTGATGGACATAAAGGGTTAACATATGAAAGTGCTGAAACTAAACTGTTTGTGACTGTGATTTTATTTAAGATCAAGCTAATGATGTTTCTCGCCAGGGTTATTTTAAGCATCTGGGGGTGAAACCAAAACCGGGTTAATCTATGTTTAAAAAATGTAATGGGCTACTGTACAGAGTTTGGGTTAAACCTTAGACACAGGGCCAGACAGAACAGTTGGTTATACCACAAAAGTATAGCTCTGAGTTGTTACAGATAGCATATGCTAGTCCTATGGCTGGTCACTTGGGAAGGGATCGCACCCTTGCCAGACTACTGTACAGATTTTACTGGCCTAAAATTCATGAAGATGTTGCTACCTATTGCAGTTCTTGTGCCGAGGGTCAGATATTGGCCCCAGTGACTAAAAAAGACAAGGTGCCCCTACCCTTGATAGATGAGCCTTTTGAGAGAATTGCAGTGGATGTGGTTGGCCCCTTAGACAAAAGTAAAAAGGGTAATCGATTGGTAGTTATGTGACTATGTTATTCGATACCCAGAGGCAGTTCCAGTGCGTATTGTCACAGCCCCAAAAGTGGCAGCAGAGCTTGCTAAAATTTTCAGCATGGTGGGCATACCAAAAGAGATTATTACTGATCAGGGTAGTAATTTTGGTGCTGCATTATTGAAGGAGCTGTACAGACTACTAGGTATCGCTGCCATAAGAACCTCCCGTTATCACTCTCAGACAGATAGTCTTGTTGAGGATTTTAATTGAACTCTAAAATGCATGTTAAAAAGGTTTGTAAAAGGGGAAGGGAAAGACTGGGACTAATACTTACCTTACATGTGTTTTGCTTATAGAGAAGTGACACAGGCATCAACAGGTTTTTCACCATTTGAAATGCTATGTAGTACACAACCTAGAGGGCCACTAGATGTAATGAAAGAAACATTGGAATAACCCAAATCAGAAACAATCTATTACATCTTATATGTGTTCCCTGAGAAAGAAGCTGGTAAAATACATTGCAATTGCCCATAGTAATCAGGAAGAGACCCAAAACCAGCAGAAAGCATATTACGACCATGAGGTAAAAGAAAAAGCTTTTGAGCTAGGCAAAAAGGTCTTGCTACTGTTGCCCACTACAGAAAATGAACTGTTAATCAAGTGGCAAGGGCCTTATAAGGTGCTTAGACATACTGGCAGAGTTAACTATGAAACTGAGACCCCTGATAGGAAAAATCCTTCTAAGATATACCATGCTAACCTCCACAAGAAGTGGGTTGAAAAAAACACCAAAAGCTGTTTTGCTAGTTTTACCAGAAACTGATAAAGAAGATATTGATATAGGTTATGATAGACTGGAACAAACTGTAACTGCTGATGCCGTCAGGGTGAATGTTTGCTTAACCTCTAAACAAACCACAGAAATTCGTAACTTGCTAAAGACATTTAACAGTACCTTTACTACAGTACCAGGTCGAGCATGTAATAGTGACAAGGAATGCTCGCCCTGTTTGACAGAAGACATACAGATTACTGGAGCAGTTAAGAGCTGACGTGGTTAAGGAAATACAAAAAATTAAAGAATTGGGTATCATAGAAGAGTGGAGAAGTGCTTGATCATAACCAATAGTGATTGTAAACAAAAAAGAAGGGGGTGTAAGAACCTGCCTTGATTTTAGGAAACTTAATCAAGTGTCAGAATTTGACAGTTATCCTATGCCCAGAGTAGATGATTTGGTTGACAGACTGGGCAGTGCCAAGTATATCAGTACCCTCTATCTCACCAGAAGCACGGTGTCAGAGCGACATCACAATCCCGACACCAGCATAGTGATGGGCATACATCCGACCGCCACAACAGCAACCCGCGACAGCAGCCGACATGCCTCCACAGCAGCAGCAAATGCAGCAGCGGTGACTACAAGGTTGACTACAGCAGCTGCAGACCCGGGTGCATTAGATGGACCACCCTTACCCCCTGTGGTATATGCATTCCGGCCCCTGCCTACCGGTGACCTCTGCCCACATCCTGACCTGTCGCTGAACTATCCGTTGGGTCCTCCATGGGGGGCACGTCATTGAGTCCATCGTTGCAGTGGCAGTCCATGCCGCTGCAGTGGCTGGGCACCTCTCGGTACTGTTTGTGTCTCTGTTCTGGCTGCAGTGTCGGGTTGCCAGCGTTCAGTTTGTAGTGCGTCGTGGTTGATTGTGGTGCTGTCTGGGTGTCACTGTGGGGGCTGTCAGCAACCTGTGGTGCTTCCAATCTCCCCAAGGGTTACTTTCAAATTCCCCTAGTTAAAGAATCCAGAGACAAAACTGCATTTGCCACACCTGTAGTATTCTGTTAGTTCACCACCATGCTGTTTGGTTTACATGGCGCAACCGCTACATTCCAGCGGTATATGGATGTGATTTTAGCTCCTCAAACTGATTATTTTGCTGAGTACCTGGATGATGTTGTGGTGTACAGTTCAGACTGAAAAAGCCACCTGGAACACCTTCGAGCAGTTATCCAGTCGATCAAAAAGGCAGTTCTGACAAGTAATCCTACCAAGTGTGTATTGGGCGTGTACGAAACCAGATATTTGGGCTATGTTTTAGGTAATGGAGAAGTCAAGCCAGAGGTTTCCAAGATGGAGGCTATAGCTAACAGCCCTGTCCCCAAAACAAAAAAAACATGTCTGGTGATTTTTAGGGCTGGCTGGTTATTATCAGAGGTTTGTTCCCAGCTTTGCTGACTTAGCTACTCCCCTCACTGAACTCACAAAGAAACGGTTCTTGAATAATGTGAAATGGACCCCAGAGTGTGATGAGGCTTTTCCGGCCATTAAGGTTGCGTTATGTTCAGCCCCTATTTTAAGAAGCCCAGACTTTGAGAAGCAGTTTTTGTTACAGGCAGATGCATCAGCGGTAGGCCTAGTTGCGGTCTTGAGTCAGCATATAGATGGGAAAAAACACTGTATTCTGTACATAAGTAGGAAATTACACAACAGAGAAAAAAGGTACTCCACCATTGAAAAGGAATGCCTTGCAGCAAAATGGGCCACGGAGTCCCTTACGTTTTGCTTACTAGGAGCTGACTTTGTACTTGTAACAGATCACAATCCTCTCTGTTGGCTTAACCAAATGAAGCATAACAATTCTAGAATCACTCGGTGGTACCTGGCACTGCAGCCATTTAAATTTAAAGTGATGCGCAAATCTGGGAAAGAGAAAGTCAATGCTGATTTTTCTGTCAAGATATGGATCAGGAATTGAGAATTCCGAAGGTTGAAAAAATGTGAGTTGAAACTTCTCTGTTTGCTATGCTGCATATGCACAGAACTGTAAAGGTTATAAGCTAATATTAGATGGGAATTTAATAGAATGTTTTGGAAACCTGTTTTTCTAAAACGTGTTCCCTCTTAAAGAGGGGAGTATGTGACAGGGATGAATAAGGCCCTGTCCCATTTGTTATATACAAAGAGTTGAATGCAGGTATCTGTTCTTTCCTCTCCTTTTCTGGCTTCTGTGTCTTGTTGTCCAACCAAATTTTCTTGTGAGACGTACGAACTGATCACTCCGACAGTTTCGCATTTCTCCGCCTTTCGCTAGCTCTCTACCTTCACTTGCTGTTCTGTCTTTTCTTCCCCCTTGCATATCTGCAGTTATAAAAAATATATATGTGAATCTTCATGTGGAAATGTCACTATATTGGGATCCCTTTGTTTAAAACTGTATATTGTTATACTGTTGAAATGATTGCAAAGCTATTTGGAACTCAAGGGGTTAACCTGAGATGCTGGTTTGAAAAATATTTCCAGAGCTGTCAACAAGAGGTCAGTTCTGGGTCACTATATTATTTTTGCCGAACCTGCTGAAACTGACAAGAACAGTGTGTGAGAAGCAGAATGTTCTCTTAACGAGCTCCCTGCAAAGACTTGTTATAAAAATAGCTGCAATGTTTTGCAAGAAGGAGAGACAGAGATTAAGATTGGAAATTGAGAAGAAATACTCAGAAGGAGGACTCTGCTTTTTATGTTTGTACTGCCATTGTAAATAGTTACACTGAACAATTTTTTTTATTTTGCTGTTAATAATATGCTATTTGTGAATTTTGAAACTGCTCCTGGTTTTCCTATGCTTCCTGGCCTGTGCCGCGACAGCAGCTCTGCATAGAAGAATAAATACCAGCCTTAAACCACTTATGTGCCTAAGTATTCTCACAACAGCTGCATGTGTCTCTGTTTATATGGAAATGTTTCTTTTGTGCTTTTTGAAAACTGATGTGTACTAGTTTATCACAGATTACACATTTTGGGCTGGATATTCAAACTGCGCCATCCTGTGGCGCAAGCCCTTGCGCTGCTCAAAATAGTTGCGCTGGGGTGTGGCCGGAGCGATATTCAACGGAGTTGTGCTATTGAGCAACTCCTTTGAATATTACCCCTGGCCACAGCCACTGTGCATGGCGCAGTGGAACTTGCGCCACCGCAAGTGGTCAGAGTGGAGCATTCAGGATGTGGTGGCGCAAGTTCCATTGCGCCATGTGCAAATTTCCGATATTCAAAAGGTGACATGCAAATGGGGCCATAATTCATGCAAGACGCAGGGGGCGCCATTTGCATCTACTTATGGCCCCATTTGCATTCCATTAGCATGCAGGTGCACTGATCCCCGATGACTTGCGCCTGGCACCCTGCCAGGCAGCAGCCGTCGGGGACCGACGCCCCCTGCAGCCCGATCGCGGGCATAACTGTATAAATCCCGCCACCCCCGACTGGCCCCGGGATCGCTGGCATAACTGTATAAACTTCCCGACTGGCCCGATCGCAGGCATAACTGTATAAATCCCCACCGACTGGCCTGATCACGGCATAACTGTATAAATGCCCTACCCCCGACTGGCCCGATCGCAGGCAAAACCATAGTAACCCCTCCCCCACTAGCCTCGATCGCTGGCAGAACAGAGTTCAACCCCTCCCAGAACAATATCCCTGGTGGTCCAGTGGACCGCAAGCCCGATCAGGGCATTAGAGTCCACCCCTGAAGGTCCAAGTAGCCTGGTGATCTAGTGGCCCCACCCACCCACGGAACCCCACCACCCGCTCTCCCCATCAGCCGCAGGTAGCAGCACCTCGCCGCCGTCACCGCCGATGATCAGTTGGTAGGGCTGCACGCCCATTGGACCAAGCGAAGAGCCAATGGGCGTGCAGCCCATACCGCATAAGGCAGTCCCTGATGGCTATGGCTAGAGGTTCTAGGTAAATAGCAAATAATAAAGGGGAAATGGGACATCCTGTCTCATACCTCTGCTGGGGTTAATTGCAGGGGATAGTTGGCCATTCTCTCATAGGCAAGCATATGGACCACTATAAACATTCCTTATGTATGAGATCACTTTTAAGGGAAACCAAAAGCCTGTCGTTTCCCATAAGAATGGCCAAGATACTCTATCAAAAGGGTGTATCTTTAACTGTTCCAAGCAGAGTGAAGCTGCCATCTATATTGTTCACATAGCCCAAACGAAACTTGTTCACAGTTCTAAAGGCCGTACTGCCAGCTAATATTCAAAAACTACACATTTCAAGGCTGGCCCCGTGATGCCAGGCCAGTAGGTATGGAGCAACCTTTGCATCTTGGAGACCTGAGTTCACACCCCAAATTGAAAGAGGAAAGGCTGTAAGAGAGGGAATGGAAAAAGACAGAAGTCGGTGCTGTGGCAGCCCCAGAAATCTGTACTGACATGAACACAGCCAGGGTTAGCTATCCTGATGTGGAGCCCCAATACCTGTTGGCAAAACAGAGCCAGCCTTGAGATGTGTAGTTTTTGCTGATCATCTGCCAGTACAGCCTAGAGGTTAAAGCAATCCTGAAGATGGATTATTTTTACTAACAGTTTGAAATGTAAAGGTGATAACTCACTAGTTCCAATGCACATACACAGCAATTATTATAAATGTAGAAAGTGTTGTAATAGCACCTTAAAACACACTGAATAAAACAGACGATTTCCTATTTAACCTACAGTCAAAGAAGAATTAAGTTCCTCTTTAATAAATGAAAACTGAATGAATGAATGATGGGAGATAGCAGGCATGGTCACAGAGGAGCACCATTGCCACTGCACACCAGCAACAGGCATCAGCCTCTGGCTGGCCAGGTTGACGGGGATTAACATGTGACTGGGGCTTGATGGAGCAGTTCAGGTGCCCAGATACCTGACCTGCCAATGCTAAGGAAGGAAAAGGCTATGGGGAACCTGTAGGGTAGTAGTCATTGGGGACTTCACAATTAGGGCACTGGGTAAGGTGGAGGTGGCATTGCTGGACCAGAATGGTAGCTCGGGTATTGTGCTTTGCCTGCCAAGATCGTAGTTCTAACCAGTGCTGTCTAGGGCCAAGCAACGCAGCTGGAGGTAGGGGAGCAGATTATCATCATCCATATTGGAACAGACAGTAGGAGCACAAGTCTTGAGGACATAGGGACGTTGTGCACTTAGTCAAGACGTTCTTGAAGGGAACTGTATCTGGGATCTTTTCTGAGATCCTGCCGAGACCCCTCCCTCTTGCACCAGATTCTTAGCCAAACATTCACTTTCCCAATGGTCCGCTGTTCATTAGGTCTAGGGGCTACCAAGTGAGGAGCAGCAGCAGACCATTAGGTAAGCAAATGTTTGGTCAAGAGTCTGATGCAAGAGGGAAGGTCTTCTTTTACTGGCCAACTAGAGAGCCTTCTGAAGCGAGGCATACCTGTATGCCCAGGAGGGTTTGCTCTTATTCCAAGAGGGAGTGGGCGGTACTGGCCAGTAGAGTGGACAGACAACCAGGAGGGATTTAAACTGGAGGGAGGCAGGGCAGTCCCAGGGGATTACCAAGGACAGCAGAGCAGGGGAGAACATAGAGAGTAGACCCTGAAGGAGAGCATGGAGGTATCTATTCTCACTTGCAAGCAGGCTAATATGAGGGGCCCTTCCTGCAAAATGAGTGACCTTTAGGGCACGTTGAAGGCCAGGACAAAATGTATCATTGTATCACCTTCACATATTTTTGCTCCATGGATATGTATTGAAATGAATCTGTGCATGAGAAGCAGTTATCCACATTCCGGGACCATGTTGAACCGACTCCTAGGCTTTTGGAAAGGGATGCTTATTATATTTTTATTTATTGCTTTAGAAGATACTTGTGGTATTCCGTACAAGAGGATTTTGTCCTGTAGTTTATTATGCAAACATCGAGAAGTTAGTAGTTCAGGTGTAAATTATTTATCCTGCTGAAGGGTAGTTTCATAGAATTGAGAACTGATATGGGCTAGGAATCATGGTATCTTTCTGAAACCATGACAATGTTCATGAGCAATAGAATATGTTAATTGTCCTAATTATAGTGTTTTGTAAACTGCTGCATTTTTTGCTACTATAATGATACTTGTCTTTTAAGGATGTCACAGTATTGAGGGTATTTCTTGCACTGCAGTCCCAACTGCAGTGTAAGTATTGTGCAGCCAGTGTATCAAAGGGGAACAGTCAGCACTAAGAATCCCACTCCCAAATGTGGGTTGGTTCCAGTTTGCACTTCGTGTGCCAAAACATTTTGTTTGCACTTTGCTGTCGTACTCTGTGCTGACTGTTCCCCTTAAAGGACAAATTCATGTTAAAGACAGATTGTCTGGTTCCGAAGGGGGTCCTTCAGGGTCACATTCTACCATATTGTAATGCAAATGTGATGTATTGCATAACTTGTTGAACTTACAGCCTATTGATCCATATTTGTGATTCTTTTTAGGTGTGCCCTAGAGGTGAAAGAGCAGATGATCAAAAGATTTGCCAGAAGTGCACTGGATCTCCAAAACTCTATGACTGGCTTTACCTTGGCTTTATGGCTATGCTCCCACTGCTTTTACACTGGTTTTTTATTGCACGGTATTCTGGCAAGAAGAGGTTTGTAAACAATTTTTGCCCTGTTTATTGTTTCTGAGGTTTTACTCCAGTTGGAAGTACTGTTTCTTTCTCACGGGGTAGGGTTATTGCAGTACTCGTAGTTTAAGAACCTCCCCTGTGTGTTGTGAACTATTATAAATAGGTTTCAAATTTACCACATCCTGATTGGCTAAATAAATTTTGAGACCCATTTGTTAATTCACCATGAATGCTTAGTTAGAACAATTTCAAGCAGTGGGATTTCGAGTTTAGACTAATGACGTACAAAATTATTAAGCCACTTTACTGAACGCTGGTTGCAGTTACAAGCATGGCTGGCACCTTTACTAACTGAAAGCCTTCATCTATGCCCTAAAAAAAAAACTCCCTTATGTTTAAAAAAAAAAAAAAAAAAGTAATAAATGCTTTTTCTTCTCATGAGCTGAATGTGACCTGCACACAAGCCACTTAAAGAAATGAAATGCTATTCGGTTTTAATTTCTGGTGGTTCTTTGGCTACTATGAGAAATTACCCTCCTGTTTTTATTTATTAAACCAGCAGTGCAATGGAAAAGGATTTTTTTTCCAAAAGGCTACTTCCAGGCCAGCTACCAATAACATTATTAGTAAGCTTGTTTATTTGCTTAATGAGCCTGCACTCTAGAACAAGAGTTCTATTTACAGGTGCGACTCACAATAAAACATAACAAGACAAGGTACAGTACACAATAACAACATATCAAACAGAACAATCACATTTAACTAAGCCTTTAAAATGCTCTAATAACTTTTTTTTTTAAAGTAGAGACAATCGGTATTTACTGAAAATAAGTAGCAAGAGTATGCCAGATAAAAGCCCTCTGGCCACTGGCAGTTCTCATAAAAGGCAATTTCAAAGTTCTGTTATCTACCCTACTTCTTGAGAAAAAGCCCAAACCAAATTATTGAAAATGTCTGTACAAACTTAAGGGAGCACCAGACTTCATAATTCTAAATGAAATTATGAAGTCTGGTGCTCCGTATACTTGTCAAATGTACATTTCTAGGTACCTCCTACGCCACACAGCATGATTTTTTTTTTTTCTTTATGGTAAACTATGCCAGGTTCACAGTGTTATTTCTGCGTCTGGAGTGGCAACCATCTTTTTTCCTTGAAGGGGGAAAAAAGCTAAATTAAAATATTTAGAAAATACTAATTTTGGTGAAACTAGTTAATTTTCCTGGACTTCAGTTGTCACCATTTATTCATACTGCTGGGTTCAAACTGGAGGCGCTGGGACCCTGTGGGAACCAAAACTCTTCAGGAGGGCCGGTGCCAAGGTAGGATTGTGCATGCTTGGCACCGCGAGACTAGCTAGCGCCGTTTAGGCTGTTTTGATGTCCACCCTCCAACTGCCTCAGTTCCTTTTTTCCCGCCGTAGAGTGCACTTCAGTGACAACGTTGCTTGCCCACCAGGAGTCTGATCTTCACCTCTATATGACAACAGTGTTCAGTTCCATTTAGTTTTAGCTTTTTTCATTATTTTCTGTAGTAAACATACAAACAAAAAAAAGAGTTTTATAAGTTTTTCTTCGATAGCCCTACCGATCGGAGGATCATGGATGGTGACTGTGATGGTGTGGTATTTCCTTTGGAAGGCTGCTGTGGCAGCTGGGCTGTGTCTGGTCCACCACCCTTTCCGGAGGGGGGTGTCCGACCAAGGGCAATCCAGTGTTCAGAAGGGAGGACAGTCCTCTTGAAAACACAAAAAGAAGTGGGCCCATTTACGATCCAGGTTGGGGACCTGGCACTGTTCTGCCTCGAGTTCTTCCTCTTCCTGTTGGAAGGGGAATAAACGGTACCGCTTAAGGTCGCCTTCTGGTACGTTTGCCAAGAGATTTTCTTTTCTGTGTGGAGATGTGTTCCATGTACGTACAAATAGCACATATTAGGCCCGGTGACACTGAGGTTTGAGGTGCTGGATGCCACACCTCGCACCATGCCGGCAACCCAGGTTTGGGAATGAGCCTGGGCCGTCGTGGTTGACGGGAGAGAGAGAGGACAGAGCCAGGGGACTGCCTCCTCTTTGGGGTCCAGGGACTGCCGGCACCGCCTGCCCCTAGTGGAGACTGGAGGCACTAAACACTCGGGTCCAAAGAAGTGGGGCTCAGAGCTGCGACGGACATCCCTGGTGTCATTGCACGCTTGGGCTCTGCAGGGGGAAGGGGGTGTAACTAAAAGAAAGAAAAATACCCTGGCGCACCGAGGAGGCAACGGGGGCCTCGGGGACCTCCCTCACATCACCAGGACTGGATGCCCACACTGACGACTCACGGCCAACCCCCAGAGAGAGATGGACCTTCTAATTTCAGACAGATGCCGTCAGGTAGGAGAGGTGGGCCCTGACTCACGGGGTGATCCGGGGCACTGGGAAATCTCTCAACCGGGGGGGGGGGTCAGAGTTGGTGTGTCACGATGGGGAGTAGGAGGGGCCGAGAGTTGAGTAGCCACCTTTGAGAGATGCCTCAGTGCACTGGTGCTGAAAAAAAAGAGTTGGAAAAATAGCACATATCACGTTGATAGTATATGATTGAATTTATTACGAACATACAAAATTTGCCAGCAGATAAAGGCCTAGAAGTCTATCAAGTCTGCTCGAATGTGCAGCTAGCACCCCTTATTCTGCAGCTGCCCCTCCCTTCCACCCGTCCCCTTCATTAACTCTCCCCTTTGTCCTGTCCCATCCTCGTTTGAAGCAGTCCACTGTTCTACTGCATACCATTTCAGCAGGTAACGCATTCCACCCAGCCACCACCCTCTCTGTAAAAAAGTGTCTCCTCATCTCCCTCCTGAACCTTCCTTGCTCCAGTCTCATATCATGGTCCCTGGTGGCCCTTCCCTCCCTTACTTTGAACAGCCCCTCTGTACCCATCTTGTTTATTCCTTTCATGTATTTAAAGGTTTCAATCATCTCACCCCTGTCTCTCCTCTACTCCAGTGAGTACATGTTCAACTCCTTCAGCCTCCTCTCGTATGATAGGTCCCCCAGCCCCTTGATTATCTTTGTCGCTCTGCGTTGCACCCCCTCCAGTAACTTAATGTCCCTCTTCAGATACCGATGCCAGTACTGCACGCAGTACTCCAGGTGTGTTCTAACTAATGACCTATACAGTGGCAGAATCACCTCCTCCTCCTCGAGGATATACCCCTTGCAATACAACCCAGCATTTTGTTGGCCTTTGCAGCTGCCTTCCTACATAGTGCCGAGTTGTTCATTGACCCTGTAATGAGCACACCCAGATCCTTCTCCTCCTCTGTCTGGGCTAGCTGCACTCCCCCTAGCTGGTAACTCCTCCTTGGGTTCTTCATCCCAAAATGCAGCACCTTGCACTTTTTGGCATTAAAGCCCAGTTACCAGGTGTCTGACCAGGTTTCAAGCTTTGCCAGATCATCCTGCAACCCCTGCCATCCCCTTAGGTCATCCACCACCGCGCCTACCTTGGTATCATCAGCAAACAGACTGATCTTGCTCTTGATGTCCCATGATATGTCTGCAATGAATATCCCAAACAACACTGGTCCCAACACTGAGCCCTGTGGAACACCGCTCATCACTGCCCTTGGGTGTGAGAGCTCCCACCCACCACCACCTCTGTTGCCTTCCTGCAGCCAGTTTCCTACCCATCTCCAGCTTTGCAACCGCCCCTGTGCCTACTAACTTCCTTCCCAGCCTTCCATGTGGCACTGAGTTGAATGCCTTACTGAAGTCCAGATACAGGACATCCACTGCATGGCCCCTGTCCAGTTGCCTAGTTACTCAGTCATAGAACTTGGCCAGGTTGGTTTGGCAGGATCTGCCACGTATGAAGCCATGCTGTCTGCTGTCATGTAGTCCTTTGGCCTCTAGGAGGGCCACCAGCCTCTCCTTCAGGATAGTCTCCATTAGCTTACCCACGATGGATGTGAGACTCACTGGTCTGTAGTTTCCCGGTTCATCCTTGGGGCCACTCTTGTGGAGGGGCACCACATGAGCCATCTTCCAGTCCTGAGGTACACACCCCGAATGTAGTGAAGCATTAAATAGGTCTGCCAAAGGTCCTGCAAGGACCTCTGCCAGCTCCTTCAGTACCCTGGGGTGGATGCCATCTGGGCCTGGCACCTTGTCCACCCTCAGTGCCTTCAAACCCTCTCGAACTCTGCTCTCCATGATTTCACCATCTGTCACCACTCCCCCTGCTTCTGCCATTTCTTCCACCTTGGGTGTCACCCCTCTTCTCTTTAGTAAATACTGAGCAGAAGTACTCATTTAGTGCTTCCGCCTTATCGCACCCTGCTTCCACCCAACCCCCCTCCTTCCTAATCCTTACTATGTGGTCCTTACAGCTCCTTTTCTCCCTGATGTACTTAAAGAAGTCCTTTTCCCCCTTCTTAATGCCTTGTGCCAGCCTGAGTTCCGTAGATGCTTTGGCTTTCCTTACTGCCCTTGTCACCTCCTTCGATTCTGTCACATACTCCTCCCTGTCCTCCCCCCTCCCTGTTTTCTTGTACTTCCTAAAGGCAGCTCTTTTCCTCCTTACCTTTTCCATTACCTCCTTGCTCAACCAGATCGGTTTCTTAGCCCTAGCCTTCTTGCTCTGGGCTTTGCAACAGGTTTTGGTTGCCTCCACTATCCCCAGCTTTATGAGTTCCCACCTCTGGTTAGTGTCCATACTAGCTTGAATTCTGGCCAGGTACCTTTTACCATTTCCCCCATCCTCCCAAAGTCGGCCCTCCTGAAGTCCAGCACTATTGTGCCAGATTCCACCCTTCCTTGCCCATATCCAATGTGAGCCATACTGAGCGGTGGTCACCCCTGACAGCGATTCCTCCACTGTAAGTTCTCTCACAAAGTCCCCATTTGCCAGCACAAGGTCAAGGGTATTTCCTAACCTGGTTGGTTCACTGACCATTTGCAGCAGGAAGCTGTCCTGAAGGCATCAAGCAGTACCTGCTCCTTCTGTTCCTGGTTGTTGGGTGCCCAATCCACTCCTGGCATGTTGAAGTCCCCCACAGTCACCACACTACCCTTCTCGCAGGTCCTCCTGATCTGTCCCGCTAGTTCCCTGTCTAACTCCTCCGTCTGAGATGGTGGCCTGTACACCACTCCCATTCTAAGAATCCTATTCTTGGAATCCTGGATTTGCATCCAAAGTGACTCTGTACTACCCTCCTCCCCTTCCTCCCTTACAAACTTCAGTCCTTCCTTCACATATAGTGCCACCCCCTCCCCCCTTCCCAATCACTCTGTCCCTACGAAATAATCTGTACCCTGGTACAGACAGGTCCCAGTCATTGTATTGGGTGGCCCATGTTTCCGTGATGACTGCAATGTCCACCTCTCCCTCTGTAACCTGTAACTCTGCAGTTTTCCTCCCAAGGCTCCTAGCATTAAGGGTAACCACCTTCCACCCTTCCCCCCCCCCATCCTGCCTTCCTTTCCTAGCATCACCAACAGTACTTGTCATTTGTCCTCTGTCACTGTTATGGGGGGTAAGCTCATATGGTTTCCCAACCTGTGGTCTCTGCATATCTCTTCCCCAACTGCCACCCCCACTCCTAGTTTAAATTCCCAACTTCCTCTATGTACTCCTCCATCCTCTGTTTCAAGTGTGCTTTTTATAACATCAGAGTTAGTCTAGTTTACTGTGACACCATAGTATAATAAATAAATGTGTTTTTTTTCTGATTACTATTCACTATTTTCACTGAAGCACTTTAATTTTACCCTGTTTGTCTCTGACACCTCAGCAGTCCTGTTGGCAGGCAATTAGGACATTTTTCTTTAATAAAAAATTGCTATACATCAGTACTAATGAGAGCTGGAACATCAAAGCCAGCATTGGTATAATTGATTGGGTGTTTTAAATGTTTATAGGGTTAATATTCATTGAAATGTAAACTGAATAATGATGTGCATGTGATTTACACTGCATATTAACACATTAGTACTGTGGATGGTCATGCCTCTTAAGGAAGGGGTAGCATAACCCCGAAGCGCAGAGGCTGGCTAGGAGTGTGAGAGCTAGAAAGTTTTTATTTCGCACTGTGTGCTAACATTTACTTTGCTTTCTGTAAGTATTGTACGTTTTTCAGCAACTGTTTATATTGCATAATAAAATACTCACTGAATTTTCAAAGTCTGGAGTGCTGGATATATATATTTTTATTATTACTGTTTCTTTCTCACAGGTCTCACAGGTTAGGGTTATTGCAGTATTCATAGTTTAAGAACCTCCCCTGACTACTGTGAACTGTTCTAAATAGATCGCAAATGTACTGCTTCCTGACTGGCTAAATACATTTTGAGACCCATTTGTTAATTCACCAAGAATGCTTAGATAGAACAGTTTCAAGCAGTGGAGATTTTGGCTTGGATATTCAGACTGTGCCAGACAGTGGCGCAAGCCTGGGGGCAGCACAACTGGGATGTGCCAGGGCCAGGTCCAGGTGATACTCAATGGGGATGCACCAAGACGCAGCGCTGTTGAATGTGGCATGGACAGTGCACGTACTACGCATGGCGCAAGCCACAGATAGGGAGCACGGGGATGCGCCAGCGCGAATGCAGTTGCACTGGGTGCAACATCCGCAATATTCAGCAGAGGGCATGCAAATTAGGCCATAAGATATGCGAAGTGCAAATGGGGCCATTTGCATGTCATTATGGCCCCATTTGCATGCCTTGTGCAGGGCAGCCCGGTGGATTGCGCCTGGCGCCCTGCACAGCATGACGTGTGCACAGTGGGGGTCCTGGGGCATCCCCCGCCCTGTAGCTGCGAATGCGGGAAATCACCGTACAATGAGTTCCTGGTAGTCTAGTGGTCCCCTCCTCCCGAGTCCCCGATGAATGTACAATAATACAGTCCCTGGTGGTCCAGTGGACCCCCGTTACCCTGATCGCAGTGAGCGTACAATAATGCAGTCCCTGGTAGTCTGTTGGCACCCCCCTCTCCCCATAGCCGCGATTGCAGTAAATGTAAATTCACACATTCCCTGGTAGTCTAGTGGACCTCCCGACCTCCTTCCCTCCCTCCCGAGTCCCCGATTGAGGTGTATGAATAATAATAATACAGTCCCTAGTGGTCTAGTGGACCCCTACCCTCCTGGGTCCTCGATTTGGGACTGTCTAATACAATATGCCCTGCAAGCCCATACTGTACCTGTCATTCGGTGACTGGCCGTGCGGTATGTGGGCGGGTTGCAGCCGCCCAACGGGGGCAAGGGTCCTTTGTGGGTGGGAGAGGTGGAGGTGCCACTGAATCACTAGGGAATTACGTTTCGGCGATCTACCTTGATCAGGGACCCTAGACCACCAGGGACTGTGTTGTTATACATCCATCGGGGCCTCAGGAGGGTAGGGGGTCCACTAGCCTACCAGGGACTGTTTGTATTTACATTTACCATGATCATGGCCATGGGGGGGGGTGCCACTAGACCACCAGGGCTATGTGGGTGCTTCATGACGGTGTTCTGGGGGGACGGGTTGCCACTCACGGCTGGTGGCCTCTGTGTTGCGCCATGCACTACAGCAGGCCGCCTATGGGTGGCCAGGATTTGTTCCACCTTTCACAGGCTCAACTTTGAGACCCCCTATGCAGCACAATGCAGGGTTGCGCTAGCATATGTGCCGCACCTCCCGGGCTGAATATCGGGATGTGCCGCATATGCATGGGCACGCCCCCTGCATCTGAGTCGCATACAATTACATTGTGCCACAGCGCATTGGGATTTGCACTGCACCGGGCTCCCTTTCCAATATCCCGCTGGTGAAAGGGTTGGCCAAGAACCCTTTGAATATCCGCCCTGGAGTTTAGACAATGACATACAAAATTGCAGAAACCACTTTACTGAACTCTGATTGCAGTTACAAGCCATGACTGCCACCTTTGCTAACCGAAAGCCTTCATCTATGCCCTAAAAAATAAAATCACTTATATTTAAAAAAAATTATAATTATATCCTCTTTCTTCTCATGAGCTGCAGCTTGTATGTTACTCACACAAACAACTTAAAGAAATGAAATACTATTCAATTTAAATTTCTGGTGTTTCCTTGGTGACTATGAGAAATTACCCTCCTATTTTTATTTATTAAAGCAGCAGTGCAATGGAAGATTATTTTTTTCGCCAAAAAGTTACTTCCAGGCCAGCTACAAATAACATTACTTGTCAAATGTACTTTTCTAGGTACCTCCTACGCCACGCACCATGAGTTTTTTATTTTTGTTGATGCTAAACCATGCCAGGTTCACAGTACTGTTTCTGTGTCCAATGTGGCAGCCATCTTTTTTCTTGAGGAAAAAATAAGCTAAATTAAAATATTTAGAAAATACTCATTGTGGTGAAACTATTAAATTTTCCTGGACTTAAGTCTTCACCATTTATTCATATTGCTAGGTTCAAACCAGAGGCGCTGGAACCCTTTAGAAACCAAAAATCTTCAGAAGGGCCACGCCGAGGTAGGATTGTACATGCTCGGCACCGTGAGACTGGCTAGCGTCATTTAGGCTGTCTCGGTGTCGACCCTCCAACTGCCTCAGTTCCTTTTTTTCCACTGTTGAGTGCACTTCAGCGACAACGTTGCTTGCTCACTGGGAGTCAGATCTTCACATCTGTATGACAGCAGTGTTCAGTTCCATTTAGTTTTAGCTTCTTTTATTATTTTCTGTAGTAAACAAACAAAAAAAAGAGTTTTATAATTTTTTCTTCTACAGCCCTACCGATTGGAGGAATTGGTCATGGACGGTAATGGTGATGGTATGGTGTCTCCTTTGAAGGACTGCTGTGGCAGCTGGGCTGTGTCTGGTCTGCCACCATCTCCGGAGGGGGGTGTCCGACCAAAGGCAGTCCAGTGTTCGGGAAGGAGGACAGTCCTCCCGTAAACACAAAAAGAAGCAGGGCCATTCACGATCCAGGTTGGTGACCTGGCACCATTCTGTCTCAAGTTCTTCCTCTTTCTGCCAGAAGGGGAAGTAACGGTACTGCTCAAGATCACCTTCTGGTATGCCTGCCAAGAGATTTTCAGGGTCCATGAATGAGAGGCCTTCTCCGACTCCGTCTGGTTCCCTAATGACCTCTGCCAGCGGTCGCTCAGAATCTTGGCACCGGAGCCCTTCTCTGTTCTCTTGTGGGTTTCACGGAAGCCTTCGCTACTGGACTGCTCTTATGAAGCAGTGGGTACAGCGTCTGGCCCATTTGCCCCTTTCTACGGATCCAGTACTGGGGCCCTCTGGCCTTGGTGCCTTGGAGACATGGTTGGGACCTTTGGGCCAGGTAGAGCATTTGGCTCCGGCAACAGAATTTCTTCCCTTGCTGGTGACTGTACCGACTACACTGGTTTCACGTGCCTGCCTCATTCTGTTTCCTCACGGGGACGGGCACAGGTACCATCTCCTGCCTCTTCTAGCTCTGGGTTGGGTGTATGGGCGACGCCAGCAATGGCTTCTATTTGGCAAGCTCCAGTGATGCATTCAGAGTTGCCAGATTTTCCTCTTCTTAGGCTTGGTCTTGCCCTTTTGGGCTCCACACCTCTTACGCCCTTCCCCTCTGAAGGGGATATGGAGCAGGATGTGTCTGAACCCAACCTCATCATTTCTGAAGAGGGGGATGAAGATTCCTTCCACAGCCTAGAAAATAAGCCAACAGTTCCGACTGCTGTTCCTCAATAGGATCTTTCCTTTCAAGCTTTACTTAGGAATATGTAAGCAACCCTGGCTCTGTAGACTCCCATCTCTAGATCCAGGAAAGCTCATGCGCCTTGAGTGGTTTCATATCCTTAACATTACAGTGAATCTTACGCCTCCTGTTCCCCCAGCCTTTGAGATGCGGTCTGAGGCTTTGTGGGCCAGGTCTGCCTCTGTTTCTTCTGTTTGCAAGACAATAGATCGAA
This sequence comes from Neoceratodus forsteri, assembly GCA_016271365.2. Taxonomy (NCBI): domain Eukaryota; kingdom Metazoa; phylum Chordata; order Ceratodontiformes; family Ceratodontidae; genus Neoceratodus; species Neoceratodus forsteri. Next base: position 751,663,336 of record CM028134.1, on the reverse strand, counting down.
AATATGTCCCTCCTAAAGAGAGACCTATTCTAGCTTCGCAACCCATTGCGGATGTGTTGGTTATTCTTGCAGAGAACGACAAAGCTGTTTTACCGCAGGAAGTAAAAGCATGTCCTGTCGATAAGGAATCTTGCAAGATTGATGCTCTGGGGAAAAGGGCTTTCACAGTCACTGCTCTTGGCATGCTTATAGCCAGCTATCAAGGATACTTTTCCCAGTATGAATATGTCCTCTGGAACTCGCTTAAGTCTGTTGCAAAGAATCTCCCAAAGTCTGATTTCCAAATTTAAGATTCTTCAGGCTGACACCCAAGGAATAGAATGCAACAACCATCAGTTAAAACCGTTTATAGATGCATACAATACGGCTTCCAGAGTGGCCGCTGCTAGAATTTGTATTAGAAGACATTCCTGGCTCCAGACATGCAAGATGCCTACCAGCATATTCCAGTGCACTCAAAACACTGCAAGTTCCTTCGCTTTGTGGCTGTGGGTCAACACTACCAATTCAGAGTCCTGCCATTTGGGCTTCCCTTGGTGCCTCGAGCCTTTACAAAGTGCTTTGCATTTCTTGCAGCGCACCTTCAAAAGCTTGGCATTCAAGTTTTTCCCTGCCTAGATGACTACCTCTTAGCAAGCCCGTCAAGACAGGGTACAGAGAAAGCAGTATCCACAGCATCTCAGTTCTTGACCTCAATGTGGGTGCTGCTGAACCTGGGAAAGTCACAGCTTCAGCCATTACAGCAGCCCCTCTTCATAGGGGCTTTCTTAAACACTACAAAAGGGAGGGCCTTTCTCCCAGAGGACAGGAGGAATGACATCCTTTAGATGGCACACTTCATCATGGAAAACAGCCCTGCCTTGCTCCATGCAGTAGATGTTAGACCTCATTGCCTCTTCCATCTTCACTGTGCCTCTGTCTGGACTGCACATAAGGACAACTCAGTGGATGCTCAGCACACAGTGGTCCCCAACAACATATCCTCAGTCCTACCCCATCAAAGTGACAGAACTCCTGTGTTGGTTACTTGCATGGTGGATGCAAGAGGACAACCTTCTTCAAGGTCTCCCCTTTGCTCCACTGGAATCTCAGATAACCATCACCACACATGCATCTCTCTTTGGGTGGGGAGCTCACTGTCAGGGCCATCACACCCTGGGAGTTTGGACCCATGCAGAGTCTTACCACCATATCAACGTTTTGGAGATGAGGGCAGTCCTTTATGCCTTCCCGAGTTTTTGAAGAGGTTGTCAGTCACAAGATAATCCCTCTTCAGATGGACAACAAAGCAGTGATCTATTACATCAACAAACAAGGGGGAGGCACACTTCTACCCTCTCTGCAGAGAAGCCATGAGGGTATGGGAGTGGTGCCTCAACCAGAATGCGCTGATTCAAGCAGTTTACCTGCCAGAGACTCAGAATGATGTGGTGGACCAACACAGCAGGACGAAAGTGGATCTTCACGAGTGGTTGTTAGCACCAAACATTGTGCAGTCACTCTTCGACGAGTGTGGTATTTGGTCTTGGACCTTTTTGCATCCCCACTCAATGCAAAACTGCCTTTATTCTGCTTCAGAAATCCAGAACCTGGCATTTTCTGTCAGGATGCATTCAGGCAGCGGTGGACAAGTAATTTTCTGTATGCAGTTCCTCCTTTTTCATTAGTTCAGCGGGTGCTGCTCAGACTGGAGGCACATGAGGTCAAAATGATTCTCATTGCACCATACTGGCCTCGACAGATTTGGTTTTCCTTGATCAGCGAGTTGTCAGTGGCCCCTCCGAGGCAACGACCTCTACGGACAGACCTCCTGATACAGGGATCCCTGGTCCATCCCAACCTGCGCTCCCTTCGTCTCCACGCCTGGCTCCTGAGGAGATAGAAGTGAGCAGGTTTAAGGGTTCTCGAAGAATTTCAAAGATCCTTCTGGCTGCACATAAACCTTCTACCAAGAAAGCTTATACAGCCAAATGGAAGCATTTCTCAGAATGGTGAGCTAAAATCTCCCTATACCCATTCTGATGTTCTCCAAACAAGGTGTTGGAATACTTACTAGACGTTTCAGACGCAGGACTTCAATACTCATCTGGAAAGGTAGATCTCTGTGCACTCTCTGCCTATCACGAGCCAGTCCAGAACATGACCCTGACTCAACTACCTCTGTTCAAAAAATTCCTCAAGGGCATTCTACACAATAGGCCCCCGATCAAGAAGCTGGTTGCCCCCTGGGATATTAACCTCATACTAGACATGTTCACTCGTCAACCCTTTGAGCCTCTGACTACATCTGATCTCAGGTTTCTCACCTGGAAAACTGCCTTTCTGGTGCCATTACTTCTGCTCATGGGGTCTCTGAGATGCATGCTTTGATCACAGACTCTCCATATACCGTCTTTCACAGATACAGGGTTGTTCTTAGCAAAAGTGATTTGAGTTCCACCTTAACCAGCTTTCGGTTCTGCCCACCTATTTTCCTAACATCCTGAATGAAGGGAAGTTCACCCTTCACTCCCTGGATGTTAAAAGAGCCCTTCGGTTCTACATCAATAGAACTAAGGACATTCGTCAATCCAAGCAGCTCTTTGTGTCCTTCGGTGCCACCCGGCTAGGTCAGCCAGTATTCATTAAATGTATTTCTGCTTGGATAGTGACATGTCTTTGTCACTGCTACTCTATGGCGCAGGTCAAGTTGGAGGGCCAAGTGTGTGCCCACTCTACCAGAGCAGTGGCTGCGTCCTTGGCAGAGATCCGCTCTGTTTCCCGTTGCTGAGATCTGCAAAGCGGCTACCTGGAGCTCAGTGCATACTTTCTTTAAACACTGTGCTCTGGATGTCCATGCCAGACAGCATGCTTCCTTTGGAAGGACAATCCTTAACGGACTTCAGTCCTGAGTGAGCTCTGTCTCTACTGCCCTGCTCGGGGGATTTTATTTCAGCTTGGTACTCTAACCCAGAAGTATGAATAAATGGGGAAGACTTAAATCCAGGAAAGTACGAAAATGACATACTCCCCAAAATTCTTGATCTTCAAACCCTAGGAAAATCTTACTGTATTCTGACTTATACAGTATGATCTCACCATAGGACTGTCCCGGAGCCAAAATGGTTTAATAGAACCTATGCAAATGATGGAATGTTAGGCTCTAGCTCGGTTTTCAAACCACTGTCCCTGGTAAACAGCTCTTCAACCATCAGATTCTTTACTCCGCTTTCCTCAGTAAGACATCTCCGGAGAGCTCTCCTTCATCGCTTAGATTTATTTTCTAAATTTTTTAAAAGTACTGTTTATTTTATTTGGTATTTGAGGCACTATCCTTGGTTTTCAGGTAGAATTAGTTTAGGTTTTAGTGTTTTCTGTGGTAAGTAGCTTGGTTCCTTTTTGGTTCCCTAACCGGGAAGGAACCGATGTTTCTTTTATTTAAAAAAAAGTCTTAATTACTTAAGTTGTTCCGGCTCTGGTGTAAGTCAGTTATTTGCTTAATTTCTTTACCTGGGTAACTCCTGGTTCTGGTCGATTAGTGTTGAGAAATATTTTTTTCTTCTGGGTTATGTCACAGAAATCCAAGAAGAGAACGGGGCCTACGGGTTTCCAGCATTGTACTGAATGCAGGGAACCTTTTGCCAAGGCTGATCTGAATTTAATTTGTGTCTGTTGTCTAAGGTTTGAACACCTTAAAACAGACTGTGATATCTGCTAAAACCTTCTCAGTCCACGGTTGAGAGGCGGTTGAAAAGATTGCAGAAAGGATGACTGAAAATGCTGCTGACCTGTCTGTTGAAAAAACAGTTCCTCCTCCAAAAGAACCGGAGGAGCTGCCCTCTGAATGGGGCGATAGCTCTTCCAGCAAGAAACGAACCGCTGATACGGCCGCTGAACTGGCCAATGTGGGGGAAAAAGAAAAGAGAAACATCAGGAACTGCAACCTAAGAAAACCGCGGTTCCGAATGCTGAAGAGATTGCTAAAGCAATTAAGATTATTCAGTCACTGCGGGCTGGAACCCCAGTTCCGTTTTTGTTTTTTGGTTTTTTAACCAGGAGAGGCACACTAAACTGAAAGCTTGTTTACAGGTGCGACCTGGGAGCACAAGTAAGTGACTTGCTCAGGGTCACACAGTATGCAAGTGGGGGATGTGGGATTCAAACTCAGGTCTCCAGGTTTGCAGCTCAGAGCCTTAAACCACTGCACTATACTGCCTTCCACCAGACTCCTGGTTCCACCCAGGTCCCCAGTTCTTTAGACCTCGGTTGCGATCAGTTGGGAAAAGAAGAGGAGGATGAGGATTACAGAGAACCGATTGAAGTGGACATTTCTCCTGATCCTCATCACCTTGATTCCCCTGACAAGGGAACTGAAGACTTTACCTCTTATTTTTCTTTTATGAAACAAGTGGCTTAGACTCTCGACCTCCCCACTCAGGAGTCAGCAGAAGATGAGGAGGAGGACTGCAGGAAAATGATGGATGTGCCAGCATCAAAAAGACTATTGCTGCCAATCCATAAATCCTTTAAAAAACAGACCCTAAAAATGTTGCAGACACCCACCTCAGTACCACCCACGGACAAAAAATACTGAGTTGCCAAAACTGGTGTTATTTTCCTTTTTGGGCACCCTAGCCATGAGGGGGTAGTGCAGACTGTAGTCTGTGACAAGGCTGGCATCCACCTAGCCTCTCACTCTCTGGATAAAGATTCCAGGAAGGTGGATTCAGTAGCAAAAAAGTATACTTGGGGTCGTCCCTTGCAATCAGACAAGCCTCCTACATTTCATATGTGGCCAGGTATCAGAAGAATCTCTGGACTACTGTCCTAGAGATTGCGAAGTCTGTTCCACCCCCCCATGACAGCTGACCTGGAGGAAGCTGCAAAAAGTGGAGTGGAGGCTGCTAAGAGTCAATTCAGGATGGCAGTGGATGCTAATGGCAGCATCAGCGTCCCTTAGGTTTGCCTGGCTCAGAACCGCCAATCTGACACAGGATACACAAGCCAAAGCCCTGGGCTTCCCTTGTGGCCCTATGTCTCTGTTTGGAGAACAAACAGAGGCATACTGGAAAAAAATGGATGAGTACAAGGCTTCTTATAAGAGTGCTGCAGCATCTACCCTCCAGAAACACCAGAGAAGAGGTGGAAGGGACAGGGCTCACTATAGGCCTTTTTTCCAACCCCAGGCTTTTCCCCAGGATCAGCAACAGAGGGTATACTTTAGGGGCAGAGGCCGCACTAGCCCCAGCACACAGCCAGCCGCCCAAACAAAGCAGACACCCTGAGGTGCCTGCCCGGGTCACCTCTCCTATCCCAGCAGGGGGCAGGCTGGCCCACTACCTCCAGGAGTGGCAAAATATCACCACAGACAGGTAGGTCCTGGAGGTAGTGGGCCAGGGTCTTGGCCTCGGCTTCAAGCTCATGCCAAAGCTGAGGGCAAGGGTCTTCAGACCCTCTACCCCATCAGAAACAGCTTTGCTAGAGGAGGAAGTTGCAAGCCTTTTATCACAAAGGTAGTGGAACAGGTCCCCTCAGCCCAGAAGGGAAAAGGCTTGTACTCAAGGTACTTCCTCACAATAAAGAAAACAGGGGAGTGGTGACCCATTCTGGATCTCAGACACCTAAACAAGCATTTGGCAAAGCCAAAATTTAAAATGGTGACTCTGACTACTATTTTGCCAATGCTAAGGCAGGGAGACTAGCTAGCATCCCTAGACCTAAAGGACGCCTACGTTCACATTCCTGTCAGGCAATCATACAGAAAGTATCTCAGGTTCAGATTGCCATCAGGCCATTATCAATTCAGGGCAATGCTCTTCAGACTAACCTCTGCCCCAAGGGTGTTCACAAAATGCCTGGCTGTGGTCATGGAACACCTAGGAAGGCAGGGGATAACAGTGTTCCCCTGTCTGGAAGACTGCCTAATAGTAGGCCAGTCACATCAGCAAGTAAAGGAGCATTAACACTCACACAGGATACCTTGCACTTCCTGGGCTTCCTGGTGAATCGAAAAAAGTCTGTTCTGGAACCAGTTCAAGTCTTTAAGTTCATACGGGCAGACTTGGACATACGAAGGGGAAGGGCTTTCCTCCCTCAAGACAGAGTGGACAGCCTGGTTCAGGTAGCCAGCTCTTTCAAGCTCCACGTCCCAAGGCCAGCAAGGCATTTTCTGCAGCTGCTAGGCCACATGGCAGCATCCACAGCAACAGTCAGGAGCCAGGTTCCAAATGAGGGACATTCAGTTCCGCCTAAGAGCTCACTGGCTTCAAAAAAGGGACTCACTTGGGGGCGCTGCTGAGCAGCTTGCAGGAAACAGCTAAATTGTAGAGTTCTGTGAGATTTAATTTCACTTAAGCCTAATTTTGCAATCATATGGGGGATCTTACTCTCTAAACACTTTGAGGGATCCCTTAAAGGGTACTAGAATCTGAATATGGGCAAAAATCGAGGAAGTGCTGCTGCTGCAACTAATTTTTTTGCTCCTAAAAGATCGCAGCCTCCTCATGATGAAGGGCCTATTGGGATTGATGAAGCTGTGCCTACAGATGCTACCTCGGTGGAGGGGGCCTCGCTGACTACAATCCAAGCTACGTTGAATCAACTGGTTAAAACTGTACAGGACATTGATAAAAAGCTTGACGTGCTTACCCCTCAGGTCTCAGCATTGGAAACCAGAATGGATGCTTGTGAGGACATGGTGCAGCGGAGCGAGGGGGCTGTATTAAAGGCCTGTGACACGACTGCCCAGTTACTGAGGGAGAATGGGCTGCTGCGCCGGCGGATGGAACTGCTCGAAAATCAGGCAAGAGAAAGAAATCTGCGCCTTCTGGGTTTACCGGAGAAAGTGGAAGGGGAGGATTGCCTGGGCTTCATTAAATCGTTTTTGCCTATGATTTTGGGGACTGATGAGGAGGAACCCCCCCTTGCATTTGAAAAAGCCTATCGCATCAATCCCAGAAGGCCACCAGTGGATGCTAATAACCCCGAGAGTAATTTTAGTAGTCTGTCATGGTATTGGAGACCGGGGTAGAGTTTTGCAGGTCATTCGCAGAAGGAGAGTGCTCCGTTATGAGCAAGTTAAAATAAGTATCTATCCGGACCTGGCATATAGTACAAGACAGAGGCGCAAAGCGTTTGATGGGGTTCGGAGTAAATTCAGACTTTTGAAAGCGGATCATCAGTTGATCTTCCCAGCACGGCTGCGCTTATCCTGGAAGGGACAGTCGTATTCATTTAACGATCCGCAGGATGTGGGAAAAATCCTGCATTTGATAGAAAAGGGCACGGAAGAGTCTGCTGAAAACGGAGAACCCTCATCGGAGAAGGACTGAGGATTAATGGATATTTCTTTATCGTGGGGTTCGAGGCAGTGAGTGCTTAAAATCCTATGAGGGCTGCTGACTTAGCTTTATGGATCTTGTTAATTTTGGTTTTGGGGTTTGCTCCTGAACTGAAATGGCTTCACGGGGACGTTATGGACTTCTCTTACTTTTTGTCTGGACTGGCAAGTGAACCTTAACTTTCTCTCTGTTATGGGGCCATATACCTGAATTGCTCAAATGTTTGGTTTCTAATTGAGAGCATATATTTTAAGATGAGCATTGTATAATTGGGATCCCTCCTTATGTATATTATTGTCCCATTGGGGATTCTTGGAGGAGCAGTGTTTGGAGGCAATGGTATGATGTTTACAATTTTCTCTATAGTGTCTAGGGGCTGTACTGCATTTGGGAGGTGGAAGGACTTTGCTATATATATATATATATATATGTATGTATATATATATATATATATATATGTGTAGAGGTATATATTTTGGTTGATATCGATTTATGGGCTCTGTTGGATCTTATGCCTGTTCTAACAGGATGGTGCCCTTTTTAAGTTTCCGATAGGCTGTATGCTGAGGGATTGAAATTTTGGTTATTAATGATGAAACATCCCCCCCCCGGTGTAACAAATGTGGAGGGGTATTGTTATTACCTGTTAAACACATGTGGTTTGAACTGCATATATTTTGGATGTTACTCCTCCCTCTTTTATGTTGTAATGTGAGTGATATGACGTACAAAAGCAATAAAAATATTATGCAAAAAAAAAAAAAGAAAGGGACTCACTGGCAAAGTTAGTACCGGTAACAGCACCATTCCTTCAAGCACTGCAGTGGTGGCAAGACAAGACCAACCTCAGACAAGGGGTGCCATTCTTGCAGCAATCCCCTTCACTGGTACTAAACACAGATGCGTCACTCCTGGATTTTTGGGGGCACATCTAGGGGAACACACGGCACATGGAGAAAGCCAGAGTCTCTTCTCCACATCAATCTGTTGGAACTCAGAGCAGTCCTTCTGGGCATCCAGTCCTTTAAGCCAACCTAGTAAGGGGCAAGGTGGTGCAGGTCAGGACAGACAATGCAACCACCATGTATTACATAAACGGGGGGCACAAGGCCAACCCCACTGTGCACAGAGGTAATGAAAATCTGGAGTTTGGCATATTCTATAGAGGCCTCCCTCTCAGCTGTACATCTCCCGGGGAAGGGCAGTGTTTTAGCAGATGCCCTCAGCAGAATCAGTCAGAACCACCACGAGTGGCCCTGAACAAGCAGGTCTTGGAAGTTGTCTTTAGGAGATGGGGCATCCCAGAAGAGGACCTTTTCGCAGCCCCAGGCAATCACCAGCTACCACAGTTCTGCTGTAGGCCTCCTGCCAAGGGCACAATCCCTTTGGATGCACTTCTGCTGGATTGGACAGGGAGGTTCTTGTATGCCTTCCCTCCTTTTCCCTTGCTGCTAAGAGTACTGAACAAACTCGGGTCCCAGCCAACAACGATGATTCTCATTACACCAGATTGGACCAGGTAGCCCTGGTACTCTCGGATTCTATCAATGTCAGTAGCCAAACCAATCGGCCTCCCCAGGATGCAAAATCTTCTGACATCTTCACAGGGCAGGATCACGTACCCCAACCTTTGGTCTCTCAGACTTGAGGCCTGGCTCTTGAGGACTTACAACATGCAGACCTGCATCTGTCAGAGGAAGTCATGCAGATCTTTAGGGTTTCCCGAAAATCATTTACTAGAAAAACGTAGTCATCCAAGTGGAAGAGATTTTCAGTTTGGTGCCAAGGAAGGGATGTGGACCACAACCAGGCCGGTTTGCCGTTCTGGACTACTTAACCCATCTTCACTCTATGGGGTTACCCTTTAAGTGCACCTAGCAGCTGTAGCGGCTTATTTGTCAGCTGGCAAGAGGCTTTCTTTGGCCTCTAATCTGGTGTTCAAAAAGTTTTTCAAAGGATTGCTACACTTGCATCCTCCACATAGGGAGCCAACACCCATGTGGGATCTTAACATATGTATTGCCCAACTCATTCAGCCCCCTTGAACCCATGTCTTCGGCAGACCTCAAATATGTGACTTGGAAAACAGTGTTCCTAGTAGTCATTGCTTCTGCCAGAAGGATTAGTGAGCTTCAGGCCTTGTCCACAGAGCCTGGCTATAGTGCTGTCCATAAAGACAAAGTTCTCCTAAGAATTAATAGGAAATTCCTGCCCAAGGTGATATCAGAGTTTCACCTCAAACAGTCCATTACACTGCCTGCTTTCTTTACTGATCATTCCACTTTAGGTGAACGCAGGCTGCATTGCTTGAATGTAAAAAGGGCAATTGGCTGTTACCCGGACCATACAAAGGGTCACAGGCATGACCACACTCAACTCTTCCTCACCTATGGAGATGTGGGGAAAGGGAAGCCAGCTACTAAAAGATCCATTGCAAGACTGATTGTGGCTTATATCCAGTTCTGCTATAGCAAGGTGGATAAGCAGTCACCCACAGGCCTCAGGGCCCATTCGACCAGGGATACAGCTGCTTCCTTAGCAACAGCTAGGGATAGTCCCCTGGTGGAGATCTATAAGGCAGCTACCTGGAAAACAATCCACACATTTACCAAGCATTATTGTTTGGATGTTCAGGCTAGAGGGGATGCCAGGTTTAGCACAGCAGTCCTGCAGAGCCTGTTTCCTAAGTAGGTTCCATACCCACCTCCAAAGATACTGTTTGGGTAGTCTGCATACGTCAGAATACAGTAAGATTTCCTGGAGTTTGAAGAAAAAATTACTTACCACAGTAATCTTATTTCTTCCAAGGGAATCTTACTGTATCCTGAGCTCCCTTCCTTCCTCCCCTACTAATAACCTATGGGTCACTGCACTCCAGTGTGCAAATAATGGTGCAAACCTGTGGGCATAGTTGTTCTTGGGCATCTATGACTTGAGTCTTAGTGGTGCCATTTTAAGCTGTTTGGTGGAAATAATTAACAACGGGTTGGGGACTTGGCTATTAGCAGTAGTGTTGGCATAGCTAGATAGTTTACTGTACATGCTTCATAAGAATCTGACGGTTGAAGAGCTGTTTACCAGGGACAGGGGTTTGAAAACCACGCTCGAGCGAGCCCAGGAGCTGGAGGGCCGGCTGGGGGGAGGAGGCTTGAGCGTTCCAAGGACAGCTGGTCTTCTCCAGGGAGGGAGGGGGGTAGCGACTCTGCACTTGACTGGCCCCATTGGGAAGTCTGGGGCATAGCAAGCACCGAGCAGACACAGAGGGCAGGACGTCACAGACGTTGGTGCTAAGCGCCTTGACATCAGGGCACGTGACATCCATAAGAAAGGAGGAAAAGCACCCTCCAGTTCCGAGGAGACGGAGCGCCGAGTATGGCCCCGGTGTGCTCCCACCTGCCTGACTACCCCAAGCCCGACGAGACACTGAATTGTTTGGGGTGTTCCTGCCCTACCTCAGCCCCACTTGGGGGGTTAAGTGAGGCAGGATGGGGGAACGGGCCAGTGCGGGTAAGGCGGTAGCAGGGTGGACTTCATTGGCGCTTTGAGGATGCGGAGCTGATAGGGCGGCGAAATAAACAAAAATTACAAAAAATAAATGGTGAAGACTTGTCCAAGAAGATCAAGAATTACAGTGAAAATATGTAATTTTCATATTTAACCACCAAATATAACTGGAAGATGCCTTGAATCTTTCATAATTTATTTACTTATTTGATAACTTGGTAAGGTACTCTGATCCCAGGGACCACTTTCAGGTACGACCTGGGCAGGCCATTGAGATGCACAATTAACACAAGGAAGAGAAAAAATAGAAACAAAAAAAAAACGTAGTATTGATACAGTCATCATAGAAGGAGCACATTTGAGTATACATACTTTGGAATACTGTTACATTAGCAGACATGGATGAGTCAAAAATTTGAAAAAATATGGGGTTAAAGTTTTTGCCTGCTATTTTAAGCGTGATTCACAAAGTATTGGTGTGCTGTACATCACAAATACAAAAGTGTCAGTACAAGTAAAACAGTTACAAAGTGAGAATAAACTTAAAGACACCTCTGCTTCTTACCTTGTCACAGATGAAACTGAGGTTATGGTTCAATATGAGGCCTTCTGGTGTGTGAGCATGCATGTGTGTGAGAACATTCTACTGGTGGAATTGCAGCACATTTGGGGTGGATTTTACTTTTGGAATGTTAAAGGGGCTGCTTTTCCATGGTACAAGGATATATTTTAAAACTGTAATAAAAAAAAAACTTATTTTTTAACCCCTAACATAGCTTTTACTTATTGTTAAATCTGAACTCATTTTGTAATTGCAGTGAGACACTCCAGGATTAGTGGGTGTTGTGTAAGCAATAAGACACAATGGGATGTGCATTGGATAGAACAGGGTGTGCATAGAACAGATTTTACACACACTCAGGGGCGTAGTGACGCGGGAGGCCGCAGGCTGAGTGCCTTCAGCCCCATGGAGGTACATAAAATTTGTTCTAGGCACACCCCCGGAGTGTCTTATTGCACTTATAAAATGGGCACTATTTTTATTTTACATTTAGGAAAAAATCATGTTTATAAGCAGTAAAAAAGCTTTATTCTGCTAGTCTATGATAAAATAGTCCTTCTGCCTACTGGATAATGACATCATTGTGCACGTTGTGTAAGAAAGTTTGTCCTTTACTGGTAGTGATGTTTGTTGCCAGTGTGATGCAGAAGCACTACCACATGCCCCAGTGTATATATTTTTTTTTTCTATAGGGAAGGACAGGTCAGGAGTGAGACAATTTTATGGATTTTTACGCCCGTTTTTGTCCCCTGCCCCGAGTTGCAGCTGTGCGCACATGTGGATTCATGCGTGCGCCACAGCACCCTCCCTCTACCGTGCCACCCGCCCACCTGCACTACCCTTGGACCTCCACCCGGGGGCAGTGGAACTACGGTGGTGACAGAGTCCCTCCCCGGGAGAGGAGAGCTGCCTTTTGGCCGCGCAATCCTGCTCCTTCCCTCCCTCCACCCGGATCGCCGGTGTAGTGCAAGGTGAGGTGTCCAGTGCCTCAGCCCTCAGTGCCACTGGGCCAGTCTATTTTTTTTTTCCTTTAATTGAACCGCGATGGACCTCAGCATAGTAGGAGCGAGTAGGAAGTGCAACAGGAATGGGAGGGACTGCAACAACGTGATGTAAGCAGAAACTTTTGGGGTAAAGTAAAATATAAAGATATTCATTATTTTATGGGTTTGCGGATGATTTTTGGAGTATTTCTTCAGCTTTACAATTGAAAGTTTTGTTGTGATAGTAACTGACTGATTTTCTGTACATTAGACCCTCCCCCAACGGCAATGACACGAGCACCTTACCGAGTGACTGTAATTTTAATCACCCCCGCTTTGTTTATGAGAGACTGCCTGCTGGATTTGAAAAAATAAAAGTAAAACAACCTTATTTTTTTGTTTGTTTGGTTAAACACATGTGGGGATGATATCAGCAGAGATCGATTAGAGCCAGTGGGAGAGGATCCCGGAGCTGGTCAAACAGCTTTCAGTGGGGGAGGAGGAGTGGAATAACATGAAATGCCATTTGAATTAATTAAATTTAAAGAAAAAAATCGCTGTCTTCAATTGCTATGGTGCCTTGGCGTTTCTTGATCCGATAGCCAGGAGGGAGCAGCTGTTACAGGAATGTTGGCACAAATACACATAGCTGAGCTGAATAGTGCTATCAGTGTTATTTACTAATTCAGTATGTGTTGGGAACAGGCCATTGAATATGCAAAAAAACCCCCCCCAAAAACACAATGTGATGTAGACAGCCAGCTCTGAGTGCTTGAGTGCTGTATAAATTTTTTTATTACATATAAAATCTGTGATCGGAAACTCAGTGTGAGGAAACTACTGTCTTACTGGAACTGACACATCAAGACCCCCCAAGGATAAGTTCAAAGGACAGGAGGTATTTTAAACTGCAGAGATCTGGGGAGCAATTACCTCGTCAATTTGCTTTCATCCCAGGAAATAAGATTAGCCATCCATAATGCCCTCAGGGAGATCCTTTGACTTTCATGGTTACCAGGAAGGACTTGTGGGGAGGGGCGTCTGAGAGAGGCCAGGATGGACATTGAAGAGGTTTGTTGTCTGAGCCAGGGAGGACCCAGACGGATTTAGAAGGTCCCAAAATAGATTTAAATACCTGAGGTGTAGATTCCAAAGTCCAGACGGGATTAAAGAAGCCAATACACTTTTGCTTTGAATACAGTGACTTAGATCAAAGAAACTTTTGAGATGTATGTGTAGCAGAGCACAAACCAGTTCTGACCAGTTAACCTGTGGAGAGGAAAGTCAGTGAGGTCATCTCATATGTTTTTTTTCAAATATTTTATTTGGAGACCCTGCATTGTAAAATATAGAGTTTGATACACCAAGGCGAAGTTAGTGACCTCATGAAAAGGCCTGCTCAGAAGTGTGCTTAATTGCTGAAAGAACCTGTCAGAGACACTCAAGAAAATATTTCTGACTGAGTGAAGAGAGAGAACCTCAAAGCACTGAAAGAAAGTAAGCATTAGATTATACCAGTCTAAAGTTATAAATTGTAGGAACTGTACTTTTTTTACCTGTTTGGTTTAAGGCTGTATGTGTTGGGATATATATTTGTTCTGTAATTATTGTTCTGTTTTGATTTTTTTTTTTTTTTTACAAACGAAACTGCTGGAGTGCGTTGACATTTCTTTTTATTTTAAGTGGAGCTTTTAAAGATTATAGTAGCACTGTGTATGGGCTTATTGTATACCAAACTGGGAAATGGACAGAGTTCTCTAAAATCTTGCACAGAGTTCTAGGGGTTCATTTGAAAGACCTGGTTGGGTGCCCGTAGGCAAAGATATCTGGCCCCACGCAGACAGAATTATCTGAGCCTGATAATTGGGTACGCTAACAAGAGGTTATCAGTTTGAATCCCTTCAGAGCTTTGAGACTAAGGTGACTTGAACCCACAAAACAGACAAGAGGGTTACCTTGTCTGTTCACTGTACACAGATCATACTCTCAGAGGTTGGCAATTTGGGAGTAGAGGGTTGACTGGTTGAGCGAGATTGTGACACACAACACTTCTGATGCCAGTAAGAATTACTCTTGCCCAGGTTCGCGCTGCTGAGGTGACATTGCTGCTCTCTAGGCAGAGAGGATATTTAGGTCTAGCCCCCACAGTTACACTGATCAGTTGCAAAGTCCAGCATTACCTAGAAATGAAAAATGGCAGCATTTAAAAAAATGAACGTTCCAACAGCACACTGATCTCTTTCAGCAATGCGGTCCTGCTTTACTGAACTTATTACCTGTGCATGGAACAGATTTCATGCACAGGTAAATAACTAATCAGAAAACAGGATTTTCTCTCTCTATTTTATAATGTGCGATAACCTCACTTCTTAGGTGGCTGATAGCACTCAGCAATGCCTTGTGACTCACAACACATATGAACAGTGTCATTATCCCATAGCATTATGCACCCTGCGGTGTCTTATTTCTTAAAGGAGAACTGCAGTCAGAATTTGAAACACGTGTTGCGCAGTGTTTTGAGTTGTGTGTGTAGTCCTAGTGTAGTCTTCCCTTTGTTTACTGTTAGGAGTTTTTTTTAATTTGCCTCACAATTTTTTTGGCCTATGGGAATCTTCATGTTTGAATATTATATTGCTCTTCACTTTCCTACGGTGTCTCCTGTCCCATGTGACAAAGATTCATCCAGGACCATTGATTCAGAGAGTGATCACTGCTACTGCAGCAGTCTGCTGTTAGGAGCCTAATATTTTGTCCTCAACTAAATAACTCTTGTAATCCATCCTTTTTATTTTCTAGGTATATGTCTAGGTTTAGCCAGCAGGAGTAAATATTTTGTATTTAAAGGTTTTCATTTAATCAAACTACATACATCCATAAAAAGCACACAAATCATCCCAGATCACCAGTGCTAGAATTATTGAAAACTGTAACTGTTTCCTTACAGAGTAGCCCACTAACTTATCCCTCAGGTGTTTGCCATCTGTAAAAGTAGCCTTCGTTAGTGTCTACTGGATAAAGAGAGTTACTTTAAATCACAGATGTACTGCTGTAAACCTGACAAAAAACAGCTCTTGCTTAATTAATGGTCACAGATGCATCACTGTCATATGGGACAGGAGGCACGACAGGAAAAAGAACAGCAATAAATAATGCAAACATGGAAATCCCCAGGGGCCATAAAACTAGCAGGCAAATTTAGGAAAAAAACTCCTTACGGCAAACAAAGGGAAGGACACACTAGGACTACACCTACAAATCAAAACACTCTGTGTCTAAGGTGGCCGCGCCGAGCTCTAAGCACTGACTACACTGAGTTCTACCACCAGTTTACTACAAGCACCTTTAACTGAGCTCAGTTTTGCCGGCACTAGGATCCTGTGGGAGCTTTTTGTCTACAGGGAGGGAGCCAACATCAGCTACTGACATTACCCATGCACCTCACGTACCGCCATGCCCGTGCCAGTAACTATCATTGGCTCCCTCATGCACCTCAGTTCTGTTCACCAGGAGAGAGACAAAATGGAGAGAAAAAAAAGAGGACTAGATACGTTTTAGTTCAAAGGGCTAGTAAAAGGATATAATAAATAAAATAAACTAATTACAACCTGATTACCAACTTGGATACTAAAGGTTGGGTATGTCAGGTGGCCCAGGGGTGCTGGGTCTGAAAAGAGCAAGAGCCTGTTACTACTGGCCAGACAGAGTGTGGATAGTGATTGGTAAAAAGATAGGGCAGTAGCCCTGAGCAAATGGTCTGGCAGAAGTAGCAAAAGGGGAAGTCCAGTTTGGGACCCCTTGCAGTTGAGATCACAAAAATGAAAAAATAACATCTGGACTCTCAAAAAAATTTAATTAAATTAAACAATGTAACTCCATGCTACCAGATAGAAGTTGAATGAACTCAAGAGTAAGCCCATAACCATCTTTTCTCTATGACAGATGGGAGCAAAATAGGAATGAGGGCGCTGGAGTTGCAGGATTAGTAGCCTTGGGGAGGCAGGATGTGGTTATCCCTTTTGGCATACTCCAGGCAGAGTGGGTGAAGCCCAAATCACAGAGAGAAGTGACAAGGGATACCAGCCAAAGGTTTGAACATGAGAAGTACATGTCCTGCTTCTCCCTGCAACCACAGGGATGTGCCCTGTCTGAAGCTAGTACATTGATCCAAAACAAGTGCATATCACCTCTATAGAGACAGAGCATCAGCTCAGTGGATACCCTAGAGGGGATATAGCATGTGCAAAGAGGAGGAGGAGGAGGAGGAGGAGGAGGATAGAGAAAAATGGAGGGGGGGCCACCGCCCCACTCCATATAAAAGGTAAAAGTTTTTTGGGGGGTTGGTAAGGAGGGGCCACGAGTGACCTCCACGCCCCTTGTTTTTGATGGTGAGGCAGGGTGGTACCTGAGTGATCAGTCGTTTTTTTTTTTTTTTTAAACGAGCAGAATGACCACTGAAGGACAATGGTAAAGGAGGACTTGCAGACTGAGCTGCTCGAGGCCCTGGCTCCCAGCTGAGTGGCAGATGGTGGCCAGGCATCTGAATCAATGATAAAGATATTCTGGAAGATCAGCAGTTATGATAAGTAAGTAATTATTTTCATATCTTCCAAGAATCAGTCTTCACCATGGCCATGGACTTTGAAATCACTGCTTCATTTTGGGACTCAAGAAAGACAGATCTCTAATCTAACTGTAAGCACTACAGAGGTAATACATTGATAGAAAAAGTCTAATTGTATTGGGGTTGGAGTTTTTGTTTTGTAATCTTCCCTTCTTGTTTTATGTGATTGTGAGCTCTTTGATATATTTTTCTACGTTTACGTTTTTCATATTTTTATCATCTTGTAGTAAACTCTTTTTTTTTCTCTCAAAAGACTGCCTGTGGTGTCTGCCAGTTCTTTTTGCATGTGACGTATAGAGGGTTAAGACTGACAAAAACTGTTCAAAAGCTTGATGGTGTTACTAAACTGGGAAAAGGTAATAATATACCTAAGGTCTTTAGAGTTTTAAGGGTTCATTTTGGAAGCCTGGCTTGGTGCCCCTGGCGAAAGATGGTACCGCAGTCCCCAAAGAGGGTACATATCTGAGCCTGTACATTGGGCGTGTTAGCATAAGGTTCACAGTTTGAATCCCCCCAGAACTTGAGACTAAAGTGATTTGAACCCAAAAGCAGACAGGAGGGTTACCCTGTCTGTTACCTGTTCCCATTACTGCACTCGGAGGTTGGCACTGTGGGAGCAGAGGGCCTGACCTGCTGAGTGCATTTGTGACACATACTACTAAAAAACAAGCTAATAGAAAAAGGATGTGAGATCTGTTAGGAGGCAGTATAATGCAGTGGGTTAAGGCTCTGAACTGCAGATCTGGAGACCTGGGTTTGAATCCCACAGCCGCCTAGGTGCATACTGTGTGATCCTGAGCAAGTCACGTAACTTCCTTTTGCTCCCTGGTCGCATCTGGAAACAAGCTTCGGCTTAGTGTGCTACTCCTGGTTAAACAATGTTCCCTTTCTGTTTCTTGGAGATTCTCCCAGTCCCCAGGGCTAATAAGAAGAATTACCTCAAAATAAAATCAGTTAATGAATGGCTGAGGAAATGGACGATGAAAACAGTCAAGGTTGTATCACTCATTGGGAAAAGTTTGATAATGACACCGGTTTATTCAGTTGGGATGGCCTTCATCTCCGTAGAATGGGGAGTTCATACTTGGGAAAACAAATTGAGAAATACATAACGACCCATTTAAACTAAATATCTTGGGGTGTCAGGGTAAAAACTACACCAAAACAGTATATAAACCATCTAAAGAACTATATAATTACAAGTTCCTCCTTGCAAATGCAAGAAGCTTAAACATCTTAAAGAAAACAGAATTAGAGAGATTACTAGCAAGAGACAACATAGATATAACCACCGACACTAAAACATGGTGGGTCAACACCAATGATTGGTCCAGGGAGATTTCTAACTACAGACTGTTTTTCAAAAACAAGGAAGACTGGAAGGGGGGAGGAGTTTGTATTTATACAAAAAAGAGCTAAAGCTAATATTATCTCTGACACACTAACATACAAATCTTATATTAATTGCCAAATGAATAAAGCAAAAAGAGTTATTTGGGCTATAAAGAGGAATTTTCGTAGTTGACACTCAAGTGTTATTATGCCTTTATACAGATCGTATGTGCTACCACTTCTAGATTATGGCAGCTCCTTGTGGAAACCTATTAAGGGAACTTGTGGTGATAGACTGGAGAAGGTACACGGACAAGTAATAAGAAATGAAAATTACGTACTTACTGTAATTTTTTATCTTTCTGTGTATCTTCACCATTTATCACTGGTGGGTTTTGGCTAGAGGATCAGATCAGGACCCTGTGGGAGCCTTTCTCTTTGCAAAGGGAGGAGCTGACGTCGAGCGGGCGCCACCTGAGGTAATTTATCGTGCGCCTTGGGTTGGCTGAGTAAATGATGCCACTGACTCCTCAGTCCCAGTTCTGTACACTGGAGAGTGGTTAGGAAAGAAGATAGAGGGCATGGCAAGGGAGCCCGAGGGATAGGAAAAAGGAAAGGATAGAAAAACCAAGGAAGGAATAATGCCGGGTAAGAGGACAGAAGGAAGAAGAAGAAGACGCCTTAATGGTGTGGGACCGGGGGCCCCAACCTCTGGGCAAGCAAGGGAGGGATAGAATAAGGGAGAGGGAAAAAGAAAGTAGAAGAGAGGAAAGAAAGAGAGAGAAGAGAGGGGAGACACCGTACCTCACTTGCAGGGGTCCAGAGAACTGCCTGAGTCTGAAGAATGACGCCACTGCTTTTAAGCTATATTTCCTTTCTCCAAAAAGGGAGCGGAGAAGAAACCCTCTAACTTAAGACTATTCAGAGGGAATGGCTGACTTGAAACCCAGGAGAGGTAAGGCTTAGCACCAATTCCAAGGAGTCCTCACTGGATCCAAAAGAGAGTTGCAGACCAATGTCTCCCCCTCTTGTTTAAGAATATCCCAGAGTGGGGACAGGACCCACCCCGAAGCAGGGTCCTCCTGAAAAAAGTAAGCCTCCCAGGAGATTTTAGAGAAGCGTCAACTCAGAAGGAGGAGAGACAAAGCTATGGGAGGATTATTTTTAAAAGGCGTGAATGAGATTCCCCAGAGGGGAACCCTTCGAAGGGAGACCGCTTAAAGCAGCGATTAGAAAAGGAAGGAAGGGATCACCAGGGCCCTACCAGCACTGCCTTAAAGAGAACCCCCAGGGTTTTAGATTAAAGCAGAGTGTGGATCCAGGGACAGTTCCAACGGATAGAGGAGGATCCCATCAGGATGGCAAGGAGACCCCGGTGACCTCTAACAAAGAGGGTTGCCTCTCTGCTTGTCTACCCCAGTACACCCCCAACACCCTCGAAAGGGGAGCGGAGCCAAGAGGTATCAGAAGAGGGACCATAAGGGTCACCATTTGGAGAAAACAAACTGGGAGGAGGCATCACCCAGAGACTGAGGCCCAAGAGGGGATGGAGGGTGGGAAGCAATGATGAATGGTGAAGATACACAGAAAGATCAAGAATTATGGTAAATACATAATTTTCATATCTTATCTGTGTCAATCTTCACCATTCGTCACTGATGGGTGATTACCAAGCGCCCCCGAAGGGGACCTGTAACCTCCCTGAGGGATGGAAGTCTCTCAGCCTCCTGTGGGGAAGACACTGGAGGGGCGGGAACTCCTACAGGCCTTATTAGGCTAGAGACTAGTCTGGGTGAGGCGGGGTTCTCCCCTGGCTGGGAGTAGGCAGTCTCCACTGAAGTTCCTGCCTCATCCTGCGGCGGAAAAAGGTGGGTTCCCCGGAAAGAGCAGGCAGTCACCCTTTGCAGGGCCATGGGTGATAACCGGGACAGACAACGCCATGCCGTCTGTCTTATGCAGATTGCTGTCCCCGTCAGCCTGGATGCCACCTCATTGGCATCATACGATGCCCTTGCTTGGTGCCGCACAAACTCCAGGCCCTGTGTGGAGAGGGCAATGGCTTGTCTGATCACCTCCGAATCAGGCAAGGATACTAGGATTTGTCCTATTAAGGACCATAAGTGGCTGTTGTAGGCAGTATGAAGGACCTGATGTGCTGAAAGAGATAGAGAGAGACGTGCCAAAGAAAATACTCTCCTCCCCCAAAAGTCTCCATGGGTTGGTCATGTCTCAGGCATCTGTGCCCAGAAGGAGTATCTAGGAGCGTCACGCCTGAAGGAGGGTGAGCTAAGGCTCCTGGAGATCCTAGGGGTGCACAGTACCTGTGCTGGCAGTCCCTTAGGGCTGGGGAGGGGGCTGAAGGATTTCTCCAGGCACGGTACAATGCCTCCCTGAATGGGGAGGGCCAGGTGGGAACCACCAGGGTGGCCGCACTGAACTAGTCTAAAAAAGGCACGTGCCACCTGCTCAGGATTGTGTCTTCCTAGTCTAGAAATGTGGAGCTCATCGACCAACCCTGAAAGGAAGCGCTGATAACTGGGCAGGTCAGCAGCTGGGGATAGGTGGACGGAGGGATCCTCTCTCTCAAGTGAGGAAGACGAGGAAGCCGACGAGTCTAGAGAGTCAGGCATTAGGATGATCTGCCGGACTAGGCTGCTGACGCAGCAGATTCGCTTCACATGAGGTCGTGTTCACTCGATGGTAGGAGAAGCAGAACTGGGACTGAGGAGGAGTCTGCGTCAGTTACTGGCCAGCCCGTAAGCACCATGCAATGCGTCAACCTCGAGGGTGGCGCCGGCTCAACGTCGACTCCTCCCCTTTGCAAAAAAAAAAAAAAGCTCCCATGGGGTCCTGATCCTCTGGCCAGAATCCACCAGTGATGAATGGTGAAGAATGACACAGATAAGATTGATCCATGAATGCAAGGGCTTGACCAGCGAGGATAGATTGAAACAGCTCAATTTGATGTCTCTCCAGACAAGGAGGAAACGAGATGACCTGCTGTTATGTTATTATTTGACATGAGATGATAATATTTTGAATGTTTTAAATCTAACCTTTAAAGTATCTAACAAATCATCTAGAAGACACAATCTTCAACTCAGACCAAATAAATGCAATACAGAAAAGAGAAGGCTTTCTTTACCCAGAGGGTGGTGAACCTCGGGAATTTACTTTCAGAGGAAATTGTTCAAAGTATAAGCAAAGAGCAATTTAAGAATAAATTGGACAAACATATATTAGAGGGCCATAAATTAAACTACTACTAATAGCAGGAGCACTCATGAGCCCACAGCCTTCTTCGCTCCTGTTACCTTAGTATGAACCTTAGTATGGTACAAACCTTATACCTCTCCTGTAGCTTTTGTAAGTCCCTCTGCAATTCCGTGATTCCCTCGTCACTATCCACCCTCCCACAGAGCTTAGTGTGATCTGTGAAGAGACGCATCCTGCCCCAGATTCCCTCACCACTGTCACTGATGAACATATTGAAGAGGACCAGACCCAGGACAGATCCCTCTGGTACCCCATTTGTAACCCCCCCTTCTGATTTGACCCTGCTGACCACAGCTCCCTGCTGCTCCCCCTTTAGCCAGTTACCTACCCAGTTTACTATGACCTTAGCCGCACCCATATATTCTATCTTCAGAAAACATCTGTGGGGCACAGTCAAAAGCCTTGCTTAAATCAAAGTAGAGCAAATCCAGACCATGGCCCCTATCCAGTTCTCTCATCACCCAGTCAAAGAAAACTAGCAGGTTAGAATCTGTGTTGTTTACTGCCCTGGAGACCATTGCTCTCCAAGTAGTCTATGAGGTCCTCTTTGACCAGTGACTCCATCAGCTTCCCTACAGTAAAGGTAAGACTTGATTGGTCTGTAGTGCCCCGCTTATTCCTCGTCTCCTTTACTTATGGAGTGCAACTACATCCATCACCCCCCAGTCCTTCAAAACTACCCCCGTCCTTACTGAGCTGTTGAATAGACCTATCAAAGGTTCAGCAAGTACTGCTGTCAGCTCCGAGTAACCTTGGATGCAATCCATCTGGTCCCGGGGCTTTATCTGTCTTCATGGCCGCCAGTCGCTTCTGGACTCTTTTGCTTGTAAATATTTGGTGCCTCATCTCCGGGACCTCCATAGTGGCTGCTTTGATGCCACTCTCTGGCAAGGGCCCACCATCCTTCCTAGTGAAAGCTGAGCAGAAGTAATCATTATGGATGGCAGCCTTTTGTCCATCCTCCTCTATCACTGTACCTTCCTCGGCCAGCCTGACAATTCCTCTGCTTTCCTTTTTGCCCAATATATTGGAAGAAATTGTTTTTCTCCATTCTTGACCCCCTCTGTAATACAAAGCTCTGTGTCTGCTTTTGCCTCACTATTTGCATCCCTGTTTTTCAGTATGCTCCACATTCTTCCTCCCCCCCTGCTTTTCTTTATAGTTGGAGAAGGCCACTTTCTTTTTCCTTACCGCTTCACTGACTGTTGTCGAGAGCATAATGGTCTCGTAGAACCTGTTCTTTTTGGTTACCATTCTCATGCATAACTGATGCCTCGAGAATGGCTCTTTTGAGTGCCTCCCCATCTCTCTCTCTCTCTCTCTCTCTCTCTCTTCCCCCCCATGTTGTCTGCCCCAACTAACTTTTCCCTGACCAACTCCCTCAGCCTGTTGAACTCTGGCCTTCTAAAATCAAGGACTCCAGCTCTCGATTGGGGTTTTCCAGACCCAAGAGCCAGGTAAAACTAAGTGAAATTATTGTTGCTGTTCCCCAGTGGCTCTCCTGTTCTCACGGCTCATACCATATCCGAGTAGGTGAGCACCACACTGATGAGCACCACACTGAGGATTGCAGACTGCCTAGTGGAGTCCTTAACCAGCTATACCAGTAGACAGTCCTGGAAAGTGTCCTGCAAGGCCTGACTTCTGGTGCTCCTGACCACCGGAACATCCCAATTGATGTCCGGCAGATTCAGATCATCCACCACCACAACTTCCCTCTTTGAAGCCACTCTTTCAGGTTCTTCCTGAGCTCTCTGTCCCTCTCTTCCACTTGCCCCGGAGGCCTGTAGCTCACCCCCAAGTGCAGTATCTTGCCTGAGGCTGCCATGAGTTGTGCCCACAGTGGCTCTGTCTCCTCTTTACTACTTCTAATGCAAGCATTTTGCTCCACCTGGATGACATCCTTGACAGAAAGGACTACTCCTCCTCTTTACCTGTTCCTCTCTCCACCTAAACATTGAGTGCTCTGGGACCGTCAGGTCCCAGTTGTTGTTATCTGAAGCCCACATTTCTGTGATGGCCACAAGGTCCACCTCACTGTCCACCATCAATGCTTGGAGCCTGATTTTATGCATCAGAAAGCTGAATATCATGAAAGTGGTGATAAATGTGGACATTTTTAACCGGTCCAACAGAGCTGGCCTGGTGGCACTGAGGGTTGAGGTGCTGGACACCACACCTTGTGCAGCGCTGGTGACCCGGGTTCAGGAACGAGTCAGCAGGGGTTGGCGGGGGGGAAGGAGTAGGATTGATTAGCCATAATGGCAGCTCTCCTCTCCTGGGAGGATTCATCACCCCCCCATAGTTTTGCCCTCAAGTGGAGGTCTGATGGGCAATGCAGGTGGGTGGGCAGGGCAACTACCTAGAGACTGCCTACACATGCGCAAGATTGGGGTGGGGATGGTGAAATGGGGAACGGGGTATAAAATGTAAATAAAAAAAGAGGAAGTCCAGCAACGGTGTCTCACATTTTACTGCCACAAATGGGAAAAAAATTATAGGACAGAAAGACATTAAAGAATGTGTATCATATTATACTAATTTTTACTCAGAGGGAGAGGCTAATACCATGGGTGAGTTGTGGACTGACCCTGTTCCAGCTAGGATGGAGATACAGTAACTAACAGATGAGGATCGGGCTGCATTAAAGCGTCCTATTATGCCACAAGAGATCCTTACGTGATGGGGGGGAACCTGACCGGGGTGTCCTCTCTCACCATTGTTGTTTGACCTGGCTATTGAGCCCTTAGCCTGGGCAGTTAAGGCCAACACTCATATCAAGGGTATAGCTGTAGAAGAAGCTCTACCAGTGTTTGTGTACGCACATGATCTTTTAGTTATGACTACTCATCTGGAGGAATCACTGCCAGTTCTGTTAAGAACAATCTAAAATTTTGGTATTCTGTTACAGGTACAAAATTAACTGGGCATGTCTACTGCGATGCCCATAAACCAATATTCTTATCGCTGGAACTGGAAAAGTTTCCATTTCGATGGAGCTGATCGGGATTCAGGTATCTGGGAGTAAATATTACCTCGTTTATAAAAGATTTGTTTAGCCAGCCCGGTGGGGCTGAGGGTTGATGTGTTGGATGCTACGCCGATGACCCAGGTCACTCGGGTCAGCAGGGGTGAGGAAGGATTGAGTGTCCATAGATAGCACTCCTTCCTTGGGGAGGAGGGGGGGACAATGCGGTGCACTGTATGTAGACTGATACCCTGCGGTGGCTGGGTTTCAGCACAGGCGCATCGCTTTGAAGAGGGGAAGGCTCACGCCCAGGGCATATGGTTGCTTCTGTGGAGGCGGGGGCAGCCACCCTGCCCATTGCATGGTGCGTGGGCCCAGGGGAGAAAACAGAAAATGGCAAGAGTTGACGGGGTCCATAATGACCGGACATGTTCCCCCTTCATGTGACCTCCCCGACGCCTGGATTTGCGCCCGGAGGAGAGAGTGTTCAGCATTCCTTTCCTTGGCCCCGCCACAGGGGGAAATCTGGCTGTGCAGTGGATGGTTGGGTTGGGTCGGAGAGTGAGACCCTCTGAGGGAGGGCCGGAGTTGCCCATCGTCTCCGCGGAGGAGCGAAAATTACTAATTAAAAAAAAAAAAAAAAAATTTGTTTAATGCTTATTTTCCCCATTGCTGTTGTCCAGTCAGAACTTGGATCACTGGCGGGACTTAACATCATCACTATTTGGCAGAGGGAATGTACTGAAAATGTGGATTATGCTGAAATTTCTGTACCGTTTCGACGTTCTCCCTGTTCACATCCCTAAACACTTTTTTCCCCTATTCCCCTAGAGAATTTTCTGCCTTCTTTGTATGGGCATGTGGCAAATCAGCTCTGTCCTTTCTGTCTTCCCGCTGTGACCCATTTCCCAGAGCTTACCTGCTGAGAGAATCCCCCACTGGCTTGCCCTCCTTGGTGGTACCAGGACGGGGAGGGCCATCCTCGCTCTCCTGGAGAATATTTCGTATTTCACCAGATGCATTGGTGATGATGCAGGTGGATGTTGAGCAGACAGGGCTTCACAAAGCCTGCCTCATGTTGAGTATTTGACACCTTTTTTTCAGTTCTGCCCACCTCCCCTGATGTCTGGTGCTGCCCTTTGTCAGCACACTGTAGCTCCATGCGGTCTCATAGCCCACTGCAAGGACTTACTAGAGTGGTGGAAACAGACATCTTTTCTACCTGAGGTGGGAGCACTGCCAGTTGGCTGCAGTTCCGTGGCCCTTGGGCTGCCCTGCCAGCTTCTGGAGCTGGCCTTGGAACTTGGATCGCTGTAACAGAGCATGTAGCGCTACCCACTGGGTTATTGGATGACCTCCCTAAACACCTTTTTGTTAAATTACAGGCTTTGTTTACTTAATGGAGTCAGCAGAACAAAGCAGTGAGAATAAGGGGGAAAGGCTGAGGTCCTGAACAAATACTTCTGCTCCATCTTCACCAGGGAGAAAGACAGACCGGTGCCTACAGGGGGACAAGAGGAGCGCGGGGGAGAGCATGGATGTGGAGATAGAGGAGGGAGGGGCTTCTGGCATTGAAGGTGGACAAATAACGAGGCTCAGATGGCATACGAGTACTGAGGGAACAGTCAGAGGAACTTCTGGAGCCACTGGTGGGCTTGTTCAGTAGTTCACTGGAGGCAGGCATGGTACCACAGGACTGGAGAATGGCATATGTGGTGCCTCTCCATAAGAGCGGTCCTAAGGATGACCCAAGGAATTACAGACCAGTCAGTCTGACCTCAGTCATGTGCAGGCTCGTGGAGACCATACTTAAGGAAAGATTGATAGAGTATTTAGAGGAGCATGGTCTCCAGGATGCAAGGCAGCACGGGTTTATGGGAGGGAGGTTGTGTCAAATGAATCTGATTTTCTTTGACTGGGTCACTAAAATAGTAGACATTGGTCCAAGTTGTGGACATCCTTTTCTTGGACTTTAGCAAAGCCTTTGACTCTGTACCCCCACAAGAGATTGATCAGGAAGTTGATGGATCTTTGATTTGAGAGAAGATGACCAAATGGGTGGAAAACTAGCTGAGGAACAGGACCCAGAGGGTGGTGGTTGGGGGAGGGTTTTCTAGCACCAGGGAGGTCACCAGATGAGTCCTGCAGGGCACGGTGCTAGGACTGGTGGTGTTCAGTGTCTTCTTCAGTGACATTGGGGATGGCAATAAGGGCAAAATGTACCCAGTCATGGACGACACCAAGCTCTGTGAAAGGGTGGATACATATGAAGGGATACAGGACCTACAGGAGGATCTGGAAAACCTTGAGAGGTGGTCCAGGATGTGACAGCTTGGCTTCATTGCAGAGAAATGTAGAGTTATTCACATTGGAGCCAAGAATCCCAGCACGGAGTACAGCCTGTGCGGGGTCCGGGTATCTGTAGCAGAGGAGGAGAAGCACGTGTGAATGATCACTAGTGACCTGCAGCACACCACACAGTGCAGGAAAGCAGCAGCAAGGGCAGATAACATGTTGGACTGCATAGCTGGGGGATCAGCAGTAGGTGAGAGGAGGTTGTACTGCCTTGTACAGGTCACTGGTGAGGCCAAATCTAGAGTGTGGTACTGGTGCCCACACCTTAAAAAAGACAACCTGCTGGAGACTGTCCAGAGGAAGGCAACAGAGATGATCATGGGGTAAAGCATACGAGGAGAGGTTGGGGGCCCTAAATGTGTACTCCCTGGAGGGGAGAGAGAGGGGATATGATTGAGACCTTCAGGTACTTGAAGGGGATAAATAGAGTGGATAAGGAGGCTCTCTTTAAGCTAAGTGGCAATCGAAATGCAAAAGGACACAGTCTTAAGCTGGAAGGGGGTAGGCTTAGGAAGGAGGCTAGGAAGCATTTCTTCATGAAGAGGGTGGTGGCCATTTGGAATGTGCTGGGGAAGAGGTTGTCTTGTTGAAATCGGTGGGCAACTTCAAGAGAGGCTGGGATAGTCTTAAGGGGAAAGTAAGGGTCATGGGAGGGGCAGACGGAAAAGATGGGAGGATCGGAGAGGGTGAGCAGGTCAGTGGCTGAAGCTGTGAACCTTGCAGTACGAGCAGACTAGATAGACCAAATGGCCTTATTCTGTTGACTTCTTCTTCTTATGTTTGTATGTTCGTAGTGCCTGAACACCTTTTACTCCGAGGAAAGGTGGGGTTACTAGCAGGGTACTGCAGAGTTCAGCACCAGGACCGGCCCTCTTTAATGTCTTTATAGGTGACATTGCCGAGGGGCTGGAAGGAAAAGTATGCCTCTTTGCAGATGCACAAAGATCTGCAACAGGGTTGATACACAAGGGTGGGGGGAGTGGAAAGGATGAGAAGGGACTTGGCAAGGTTGGAGGAATGGCCAGAAGTATGGGCAGCTTAGATTTAGTGCAAAGAAGTGCAAAGTAATGCACCTGGGAAACAAAAACCCAGGGGAAGAGTACACAGTTGGTGGGGGGGGAGGTACTAACAACAAATCTTACTTCGAGACACAGCTCTTGCAGCAGGTTACACCATTCGGACTGAAGCCGGCAGGCATCAGGAACCCCACGGAAAAATTCTAGCTAGCTATCTTCAGCGGGGACCGCCCCCGACGTCAGTCCTGCCTCCGACGTCAGGCGTAGTATATAAGGGGGCGGTCCCGCCAGATTCCCCAGTTCTTTCCCGCCGTCAACTTGCATGTCTCGACCCTTCGGTTCAGTTTCTAGTGCGTGACGCGTGGTAAAGTTTTTTCCTATGGGAAATTCGTTGTCTTCAATCAAGCCTTTTCTCTGATGTCTTCTCCGACCTCTGGTCACTCCTCGAAGTGCGCCTGTGGGAAGCAGATCCCGTTCAAGGATCTGCACTCGGCCTGTGTCCGGTGCCTAGGCCCAGACCACGACACCCGGTTCTGCACCTTTTGCGAGGGTTTCAGCAGCAGAACCTGGATCCGTCGCCAGAAGGCCCTCCAGGCGTTCCTGCTCGAGGAACAACTCAAGTCCATGGCTTCCAAGGGGGATTCTTCGCAGAAGGCCCACAAGCATGCCGTAAAGCACAGGGAGAAGGCTCCTTCCAGGTCCCCGTCTAGGGCCTCTGACTCGCGCAGTTCCGGCTCCAGGTCCAACCGCTCTCCTTCCCGGGCCAGCTCTCAGCCTCCCCTGCTGGTGAGAAAATCTTCAGGCTCCTCTTCCCAGGCCAAGACTCCCAGGCCTTCTTCTTCCTCAAGGCCCTGGCGGTCGGGGACCATCATCACCATCAAGTCGGGGTTCCCGCCATTCTGAACCCGACGTCAGGTCTGCCTCCTTGCCTCCTCCTCCCCAGCGGAAGACCAAGGAGCTCACCTCTTTCAAGAGGCCGTTGGACCCGACGCCGGTTCGCCCGACGTCGGCTTCTCGCCACAGGTCCCCAGAGCCGTCGTCCGTCAGGAGACCGTCGCCGGCCAGGCCAACTCATCACCGGACGCCGGTAGCGGGACCGGTACCAGTTCCAATCGAGAAGAGGACCCAGACGCCTCCGACCAACGTCGGTCAGGAGACCATCACTGAGGAGGAGTTAACGCAGCCCGAGGACCAGACGGGTGACCCCGGTCCTGTTGAGACTCCCAGGGAACCCTCGCTGCAACCCGAGCCCCCTGTGGAGCCGACACCGGGTCCCGACGACCGTCCACCGGCGCCCGGACCGTCGTCTGGCCTTTCCTTTTCAGAGGTGAAGGAGCTTTTCACTTACTGGTGGGATACCATCAAAAAGGACATGGTCCCCACTCCTTCTCCTCCTCCTACACCGGTTGCTCCTCCGGTTCCTGCTCCCCCCTCTCCATCTGGGTCTGCAGGCCGGTTACCTCCTCCCCGGGAGCCCAGGACCCCTCCAGGGGGGAGACTCGATAAAAGGAGACCTCCGTCCAGATCCTCTTCTAGGTCACCCAGTCCCAAGAGACCTAGAAGACGCCATCATGCCTGACGGAGGACACGGGATCAGAGTTTTCTACATCCAGATCCCCATCTCCCCTCTCCATCCCTTCTCCGGACCCACGTGAGCTGCCAAAGTCTCCTCCGGATGACCCTTCGTTCTCGGATGACATGAGACACATCCAGGAGAACATGGGATGGGATGTGGAAGAGTTAGACCCCGAAAGGCTGCGCCTTGCGAAGTATCTTCGGCAGAAGGACCCCAAGCCTGTGGTGGTGCCACCCTTGGTAGACACTTTCGTGGACATCACCAAGGCAGTGTGGAGGCGTCCACATTCGCTCCCGGCGATGCCGAAGAAAGCTGACCGCTGGTACAAGGCTCCGAGAGAAGACCAGTACTTGACTCAGCATCCTCAGGCCGACTCTCTGGTCATAACAACCTCTCATGACCGGTCCCAGAGACCGCAGCATCTGAGCACCCTGCCACCGGACCCAGAGTCCAAACAGCTGGACTCCATGGGTAGGCGCACATATGCTTCCGCTACCTGCGCCATCAGATCCCTGAGTTATTTGACCCACATGGTGCAGTTCCAAAATGCCCTGTGGGAGCAGGGTCTGGATGCAGCCGAGAAATTGCTGGAAGGTGAGCAGAAGGAGGAGGAGATGTTATAGCTCCTCCGTACGGGTTCGGACGTGGGAACCCAGGTGCTACGAGCCGCGTACGATTCCGCGGACTCCTCGACCCGAGCAGTAGCTTCAGGCGTATGCCTCTGGAGGCGCTCTTGGCTCAGTGTCTCTGGTTTTACCCTGGACGTCCAGAAAAACATCATGGACGCCCCATTCGAGGGAGAAGTTTTGTTTGGTAAACCCTCAGAGAAGATAATTACCAAACTCCAAGAGGCGGGAAGGCGGTGAGGTCGGTTCAGGCCATGTACCGACCCAAGCTTAGTTCCTTCGTGAGAACCAAAGTCATTTCATGGACGGACGAGAGACAACAGTCCCGCCTGCCCACAGCAGAGGGGTCCGTTTCTCGTAGAGCCCAGGGAAACAACCCCGCAGGTCAGAGCCACGCAGCCCCGGCCGGGGTCCAGCCAGCGGACCCTCAGCTGCCACAGCCTGACTCCTTCCCGCCCCGCCCTCAGGATCAACGGACGCCATGGTCGGGGGTCGCATTGCGAATTTCGTGCCGGGATGGCAGACTGTAACCACCGACAGGTGGGTTCTACAGTTGGTCGGAAGAGGCCACTTTGTAGAATTCATGGAAAAGCCACCCTCGAGACCTCCGTTGCTCTCCCAGTACCCGGGTCAGCACAAATCATTCATCAGGCGAGAGGTGCTCATGCTCCTGCAAAAGGGAGCGATAGAGTACGTTCCAGAAAACCAGAGAGGACACGGATACTATTCCCACTTCTTTCTGGTTCCAAAGAAGACAGGGGACCTCCGTCCGATTCTGGACCTCAGCAACCTCAATTTGTCGGTCGCCTACAAAAGATTCCGCATGGTAACTCTTCCAGGTCTTATTCAAATGCTGAAGCAGGACGCCTTTTTAGCGTCTCTAGATATGCAGGACGCTCACCTGCACATCCCTATAGCTCAAGCGCACAAGAGGTTCCTGCGCTTCGAGTATCTCGGCCATCATCTTCAGTTCCGAGCGCCCATTCAGGCTGTCATCGGCACCCAGGGTCTTTACCAAATGCATGGCAGTCGTGGCAGCATCTCTAAGGAGACAGGGCCATTATGTGTTCCCGTACCTGGACGATTGGCTTCTCATGGCCGCCTCCAGAGCGGCGTTGTTACGGGCGATCCAGAGCACCCAGGACCTGTTTCGATCTCTGTGTATCCTAATCAACCACGAGAAGTCCCTCCTGGTACCGTCGCAGAAACTGCAGTTCATAGGCGCAGTACTGGACACCGTTCAGGGAAGAGCATTTCTTCCAGACGACAGAGCGGAGCGCATCAGATCCCTCATCAGGGAGCTTTCATCGAACAAGACCGCCTCAGCCAGGTCAGTCCTTCGCTTGCTCGGACACATGGCTGCGGCCATTCCTACTGTCCCTTTCACAAGGCTCCACATGCGGGGTAACTCAGTGGGTGCTCAAGGTGCAATGGGACCAAAGGCAAGACCACATGCAGCATCCGGTCAGAATCACGAATACCGCGATTCGAGACTGGCAGTGGTGGCTAGACCCAGGGACACTCTCTATGGGTGTCCCGTTCATAGCGCTGTCCCCGGAGGTAATCCTCACCACAGACGCCTCAGGTCTAGGGTGGGGAGCACACCTGGACGGGGTGAAGTCCCAGGGTACGTGGACCCCTCTGGAGGCCCACCTCCATATCAACGTCCTAGAGATGAGGGCGGTCCTTTATGCCCTGCAGGCCTTTCCGTCAGAAATCTTGTCAAGTACTCTCCTACTTCAGACAGACAACACGGCGGTGATGTATTACCTCAACAAACAAGGAGGCGCACACTCTTACCCCCTTTGCAGGGAGGCTATGAGGGTGTGGGATTGGGTAATCCGACACGGCGCGAACCTGATCACAGTACATGTTCCCGGGGTGGACAACACAATTGCAGATGGCCTGAGTCACTCCCAGGCCAGAGTCCACGAGTGGGAACTTCTCCAGGAGGTAGCAGAGGATCTGTTTCTTCGATGGGGAACTCCAGAATTGGACTTGTTCGCTTCCCCATCCAACGCAAAACTGCCCAATTTTTGCTCGCTAGATCCAGGGCCTGGTGTTTTCTGGCGAGACGCGTTGTCCCTCTCCTGGGCGGACAGATTCCTCTACGCTTTCCCTCCCTTCCCGTTGATCCAGAGAGTTCTTCTCAAACTACGCAGGGAGCATGCAACAATGATCTTGGTGGCCCCATTCTGACCCAGGCAGATCTGGTTCCCTTTGCTAATTCAGCTGTCCCGGGAACCTCCGCTCCCGTTGCCATTCAGCTCCCACCTCTTGTCTCAGGAGAAGGGTTCACTGGTCCACCCGGACTTACACTCACTGTACCTGCACGCATGGCTCCTAGAGACATAGCCATCTTGCGTCACGGGGTCTCACAAGAGGTTGCGGAAGTCCTTTCTGCAGCCAGAAAGCCGGCAACGCATGCGACGTATGCCATGAAATGGCGCCGTTTTGTCTATGGTCACAAGCATGCGGCCTTTCCCCTTTAGGTTGTCTGGTGAAAGTGGTGTTAGAGTACCTGCTCTCCCTTTTCCGTTCAGGTCTCGCCTACTCCTCGATTAAAGTGCACCTCTGTGCCATTTCAGCTTATCACCTCCCGATGGGACAGCGCACAGTGGCACAATTAGATGCCTGTCGAGAATTCTTAAGAGGTGTGTTACACCTTAGGCTGCCCATTAAGGACCCAGTGCCTCCTTGGGACTTGCTGTTTGTCCTGGAGCAACTCACGCTCCCCCCCTTTGAACCTGCCGTGGATTGCGAGCTGTGTTTTCTGTTGTGGAAAACGTTATTTTTGGTTGCTGTTACATCAGCGAGAAGAGTTTCTGAGCTTCAGGCTCTCATGTGCAAAGAGCCCTATTTGATTTTCCACCGGGACAGAGTATCCCTGAGGACGAATCCTAAATTTTTGCCTAAGGTGGTTTCCACACTCACTGTCAACCAGGATATTGACCTGCCGGTCTACTTTCCCAGTTACTCTAACAGAGGAGAGGCGCTGCTTCACACCCTGGATGTTCACCGCAGCTTGAGGTACTACCTGAGCAGAACTAAGCAGCTTCGCACTTTGGAGCAGCTTTTCGTCTCCTTTACCGAAAAGATGAAGGGCCAACCAGTATCCAAACAGTCCCTGTCTCACTGGCTTGTCCAGTGTATCTCATACTGTTATGATATCAAACAAAAGCCCCTCCCGGGATCAGTCCGGGGCCATTCCACTAGGGCTGTGGCCACCTCCTTTGCAGCACTTCGAAACGTCTCCACTTCTGCCATTTGTGCTGCAGCCACTTGGAGCTCTGTACATACCTTTAGCTGGCATTATAGCCTGGACATCGCTTCACGGCGAAGAGCAGGCTTCGGCCTGGCTGTGCTACAGGGTCTCCTGTCCTAGATTCAGGACCTGGAATGTTCCTTCCAATTCCTCCTCCCAGAGTGTTTGCAAGCGCTACTGCTTGGGAATCAGTCTAATGGTGTAACTGCTGCAGAGCTGTGTCTCAGAGCAGTTACTAAGAATCCCGTAATAGTAGATCTCAGGAACAGCTCTGCAGCAGGTACCTTCCCGGCCACCTTCCCCCTTGGAGGAGGCACGGCTTAAGCCTTTGCCAACAGGGATTTTTCCCTTTTGTCTTCTGATGGTGGATCCTCGGTCTCCCATTCCAATGCCACCTGCGACTGGAAGTCTCCGGCCGGAGAACTGGGGAATCTGGCGGGTCCGCCCCCTTATATACTACGCCTGATGTCGGAGGCGGGACCGACGTCGGGGGCGGTCCCCGCTGAAGATAGCTAGCTAGAATTTTTCTGTGGGGTTCTGATTCCTGCCGGCTTCAGTCCGAATGGTGTAACCTGCTGCAAGAGCTGTTCTCGAAGATCTACTGTTACGGTAAGTTCTTACATAACTGTACTTTATATCAGATGACCTAAAGATACGCAAACAATGTGAGAAGGCAGTAAGGAGGGCTGGGGGGATACTGAGATGCACAGGGAGCGGCATCACCAGTAGAAAAAAGGAAGTTGTTATCCCTCTGTATAGACAGTTGGAGAGACCCCATCTGGAGTACTCCGTGCAGTTCTGGAGACCCCATCTCCACAAGGACATAGACAGGATGGAGGCATTCCAGAGGAGGGCAACTAAAATGGTGCAGGGTCTGCACCAGAAGTCATATGAAGAGAGACTAAAGGAGCTTAATATGCATACCCGAAAGGAAAGGAAAGGAAAGGAGGGAGGAGGGGACATGAAAGAAATATTTAAGTACCTCAAGGGAATGAACAAAGTCCAAGAGGGTAGCATCTTTCAGAAAAAGAAATGTACAAGAACAAGGGGGCATAGAGGGGGGCCTGCTCAAGGGCAACATGAGAAAGTATTTTTTTCACAGAGAGGGTGGTGGATGCATGGAACAGCCTTCCAGAGGAGGTAGTGGGGGAATTCAAGAATGCATGGGACAGAATAAGTCAATTCTAGTGGGAGGTAGGAGAAAGTAGGCTGTTGGTTAACTAGGCTCTGCAGCTTATCCAAAAGGTAGGGAAATGGGCAGACTGGGTGGGCCAAGCGGCCCTTATATGCCATCAAAGTCTATGTTTCTATGTTTACAGGTAAAGCCACGTTCATCTTGGACTTCACTACAGGCATCGGGGTACTTAACCCATCTGGGATGATCCAGTGACTCTTATTCTTGGAGGAGGAAAGGTTTAGAATGTGGAAGACAGAAGAAGAAGAATCAGCATTTATATAGCGCTTTTCATACACAGTAGAACATAGTGTTGATGGAGCATTTTTGGGATCGGGGCAATTCTGCAGTTTCAAGCAGTTAAGGGACACCTATCACATCGTAGCATGTCACTCATTTAAATACTTGCAGATTAGACACCATTTGTTCTCTGTTTTGAGGAGGGAGGCAGGTACTCGCTCCCCCTTTTTCATTGGTACTGGATGGGCCGAGTGGCAGTTCCAAACTCCCATCCTCCTTATATCAAAAAATTTGGCCACCACCTCTGTACGAAATTCTAAAACCAGATTACAATGGCAGTCAAGACTTGTAGTAGATATCACAGAGGAAAGTTTGGTGGACCTCCAAGAGGATGGGATTCAGTCGTCTGTTTCCAGTAAACTGAAGGTGGTGCACTATATGTCGCTACAGCTGGCCAGTTATACCCCTGAACATTTGAAAAGCTTTTCAAACAGCTATGATGGTTAGATTGTTGTCCAAGATGCAGGATGAATAGCGCCAATCTGCCTCGTGCAGTTGCTTTGCCCTAAATTACAAGTATACTGGGAAAGCATTTTGATTATACTGGGGGAGGTGTTGGCAAGTACAGTTGGAGCTTTCCCAGAGGGCGTACCAGTTGGGGACCTGGAAGAGTTGGAAGATATCACCCCAGGCCACCACAAGTTCCTGTATATAGCTATCACCTGTGTGCTAAGTTAATAATTTTGAGGGCATGAAAAAATACTGATCCCCCCACGTAAAAGAATGGCTTCAGTGTGTGATGGAAAACACTAAGCTGAAGTCCCAAGATGACAGCCTGGGTAAAGAATTGGCTGGAGAATAGGACACAGAGAGTAATAGTAAATGGAGTCCACTCAGAAGAAAGAGGGGTTACTAGTGGGGTACCGTGAGGTTCAGTATTAGATTGGTCCTCTTCAATGTCTTTATGCTTACATTGCAGAGGGCTGGAAGGAAAGTATGTCTCTTTGCAGATGACACAAAGATCTGCAACAGAGTTGATGCACAGGGGGGTGGAAAGGATGAGAAGGGACTTGGCAAGGTTAGAGGAATGGTCAAATGTATGGCAGCTTAGATTCAGTGCTAAGAAGTGCATGGTAATGCACCTGGGAAACAAAAACCCAGGGGAAGAGTACACAATGGGGGGTGAGATACTAACAACAACAAAAATGGAAAGGGACCTGGGGGTAGTCATATCAGATGACCTAAAGGTGGGCAAGCAATGTGAGAGGGCAGCAAGGAGGGCTGAGGGGATACTGGGATGCATAGGGAGAGGCATCACCAGTAGAAAACAGGAAGTTATTATCCCTCTGTACAGACAGCTGGTGAGACCCCATCTGGAGTACTGCCTGCAGTTCTGGAGACCCAATCTCCACAGAGACATAGACAGGATGGAAGCTGTCCAGAGGAGGGCAACTAAAATGGTGCAGGGTCTGCACCGGAAGACATATGAAGAAAGACTTAAGGAGCTTAATATGTATAGCCTTCAAGGAAAGGAGGGAGAGGGGGACATGATAGAAACGTTCAAGTACCTCAAGGGAATCAACAAAGTCAAGAGGGTAGCATCTTTCAAAAAAAGAGGTGTGCAAGAACAAGAGGGCACAATTTGAAGATGGGGGGGCGGCTCAGAGGTAATTTAAGGAAGTATTTTTTCACAGAGAGGGTTGTGGATGCATGGAACGGCCTTCCAGAGGAGGTTGTGGAGTCAAAAACAGTGGTGGAATTCAAGCACGCATGGGACAGTCATAAGGCCAGTTTAGGGGGTGGGGGTAGGAAGAAGTAGGCTGCTGGTTAACTAGGATCTGTAGCTTATCTAGTAGGTAGGGAAATGGGCAGACTGGGTGGGCCAAGCGGTCCTTATCTGCTGTCAAATTCTATGTTTCTATGAAGAAAATAAGTTATAGAACCCAGGGGAGGATAGGAGCCTGGGGGGGTGGAAACATGACTGGAACCTAATGCTTATATTGAATTCCAAGCTACTAACGAGGGGGCTGTCACGAATCCTTTTGAATCTGACAGATCAGAATAACACATATTACTGTGAGGATGCGGATTTGTGGATTTCAGCAGTTGGTTTATTAGAGTGAAACTGAAATGTTATGGTGCAACAACACGCTTTTAATACTTGTTTTCTTTTTTCTGAACTGTTAAATGTTAACATTATACCTGACAGGCTTAGTGTAACTGGCTAGGCATACTCAGTTATTTGTTAATGACTTTATAAGAAGCATTAAGTGTTAGCATCTGGGAGAAGCCTAGGAACCTGTTTGGGCCATTAATATTTGAAGGGATATAGTGCATGTTATTTTGTGTACAAGGATATAAGGCATGGAGAGTTTGATCTCGGCTTCTGGATTGGCCTTTATGTGGCAGTGAGCTTAACCATTAGATTAAATTTGAAATTCTTCTGAAATTACATTTAGATCTGCCATTCATAAGCTGGAAAAGTTTTATGTCCGTGCTACAGGGAATTAATCAACTCCAAACTGGCTTATAGAGGATGTTTATCAGACTCTCACTTGTATACTCCCATTACATTGGATATCTGGCAAAGTCCCTGCCACCTTCATTGTGCCGGGAACGTCCAGTGGTGGAAAGGTTCAGGCAGAGCATTGATTTGGCACTGGTTTTCAGCAGATTATAGTCTGTTAGTCCCTTAGGTCAATTATTTGGGTTTTGTGGTTTCCAGAAGTATATTTATTTATTTATTATTTCGGAAGACACCTTTGAGCCAAGGCTGTTTTACAAAGGTTCCACGTCGGGGAAACAATACAGAACATAGTGAGGACAATAACAAGTGCAGTAGTTTCAAGCAGCCATAGGCTTTGTCGGATACATTAAAGCTTTCATAAGGAATTACTGTAATATGTACAATGATTCACAGTATGTATGTTAAGTTACAGTAATTTGTGTATATTCAACAACATATGTACAGTAAAAAAAAAAAAACAGTTGTAATATTCACTAGAATAAATTAGAAACTGCTAGGAGAGATGGTACATACATGTAGAGGAAGCTACGGGGACAGAATGTAGCTAATAGTAGGGAAATAAAAGGGAGGAGAAAGGAGATCAGAGATAGCGGGGGGGTAAACATCCCTTATTGGCCAGTTTTCTCAGTTTATATTTGCTGTGTTCGTTTTGCTTGGGCTACTGTTCATTCCAATAATTTTCATCTGTAGAGATCATGGGCTCCATTTTAAGTCACATTTTTTTTAAACTGGAAATGATGCAAAAAGGGCTGCCATTCCATCAGCGTAACAAATTGCTATACTTGAGAACTATAGATGGCCCCAGACATGGAGAGTTAGATTAGAATTAATGCTCTCAGATGTTACTAATGGAACTGAATACTGGCACATGTTGTATAGGTATGTGCATGATGCTGTACCATGCACATTCAGGTGCTAGTACATCACATAAAGCTGTCCCTGCCACCCCATACTTGGAGTCCACTTCTGGCACTCTGCAGCCATTACCAGTTCTATCCCTCGCTGCTCTTCCTGGTAGTCCAGGGTATCCTCTCCCTAATCTCAGCCTGATACATGTCCCTGGTAGTCCAGTGGAACCCCTCTTCCTAGCCTCAAACATCCTGAAGTGTCATCTGATGCTGTGGAACATCACCAGTCTACGTCCCTTGCCATCTCTTGGGTTCCGTCCACACTTCTGTGAAGGCTCTGCCACCAGTCTGTTATAGTTCTGTCTACAGGGGCAGTCACAAAAAAGTGCAGCTGGTCTGTGTGGGGGTCATCATGCCCCTTTTGTATATCAGCTTGTGGCAATTGCATTGCAACCCTGTCACGTTCTGCACACCAGTGCACTGTAATATGTGATAGCACGGAAGGACCCCCCTCCGACCCCCTATGAGCATAATTCGAGGGAGTCAGTACAGAGCAAGAAATGATAAGAAAGGTTTCAGCACAAGGAAGCTAAAGACTTACTCAGGGTCACACAGTGAGTAAGTGACAGTGATGGGATTCAAAGATAATTTTTCTTTCATAATAAATGCATAGAAATGAGTAATAAAAAGTAGAGACAAAAAGAGAAATCATCCTTTGGTAAAAAGCAAACATTTCAGAGTGTAGCTATAATACTTCCTTTACCGCTACTGAGCACCCAAAACAATTTAAGGAACTCAAATGAAACAAAACATGTTTTTATTACACATCACATAACCCAGAGCATACACACTTATATTTTTAAACTTGCTTTTGTGCACTGGTCCTGTTGATGAGACTTCTCATTTACTAGGCTTTTTTCTCTTCCTGTGTTTCTCTTCTGGGAGATGATAATTCGTTCTACTTCATGTACTGCAAGTTGTGGAACAGTCCGTCCCCAGCTGATGCCTCCAGGAGAACACAGTTCAGCTTATATTTCATCTAGCTCTGTATTTCTTCGTCTTATTATTTATTACTGAGGTCCTACGTGTGAAAACAGGATCTTTGTTGTTTGAGAGACAATCAGCTCCTACTGTTTAGTCCCTAGAATTCGTAATACTTTTTTTTTTTTTTTTTTCCAGTCATGCTAGAAAATCTTTTTGGTTTTTCACATTCTGTTTTAACCACTGTGGCCCTATCAATGGGACCTCTTCCACTAGTGCGATGATCATCAACCCCGACATGGTGCCCCTCACACCCCAGCCCCTGTCCTCTGAGGAACTTCCTAGCCCATGTATCCCCCACCACCAATTGCCACATGGGATGGGGCAGGGCAGCACCTCACAGTACCATGGTAGGCTTTCCCCTCTTACCTGGCCTGCTGCTGTCATGTCTTTGGGAGGCAGGGTGGAGCGAGGACCCATAATTGTTCTGGGAGATTTGTGCTCAGCCTCATCTTCCTCCTGGTTGCCGTTTTCCCCCTACTTTTTCCACTCTTCCCCCAAAGAGTGCACATTTATGATTCCATCTGATGACTTCATGCATGGTGCAATAGCATGTACGTGTGTGCCACTCCCCAAGCTTTCCTGGTCTCCTGGCTGCAGTGTCACCTGAGGCCACTCAGACTGTGGTGGTGCAGCTGGAGGCAACAGTCTACCTTCCCAGGAGGAGGAGAACGTCCTCTGTGACGTTGATCCTCTCCCCCACTTTGACCAGCCTCCGATGTCCCAATCTGTTTTCTGATCCCAGGTTGTTGGCATCATGAGACATAATCCTTCCACAACACAGACATGCTGACCTTTCACATTAGTAAATCGTAATCTTAAAAAACAAGATCCACTTTAATTTTCTACTTTAGCTCATCCATTTTAAGGTCAGACTTGTTCTCCGTAGGATGCAGAAAAACAAGAATTCATATAGCTAGTGGTGAAAGGTAGAGCCGGTATAGTACACCACTGCACATCAAAATAAAAATAAATAAAATACAAATAAAATTGTGCATGCTTACTGCCACTTCAGTAATAAAGCACTAAAATGTAAGCAGTAAGTCCAAAATGCCAAATGACTCATATTATACCAGACAGACAAACAAATGTTTCATAAAAGCTGCTTCCTTGTGGTGGTGTTTCTGTTTGTGATTTTAAACTGGCTGCTTAAAGTGACATCAGAATTTCAGACTAAAGTAATTTTCAGTTGACATGAAGTACTATCTAATAGCAGTCAGAAAGAGACAACTGAGCTAAAAGCTTACATCATGCTACACTTAATTAGTAAAAATCAATAATAAAAGATAAATATATAAACTAAGTATAGGATTTGGGGGAGTGACTAACAGTTACTAGGCAGGAAAGGGATCTTGGGGTTATCATATCCGAGGACCTCATGGTGGCAAGCTAGTGTGACAAGGCAGTGAGTAGGGCAGGTGGAATGCTGGGTTGTATAGGGGAGGGGTGTCTCCAGCAGGAGGAGAGAGGTGGTGTTGCCATTATATAACTCGTTCTGCTGCCACACCTAGAGTACTGTGTTCAGTTTTGGAGACCGCACCTTAGAAAGGATTAAAGGCCCATTTACACAATCTGATCTGCAATGTTGAGAGTGGTGCAGATTAGTTGCACTGGTGCAGTTCAGGTTGTGTAAACGGTTTGTGGAACGTTATCAGTTTCTTCGTTGTGGTGACCCACAGTCACTGATTTGGTGGGATTGTGTAGCTGTGCTGGAGTTTTCTGCAGGCATGTTAACATGCTGTTCTGCTTGCACCGGTGTAGCCCTGCATAAAGATGTCACGATATGGTGCTATATCGTGATAATTACCTCTGATGATAATATAATTTATCATTGTAAAAAATGATATGATTATCATGTATGTATTTATTTATGTATGTATTTGTTGACCATGTAAGTACACTGGTCCAGTGGACCTTTTTTAGGCATGACCCAGGCCATCAAGATGGCACACAAAATGTACAATACAAAAGATAAGAGCAGTGGTACATCATAAAAGGAATTCCAGCATGGTATGCTGCAATATACTGTGATAAAGTGCCTTAACTTGTTTGGGGGTGGAGTTTGGGATTCTGGTTGAAAAAGTTAATAAGGTTTGGACGACACAGCAATGTCTCAGCTTGGGGTCCTATTTGGCTCGCCATATTCAAGGTTGTTTGTTGTAATCCTTCAATATCTGGATTATGGCTAATCTTTGCTGTGTATCGTGGCATGTACATGGGCTGCATACTGTCGTAAAGAGGAAGCGGGTATGGACTCATCTCAGAAAACTGGGCTGTGACCTGGTTTTTCTTCAAGAAATACACTGTACAGAGGAGGAGGCTTTAGCTGTAGCACAATTGTGAGGTGGACCGTTCTTGTCATCCCCCTTTACCTCCAAAGCCAGAGGGGTAGCTATCTGGATATGCCCTGGAGTGCCTTATAGAATTATCTCTTCTCGATCTGACCCTCAAGGCAGATTTTTGATGGTGGAGGTGGGAGGCAAAGAAGTGACCCTGGTCTCTAGATATGGCCCAAACTATGACTCCCCAGATTTTTTTTACACACCTGCAGGCTGCTTTGGCCCCATACAAAGACAATTTAATAATCTGGGGGGGGGGACTTTAATAGCTGCCTCGACCCAGAGCTAGACTTCTAATGGAGGAAGGTGGGACCGTTCCCAGGGGGGCGGCAGCTCTCGGGATTGGTGGAAGAGCAGTCCCTGGTAGAAGCTCTGCATTATTGTATCCACTGTACAATGTATGTCAAGTTTGATACTGTACTGCACTGACTCTCTGTACAATTGTTCTGCTTTACTGTAGCATTTACGACCCCGGGTCGACCCTAAAATAGGGACTGTAATTGTCTCAGTGGTCCTACCCGGTCACCAAAACTCAGATAAAAAAGATAAATAAGCATGGCGCCATTGCCATCCAGGGGATAGAAAGTATTCTGTTTTTTTCCCATCCCATCAAATATACTCCAGACTTGACTACATCTTTCTCTCCCCTTCCCTAGTGAGACCAGACCTTTCTGCCACATATGGTCCAATACTTATATCTGACCATGCACATCTAAGGGTGGAGTTTTCCTTGGGACCCCCAAAACAGAATCCCCCTCAGTGGCGGCTAGACCAGGCCCATTTGTTGGACCCTGGATATGTCCATTTCATTAATACGAAGATACAAGAATTTATCCTTCACAATCATAATACAGGAACCCACATTAAGTTTGCCTGGGACGCCCTTAAGGCCTACATTCGGGGTGAGACAATCTCGTACTACGCCTCCCTAAAAAAAGGTATAGAAAAAGAGGAAAGGGACCTGGAAACTAAAATTCATTGGCTGGAAAGGTTTAACATGGTGGCCACTACCCCAGACACAACTAAAAAACTGAAAATCTTAAAGGGCCAATTAAGCCAAATGACTTCAAGATGACTACAGAGGGACCTGCTGCTAACCAAATCATTTACCCATTTTGAGGGCGACTCCGCTGGCAAGTGGCTAGCGAGCCTGGTAAAGAAAAAATGGGCAGACCGCACCATCCTCAGAATGGAGGTTGCCGTGGGAACGCTCACATATGACCAGGGACAGATCAATAAGGTTTTCAGGGATTTTCACACTACCCTTTATACATCTCAAGTCCCGGCAGGTTCAGATCCCTTGACTTTTCTGAAGAGGGACCTGAAACTCCCTAGATTAAGTAACTACCGGGGTTTTAAGCTGGGATCCCCTATATCAAAGGAAGAACTGTGGCAGACTATCCAACACATAAAGAGAGGGAAGGCTCCGGGCCCAGATGGCCTCCCAGCAGACTTTTTTAGAGCTACTTGGGAATCGCTGGGGGACTTGATGGTGGAGATGGTGTGGGTTGCCTTGGAAGAGGGTGCTCTCCCAAACTCTTAGTCTCTTGCCACAATTGTGGTCCTGCCTAAACCAGGGAAGGACCCGGCACAATGTGGATCGTACAGACCGATCTCCCTCCTTAACTCTGACTACAAAATAATAGCGAAGATTCTGGCAGGTAGGCTTGAATCTCTCCTTCCTGCCTTTATCCATAAAGACCAGGGGGGGATTTATTCAAGGGCGGCAGGCCAAACACAACTTGCAGAGGGCTATGAACATCATTCATAGATGGTCTAAACGGGGGGATAAATTGAGGGGCCTTTTGGTGCTTGACACCGAAAAAGCATTTGACTGGGTGGAATGGTCATTTATGTTTGTCGTTTCGGAAAAATTCGGGCTTGGACAAACATTTATTAATTGGTTACATACCCTATATAAAGCCCCAAGAGCACAGATCCTTACTAACAACACCTTGTCTCACCCCTTTACTCTGTCCCGAGGTACTAGGCAGGGCTGCCTCTTATCACCTCTACTATATGTACTCTGTATTGAGGCCTTGGCAACCACTATCTGGGATAACCCCAAAATCAAGGGTCTTACCATTGGTGGCAATGACCAGGTTATTTTTCTATTTGCGGATGATGTTCTCCTTTTCCTGGATGACCCTGGTGTGACCTTGCCAGAGCTGAGTGCCAGATTTGAAACCTATGGCCCATTGTCGGATCAAAAAATAAATTGGAACAAAAGTGAATGGCTCCCTTTGGGGCAACACAAATCATCGATTCACATAGCTGAAGTGGAGATTTCCCCTGCCAACCACATTAAATACTTATGAGTATATCTCCCTAATAAATTATCAAACATCATCAAGGTTAACTACAAACCACTGGTGCAAAAGATCAGACAGGACTGCTTCAGGTGGAGAGTCCTTCCCTTATCCCTGATGGGACGGGTGAACCTTGTTAAAACGTTGGTTCTCCCCCAGGTACTTTACCTGTTTCAATCAATCCCTATTTCTCTACCAAAAAATATATATTAAATCTATTGAGGGGGCTATAACTCAACTACTGTGGCAGAGTAGGAGGCCAAGAGTCAGTAAACAGGCTTTGTGGCGGAGACCCTCTGAGGGCGGCCTAGGCCTACCTAATATCCAGTCCTATTACTTGGCCTCCCAGTTGGCGCATGTCAGAGACCTGCAACTATGCAACTAGGAACCAATGTTCATTTCCATCTTTGATTTAAAAATATGTATACCTTGCAGGGGTTAAACTGCATTGAGAGAAAGTGGTATTTCTAACATTGGTTCCTAGTTGCATAATTGCGTAACACTAGAGAAAGGAGTGTGTGTGGCTGTAAGGAAATTCCTCAGACGCTTGACCAG
Source organism: Neoceratodus forsteri (assembly GCA_016271365.2). Taxonomy (NCBI): domain Eukaryota; kingdom Metazoa; phylum Chordata; order Ceratodontiformes; family Ceratodontidae; genus Neoceratodus; species Neoceratodus forsteri. Next base: position 751,618,900 of record CM028134.1, on the reverse strand, counting down.
TGAGCCTGTAGCTTAATGGTTAGAGCGCTGGAACGGCATACCAGAGATCTGAGGTTTGAATCCCAGTAGGCCACACTTTTCCTTTCTCATTTCCATCCTTGATTTAAAAATATGTAAACCTTGCAGGGGTTAAACTGCACTGAGAGATAGTGGTATTTCTAACATTTATTTTTGAGAGAAATTAATGATTTTCCTCAAGGATATCTCTTTCATCAGGGCACACCTATGGAACTATAGCTGTGAGGCACTAGGACCACGCAGAAGCCTTTTGCTAGCAGTCCACTAGGGGCTGCCCACAACGATGTCCTACGTCGGCTCTTCCAATAAAAACATGGGTGACCCTTTTCCTCAGTTCTTTTCCCTTCGTTAACCATTCTCGTTGGACCCTGTTACGGAAATGCCATTGCTGATATCGTCACTTTTTTTATTACTATAAAAGTAATTACTTTTTTAAAAGTGATTTTCAGTATGTCGTCTCCAGAGCCATCACTGCCCATACTCTTTAGATATTGTGAGTGCGGTGAGAAAATTGTATTCAGAAGACTCGCACAACATCTGTGTTTGTTGTCTCGGGCTGGACCACGACGTCAAGGCGTGCCCAATTTGTAATGGCATTAATACGGCCACCGGGCAATGCCGAAAGGGCGCTTTAGAAAAATATCTGCTAAAACAATGCTTAGCCTGAATGAAGAAGGAGCTCTGCCAGGAAACCCCCGCTGCATTGCTGGCCCTCTCCTTGAGATTGAAGGGATCCAAGTCCCAGGAGAAGACGTCTGGTTCTCACCACCACAAGCACAGGGAGAGACAGGAGGAGAAGGCAAGAACTTCCCCTGTGCTTTATAGGTCACCCATTCTCTCAGGTGCGACCTCCTCTGGACCGTTGACTGCTCCAGCAGCAATGCAGCCTATTGCCCAGGCTGCCGACACACAACAATGAATGTTCCAACTGAAGCGCTGGAATGTATCCGTGTATTGGAATAATGTTGTTTACTGCTTACCCTTTTTTTCGAAAAAAATTTCTGTCCAAAATCAATCTTGGGTGGAGCAGCCTCCAGCATCATGGACTGATCCTCCGGTTACCCCCATCTTTGTGGAAATAACACCACTGGCTCTGTTGTTGCTGCCTACGTCCACTTGTGCCACCTGCCTCCACATGGTTCGTACCCACTACCCACCGTCCAGACCAGAACTCTGACCCCAGCAGAAATAAAAATTGAAACACAGGAAGTCCAGTCTGACTTCCTACAGTGATGTAGAATGTCATCATGTAAATGCTGGTTGGCAGCATTACAGTTGGAGCGGCAAGAGAGCTGTGCAGACTACAGTGCAACAGTAAAGTAAGTGCATGGTTTACGCGAGAAGCCCTATAAGGAGAGATTGCAGGATCTCAACATATACACCCTGGAAGAAAGGAGAGAGAGAGAGAGAGAGAGGCGGAGAGAAGGGATATGGTAGAGACTTACAGGTACCTCGAAGGGGTGAATAGAGTACGGAGTGGGGGGTCTCTTTCAAATTATAATAAGCTCTGGGACTAGAGGGCCTGCAATGAAGCTGGAGGAGCGAAATTCAAGAGTGAAGAGAGGAACTATTTCTTTACTGAAAGAGTGGTGGATGCCTAGAATAGATTGCCAACTGAAGTGGTGGAGCCTAGAATGGTGGTGGTGGTGGTGGGGGGGACTTCAGGCATGCATGGGATAGACCTCGGGTGTGTTAATATGATGCAGAGAGGTGGGAGCATCTGTGGGGACCAGATAAGGTGTGTGGAGACAGAATAGGTAGGGAACATCTCTGGGGCAGACTTGGTGGGCTGAACAATCCTTTTCTGCTGTCAAATTCATGTTTCAGTGTTCTGTTTCTATCAACCAGCTAGCAAGTGTATAAGTGATATTGTAACATAATATAGAAACATAGAATGTGTCAGCAGAAAAGGACCAGTAGGCTCATCCAGTCTGCCCTGTTTTCCCCTGCCTGGTACTACATCCTGGACCCTATTTGGTCACTTGTGTCCCTCCTCCCTTAATTCTACTTACTATACCCATGTGCCTATCCCACAGATTCTTGAAGCTCAGCACCATCTTCGCTTCCGCTACCTCTTCTGACAGGCTGTTCCAGGTGTCTGCCTTTCTGTGAAGTATTTTCTCACATCCTTTTTAAAATTCCTCCACTTCCTTCATAGCATGTCCCTGTGTTCTGGTGCTCCTCTTCCTGTGAAGGAGACTCCCTTCATGCACCTTGTTCACACTGTGAGGTATTGTATGTCTCAGTCATGTTCCCTCTCAGCTGGCCCGGTGGCGCTTAGGGTTGAGGTGCTGGACATCACACCTCACGCCACTCTGGTGACCCATGTTTGGGAATGAGCATGGGCCATCGGGGGGGGGGTCAGCAGGGGAGGAGAAGGCTTGAGCGGCCACTGACAGCTTGCCTTCTGGAGAGGGAGGGATGCAGGACTTTGCACTCGGGGTGCTTCCCAGCGGCAGATGGGGGGGGTACAGTGCCGCAGCCTGCATGCAAACGGGAAGGTGGTGCATGGCAGACGTCAGCAGGAACACGCTTGGCAGTGAGCACGTCTCCTTAACCAGGCATCATTGCACGATCATGCGTGACTGGGGGAAGGGGGTGGAAATGGAAATTACATATTTATCGTAATTATTGATATTCTTGGACAGTCTCCATCACTCATTCACACTAATGGGATAGCATCAGAGGTGCTAGGACCAAGTGGGAGCCAACATTTTTCAGAAAGGTCGGCGCCAAGACAGGACCATGCATGCATGGCCCCACGAGACTAGCTCGCGCCTGTGTAGGCTATGTCTGCGTCGACCCTCCAACCGCCTCAGTACCTTTTCGACTGAGGAGGTGCAGTGTAACTAATGAAAATAACTTACACTGAGTTTCTGGGCCTTAGAGGGCCCAGATGGCCCTTGCAAGAAGGGTCAAGAAACAATGTCTTCACAACCTGAACCACAGGATAATGAAGACCAGGAAAGAAAACGAGTGAACCCAGGGGATGGTGGGTGGGCGTGTGAATGAGTGATGGAGACCGTCCAAGAAGATCAATAATTATGGCAAGTATGTAATTTCCATATCTTCCTGGATTAAGTTTCCATCACTTGTTCACACTAATGGGCGAGTACTGAGCTAAAACCAACAACCCTGAGTAGGGTGGAGGAGAATATTGCTCACTCAGAAAGGATGGCCAAGGACTGTCCTGCTAATAAAAAGAGGTGTCTTGGAAAGAGCATCTAGAATATAGTGCTTACAAGATAAGTGCTTGAGTTGTAACTCACCACTTTGCAGACGACTGCAGTCTACACAAAATGAAACTCTGCCAGGAAGCCGCAACCACTCTAGGAGAGCGTCAAAAACCCGGCCTCACAATTTTGTATAGCACCAAAATTAATAGTGTCAAAGACGTGCTAATCTAATGCCAGAGGACGTCCGGAGCTGAAAGAACCGGAGGTAAAGTCTTCTGCTTCAGGGTAGACTAAAAAGTGCAGAAGGAAACTCCCACTACCAAGTATGGCTGACCTGTGAAGAACAAATCCAAGAGCACTTGAACCCCCTACTTGGTGAGCAAAAAGGGGGTCCAGGTGGGATTAGCCCATGAAGAAGAATGGTTTTCACTTAGTCACTGAAAACTTCCTGATGGAAGGCCAAAGCACGATTTCCAAGCCTCTTATGGTGGTCTAGTAGAACCAGATCCTGCCCACTTTATGTTCCAAAAGGAATCATCCTGCCCCTGTGTGTACAACTGTAGTAGCAGTCTCTGAACTCAGGGAAGAGAGGAAAAGTGTACAGGAGAAGGTGTCCACTGTGGAAAAACATTCCGACAGAAAAAAAAAAAAACAGGCTGGATTTGTAAGGCAAATAGAGGCAGATGTGCGTCGAGGAGGGACGCAGCAGGGCTAACCATTTGCTGAAAGTGACTGAATGGCGGCAGAAGTGACTCAATTCAGAGAGGCACTACTCATTCCAGCCTCCCTGAAGGGAGTAGGAAAAGACTAGTTTGCTGAAAAACAAACATCACAGTTACGTCATGCACTCGGAGAAATAGTTTCGTGAGCGACTGGCACGAAACCAGTGTGCAGGAACTGAAGGACCTACTTGACTTACGGTCAAGAAAGGAGTATATCGTCTGTTAAGTGGAAGCAAGCAAGAAAGTAGGAACCTGAGTTCCGACTCGCTGGAGAGTCACTTCTGTTGCTGCGAGGCTCTGCTCAAGAGAAGAAGCCTGATTTAAAAAAAAAAAAAAGGAATTAACAGACTGGGCAGTAGCCTAGGTCTAGGAAATGTCTCTGAATAAAGAAATCTCTCTTGGAAAAGAGATGACCAATACCGTCGCTGGATCAGACTCCCCTTAGGGGTAGAAGAAGTTGGGTACTCTTTACCGTATTCTAGAGACGAACGCCTCAGGAGGCTGAGGCAGAACCTGACCAGATCCAAAGGGTGGTATCGGGTAATTTCGGCTAGGCCCTGTGTTATGATAAATTCTTTTTATTTATTTATTTATTTATTTTTACCATTAGTCTGAGCCTGAGAAGGCTTTCGGGCTGCTACAAAAAGAACAAAGATGTCCTCCATCTGAGGTGTTAACCACCTGTGCCGAATAAGCCACCGAAGGGGCAATATCACAAGGGGGGCTATATACCCTTATCAAAGGAGTGGAAGAGCCTGAGCAGCTCCCGACCATTAAATTAGAATGTTCCACAGAGTGTAATTGCCTTGACGACAGAAAGTGTAGACACAGAAGTGTATGGTCCACGGACACAGTCTGAAATACTGTAGTGGACTCCATTAGTGAGGAACTACTGAAAAGATCTTCCATCACAGATTCTGATGATAGAGAGGACGTGTCCTTCAGTCATACCTCTCTAGTGTCCCTGATTTTCAGGGATGTCCCTGATATTGCCTCAAAATTTCCCTCTGTCCCTCGTAAAATTTGAGTTTTGTGACAGAACGGTGGAGATTAAAATCACAAAATAATGTTATACATTAAAGCTATAGACTTGTTCTTTATCAGAAAATGCATCTTAACATACATCCCTTTTTTCTCTCAGCTTTCTGTGTGAGTAGTATCAATTTTTCAGATGTGTCCCTGATTTGGGGCATTTGTCTCTGATTTTTTAAGCCTTGTCCCTGATTCATGAGGCAAGAGGTTGAGAGGTATGCCTTCAGTATATAAAATGAATCATCCACTGTATTACTGACCAGAAGGACAGGGAAAGACCCATCTAGATGCACTTCTACCCCAGAAGGACCTGTAAGGGAGGTCTAGGTCAGAGCCACTAGAGACTCCGCCACCAGGAAGGATGTCGAGGAACTTGGTACCATGTAGGGAGCCGAAAAAGTGCTGAGTGGAATGAGAGATTCTGCTGGCAGAACAGTACAGCAGAGTTCCATCAGCAGGAAACCACTGGATGACACAAGATCCCACATAGACAGCCACCCACTAAGATGTGTGGAAAAAATAATCCGCAGAACAGGACTTCATTCTGCGGAAAACATCCTGCCACAAGTTCTGTGGAGAAGAAGTCTGTAAAGGAAAAATGTGTCACTAATTCTGCCAGACAGCACCCACTAGCACCCCTTCGGCACCAGCATCACTCGTGGCACAGGAGGGCACCAAGCAGTGCCTATGCCAACCTGGGCGATACCAGAGGGCACCCGCGGCAGTACCTGCAGGCACCCCCGAGCACCCATGCAGCAATGGCACCCGAGGGCACCGCCGACACCCATGGTACCATGGCACCATGGTACCCATGACACCCATGGCAAGAAGGCATCAGTGGCACCCATAGGTGCCCCTGGCACCACCCATAGCACCAATGGCACCCATAGCACCCATGGGTGCCCACGGTGCCACCTGCAGCACCCACAGGTGCTTGGTGCTGCCCGTGGGTGCTTGGCGCTGCCCGCGGGTGCACAGCGCCACCCAGACACCCGCGACACCACTAGCGGTGCTGACCACCAACGGCAGCAACAACAGCATCCTCTGTGCGGCACCGATGATGGCGCCGACCAAGGCATGTCACCAACCAAGGCACCTAGGCACTGCGCCAACCAAGGCACTGAGGCATGACGCTGAAGGAAAATGCCAGTGGAAATCCTGAGAAGAAGGGAAGAAGGAAAAAGGTGGTGCCCGTGCCGGCCCTGCATGGAAAAGGGAGGGGGGTAGGCACGAAGGGTCGACACGATGGCGAAGGCACCAAGAGGGCACCGCGCTCATCCTGATCCCGTCGACCCAGCTCCAGTCCAACAGCTCCGAGGCCCAGAGGCCCTGAAATCAGTAACACCACCAGGAAAACCGAAGAAGTCAAACCCCCCTTCCACAGGAGCATCCCAGAGGTGAAACTGCTCACCGGAGCTCCAACGAGGACAGAGATGGAGCTCGGAGTCAAGAATGCAGCTGTTAGGAGTGGGGCCAAGGGGAACCCACCAAAGTCGGTTCAGGCCTATCGCTGCTCCCGACGAACAATACTCGTGCAGACGTACCAAAGGGCAACCTCGAGTGACACCGATTCTTCTTCCCCCAACGAGGAGGAAGAGCTCGAGATTAAGCGGAGCCCTGATTCCCTGGAACCGCTAGATTTGTGCTTCAGTGGACTGTCCTCCCCCCGAGAACAGACCTGTCCGTAGTTGGACCCTCCCCCATTTAAGGGTGGCAGACCGGACACAGCCCCTCTGCCATAAAAACTTTCAAACAAAGTCTTCCTACAATCACCACTACCATCTAAGGACGACTTCGTTGATGGCAGGAAATAATTTATTTTTCTTCATAATCTTCTTGTTTGTAAAATAAGAAAATACTACTAAAATATTAAATGCTAAAAGCTGCTGTCGTATAGACGAAAACTTTGACTCCGGCAGACGAGCGACGTCGACATCCAAGCATGCCCAACGGCGGGAGAAAAGGAACTGAGGTAGCTGGAGGGTCAACGCCGAGATCGCCTACACAGGCGCGAGCTAGTCTCGTGGTGCCACGCATGTGTGGTCCTGTCTTGGTGCCGACCCTTCTGAAAAATTTTGACTCTCGCTTGGTCCAGCGCCTCTGGCGCTATCCCATTAGTGTGAATGAGTGATGGAGACTTGGTCCAGGAAGATCTGCCAGAACAAGGAAACAGCCCAGAGTGCTGATAGGCAACGGTGCCCCCTGGCCCCATGCCCACCACCGGACGCTGCCCACCTGGGTCCCAATCCTCCGCATGCCACCAATGCCTGGATGATACTAGATGTCTAGGGCACTTGTAGGAGTGGCAGCCACGCCCTGGGGGGTACACCAGGGAGGTTTCTTGCCAGCAGAGGTAAGGCACCGGTGGAGCTCCGGGAGGGGACCCAGGAGTGGGGGGTTCAGGCTGGGCAGGAGACAACCGGTATGCTGCCCGAGAGAGGCCACCACTCCGGTGACTGGAGGGAAAAAGAAGTGAAAAAAAAAAGATCTTCCCTAGTCAGTCTTCACCATTCATTACTGCTTGGGTTGTGCTGGAGGTGCGCACCCGCTATGGGACATTTATTAATTTATTTAGGTTGGCACCAACGGCGCCACCCCCGGCAGCAACGCACTGCATCATACGCGAGGGGCGGCCGTTAGGTGCTGCAGACTCCTCCTCCGTCTCAGTTCTGTTTCTCCCGCCGTCGAGGCTACACCTGCTACGCGTGAAGTTTTTCGTCTGCATCAGAGGCCTACTTGTCGTGACTCCTCTCTCCCAGTAGTTCTTCCCGACGCCGTTGATTTTGGTAAGATTGTTCCTTCCTTCTTTTCACTGCGCCGTGAGCATTTCTGTGTTTTATATTGTTTTCGCATCATGTCCGGTTCGGGAGCAAAGCGTAAGTCGAAAGCGGGCCGCGCCCCTATGCTTTTTCAGTTACAGACCAGCATGATGTTTGCCTTCACTGCCTGGGACCCAACCATGATATGGATTTGTGTGACGCCTGTTTCTCGATGGACCGTCACGTCCTAGAAGTCCGCGTGTTCAAGATCGGCAGGGCTCAGCTGACTTTCAGGGGACTGCGTCACTCTAGGGCTTCCCAGGTAAGATCTCTAGACCCTTCCTCCAGGTCCCCTCCCAGGCCTATATGGTTTGGAGAGGAGGAGTCCTCCTCATATTCTAGTCTTGCTGAGGAGGAGGCCTGTTTCGAGGTGTCAGAAGAGCGCCATGGTCCCTCCCGGGGCTGCGGTGGAGACACCGCCTCAGCAGTCACCTCTTCGGAGGTGCAGGCTCCCCCAGTGTCGAGGCCCAGGTCTGTTGGGCCAGGCATCGGTGGATCCTCGACACCGCCTTCTGGTGCCGCTCCAGATTCCCAGCACCGTTTGCGGCGCCGGTGATTGGGGCTCGCCGTGTTGGCTCTTGGTGCTGTGGACCCGGTCGACTCTTCTAGCGGCGCCGAGTTGGGTCCCAGCGCCTAAGGCGGTGCCATAGGTTTGACCGGCGCCATTGGGGAGTCGGGGCCGGGTTCGGGTGTCTCAGGTACATTGAAGCCACCCAGCACTGTAGCTGGCACCGGCATCGTTCGCAGCGCCGTTTCTCTGGAGACCCCCGAGGTGGCCAGTATTGAGGTCCAGCTGGTCTCCTCCTCCTCCTCCTCAGAAGAGGAGGATGATTCGGACATGGACCCGTCCTGGCACCCTGACTCTTTGGAGTCGGAGTCTCCAGTGAGACGAGGTGCTAGGCGGCCCAGCGCACCTATTCCTCTGTCTCCTCTGCTGTACTCTCCTGAGGCGTCCCAGGCTGGGGGTGGTCTGGGGTCCCTGGAGGGGGATGGTGGGGGGAAGGGGTCACCCTCCTGAGGGGGTTGTGGTAGCTGCCGATCCTGGTGCTGCTGCACCTGCTCAGGGTGGGTTGTCACTGGGGTTGAGGAGAAGGGCGTTCTCAGAGTCCGGGGGGTTGAGAGACCGGGATGAGGTGCCTAGGTCTTCACCTGCCACCCCTCGGGGTGAGCCATAGCGCTGGGCCCTGTCTTTCCCTCTCGGGCTCCAGGGACCCCTCTGGTGGTGTTATTGTGGGTTGCCCTTCTGGACCCATTCAGCCCCATGTTCATCACAGGGGAGGATCCCCTGCTAGGCTGTTCCAGGCTTCACATCCCCAGGGTTCCGTTCTGCGACCTGGTTTGTTGTCTGGGACCCCGCCAGCTCGGGCTCTGTTTTCCAGATTTCAGAGCCTCAACAGAGGACAGTTGCCTCATCGTAGGCATCCCTCTCCCATTCCTCTGCAGCCACCCCCCCCTCTCTCTCAAGCCATGTCGGTCCTACGGGCCCATTTTCCTGGGAGATGTTCAGAGCCACTGCGGCAGCCTTCCCCTCATACGTTAGACGTATGCATGAGCGGGTATTTCGCCTATCCCCACCGCTGCAGGAGTCCTCTGGACATTCGAGCTCCCCATCATCCTCATCTCCCTTCTCAGAGGGAGAGGAACCCCCTGCTCATCTCTCTTCCAACGTTGATGTCACTGAATATCAGCTCTTTCTTTCAAGGATGGTGAGGAATCTTCGTATCTCTTTTGTTAGATGAGACAATACTGAACGGGAGACGCGTGAATTCCTCAGTGAATTCGGTGCCCAGCATTTGGTGGTACCATCCCGGCCTATTCCCTTCCATGAGACGTCTGTCCGTTCCTGGCAGTTGCCAGCCGTCCCTGTTCCAGCCCCAGCAGACTGCAGGAGAAAGTATTGTGCCCCATTGAAGTCTCTAGGTTCTCTTCCCAGCCTTCGGGATTGGCATTCCTACAAACTCCCTCCGGGCGCTGTGTGGCACATGATCGCTCACCGGATTCAGATTCCTTACAGTTTGACCAGTAGGGGAGAAGTGTGTTCTCTTCTTCTCATGCGATGCTGTGCATTGCCTCACATCGGGCGCACCATGCTGCCTACAGTAGGCATTTATGGTCGATGCTATCCCAGCTTCTAGCATCAATGCCTGATTCAGAGCAATCTAGACAGGACATTGCCCTCTCTGCTATAGGCCTGGAGCTGGCAAGACACCAGGCAAGGGCATCTTAAGACGCCATTGAGGTGGCTTCCAGACTTGCAGGGACAGCGATCTGTATTAGACGGATGGCATGACTTTTGTCTATCAAGGTTATCACCCCGGCCCAGCGTAGGGTGAGTTGCTTCGCTTTCTGGGGGACCCGTCTTTTTTCCTCCAGGGCTAGGAGGCTTCTGCAGGGACTTCCTCCATCTCCCCATCCCTGGGGGACACCTCCTAGCTCTCTTCCGCCATAGGCTTCTCATCTGAGTAGCCCAGGGTCTTCCCTTTCTGTTTCTCACCAGCAGGAGGCTGAGGGTCTTGTTCCTCAGGGTTCTATTATCCCTCGGGGAGCTTGGTATCATTTCCGTAGGAATGAATGGCGAGTGACAGGGAAGATATGAAAATTACGTACCTACCGTAATTCTTGATCTTCTCTTGTATCTTCACCATTCATTACTGATACCCGCCCACCTTCCCCTCAGTGGCCTCCTATGTGGCATCTCCCCCTCCCTACTCGTTCCTGTCCCTTTCTCGTTGGCCTTTAAGCCAAAAAAAACCCAACTCCTATCTTGATTTTCCGTTCTTCTCTGGACGGATCCTTTTTCCTCAAGGTAAAGGGGAATGAGTAGGATTTATTCTGTCCTGAGGGAACTCTTTCTGATTGCCCCTAGGGGTGACCTCTTGGCTTCTTAGCCTTGTTGTTCAGTTCACAGCTCAAGAGACCGTCCCTCTATGGCTTGGCTCCAGTTTTTAGGTTTCCTCTGGCAGGTATTAATTTAATGTTGTGTCAGCTTCTTCTGGTTGGTGCTTCTGGCACTTCATTTACCTTGAGCTGTTGTTCTTGCCTTGCCTTCAGGAAGTCCGATTGAGTTCCCACTGTATCCTTTTACACAAAGCTGCCCTCTGTAGGGCTTACCCTGTTCCCACACACATCTGTGTTAGCACTTAACAAGGTGCTAAGGGGCTTATTCCCCTTCCTAGTTGGGCACTCTCTTTCCAGAACAGAATTTCTGCCTGGGCAATCTGTGAGCTCTCAGCTAGAGTGTAGGGGGTTGGGATGACGGGAGGTTAGAGAAACTGCCCTTTGTGTCCAATCTGTACAAGCAGTTCAGTTGAACCTTATCCGAGTCCTATCAGGAGGGATTCTTGCTCCCTTGTTTTTGGTTCCGGGCTTATAAGCCTCTCAACCAATATATCTATGAGCAGTGTTCTCCCCTCTCAACATCCCTTGTTTTCTTCCCTTTCTTCTTCTTTTTCCTTTTTCTCTTTCTCTTTATTTGTTCCTCCCTTGGAGCCGTGCCAGAAGTGAGGCCCTGCAGTCCCTTAGGGTAGGCATTCTCTCTCTTCTTTCTGTCCTCTACCGGCTTATTCCTTTTCAGTTTATATCCTTTCTTTTTTCTGCCTCTCGGCTCTCTTGCCTCGTTCTCCTTTTCCTTACCCTTTTTTCGCCTCTTCGGCTACCAGAACTGAGATGGAGGAGGAGTCTACAGCACTTAACTGCCACCCCTCGTGCATGACACAGTGCGTTGCTGTCAGGTGTGATGCCGTTGGTGCCGACCTAAAAAAAAAAAATAAATAAATCTCCCGTAGCAGGTGCGCACCTCTGGCACAACCCAATCAGTAATGAATGGTGAAGATACAAGAGAAGATAAAGAATTATGGTAGGTACGTAATTTTCATTTCCCTCTCATGCTCGTCTTCTTCAGGGAGTAGATGTTGAGCTCCTGCAGCTTCTCTTCATATAGTTTCCTGTGCAGCACCTACACCATTTTGATATCCCTCTTCTGGACTGCTTCCACCCTGTCAGTGTCCTTGCAGAGGTGTGGCCTCCAGAACTGGACAAAGTATTCCAGTTGGAGTCTTGGTAGTAAGCGATACAGTGGCAGCACCACCTCCCTTCTCCAGCTAGTAATCCCACTCCCTATACACCCCAGCATCTGGCTAATGTTACCTACTGCCCTGTCACACTGCCCTACCACCTTGAGATCATCAGATATGATTACCCCAAGGTCCCCCTCTTGCTTGGTAACTGTAGCTACCCCCCCAATCGTATACACAGCCCTCAGATTTCCCCACCCCAAATACATGACTTTTTACTTTTTAGCATTGAGACCCAGCTGCCATACCCCAGACCACGCCTCTAGTTTCCCCAGATCCCTTTGCATTCTCTCCACCCCTTCCTGGATGTCTACCCGGTTGCATATTTTTGTGTAATCCACAAAGAGACACACCCTTCCCTCGTGTTCCTGAGCAGTGTCACTTATGAAGACATTGAAGAGGACAGAACCCAGTACTGATCCCTGTGATACTCCACTAGTTTCTGTCATGAACTCACTTCTGGGGGTCAGGCCTACTGAGCTCACAGTGTCCACCCATAAGTGCACTCTGTGACTCTGTGGGAACAGGGATACCCTTCTTTTCCTTTTAGAATGCTCTGTACCTCTGCCACAAGGATCCCGGGTGTCCCTCTAGCTCTGGGTATGGGCACAATACCAGTCTCGAGTCTTGTGGTCAGATACGAACCTTTCCTTGGGCATTACACAAAGGAGGAAGACCCAGGTGTAACACTTTCTTTGGGGTAGCAGCGTAACATCCGATTTGACCTTCTCCCTACAGGACATGCAACAGCCTGGTTCACAATTTTTGTAGACTCTGGTATTCTCCCTTTCCTTTCAGATGTCCTTTACAGACCCTTTTTCAGTTTGGTTGTTTATGGTGTGACCCCGTTGGCAGTAATAGTTTTCACAGATTATTAATGCTGTTTTCTCAGTTCACACAAAAATATTTATAATCCTCATGCAAGCAGATGTACTTTAGAAAAACAACAGTTTCTACTAAAATAATTAAATAAAAGCAGTTGCAACTCAAAGAGAACATACAGATATGCCAAGTCAGATTAAAGCACAGAAATGCTGCAGAATATCACAGAATACTGCAGTTTACTGTACTACTGGGACCATTGTAAATCAATGGCAATTAAGCATTTCTGTTATGCAGGATTTTGTAACATATCATTACTGCAAGTTACTGTGCTTCATCGTGGCAGACACATCTGTATACTAATTTAGGTTACAGTATAAGAAACAAAATGGAAAAATATACAGAAAAACGCACCAAAACATGTTAGCTAAGTCTACCTTAGGTATGAGATTTCAAAGTCCAGAAAATTGCTGGTTTGCAAAATATTTTAGTCTTTCTGTAGCAGCCTTTGGTTCTTAGGCAGTCACTGTGCTGGCAGCTGTTTGCTTGTGGTCAGGAGAAAGAGTCCAAACAGAATGGCACTGAGTGTCTGTGCTGGAGAGTTTAAATAGAAGACCCCCCACCCAATTTGTGAATAAAGACTGGCCCTTCCATTTAGGCCACCGGGTGTCACTCTTGCACTTCCCCGAAAGTCTTATTTTCCTGATAATCTTTGAGGGGTCAGATTCCCATAGTTAACCTAGGTTTTACAATCATAAATCCTGTAATTGGAATGTCACACAGTTATAGCTATAGATAGATATTTTTATTTATGAAGCGCCCAATTCCTGAGACCCTGGGCACTGTACAATAAAACCATAATACAAACACTATTATTTAAAATGTCAGCACACACTTGATAAAATCAGTATACATACAGATTCCCTTTTGTCTGTCAAAACAACCTCATGTTATAAAAGCCAGTTGGAACAAGTATGTTTTTAGTCCCCTGTTAAAGGCTTCCACCGAGTGGGCCCGCTTTAAATAATCAGGTAAAGAGTTCCACAGGGTTGGTATGGCCACCGCAAACGCTCTTCTCCTGAGTGCCGCAGCCTCACTCTGTGAACCCCCAGGAGCCCCCCTCGGTGGAATGAAGCATCTGGGCCAGACGGTAAGGGTCAAGGAGATCTTGCAGATAGGTGGGACCCCCACTCATGTAGGGTCTTGTAGGTAAGGAGCCCTATCTTGAAGACAATCATCCACCTGAGTGGTAGTCAGTGCAGTCCGTGGAGGACCGGGGATAATATGCTCACACCTCCTTACCCCAGTCAGAAGTCTCACCACTGCATTCTGCACCAGCTGCAGTCTTTGGAGGTTGCCTCCAGATAACCCAAGGTACAGGGCATTACAGTAATCCAGCCTGAAAGTTATGAAAGCATGCACCACTGTGGACAGGTCCTCAGGAGGGATCAGGGCTCGGATTTGGGCAGTGATCCTAAGATGATAGAAACCACTTATGACCACAGTCGACACCTGAGCATGAAGTGCCAGGCCGTCTTCCAGGATCACACTCAAATCCTTCACCTATCTAGAAGGGACAAGGGGAACACCCCCCCCAAAACTAGATTAGGGAGCAACCCCCCATCCCCCCTCCTCCACGATGACCTGGCTTCACCACCAGTACCTTAGTCTAAGCCAGTTTTGAGTAATTTCCTTGAGACGGCAGCTGTTAAATACAGAGTCTGACATCTGGTCATCAGGTGCGCAGGACAAGTACAATTGGATGTCATCTGCATAGCAGTGAAAACCCAACCCGTACTGCCTGATAATCTCACCAAATGGCAGCATGTACACCGTGAACAATAAGGGCGACAAAACCAACCCCAGTGGCACTCCACAGCTCAGAGGCTTCGGGCTAGATGAGACAAGTCCCATATTTATCCTCTGCACAATGTCAGGTATGACCTGAACCAGCTGATGATATTGCCGGACAGGCCACACCAGAACTGCAGGCGGTCAAGCAGCACTTCATGGTCCACGGTGTCAAACGCCGCAGAGAGGTCAGGAGAACCAATATGGTACAAGCGCTCCTGTCCCTTGCCATCAGGAGATCATTAAGCACCCTTACCAGGGCCATCTCCATACTGTGCCCTGCCAGGAACCCAGACTGGAAAGACTCATAGGTAGGTGAAGATGCAAGATATCTCTCAAGCTGAACAGCCGCCATTTTCTCTGTAACCTTCCCTAAAAAATGGGAGGTTTGAGACCGGCCTGTAGTTGCTGAGGCAGTCCAGGTCCAAAGAGGGCTTCTTTAAAAGGCGCCTAACCAAAGCCTCTTTCAAGGACAATCGGCATACCCCACTTCTCAATGAGCTCCAGACAACCTCAGCAACCACAGGTCCTATCAGGTCCGAACATCCAACCAAAAGATGGGTCGGACCTGGGTCCAGATCACAATGTCTAGGCCACAGCTTTGAGATTATCCCCATCACCGTTTCCACCCCAACCAGCTCAAACTCATCCCAGACAGGAGGAGTGTTTCAACACAACTCAGGCCGGACACTGCATCCCTTTTGAGAGATACTCGAGGAGACCTCAGCCCTGATAGAGGACACCTTGTCGGTGAAGAAAACCAACTCCTCGCACCTAGTGCTAGAACCCGCTCCTCCCACATGGAGATAGACAGGATGTACAAGTCTGTCCACCGTACAGAAGACCTGAGCTGATCTGCTTCTCGCCGCAGCAATCTCCCTAGACAGAAACTTCACCTTCTTTCAGGAGATTGCCCCCTAATAGTCCGCATAATGTGACCTCAGGGCCAATTTGTCCTCCATCCGGCCAAATCTCCTCCAGCATCTCTCTAACCTCCGCCCCTTAGTCTTTAAACTCCAAAGTTCCTCATCATACCAAGGGGACATATAAGGATGTGTGTTTTTTTTTCTATTACCTCACACAGGCCTGTTAGAAGGATCTTTCCTGGCTAAAACACCCTGGGCTTTTGAACTGGCTCAATTTAATTAGTTATAAGGAAGATCTTGTAAGTTATATGATTATACAAGCTAATTTTATTACTTCTGTTTTCCTTGGCCACTTAACTTAGAGGAATACTCTTTTATCATGTATCCACAAGCGTTTTGACAAAAACTTGTCACATTCCTGCAAGCAAGGCTGGCCTTGTAGGTCAGAGAAAGGTCAAAGCCCTTTTTAAAAAGAAAATCCAGTCTTTTCTCTGTGTACCTTTGCTGACACTGGCATGTACATATACATAGGATTACATAAAAAACATACATACAACAGAATAATATCTACAAATCAGGGCTAGCAGTGGGGTAGCTTGCCTCATCCCTCCCTCCTAGATGGAATTTGTGGGAATCCATCCCTAGGCACGGTATGATTTTCACAAATTCTGTTCACTGCTCTAACTGGTGAGATAGCCCATCTGCATTGGTATTGGCCGATCCAGCCCTGTGGGTAATGGTCATGTCGTAGCCCTGTAAGGCAGTACTCCACCTTAAGAGATGGCCATTCATTTTCCCCATCTCTGTTAGCCACACCAGGGGGTTATGATTCACAGGGCCCCTACTTTTCTGCGGCACAGTGGGACCAAGTTCTGCGGCAAGACTACCATTTGCCACAGAACTTCTGTGGTGGTGGTTTGTAATTTCTGAGGAAGTTCTGCGGCACTAACAAACTACCACATCACAGTGACAGCTTGTGATCCTGACTTCACTTTCATGGCAGTTTTTATAGCAGTCAGGATGGTGGAAAGCACAGTAACACTAGTTCAAAAAATAGAATTATAAAAATAATTTTATGCCTAAAAAATCAAAACAAATGTCTCTCCCTTAAGGTCCTAGCCTGTTAAATAAATGACATATGCAGAGGGGATCTTATGTGATAAATAAGGTATTTCTATATGCATGCTATCTGTCCCACTAATGAGGTTCCCACTGTGTATCACTTATATATTTATATGCAATCTGTAACATACATACAAGTGTGTGTGTGTGTGTGTGTGTAGGTGTAGTGAGATAGACAGAGATACTGTGTGTGTGTGTGTGTGTGTGTGTGTGTGTATATATACTGTGTGTGTGTGTATGTATATATATATATGTGTGTGTGTGTATATATATATATATATACACACACATACATATATATACAGTATATATATATTTTTTTTAATTTTCATGAACTTGCATTCTCATTCATACAGGTTCCATTAGAAATGGAATAGAGGAGTTATTGCAAAACTCATTTTTGATGTCAACCTACCTTCCCTGACACACTGCATAACACCATCAGGCCATGACATGCATGTGAACCGATTGTGAGATAGAGCTCTCCAGACCAGCACAATGTGTCCGCCATGTGATAGAACACTGCACCATACCTTCCCAGGCTTTGAGCAATGATGTGTTCCACCAGTCCTTGTGCTGCCCAGCCAGCTCCAAGAGCTAATCTCTGAACCTGAGTTGCTGGCACGGAAACACAGCATGCTACCCTCTGGCCCAACAGCTGTCCCTGCACACAACATTTTCCATAACTTTTAGGTGATTGTATCAACCAATGACAATATCTAATCAATAACCCTGGCAAAAATGCGTACAGTGCAATTATTTATTTAACAGGTCTACACATTATTATATTCCACTTTTCTGGGCATAATTGCTTTATTTTTCTTAAAAATGACAGTTAAAATCATTTTACCAGTTATTCATTTCAGATGGCATCTCTATACTTTAAAGGCACAAACAGGTTTGTACAAAGTGAGGTATGGACATAACAAGTCTGTGCTATTGACGAGGTTTTGTTTAAGTTGGCCCTAGTGCAATAATGTAAGACTGAAAATTGTATTAGGCTGTAGTGCAGGTTGAGCAAATATCACCATGCCTGATGTGCTGTGCCACTGTCTCTGGCAGAGGGAGCTGTGGTAGATTAAGTGACTGTTCATGTCTGCTGCAGATTGCAGCCATTTCATTAGCTAATGTATGATGTTATAGCAATGATAACATCACATTCTGAGCATATAGGGGTTTAGGATGTAAAAAGAGGGGAAGGGAACCAGATTCTATGGAAAAACAGAAATATTAATAAAAAATCAACAAGAAGAGTGAATTCTGTGGCACCACAGAAGTTCTGTAGTAGATTGCAAGTTCTGCGCAAAATTCTGTGGCCGCAGAATTCTAGGGGCCTTGGTATGATTGGTCAGTACCTCGAAGTGCCTCCCGTAGAGGTACAGCTCTAATTTCTTCAGGGCCCATACCAGCACAAGACATTCTGTTTCAACTGTGGAGTAGGCCTGCTCCCGGGGAAGCAACTTTTTGCTAAGGTACACTATTGGGTGATCATTCCCATGGTTAGAGGTCTGACTGAGGACTGCTCCAATCCCCACATCTGAGGCATCTGTCTGGAATACAAATGGCTTACTGTAATCTGGATTGGCCAACACAGGGGCACTGCACACTGCATCCTTTAGCCGTGGAAAGACTCGTTCACTGGCTGGCTCCCATTTTTCCTTTTTGGGCATTCTTTTCTTTAAGAGGCCAGAGAGGGGAGTTGCTAGGGTTCTGTAATTTGGTGCAAACTTACGATAACACCCAGCGGTCCCTAGGAAACTCCGAACCTGCTTCTGGGTTTCGGGCCTGGGCCACACCTCTTTCACCTCAGTCTTGGCTTGATTGGGATGGAGATGCCCTTGCCCTACTACATAGCCTAGGTATGCCACCTCCACCATGGCCACCGGGCACTTTTTAGCCTTGACAGTGAGCCCTGCCCTCTGTATCCTGCCCAACACTTCCTTCAGGTGGGACAAGCATTCCTTCCAACTGGTACTGAAGATGGCAGTATCATCCAGATACGCCAATGCGTACTCTTCAGTACCATGTAACACTTGGTTGATCAACCTTTGAAAGGTGGCGGGGCGTTTTTCATTTCGAAAGGCATTGCCTTGAACTTGAATAATCCTATTGGAGTGATGAAGGACGACCTCTCTCTAGCTCTGGCACTTAACGTTACCTGCCATACTTTTTTGTCAAGTCAGTGGTGGTAAGGTATGTCGCCCCTCCCAACCTGTCCAGTAGTTCGTCTGTCCATGGCATTGGGTGGTTGTCAGACTTCGTGACTGCATTGAGTCCACGATAGTCCGCACAAAAGTGAGTACAGCTATCCGGCTTGGGAATGAAGACTACGGGTGAGGTCCAGGGAATGTGGGATTTCTGGATTGCCCCTAAATCCAGCATTTCCTCCATCTCTCTCCTAATGTCCTTTAGGATGGCCTCAGACACCAGGTAGGCTGTCCACCGTATGGTCATTTATGTCCCCGTGTCTACATCATGTGTCGCTAAGGGGGTTAGTCCAGGCTTGGCCATAAACAAAGGGGCAAAGTCCGCTAAAACCTCCCTCACTTCTTGGGTCTGTTCTGGGGTCATCTGGGGCGACAGTTTGTTTGCCTCCACAGAGGACTCATGCTGGCTTTCCTCCAGCAAGTCCAGTAGGGGGTCTTCTTCCTCAGTCCCCTCCCCAGGACTACACACTGCAAATACCATGTCAGCCCTATTTGCATATGGCTTCATCATGTTGACATGGTACATTCTATGGGTATGTCTCCTGTCAGGCAGTTCCACAATATAGTTCACGTCATTTACATGTCGGACTGCCTTGTATGGTCCCGCCCACTCGGTCTTCAGCTTGTCCTTCTGGACTGGAATTAGGGCCATGACTTCCTGACCTACACTGTACAAGCGAGTTCTGGCTATTCAGTCATACCAGACCTTTTGCTTCTGCTGGGCAGCTGACAGGTTGCTCTGGGCTGCTTCTATAAGCTCCTACAACTTTTCCCTAAACTTTAGGACATGCTCCACTGTGGGAGTTTCCTTGGCATCGTGCTTACCTTTCCAGTCTTCCTGGATCAAGTGTAGGGGCCCACGCACCCTACATCCATATAAGAGTTCGAAGGGGGAAAACCCTGTTGATTCTTGAGGCACCTCCCTATATGCAAACAGTTGGGGAAAGTATTTCTCCCAGTCCCTCCCATGCTGTTCAGCAAACACTTGGGAGTATCGATTTTAGGGTACAATTAAATCTTTCCAGAAGCCCATTGGATTGCGGGTGATAAGGTGTTGTGTGTCTCTGCACCACCCCACACTTCTCTCACAAACACTTCATCAGGTCTGACATGAAGGTGCCCTCTCGATCAGTGATAATGTCCTGCGGAAACCCGACACAGGAGAAAATTCATAGCAAGACGTCTGCCACTTTGTCTGTCCTGCGTGAAGAAAAGGCGACTGCCTCTGGGTATCGGGTGGCATAATCTATCTCCATTAGGATAAATCTCTTCTCGGAGGAGCTGGGGGTATTCAGAGGTCCCACAAGATCCATTCCTTCCCTCTGGAATGGCGCCTTCACAATGGGCAAGGGAATTAGGGTGGTTTTGGTTTTACTATCTGCCTTCCCTATTTGTTGGCAGCGGTGACAAGACTTGCAATATTCCTTCACCTGCTGGGTGAAGCTGGGCCAATAGAAATTCTGGGTCAATCGCTGCGTTGTTTGCGCGATTCCCAGATGTCTGAACGTGGGGATATCATGAGCGATCTTGAGCAACCGCTCACGGTACCCCTGGGGAATGACAAGCTGCCTGTCCATCACCCCTCCCTCTCTCCTTACATCCTGCGTCTAAAACAGTCCATTGTCCCAATATACTCTGTCTCCTGTCACCTCCCTGTGTCCCGTCAGATTCTGCACAAGCCCTCAGCTTCTCCAAACTAGGATCAGTCCTCTGAGCAGCTGCAAATTCTTCACATTTTCCCAACGCATAGGACATGTTCCCTTCAGTTTCTAAACTGGAGTCCATAGCTCTAGTGTCAGGGCATTCAGGGTCACTGCCACCCCTAACATTCTGACCACTGATTACCCCTCCCTCCTCAAAATAACCGTCTGTAGCTGTTTTGTGAACTACTACGTCGGGAAGTCCCACCTCCCTTTCATTACTCTCCATTTCAGGAGACACAGGCTGGGGAAACAGCCTCCCATTGTTTCCACAGGGGCTTCTTTGGGGTCCAGGGAACTACAGTCAGCCTTTGCTGTCTGACTACGGGTAACTGCACACACCACCCACCTTCTGGAGATTGTTCCCTAGAATCACATCCAGGGCGAGGTTGTCTGCCACAGTCACTTTTTGCACCCTCTTTCCTGTTTCACCCTAGTCCAGGAGAATACTAGCAAATGGCAGAGTTTTCTCCTTCCCAGTGAATCCCCTTACTTTTATGAACTGATTAGGTGTAAGCTGTTCAGGCTCAACCAAATCCCCTTTTACTAAGGTAAGAGTGTCCCTTAACCTATGGGTGTGCACTCCATTTACAGTAACCGGGTGTATGTGCTTCGTCATGTTTATAGGCATATTTTTAGGGATACACAGTGCACCCAGCTCTGTTCAAGGACCACTTTGTCCACTCTGTGCCTTTTTAGGACACCGTCTAGCAAGATGCCCTGGCTGTTTGCAAAACCAACAATCATCATTTTTTTTATCCGATAAATCCTTTTTTTGTAAGCTGGGGCTTCCGCTTTTCTGTGGCGGCAGTGAGGGTTTTAGCTGCCCTGAAGGCACGCTTCTTCCCTTCTGCGCTGCCACACCCGCTCCACTCTCTTTCAGAGCAGGCCTGGGTTCAGCAGCCTGCTGCACTGTTTTGGGGTCTCAGTCCTCTAACCAGGTTTTTAGCTCTGCTGGACAAGCCCAAAAGAAATTGCTCCAGACGCACAACCTCCTCAGTTTTCTCCACAGAGTTTGCTTCCACTCCCTCCCACCAACGTTTCAAAAACTGACATTGCTTTGTGGCAAGTTCCTCATAGCTCATGTCAGGGCTTCTCCGGAGCTTACGGAACAAAACCCTGTATTCTTCAGGCGTTAATTCATACTTTTTAAGCAATGCATTTTTAAGTTTCTCATAATTACTACTGTCCTGATTGTCCATTTGGCCTAGTGCCTCACGCTCTTTCCCAGTAAGCAGTGGGGATAGCTGGAAGCTCCAGGACTCGCTGGGTATTTTAGCTTGGATACAGACCTTTTCAAATGAATTCAAAAATGCATTCATATCCTCCCCCTCTGTAAATTCAGCTATTAATTTGGAATTTAGTTTATACCCCAGTCCTGGAGTTCCAGGTTCATCCCTGCCACTTACCTCCTCTGGCACTGGTCTTTGGAGTCTTAGCTTTGCCAGTTCAGATTCTCTCTGGCTGTCTTTTCTTCTCTCTCTTGGCCTCTCTCTGATGCTGGTTTTTTTCCTGCATCTCCAGCTCCATTTGGAACTTCCTCTGCTCGAATTTCAGCTTTAATCTCCTCAACTCTAGCTGCAGCCTAAACCTTCCGGCTCCAGCGTTGTGGTGACCTTCTCATGGCGCTGTGGCTCTAGGTTCCCTCTGGTTTCGCTGTCCTCCTCCCTGGGACTGGACTCTATGACGTCCCTTGGCACCCCCACACCCAAGGTCTGGTCCCTTTCAGTCGCTGGCTATGACTCAAGGTCCTGAGCAGTTGCTTGCTCGTCAGCTGCCACAAGTGCCTCCACAAGGTTCTTTTTGGTTTGCCCCTTGCACTGGACCCCTCTTTCTTGACACAACTGCTTCAGGTAGTCTGTAGTGTATTCGCTGTAGATGGAAGCCATCTTCTTCCCTAACTACTGCTACACTAACTTTACCCGAGAAAAAAACAAAATGGGTTGAAAACTTAATACTGTAACCAAATCATATATTTTTTCCTTAAATTTCTGCCTTAATTATGTGTGGACTGTTTACAGTTTATTGATCTGATACACTGGGCTCAAATCCAACTGTTATGCCTGTGCCACCAACGTCTCTCGAATCGCAACATTATGCAACCAGATCTCTTGGATCCCAATGCTGTGCACTAGATCTGTCATGAACCCACTCCTGGGGGTCAGGCCTACTGAGCTCATAGTACCCACCCTTAAGTGCAGTCCCTGACTGGGGGGGGGCAGGGATACCCTCCTTGTCCTTTTAGAATGTTCGACGAGATCATGACCGCACCTCTGCCACGAGGATTCCAGGCATCCGTCTAGCTCTGGATAAGGGCACAATACCAGTCTCGAGTCTTGTGGCCAGATATGAACCTTTCCTTGGCTATTACACAAAGGAGGAAGATCCAGGCATTACACTGTCTTCAGGGTAGCAGCGTAACACCTGATTTGTCCTTCTCCCTACAGGACATGCAACAGCCTGGTTCAAAATCTTTTTAGACTCTGGCATTCTCCCTATCCTTCCAGATGTCCTTTACAGACCCTTCTTCAATTTGGTTGCTTATGGTGTGACCCCTTTGGCAATAACAGTTTTCACAGATTATTAATATTGTTTTCACAATTCACACACAAATATATATAAACCTCATGCAGGCAGATATTATTTAGGAAAACAAAAGCTGTTACTAAAATAAATAAAAGCAGTTACAACTCAGAGAACATGTACTAATTTGGGTTACAGTATAAGAAACAAAATGGAAAAATATACAGAAAAATGCACTAAAACATGTTCGCTAAGTCTGCCTTAGGTATGAGATTTAAAAGTCCAGAAAATCGCTGGTTTGCAAAATATTTCAGTCTTTCTGTAGCAGCCTTTGGTTCTTAGGCAGTCTCTGTGCTGGCAGCTCTTCGCTTGTGGTCAGGAGAAAGAGTCCAGTCAGAATGGCACTGAGTGACTGTGCTGGAGACTTTAAATAGAAGACCCCCCAGTCTGTGAATAAAGACTGGCCCTTCCATTTAGGCCACCGGGTGTCACTCTTGCGCTTCCCCAGAGTCTTATTTTCCTGACAATCTTTGAGGGGTCAAATTCCCATAGTTAACTAGGTTTTACAGTCAACTCCTGTAAGTGAAATTTCACACAGTTATGCTATAAGGATATGTTTTTTTTTTTCTGTTACCTCACACAGGCCTGTTAGAAGGATCTTTCTCGGCTAAAACACCCTGGGCTTTTGAACTGGCTCAATTTGATTAGTTACAAGGAAGATCATGTAAGTTATATGATTATACAAGCTGGTTTTATGACTTCTGTTTCTCTTGACCAATTGTTTATTTTTTATTTAGTTTTTGTTTACCGGGTAGGTGCACTAGCCATAACCATGACTATTTTCAGGCACGACCCAGGAGGATACAGTACAATACAACAACAAAACATAATTTACCAAAATATTTTGGGGGACAACAATTTTAACAGTGAAACAAAGTAGGATTATGCATCAAGACATTACATCAGCAAATCATACATGGTTTACATTAAAATAAAAAACTTAATAGAGATGCAGGAGGGAAAGAAGCAATGTTGAAAGGTGGTTAAACAGTATAGAACATGGAAAAATTGAGAGAAAAGGAGATTAAATGAAATGGAAACAAACTGAGTGTAAGTGTAAGACAGTGCTGGTGTTGTGGGAAGGGGCTAAGGGGGTTTGAAACAGGAGCATTTGTTTGTTGAGATAAGGTACTTGCATAGCTCCATCTTAAAGGCATTGTGAGAGGGAGCAAGGCGCACAGTTAGTGGGAGGGAGTTCCAGTATTGGGGAGCTAGAACGGCAAAGGCACTTGCCACCTTGGAAGAACTGTGCCTAGGGATACAGACAAGGTACTTGTCCACAGAGTGGAACCCATAATGAGAGGGCTGTTTGAGAAAGTACTCAGCAAGGGACTTAGGAGTTTGAGATCTGATGATAGAGCCTGGAGAGTAGAGCCTTGTCTCTTTTGGTGGCAGCCAGCTCAGGTCTGACTATAGGAGACAGTGGTGTTTAAGTCGGTGGACAGAGGAAGCGAAGCGACAGATGCTATTGTAGGTGATGTCCCACTTCTGTAGACTAGACTTAGATGCAGCAGTATAGGTGGCAACGCCATAGGTAAGTGAGGGGAGGAGAATACCATGAACTATGGCTAGCCTGGCGGAAGGAGTTAGCACATAGTTGGTGCGATAGGCAATACCCAGCTTGGTGTTCACAGTCTTGCATGCATTTTATATATGGAGATCAAAGCTTAGTGATTGGTTGAGGGTAACACCAAGGTATTTAAAATAGGTAACAGATCCAGTAGTGGAGCCATGCAAGGCAGAGACTTTGAGATTGCTTAGGGTGAGTTTGATTTTTGAGTTGGTACCAAAAAGCATAACCTTAAGTCAGCTGAGAGCTGCTGATTTATGTCCTCTATGCATTTGGCACTGTTGTAAAGAACTATATCATCTGCATATACAGTGCCTTCAGAAAGTATTCACCCCCCTTGGATTTTGTCACATTTTGTTGTGTTACTACCAGAATTTTTAATGCATTGAAATGATTTTTCTCCCCTTGATTCACACAGCATACTCAACAATTTAAAGGGGCCAAAATATTTTTGTTGTGTAACAAAAATGTATGAAACATTAAAAACTGAAATATCTTGTTTACTTAAGTATTCACCCCCTGAGTCAGTACTTTGTAGAAGCGCCTTTGGCAGCAACTACAGCTTTGAGTGTTCTTGGGTATGTCTATATCAGCTTTGCACATCTGGATTTGGGGATTTTCACCCATTCTTCCTTGCAGATTTGCTCAAGCTCTGTCAAGTTGGATGGGGTGCAAGAGAACCGAATCTTTAAGTCTTTCCACAGATTCTCAATGGGATTCAAGTCTGGGCTTTGGCTGGGCCACTCAAGGACATTCACCTTCTTGTTCTGAAGCCACTCAGTGTTGCTTTGGCTGTATGCTTGGGGTCGTTGTTCTGTTGGAATGTAAATTCCCCAGTCCAAGGTCTATTGCAAACTGATGCAGGCTCTCTCAAGGATGTGCCTGTATTTGGCTCCATTCTATTGTTCCTCTATCCTGACAAGTGCCCCAGTCCCTGCCGCTGAAAAGCATCCCCATAACATGATGCTGCCACCACCATGCTTCATGGTAGGGATGGTGTTACACGGGTGATGAGTTGTGTTTGGTTTGGCGCTAGGCATAGCGCTTGCATTCAGGCCAAAGAGTTCAATCTTGTTTCATCAGACCAGAGAATCTTTTGCCACATGGTCTCGGAGTCTGCCACGTGCCTTCTTGCAAACTCCAGGCAAGCTGTTATGTGGCCTTTTCTCAGGAGTGGCTTCCGTCTAGCCACTCTTCTATAGAGGCTACATCTGTGAAGTGCTGCAGAGATTGTTGTCCTCCGGACAGGTTCTCCCATCTCAGCCATGGAACTCTGTAGTTCTGTCAGGGTGGTCATTGGGTTCTTGGTCACTTCTCTGACCAAGGTCCTTCTTGCCCGGTTGCTCAGTTTGGGAGGACGGCCTGCTCTAGGAAGAATCTGGGTGGTTCCGTAATCTTTCCATTTCCTAATGATGGACTTGACAGTGCTCCTGAGAACTTTCAACACCCTAGAAATGTTTTTATACCCCTCCTCAGATCTGTGCCGTTTCACAATTCTATCATGGAGTTCTGCGGACAGCTCCTTGGTCTTCATGGTAGAGTTTCTGCTCTGACATGCACTGTCAACAGTGGGACCTTATATAGACAGGTGTATTTCCTCTGAAATCATGTCAACCATTTGAACTGACCACAGGTGGACTCCATTCAAGTTTTAAAGTGATCTCACAAGGAAATTGGATGCACCTGAGCTCAATTTGGAGTGTCATAACAAAGGGGGTGAATACTTATCAAATCAATACATTTCAGGTTTTTATTTTAAATTATATGTACAAAAATTCCAGAAGTTTCATTCCACTTTGACATTATAGAGTAATTTGTGTAGATACGTGACAAAAAAATCCCATATAAATGTATTTTGATTTGAGTTTGCAACATCACAAAATGTGACAAAATCCAAGGTGGGTGAATACTTTCTGGAGGCACTGTAGTAGGGAGGGAAGAAGTCTCAGATAGGTGTGAGGTGATGTCATTTATAAAAATGGAGAAGAGGAGAGGGCCAAGAATGGGCCCTTGGGGCACTTCAATATTCAGTCCAGCCTTACCTGAGAAGGTGGAATTGTATTTGACCATTTGAGTCCTATTTGATAGGTAGCTACCAAACCACTTTACAATATTAGGTGTAAAGCTCAGTGAATGCAGGGTAGCAAGGAGGATAGAGTGGTCAACCAGGTTGAAGGCCTTTGTCATGTCAATGAAAATTGCCCGTGAGAAGGCCAGCATCCATAGCAGATATTGTATCGGATGTAAATTTGAGGAGAGCTGTAGTTGTACTGTGTTCCCTTATGAAATCCATGCTGTGCAGCCGCTAGAAGGTCATATTTCTGTAGGAATTCAATAGTTTGTGTTGCTACAAGCTTTTCAAGGATCTTACTGAGGACAGACAGGATTGCAATGGGTCTGTAGTTAGCGGGGTCTTTGGGATTACCTTTTTTAAAAACGGGTTACCCTTGCTGATTTCCAGATATCAGGTACTTGGCTTTGGCCGAGAGAGAGAGAGTGAAGATCTTAGCTAGGGGAGCCACTATAAAAGGGGCAGCCGGTTTTAGCAGCTTGGGTTCCAGGGTATCAAAGCCAGTAGCCGTAGTCTCCAAGATTTTTTTTGAGGAGGATGAGGACTTCTTTATGTGTAATTGACCTGAAGTAGAAAAGGGGGGCTGACCTAGCAGGAGGAGGAGTATTAGGAAATTGCAGTACCGGGAAGGAGGAAGTGAATGCTGTAAGGTCAGAGAATTTGCGATTAAAAAAGTTTGAAGTGGTCTCTGGATCATTACATTTTACGCCATCGAGAATCATGTCACTTGGTGATGAGGGCCGATTTGGTCCCAGGAATGTTTTGACATGGGTCCAGAATTTCCTGGAGTCTCCATAAGAGTTTGTAAGCAGTTTCTTGCAATATGAGCTTTTTGCATGTTTGATGTCTTTTTTACAGGCATTCTGCTGAGCTCTGTAGGAGTTATAGTCACTTTGTAGGCCAGAGTTTTTGAAAAGGTGCCAACTTTTGTCCCTTTTTCTTAATTTAGCAAGAAGATCGGCCTTTAGCCAGCAGGTTTTCCTCTGTTTGACCCAGCGTGTTTCCATGCGACAAGGATGGTCCTGAATAGCTAGGAAGTTAGTTAGGAAGATGTTTATGGCAGATTGAACATCAGTAGCTTCATACAACTTGGTCCAGTCAATGCAGGAGACATCCCGTAGGAAAGACTGGGGCACAAGGCCTGCAGAATTACGGAAGATGATGAGATGAGGCTTTAACGGAGGTGGGACAGCTTTGCCCCAAATGCAGAAAGTAGGGGAGTGGTTGGTAATAGCATCAGCTAGAGTGCCTGAGTTGAGAATATGTTCACGATGATTTGTCCTTATCCAGTCCAGCAGGGTGCTGCTGCTGTTCGAGTGCAGGGCTATTCTGGTAGGCTCAGTGATCAGCTGATGGAGGTTGAAGCTTTGAATCTTTGAGAGCGACGTGGCATGGGTATTACCTAGCCAGTTTATGTTTAGGTCCCCGAGTATAAGCACCTCATTTCTACCAGCAAATAAAAACGTTTCATCAATCAGCTCATCCAGTTCCTTCGTACCATTTTTTGGTGGGTTATACACACAGACGATATGCAGTTTCTTTGATCCCAGTGTGAGAACTGCATGAAATGACTCGCATTGAATTTGGGACGAGGAGTGTATAGCCATAAGGTTGAGGTGATTTTTGAAATAAATAGCAGTGCCACCACCTCTTTTGTTTGCAATTCTATCATTCCGTAATAGATTATAGGAAGGAATTTGGAAACGAGAATCAGGGACAGAGGGTTTGAGCCATGTTTCAGTTAAGCAGAGTATATCAGGCTTGTAGAGGACAGACCAGGTTTCCAGTTCTGCAAAGTTATGTTCAAGGCTGCTGATATTGTGGTGAGCTGTTGATAGACCTCAGGTAGCGGGCATTGAGTTTTCGGGGCCAGGGTTTAATTACACATCACCTAAGAGCAGAATAGCCAAAATGAGTAGGTACCATAATTTACAATGCAGGAAAGGGGAAGAGGGTAAGTTGCCACAAGGGATATCTAGCTACTTTACAGCAGGCTACGAAATTGCAGATCCTTTTTAGCAGAAGAGGAGTGGAATCGCATCGAAATGGAGGCAACACTAGGATGTTAGAGAAGACGAAGTCCTGTGTGAAAGTTGGGATAGTAGGGTCAGCTGGGTTTGTAAGGGGTACTGTAACCAAGGACAGGTGTAAGAATGGCAAGGTGGCTGTGAGGAGGAAAACGAACACTTGCTCATCCATTTCACGCTGTAGTCTTTATTTGGCACACGTTTCCTATAGGTGAAGCACAGTGACTGAAATGTAGTCTTTCTTTGGCACACGTTTCCTATAGGTGAAGCACAGTGACTGAAAATACTGAGAAAATGGATGAGTTGTTGCTAACATTTTATTGCTTTATTTTTCTCCGATTCAAATTGTTGTTGCTGGGTATACTTCTGCATTATTACAGGGTGTGCCTACAGGTGTGTGCTTACAGATTACTGCTGTAATCTTCTGATTCAGATTGTCTTTTGCAAGGTATATCTTCTGTTACTGCTTTATTTTTCTCTGTAGCAAAGTGTTTCTTACAAGGTGTATCTTCTGTGAAATTATTACAGGTGGTGCTTTACAGGTTTTACATTGTTATCTATCATTAGGATAAGCTTTCAGGGCTACTGCATTTGTTGCTGTTTAATTGTTTCTGCTTTACCTCCTTGTTTCTTTCATCCATAGTTCTTCTTTTTTGGCAGGAGAAGGGCCCAGCCACTCACCACATCCCCAGCCACCCCACACTACACTCCTTTTATAGGGTAGCACAGTCGTGACATTTCCTGTAGCAAAGCAGGAAGGAGCGGATCAGAGGGGTATCCACACAGTGACCTCATTTACAGGGGCACTAGTAATTTAACTTGTTATAACAAGTTATACAAAAACAAACAAAACACAAAATCAAACTTTTGCTTTCATTTTCTTCCTTCTAATTACTCTGACCAGGTTATAAACCCAGTAACTTATCTGGAATGGATATCATTAACTGCAGGTACTGCGGAACACTTTTCAGAAGGGCAGTTTTACAGGATTTAGGACACTGCCCTACATGTTGGGCCATTGGAGATCTAAGGGCTTGGATCCAGGCAGCATGGGCAGAGATTGCGCATCTCAAATTGCGTATTCAACAGGAAATATAAGAACCGCCCGCCATTTCCCCAACATCCAACAGAAGCACCTCGACCGCAGAGGGTAGTTGGTCTATGAGGTTGGCAGGTGGTTAACAGGGGCAAATCGGGTGCCCCATCACTCGATGCTCTCCAACATATCACCTCCACAAACCATATAAATACTACAAACAGGTATCTGCCTCTATCTCTGAAATCAAACAAAGGGGCAGAGGACACTGCAGAGCAGGACACTGCAGCACAGGAGCTAGCACAACAAAACTCGCCCAAAACAGGAACCAAAACAAAAAAAAAAAAGCAAAAAGGAAATCCAGAAAACTTCTGATCATATGAGACTCCATGATTCGGGGAGTTTATACATATCTCCAGCCAGGGGTAATGGTCAGATGTCTCCCAGGTACATCAGCGTGGAGAGACACTGACCGCATTGCTAAAATTGTTCAGGAAGCAGGAGAAAATATTGCCGTCTTGGTACACATGGGGACTAATGATCTCGCCAGCTAGTCAGTTGTGGAGACCAAGGAACACCTGATCAGGCTGGGTGACAAACTATCATCCATTTCGTCCGACATCTCTTTTTCTGAGATCCTGCCAGTCTGGGAGAGGGGGGCAGATGGACAGAAGGTCAGAGAAGGGGAGATAGGGGAGCTAAACATGTGGCTCAAGGGCCGGTACCAGGAAAAAGGACACAAATATATAGGGAACTGGCAACAGTTTTGGGAGCGAAAGTCCTTTAAATTTGATGGACTGCATCTGACTAAAGAGGGAGTCGATGCATTGGGGCAGAAGTTTGAGGTCTTTGCAGAATATTTAAACTAGCAAATGGGGAGAGGGGTGTAGCACCCCATACGTCGAATGGGAAGAACACCCCTCCCCCCTCAGCTAGTGGTCAAACAGGAATTCAGCATGTTTGTAGTTCATTTGCATCACCAGGTAAGGAAAAAGGTCCAGCTCCCCATACAACGTACAGGGGAAACGACGGACCTCACCCAACAACTTAGACACCGAAATCTGGCCAATTGAAAATCATGTACACACGCGTGCTCGCAATCTGGGAAACAAGATCCCAGATCTGCAGGCAATAATGACAGAGGCTAAACTGGACATAGTAGCTATTAGTGAGACATGGTTTACCAGTGACCACACTTGGGAAACTTCATTACCTGGCTATGTACTGTTCAGAAGAGACTGAGATGCAAAAAGAGGGAGTGGAGTGGCCTTTTATGTCAATGAAAATATCAAAGCTACAGAAATTCAGAATACACATAAGGAGCCAGAAGAACTGTGGGTCACCCTGGAAACAGGAAATGGGACAGCCGTACGAACTGGGGTTATGTACAGGCCTCCACACCAGGGGGAGGACATAGACACATTACTGTTAAAAGATATACAAAACATGACAGCTAAAGGGGAGGTTCTGATAATGGGAGACTTCGACATGCCAGATACAGATTGGTCAATACCAGCAGGACATCTGCCAGAACTATAGAGTTGGTGGGTTCCCTTCAGGGGGAGGGCCTCAAACAACTGGTACAACAACCCACAAGAGACAGTGCTATCCTAGATCCAGTACTGACTAACAGGGAAAGGATCACAGATCGCCAGGTAGAAGGTCTCCTGGGGGCCAGTGACCATCAGATGGTATGGTTCAATTTGGCCACTAGAACAAAATCATCCCATTCCAAGGCAAAAATATGGAACTTCAGAGGAGCTGACTTTGATAAG
Source organism: Neoceratodus forsteri (assembly GCA_016271365.2). Taxonomy (NCBI): domain Eukaryota; kingdom Metazoa; phylum Chordata; order Ceratodontiformes; family Ceratodontidae; genus Neoceratodus; species Neoceratodus forsteri. Next base: position 751,587,430 of record CM028134.1, on the reverse strand, counting down.
ATGGCCAACAGAGTTAAGCTAGCCGTTGCAAAACAAAATACAGGTGAAGGGGTACAGGCAAAGTGGGCAAGCATTAAAGATGCAATACTTGAAGCAACATCCCATTGTGTTAGTGAGAAAAGGAAGTGCAGAAGAAGAAGGAAACCACTTTGGTTCTCAAACACTGTAGCAGAAAAGGTCAGAGCCAAAAGGCTGGCGTTTAGGAAATATAAGGGAACGCAGCAGGATGAAGATAGGGAAGCATATCAAACTTCCCTAAGGGAAGCAGGGAAGGCAGTAAGGCAGGCAAAGGCCCAGACTGAGGAAACACTAGCACGGACAGTAAAAGAAGGTGACAAGACTTTCTATTGATACATTAGTGAAAGGAGAAAGTCCAGAGGGGGTATTGCTAGGATCAAAGGGGATGAGAGAGCATATGAGGCGGAGGACCATGTAAAAGCATCTATCCTAAATAGACACTATTTACTGAAGAGAAGGTTGGGCAGGTCCCACAGCTCAGCACCATGGACACAGGGCGGAGGGAGATGTGCACTAGTCACTTCACAAAAGAAAGGGTCCTACAAGAGCTCGATAAGCTCAGGGTGGACAAGGCAATGGGACCTGATGGCATACATCCCAGGGTACTAAAGGAGCTAAGGGTGGAACTAGCAGAGCCATTATCAGAACTGTTTAGTGATTCTCTGAGCACAGGAGAGGTCCCAGGAGACTGTAGAAGGGCTCATGTGATCCCGCTCCACAAGAGTGGTAGCAAGGAGGAGGCAGAGAACTACAGACCAGTCAGTCTTACCTCAGTAGTGGGCAAGATTATGGAGACACTCCTTAAGGAAAGGACAGTGCAACACCTGGAATCATTAGTACAGGATCCAAGACAGCATGGGTTTACTAAAGGAAGGTCCTGTCAAACTAATCTCATAGATTTCTTTGACTGGGTAACCAGAATGGTGGACCAAGGGGGAGCAGTTGATGTCGCCTACCTTGACTTCTGCAAAGCTTTCGATACAGTTCCACATAGAAGATTGATTAATAAGCTGGGTGGGCTCGGGGTGGGTCATACATTGGTCAGCTGGGTGGCAAACTGGTTGATGGGCAGAAAACAGAGAGTGGTGGGAAACGGTATACAGTCAGAAGAGATGCAAGTCACAAGTGGGGTACCTCAGGGATCAGTCCTGGGGCCAGTCCTCTTCACTATCTTCATCAGTGACATTGCAGATGGGCTGGAGGGTAAGGTTTGTTTGCAGATGACACCAAGATCTGCAACAGAGTAGATGATCCAGATGGGGTGGGCAGAATGAGAAGAGAGCTGGATAAACTGGCAAAATGGTCGGAAGAGTGGCAACTGGGGATTAACACAAAGAAGTGCAAGATTGTGCACATAGGGAAGAGAAACCCTGAAGCCACCTATAGGCTGGGAGGGGAGTTGCTGGCAGTCACAGGGAAGAAAGAGACTTGGGCGTCATCATCACCGATGACCTGAAATCATCCAAGCAGACCACTAAAGCAGTAGGTAAGGCTAGAGGGATGTTGAGGTGTATTAGTAGGGGTATCACGAGTCAGAAAATGGAGGTAATAATCCCTCTTTACAAGACACTGGTTAGGCCCCATCTGGAGTACTGCGAGCAGTATTGGAGGCCACACATTCACAAGGACATTAACCAAATTGAGGCAGTCCAGAGAAGGGCAACCAAAATGGTGCAGGGACTGCATCAGAAAACATATGAGGACAGATTAACTGAGCTCAATATATATACCCTAGAGCAAAGGAGGGAGAGAGGTGATATGATCGAAACATTCAAACACCTTAAGGGCATTAACAAGGTGAAAGAGTCTAACATGTTTCAATATAAGAAAAATAGGACAAGAGGACACCGCATGAGATTAGAGGGAGGCTGATTAAGGGGTAATGTGAGGAAGTTCTTTTTCACAGAAAAGGTAGCGAATGCATGGAATGGCCTACCTCAGGAAGTGGTGGATATGAATACAGTGCAGGGCTTCAAACAGGCATGGGATAGGCATAAGGGAGCAATACAGATGAGTATGAATAGATAGGCCATTGACAGAGCAATGGCCGATGGCACATTCATAAGGTAGAAAAAGAAATGGGCAGTCTGGATGGGCCTTGCGGTACTTATCTGCCATCAACGTCTGTGTTTCTGTGAGTAGAGAAAAGGCTGTGACTGGATCTGCAGCCCCAGGACCCCTAGCGGTTGGTTCTTTTAAGTGTCCAGTGGGAGAGTAAGCACTTAGTCTCCAGAGGCCTATAAAAACAAGAGCCCACTCAGGGTGGGTGAGGTGGGGGGGGAGTTGGGGAGCCGGCGTAAAGCACCAGGGGGAACAGAGCTTTTGCAGCAGGCCTTGGGAGCACAGACAGTGGCTGTTTAAGGGCCGGCTGCACTGCTCAGAGAGTCGGCGATGTCCTCTGGTGGAGGGGGAACCCGCGGACAGGTCTCCTAAAAAAGCAAGGAAAGAGCTGTTATTTCTTGTAGCCTAAATCAGTGGGCATGAGACACAAGTAAAAGAGCTGAACTCTCTTTCTGTGTAAATCTGTAGGTGTGGGTCAGACAGGCTTAGGAGACAGTGGGACAGCAGGAGGTCGGGGAGAGGGTGATTAACAGTTTGCAAGTGAGAGGTTGGAGGCAGGGGAAGAGAGAGAAAAAGCGATGTGAAGCAAAAACAAAACACTGTTCAACTTTAAATAAGCTTTGCAGGTTTACAATTAGTACAGTTTAAACACTTTAGGAACTCTTAAAACTAGCAGAGACAACAGCTTTTCTACAGATTTGCAGCTTAGAAGGAATAGTTTCAGCGTTTTGTGGCAGAAGGTGCCTTTAGAAATACATAATGGAGTAGCAGAAGTGAGCAGCCAATCAGGATGAAGTCCCAAAAAGGCATACTCTTTGATCATGTATCCACAAGCTTTTTGACAAGAACTTGTCAGATTTCTCCAAGCAAGACTGGCCTTGTAGGTCAGAGGAAGGTCAAATCCCCTTTTAAAAAAATCCAGTCTTTTATCTATGTGTCTTTGCTGACACTAGCATGTACCTATAGATAGGATTACATAAAAAATATATATATACTGTAAACAAAATAATATCTACAAATAAGGGCTAGCAGTGGGGTAGCTCGCCACACTTACTATCTCGTCCCCCAAGTGACTGCCATGTACCACCACCCTCTTCCTCCTATCTTTCAGCCAGTTAGATAACTAGCTTACCATCTTCTCCCCCCACCCCCAGGTAGCTAAGTTTCTTAATAAGCCTCCTGTGTGGTACAGTATCAGAGGTCTTACTGAAGTCCAGATAAGCCATATCCACTGCCCTCCTCTGATCCACCTCCTTAGTTACCCAGTCAAAGAACTCTATGAGATTTGTGTGAGATGACCTCCCGCCTTGTGAAGCAATTCTGCCGGTGGTCCTGAAACCTGTTTGCCTTCCGGTACTCCATCAGTCTGTCCTTCAGCAGGGTCTTCATTATTTTCCCCACATATGAGACTGACTGGTCTGTAATTGCTAGCTTTCTCCCTGCTGCCGCTCTTGTGCAGAGGGACCACGTCAGCCCTCTTCCAGCCCTCTGGAACCACCCCCATCTCCAGTAGTGCTGGTCACCCTTTTAAACCCTGAGGTAAAATCATCCTCATGGAGGTTAAATGTCTCCTTACTGAATAACACTGATTACAAGAAGCTGGTAGGGCAAGGTTTAGAAGAAAGTCCTTGCCCAGGACCTCGCCACCCCCTTCTGCAACTGTTAGTTACCTTTGACCATTGTATTTCCCTCCTTCCCGTTGTTGTTTTTTTTTTTTTTGCAATTGAATATGCTTTATTGAAATTTCCAAGAATACATAATAATAAAACACAACATTCCATAAATAACAAAATGAAAGGAACACCACACATTAGTTAAGACAGCTAGAAAATCAGTCATCCCCACCTTCCCATTCCCCAGCAACCCTTAAAATCCCACCTACCCTAATCCCCCGTGTACACACACTTATTATGCTACTCTAAAGGCTTGTGCTTGGCACAGAACAGTGGATCTCTCCCTGGACAAAAAAAAAAGTAGACCTGTGGATCAGAATGTACAGAGAATACCAAGGGGAAAGAGGTATTAAAACCTAATATCCAAAGTGTTTGTGGAGAGTAGCATAAAATGAGGACCGGCACATTGGAGAAAGCAACAGCGCATTGTGCATTTAAGGCAGTTAAAAATTCCTGCCACCATTCTGAAAAGGATGGAGACTAAGCCCATTTCCAGTGACACATTATAATCACTTTGATAAGTAATGATATCATGGCCATGTGTAGTCGTCGTTGTACTGTAGGAATGGCAAAGTAATCCCCCAGTAAACAAATCTCTTCTGTTTTTTTTTTTAAAAAAAGGGGGGGGGCAAGATCAAAATATGGCTCGTTTACCGTTTTGATTAACTGCCAAAGCAGTCTAATACTGGGGCAAGTCCACAGTTTGTGATACAAGGTGCCCTCCTCCAGACTACATTCCTCACATGTTGGAGACGGAAGTTTGCCCATTCTAAATAATTTTACAGGATTGTAGTAGAGATTATGCATTAAATTAAATTGGAGAAGTCTAAGATGGTCTTGCTTAATGTTAGACCAACTTCTGCATCAATAGGCATCTGGGTGTCTTAACTTCAGTACATTTTTACTGTAGTAAGCAACTGGGGGGGGGAGTGCTTGTTCCAGAATTGCCGGGCTATCTCATGGTACAGCTTAGAAACTGATTTTGCTGGGTAGAAAAAAAATCTCCCATGGCACAACTCCAGGGCAGTGAACCTAGAAAATGAACCACGCATTGTCTGATCTGAACCATTTTAAAATATAATTTAGGTGCTACTGAAAATCTGGTCGTAAGTTCAGATACAGACATTATTTTCTCCCCTTTGATTTAAAGTTTCTAACAGGATCTCAGACAATTCCTGGCAACTGGTCGATGAAAGTGGGATCCCGGCCACCCAAAGGTTAGGATTCTTAAACAATGGTTGTTTAAGGTCTCTGTGGTGATTCAAGCCCAAAGTTGTGCACTGTTGGAGGTGTGCCCTGACGTCTCATCTCATTGAAGTTTCCCTTATTTCGTTAGGTAATCCCTTCCAGGGGAGGAACCATAAGGCAGACAGGGAGATTTTGTTTTTGATAGCTAAGGCAGATTCTGTTGCAAGCCAGCTGGGGACAGGCCTGCTGCCAGTTTTTGAACCGGACCACTGGAAGTATCTTGCTCCATGAATCGCCAAATAGTAAAAGTAAAAGTTTATTTATTCATTTATTTAATAGTTTCACCAGGAGGGCGCACTGAGCAGAGTACTGCTCGATTCCAGTTGCGTCCTGGGGGAGAGGGGAAGGGAGAACACAATACAGAAATACATTGCAATCAGACAGTAAGTGTTAGACGCAGCTAACAACACTAGGATGATATTATGGCTTGCGCAGAGCAAGACAACAGGGTGCATCAAGGTACAAATGAAATAACTAATACAGTGCAACATAACACAGCCCTAGTGTTCCAACTAGAGGAAGAGTGGTGCATTTGGTTAGATACATGTGCAAGTGGAGGCGAAATGATCTTTGAGGCGGGCGTGGAGGTAACGGTCTGAGGGGGCCTGCCTTATGTCCACAGGGAAGAAGTTCCACAACTTAGGCATGTGATATGTGAAGGTGGCCTGTCCAGCATTTGTGGACCTATGCGGGATAGACAGGAGTCCAGTGTCACTGTGCCTGAGTGAGTAGGCTGGCAGGGGGGTGGCAGAAAGTGCTGAGTGGAGATAGGGGGTAGGGTCTGAGACCAGAACTTGGCAGTGCGGTGGGCACAGTGTATTTGGCGGTGGTCCTGCAGTGAGGGGAGACCCAGTGAGTGGTACAGGGCATAGTGATGGGTAGAGTAGGGACAGTTGAGGGCGAAGCGACAAAAGGCATGGAAGAGAGAGAGTCCACTCTGGCCAGGGTGGACTTGGAGGCAGCACTGTAGACTACATCCCTGTAGTCTATGACTGGCAGGATCATTTTCTGTACCATGGCATGGCGGGTTGGCAGTGGGATTCATCCACGATTACGGTAGAGTGCACCCAGTCTGGGATGTAGTTTTTTGTGGATGGCATTGATATGCACAGAAAAGTCAAGGTGCTGGTTGAGCCAGATCCCGAGGTACCTAAAGGAGGAGCTGATCTCCAGTTGGAGGCCTCCAGAACTGCAAGCTTTATTTAATTTCCCGTAGGTCCGACAGGGAGGTTTCCCTGCCCATATAAAAGCTGAACACAGGGAGTGAACTCTGGCAAACCAAACTTTTGACAAGTAAACATTCAGCATGTTTAGAGGGTAAAAAGATTTGGGCAATACTGTTGTCTATATTACATTAACCTATCCCCATAAGGACAAAGGCAGATGGTGCCAGCAATTTAGATCCCCTTCTAGCTGTTTAATAAGTAGGCAATAACCCACGACATGGTGTGCGGTTATTGGGGATTAATCAACACCCCGGATGTGCTGTGAGGCCTGAGGCCGCAGGCCGAGTGACCTTACAGTGCCCGGGGTGTTGATTAATCCCCAATAACCGCACACCATGTCGTGGATCATTACGTTTATAACATGGGGTGTCACCAGAGGTGAGAAAACAAGAGGAAAGCATAAATAATTGATGAAAACATAGGCACTTAGTCCTGAATAGTGCTATAGACCCACTGCTGAAACTGCATAATTTGTGAGCACCGACCACACAACACCGTATTGCACACTACACATACGAAACAGTAAATGTATCACAAGTGAGGGCTCACTCGCATTGTTTTTGACTTACAGCAATTTGTACTGCCATTTGCCTGACTGCTTCTTGGCTTATCTCTCTCGCTCTGTGGCTGCAGTGAGTCTCGGTCTCTCTCTCCCCCCACACAGTTAAGCAAGCCCTGGGTTGGGGGAAGGGGTGTCTCTTGCTCTCGCTCACTGTCCCTTGCTCCCCTGTGGCTTTGAGGGTTTTGATCGGTGAGCACTGTGTGGTTTCTCAGTTGCTGTTTACAGACCGAGACAGTGACACGAGATTGCTGCAACTGTTATTTGCATGTGTGGGTCCCACTGTCTCTCCCTCTCTCTTTACACAGGTCCCACTCTGGCTGATCGCTGCACACTACTGGATCGTGCCTTGCATCCCATTACTGCACATTACTGACACACACAAGACAGGCAAATATGCAGGAGGAGCCCCGACACAAACACAGTGACAGAGACAAGACACATAAGACAGCACACAGGTCACGGATGGGACCGACAGTGCAACAACTGTGAATTAAGCATCTGGGAGTGGCCCTATCCCAGGTATCACTGTGGACAGGCAGCTATTTTGTGCTGTACGAGACAAAAATAATCAAAATAACACTCTAACAATGCACATGAATGGGGAAGAGAAGCACTGCATGTAGACAGGCAGTGGAGTCTGGCTGTCTCTCTCTCCGGTCCTGGCTCTAGTTAACTGCTATACAGGAATGACTGGTGCACAGGAGGACTTGCTGTGGCTGATCAGTGTCACTGAACAGGGCTGGCTACAGTGCAGAACTGCTGCATGACTTGTGCAGTGACAGAAATGTGCCACTGACCTTCCTGACTCTCTCTCTCAATCGTTACTGTTAGCCAATAGTGTGTGTGTGTGTGTGTGTGTGTGTGTGTGTGTGTGTGTGTGTGGTGGGGGGGTACTGCGCGAGTGGACCTCTGTAAGCACAGGTACCATGGGAATGGATGCATTTGTCTCTCGCTCTCTGTGGAAACCAGTATGGGACAGGGCATCCCCCGGTACCCAGAGATCCATGGGGTGGGTAGGATAGAGACAAAAGCAATTATCCAGAGAGACAGAGAACAGGAATTATGCCATACACAGACACGGGCACCGAGCAGTTTCTGTCTTGTATTACTGACCGCCTGGGTGTCCAAGATCTGCAGGTTGGGTGGGTTACAGTGTCGCACTGATGTGCCTACTGCTTGTTGGCCACAGATACAGAGAGAGCCAGTGTCACAACTGAGCACTGTGTTAAAGTTTGCTCGGTTGTGTGAGATCCGCAGCACGGGTGGGTGGGTTTAACTGTGGCACTCGCTAAGCTGTGAGAAGAGAAATAGCTGCTGCTCATGTTTCTGCCGTCCGAGAACACAACCAGGATCGGCTCTGCCCACTGATTCCAGTGTCACTGCTTCACATCAACTGTAAGTATATCGTGCATTAATGCACGGTCAGCTGTCACCACTCCACCAATCATCTTCCTTATGCTACTATCCCAATGTTATAAGTGGGTCTAAATTCAAAAGTTTTAAAATTATTTAAATCCCTTGTAAGTTTAATACCTAAATAGGTTAAGGCATTCGCCTCCCACTGTAGTCCCAGACCCATTACCTCAGATTTAATTCCACAATTAGACAAAGAATAAACAATCGTTTCATGCATATTTAATTTATACACTGAGAAGTTACAGAATTGGGATATTATTTGAAGCGCCCTGGGTAAAGTTGTTTTCCATTTAGACAAATGAAGAAGGAAGTCATCCGTGAATAGGGACAGTTTAAATTCTAGGCCCTCAATCTTAATTCCATAGATATCTTTAGTCTGGTTAATCCAATGTGCCAGGGGCTCTGTATATAAATTGAAGGGAAAAGGGGATGAGGGACAACCCTGTCGCGTCCACTTGCCAACTAAAATATGTCGGAAAGCTCATTATTACTCAATATGTGAGCCGAAAGGGAATAATATAAAACTTGAACCCGACGAATAAATTCATGCGGAATAATGTAACAGTTCAGTATCTTGAAAAGACAGGGCCAGGCCATCCGATCAGAAGCTTTCCCTGCATCCAGGGACACCAGTACAGCTTCTTGGTCTGGGTCCCTGGATGCAGAGACTAAATAAAATAACTTACGAAAGTGGTCATTGGGGTTGTGACCAGCCACAAAGCCTGCCTGTTCGGGGCCTATTAGTGACAGCCTAAACTCGCAGTCCTCTACCACCACAAAGCCTGCCTCCCTCTCCCAACTCGACGTGAACTAGTACGCAAAACAGTTTTGCCAGTGCTGGATTACACTGATGTAGTCTACGGCACAGGCCCAGCCTCTTCCCTCTCCAAACTTGACACCCTACTCAATTCCTTCTGCCGTTTTGTCACTGCCTCTCCCCCATCACTGCCTCCTATGTGCTCCACTTTCCCTTGTGCCACTTTCCCACAGGCAATTGATCCACTGTGCCTCTCTCATTGCTAAATATTGGTTTGGCTCCCTCCCCTCCTATCTCTCCTCTCATCCTGCCTCTCACCAGCCAAGTCCACAACCTACTCACTCCACCACAGAGACTCGCAAACCTTCTCCATTCCCCGCCCACACTCTACTGCTGCCCAGTCCGCCTTCACATACCGGCTCTCCTACCCTCCGACCTTCGCCTTGCCTCTCCTCTCTCATCTTTCAAAAGACTCCTCAGACTCCTCCCCTCTGTGTCTCAAATGCTCTTAACCCCCCCGCCTCCACCTTCATCTCACCTTCCATCTCCTCAGTGTTTTTCCTACATAAGCCTCAAGCCTCCTGCTGTATGTCCACAGGTCTTGTCGTCCTGAGGCGACTACCCTCCTGGTCTCAAGCTAAACCACCGCCTTAATTTGTCACAGTATATAACTACTTGTCTTGCATTGTATTCCTGTCTTATATTTAGTGTTGTACATTTGTACATATTGTACACTAACTATATTAATCTCTTGTAAATTTTATGTATTATTTGTACTGATACTTTGTTTACTCCTGTGTATACCTTATCCCTGGGTCACATCTGGAAACAAGCCTCGGCTCAGCGTGCCTTTTCCGGTCACCAATTTTAAATAAAAAAATAATAAATCTTAGCCAATCAAGAGGCAAGGATTTTAGCGTAAATTTTAATGTCAGTATTCAGTAGAGAAATAGGCTGATAGTTCTCCACCAAAGTGGGATCTTTCCCCGGCTTTGGTAAATGAACTATTGTAGCTTCAAATAAAGATTTTTTGATAACAGTCAATGAACTCCAATAATTATAGAGAGAGACTAACAGGGGGAGTAAGTCTCCCTTGTGAGTCTTATAAAATAGGGTGGGGAAGCCATCTGGCCCAGGCGCCTTGTCCAGTGGGAGAGAGTTTATAGCCATATGAACTTCAGCTTCTACAATGGGGCCCAGCAAAGATTCCCACTGTTCTTTGGTCCTCCCCTGTTGTTGACATCCCCCTTGTATTCCCTACATAAGCAACAACCCACGATATGGTGTGCAGGTATTGGGGATTAATCAACACCCCAGGTGTGTTGTGAGGCCTCATGCCCTCACAGCACCCAGGGTGTGGATTAATCCCCAAAACCCGTACACCCTGGAGAGGGTTATTGCGCTTATAACATGGGGTACCATAGAAGAATAAAATAATTAACCCAAACTGTTTTATTTCTCTTCAAATTAAACAAATCTGTTTGTATCCTGCTGCCTGACAAAGCAGTCCCTGTCATTAATGAATAGAGAGAGGATTTCCTGTTCATAACACTTTCTCCCTCAGTCCCTTCCGTTGCTAGGACCCTCTCTGTGCCCCTGTCTGCACAGAATGCAGACACAGAAAATGCCACCAGCAGCATAGCGCCAGAGCATTGCTGCACACTTACAGAGACAGATGCTGACACTGGTATGTACACTTTTCTCACCACAGTTGCACTATACAGACAGACATCAGGGACAGCTTGTGAGGATGACCATGCTGATGCTGCTCGGCTCTGTCAGCTGCTCTCTCTCTCTCTCTCCGTGTCTCGCACAAAGGCTATCCCTTCTATATCAGTCACAGATATCGGGTGTGAGTGCTGGGAAAAACTTTGTCGGCCCCCCAAGTCCAGTGACACAGTAGCGCACCACCTCTCAGAGCATTGCGTACCCAAGTGCTTAGCCTGCAGAAACAATTTGCTGACAGCCACAGAATTCTAAATATTTCAAATACTGCACAACTGACCTGAAACACTTATTACTATTGCCACAGCTGTCTGGTACAGGGACACCATCCAGCCTGACTCACAGGACACGCTGTCGGTCGCTTTGCCATGTCGCTCTGTGTAGTGTGGCCGCTGTTTGAACTGCCTTTTGGTGTTGAGGAGGACAGTCAGTAATACGGTACAGTACTTCCAATGTGTATTGCAGAAAACGTGTCACGACCTGGGGTATATACAGTACTGTGAATTGTCCCACTGTCTGTCTTCCCCACTGACACTCCCTTGCACTGACAGCATCGCTCAAGAGGGGAGATGGACAGATTCACATACTAAGGACATCCGCAACATCACTGCAGGACTGCGCCCGTTGCATGGCTGACAGCACTCCCATTACATGACTACGAGTAGTACGGGTGGTGTGTGATAGAGAGAGAGAAACACACACACGTCACACAGTGAACACCGTAGCAAGTCCTTCTTCACCACTAGCTGTCTCCTTCTTGCTCTCTCTGTGCGGCAACACCATAAGCAAGCAATGCGGGGGGACCTGTGTGTGTCATTCTGTCTCTCATGTTCATGTACTACAGGTCTGAGAGAGAAGTATCAGAATGATGAGGACATTCACTGGGGGTTCACTATGCCGCTCGGTCAACTTTTCCCAGGTGTTGACATGTTTTTTTAACAAGGGGTACTGCTGCCAACGTCGATATGTTTCATACACAGCATTCAGCATGGGAAAAACAGACTGTGGCACTCTGGTGCTTGGGAATACTGTTGCTCGCTTTGAGATATTTTTAAATGGCTGCCATTTGTAACCGGGTTCCCCACACAGAACTAGTTCAGGTCTGCACAGTAATCTCTATTCACTGCCCCTTCACTACTGGGTGTGCGTATATCAGGGATTAATCAACAGTCACCCGATGGCTCTTTACAAATCGGGAATCTGTCTTCTCCTACCCCATGTTATAATCCTATATAGTTAACTTTCCTCTGCTGTGAGCAGCATTCTCCCCCCACCAACTGTGCCTTAAGTAAGCAATAAGACGTTGGGTGTGCATATGATGTGATAACCTTGCACTCTAGGGGCATAGTTAGCACAAGGTCAAGGCCAAGTGCCGTCGTCCCTAGGAGTGCGGTTATCACATCGTAATGCACAACCCCGAAATGTCTTATTGCGCTTATAAAATGGCCCTTTATTTTTAGAAGCAATTTTTTTACTTTAAAACACATTTTTAAATAAGTAATAATGTAAATGAATCCGTGCTTTTAACATAAAATAGTCCTTCCGCCAATTGGTGTTAGATTAAAGTAGTGTTATGCAGTGTGTGCCTCCCTACCCACTTAAATGTCATATTCCCCTGCCAACCACAACAATTCGCAAATGCTGTTTTCCTCATTGTAAGTATGACACATAGCCCCCTTACTTTATTTTATTCTCCTCACTCTGCAGACAAAACTAAAAGGAAGCCATAACAGTGGCTTCTCAGTTCCTCGATGCTGCAAGCATGAGCGTTGTTCAAAAGTGCCACACTCACTGACAGCATCATGCACTGCTTGCTCTGTCCTGAAAGCTAAACAACAGGGTGAGTCATTTACCACCTTTTCTTTTTGTTTATATAGTATTATACAATGGGCATGAAAACATACCGTAAATACTGTATCCTGATTGGCTGACTCATACCCCTCTCCCCGTTGTAAAATCCAGCATCACCCCATGGGAAGAGGTACCAGCCACATGAACAAATACTGTAAATATCACTCCGACCATCGCCAGCCCTAAGTCTATAACACAAGAATACACGCTAAACACCCATCCCAAACTCCACTACCGCAACTGTCATTTCGGCCACACAACTTGCATTCCGTTCGCAAAACTCGACTACGAAAAAGCAAATACATAAGTTGCTCCCCTCCATTTACTTCATTTGCTCCGTCTCCATACATTTTTTTTCTTCTCTCATTCACATGCACCTCCCAAGTACCGCTCCTCTCGAACTCCGCCACCAATTCTCTCTTCCTCATCAGCTGCACCTCCGTGTTAGCGCTGTTACAGGAAGTCTAGAGCGCGTGCTGAATTTTTATTTTCCCACATTGAAATCACAGATTCCATTTATATTGGATGTGGGGTAATGCCAGAAGGAAAGCAGCACGGGTGGAATGCGGGGAAACATGGATAGTGATCGTACCTATGTTAGAGTCAGATTTCGTCCTTAACTTCCAGAGAGCCAATAGCACTGCAAGTATGTTTTTCTATGTATACAGTGTCAGAATGGGCTACCGTTGCCGAATCCCGAGTAGGTGTTGTAGGGGAACCGAGTTCACTCTACTATGAAACAGAAAGTAGCAGCTTTCCTATATATATTTTTTTTATAGATAATGATTTTTTAAAACTGACTTAGTGATCGGAATTTTGAGAGCCTGCACTGTATGTTGGGGGTTGGAACTAGAAGAACTGCTCACCATCTTAGAAAAACAAACTCCCAAATCTCCACCAAATGGACTATTTTCTCTGGCGTAGTAACACTTTCACGATTTCTCCCATTTAAAATAAAAAATAATTAAAAATTAAAAAAATCATTAAACACAAAATATTAACATTGTATAATAGCAATATCCCACTTGAGGGTGTTGGTGATGCCAGGATTTACCACGCTCTGGGATGTTGTTGGTCACTCGGCTACGCCTCGTGACCGAACAACACCCCAGAGCGTGGATAAATCCTGGCATCACCAACACCCTCTCGTGGTATTTTGCTTAATTATTGCATACTTTCTTCATTCTGTTTTTTTTCTCTGTGTTTCCCCACATTCAAGAAATGGAATGTTTATCATGGAATACAGGGATTCAAAATTCTGCTCAGTTCTGCTAGCAGAATGTTACTCTCCTAACATATACTGTACACACACCACAAAGGCCTGTTTTAGAGCCAGAGACTCAATTATCTCACTTGTCAGGGCGCGCAGAAACGATTTCCCTATTGAACAGGTAAAGATAGAAGGAGGATTTTTCACTGTTAGCAAAGAAACAGTTGTAATGAAAACTATAAACAATACTTAATGTTTCTAATTTATTTATGTGTGTAAGAAGAGTGTGATGATCTGGCAAACAACATTTAATTAATTTGTTTTATTTTATATTTAAGGTAATTTTATTTTTAGGGCCTAGTTGAAGGTTTCTACAATGTAAAGGTAGCAGCCATGTTTGTGGTGGAAGATCACTTCTGGTTGTAGGGAGAATGATGGAAGATAGTTCTGGTTGTAGGAGGACTGATTTGCTCATTGTGTGATGTGGTTTAGGACCAGGATGACTATGCGTATATAGAGACTTAATGTACGGTCAGCTGATCTCTCTTGGCCAGTGAGATTTCTATACTTTTTCTTGCCATTTTATATAATCTATTTTGCTATCTCTGTACCTGAGTTATACCTCTGGCCCTCCGCAGTTAGTTGCACCCTGCAGTCAGGGTGGTATTATTCTGCTACCATCTGCATTGCTCGCTGCACTGTTTAGCACTTGTTTCTTAAAGTGGAGGTGCCATCTCCGTGGGTCCAGCGCCACTGCCCTGACTAATAGGTATGACAAAATAACCACCCACATGCTCATAACACAAGAAAATATGCTAATGACAAAATTCCAATCAGTAGGGACTAAATGTGTTGCTATAAAAAGGAGGTACTGTATGTGTGGCGCTCTGAGGTGGCTGGCAGAGCTATGAGAAGGGTTCACAGCTCAGCTGTCTGCTTTTTAGACTGCTGTTGGGGGTATGCTTTGAAACATGTTAAAATGTATTTCAGTTTGAAATTGGGAAATGCAGCCAGTTTAAAATCTCAGACAGACCAAATCTGCCCCAAGGAAGCAATGCTTAGTAGCGAAACATGGTGGTTGGGATGTTTGCCTAGCTGGGCTGTCGTGAGCTGTTTACGTTGTGAAGGCACAGTGAATGGAATTTTGAACTTGCCATTTGCATTTTTCTATTTCATTACTGGAAAAGTAAACACATGCCTGTTTTACGTATATTTTTCTTTATTAATACCTTTTTTTTGTGTTCTGTTGTGTAGTAGTGACCAGAAAATTATTCCAAATAATGTTACTTGTCCTGCAGTGTTTCTGCCTGTCCTTGTGATGGTAAGATTCTCTAAAAAGAGCGTAATAACTGGTATTCCTTTCTTTCACGGCTCTAAAAAGGGGCTTGTATTAACTCCATCTGTTCTGCTTCTTCAGTTCCCCCAGACAATGGCTTTTAAATAGTTCACCTTCTGCTCTCTAGCCCTGTGAAAGGCTTTTAATAAGTTTTCTGTCTTTTGCAGCCCTACTCTGACAGTGGCTTTTAATTTGGCCTTACTCCCAAAAAAAACATAGCTCAGATAAAGTGTTTACCTCATGCTGATACCTCAAGCAGAGCACACGGTGAAATGAGGCATGCAGCACGATAAGCAGTAGAGGGCTGACAATTGTGCATATGCAGTCCACAGTCCTTTGTAGCTCTTTTCATGTTTGCTGCCTGCAGAAATTACCTCCAGTGAAATCATTTATGTGGTGATGGGTCGGCCAAATGCCCCTCACTTCGTGACGTCCATCAGCCAACCTCAGAGATGGTGTGTTTTTTTTTTTTTGTTAGTCCTAGTACCTATGGTATGCTTTTGATATGCTGGCTGTCCAAGAAATAGGCTGGGAAATGAAAACAGTAGTCTTCTGGAAAAAAAAACAGGTGTTTGAGACGGCAGAGAGATGGGTATTTCGGCCACTGGATAGAACAAGTCCACTATTACTTCTGGGTCTCTTAAAACTCAGAGATACTTTATTGAAGCTGCTGCTAAAGTGGAAACTAGCAAACTAAAACATGCTATTGAATTTGTTCAGTTCCTTCAGAATGTTTCATATTTTGCTGTATTATGAGAAATGAGTGTTGCTACAGTTTTTCAGTTTAACGTATAAAACAGAAATGTTTTTCTTTTAATACTTGCATAAAAGAGCTTCTAAAAAAATAAAATGTTTTTGTTTTCACAGCTCCAGTGCAGTGTTCCAGCTCATCACTGCTTTGTTAGAATGCAGTGCAGCTGCTATCGTCACATTACTAGTGAGTGATCCAGTAGGTACGCTGTCTGTTCGGTCTTGCGATGTGAAGATGCTTTCTGACTGGTATACAATGCTTTACAATCCCAGCCCAGACTACGTCACCACACTGCACTGTACACATGAAGCTGTATATCCATTGTAAGTTACTGTTCCCTTTTTTTTTTTTCCAGTTTAATACCGAATACATGTCTATAGAGTTGTTTTTTTATTCAGACTTCTTTGCAACAGTGTAATCAAACCTTTGAGGCTATTTATAATAGGAGTCCTGTGCCATATAGAAGGGGATAGAAGTGGCAGGGAGTGGGATCAGGGGAGCAACAGAAATGGAGCAAGAGGGAGGGAAAGGTACCCCAGTGGTGTCACATCTGGATAAGGATAAAAAGACCAGTAAGGTGGAGGGGACGGATGATGCTATCTCCGCCAAAAGGGTGTGGTTAGCCCTCAAGGCCCTAAAGAAAGACAAATCTCCTGGGCCGGATGGCATTCATCCGAGTGCTATGGGAATTGGCGGACATACTGGCTGCACCCTGGCGGGCTTTCAGCAGGTCACTTGAGACAGGGAGGGTACCTAGGGATTGGCGAGAGGCACATGTGGTACCAATCTACAAAAGGGGGTCGAGGGAAGTACAAGGAACTATAGGACCCATCAGTTTGACCTCGGTGGTGGGAAAATTAATGGAGAGTATACTAAAGGAATGATTGGGGTGTACTTGGAGGAGGTGGGAGGTCTGGATAGTCGGCAACATGGGTTTGTGCCAGGTAGATCATGTCAAACCAACCTTGTGGAGTTCTATGAATGGGTAACATCAGAACTGGACAGGGGTAAGCCTGTGGATGTATTATTCTTGGACTTCAGCAATGTTTGACTCTGTCCCCCACAATGGTCTGGTGGAGAAACTGATGGGGTTAGGAGTAGGCCCTTTGATGGTCAGATGGATTGAAAACTGGCTAGCTGGACGCACTCAGAGAGTAGTGGTCTGTGGGGAGCTCTCGAACCCTAGAGAGGTAGGTAGTGGGGTACCACAGGGCTCAGTCCTGGGTCCGATCCTGTTTAATGCATACATATCGGACATCAGGGAGGGTATAGGGTGTGAAATGAGTCTATTTGCAGATGACTCCAAGATGGGAGCAGTAGTTGAGGGAGAAGAGGGGAGGTTGGCCCTGCAAGGGGACCTGGACACCCTGGAAAGCTGGGCTTACACATGGAAATGAAATTTCAATATCACCAAGTGCAAGGTGTTGCATCTTGGTCGGGGAAACCCTAAACACAGGTACACCCTGGGAGGGGGGAGGCGCTGGAGGCCTCAATAGGGGAAAAAGACCTAGGGGTCATGGTGGATACATGTATGAATAACTCTGAGTAGTGCAGAAGAGCAGCTAGCAAGGCAAACAGGATGTTGGGATGCATCGTAAGAGGGATCACCTCTAGGAGCAAGGAAGTGATTGTGCCGCTGTACAATGGACTGGTTAGACCACACCTTGAGTACTGTGTACAGTACTGGAGACCACACTTGAAGAGGGACATACAGCTCCTGGAGAGGGTACAGAGGAGGGCAACAAAGATGATACGAGGGCTAGGGGATTTGACTTATGAGGACAGACTTGAGGAGCTCTGCCTGTTTTCATTGGAGGAGAGGAGAGACGGGGGGACATGATTGAGGTCTTCAAGTACCTCAAGGGAATAAATAGAGTAAACATGGAGGGGATCTTTAGACTAAAGCAGGGAGATATCACCAGAGGGCATGGTTTGAAGGTGGAAGGGTGAGGGGGGAAAAGAGGAGGAGGTTTTTCACTGAGAGGGTGGTGGACCCTTGGAATGCACTGCCTGGGGAGCTGGTTCAGAGATCCACAGTGGAGGGCTTCAAGAGAGGGTGGGACAGACACAGAAAGTGGATGTATCAGATGATGGCCTGTCCTGGGAGGGTGGGGATGGACGATAGGAGTTTCTGGAGCACAAGGGATGGGAGGGTCTCGGCACCCAACTAAGGATCTAGGTTTGAGCAGACTCGATAGTCCGTAAGGCCTAATCTGCTGGCAAATAGTATGTTAGTATATTAGAGGTGGTGAAACTTTTGTTGGTATCTCTGATACAAGGTCAGATTTGCTGGCAGGAAACATCTTGCACCAGTGACGATTCCCCAGCTGGGAAGAAGATCAAAAATGAGAATGTTCTAACTGTGCTTTCCTACTAAATGTAGGTTTCTCCATTGCTAATGCAGTTCCCACTCATTTCCAGTACTAGCAGCTTCCATGTATTCTTATTAACATGTTCTAAGTATATGTTAATTACATTTTGTAATGGTAGAGAGAGAGACGGTATTGTGATAATGAAGGGAAAGAACTTAGGGTCCATCTTGCCATCCCTCCTGGTACATGGTGATTTAAAAACTGTGTTCTGGCAGCACGCACAGTGCTTGCATGATAAGTCAGGTCTGTCAACCGGAGCAGAACAGGTCAGAGTAAGACTTTCTAAAATATTTTTGCCAAGTGATGAGGATCGTGTAATGCTGTGCACTTGGTTGTGCATTTGGCTACAGTAAGAAACAGTTTGTTTGTGGGTGGGTGTTTTTGTGTGTGTGGTGTTCTCCAGCTTGGCCAGCCAGTTCCACTTCTAAAATCCAGAAGGTGACACAATGATCTCTGTTGTAAAAAGGCCCGAGTGGCTGAAGAGGTGCCAATTGGCACAGTATGCACTGATAATCACTTAGCCAAAGGTACCTCTCAGCCAATCAGGATGAGGAAAACTCCTGATCCATTTTATAAGTTACATTTCGAGCATGGTTTACAATACTGTTTAGACTGCAGGGTAAAAGTATATTTGGTTTAAAACATTTTTAAACATGGACTCTAAGAATACCCTGAATCTGTGCTTGAATGTAGTTTTAAAAAATGTTTTAAGACTACGTTTAATGTAAATGCAGAGTGTGTTTACTTATTTTAATCCAAACTAAGCTCAGAAAACAATGCTACAGAGCAAGGTATGGACAGAACCAAAATCTGGCCACACCTGCTGCCATGGGGGGAGAGGAGACTGTTGTATCATTAGTAGCTGCACTGTTAGGGAGTATTCCGAATGTTCAGAAAGTATGCAGTAACTCAGAGATTTAAAACAAAACAAAGGTTGGGTATAATTGTACCATTAGCATGCATTTTAGTTCTACTAAGAGAGAAAGCAGATAAAACAACCAGCAACATCAATGAATTTTAGAGACAGTAAGCAATCACAGAATGTGGGTTTCTAACTAGAAATAATAAGATGCAGAAAGGGTTGACAGTGTCCCTTTAAATGCATGCCCTAGGGGAGTGAGTCATGAAGTCGAAGGGCTGCTGCACTTATGTACTGTATGTAAAGTAAAACATTTTTTTTGCCACCTCACATGATCCCAGGTGCCTCATTCTTTCAGGCCTCACATTGTGCCACTCCACTGCCTGCCATGCTCGCGTTGCCGTTGCTCTCCAGCAGATCGTAGAGTGTTCCACTGGTGTATGGTTAGCTTTATCCCTTCCTTGGGGCCCTCTCCCTTCCCCAGCTTAGGAAGAGAGGAGCATAGATTGCACTAGCCAATGGCCAGGCACTAGGGGCTGGATAGTGGGTGTCACCAGTGAGAGTATGGTGGTGTGGGGGAGGGCACATATCCTTTGTCAGGCATTTTCCCCTGTTCTCCCCACCCATCCCTGCCTCCCACACAGTGTATGCCCATATCGTCGACTTTGGGGTGGGGCCTGCTAGTGTGTGGTTACCCATGCTAGCAGTGATCTCCTGCTTCCTCCAGGTGCCACTCTCTCAGTGGTGCACATCAACTTCCTCTCTAAGAGGAGAGTGTCTTTGTAAATGCTCTCTCGCTGTCCTTCTGCCTCCCCTCCTGACATACTGGGGGCAGGATATGACCCCATGTTGCCAGTATACCAGAGTGGTCTTTTCTGCACTCAGCAGAGCTGGTGGACTAAACTAAAATATTTTTGATACAATTTTTTTAATATAAAATCATTTGTTTAAATACATTTTATGCAGTAAACTTGTATACATGAAATAGTCCCTGATTTTGTTGGCAATTAGGCTTTTTTGCCTTGGTAATGAAATCCAGAACCTAACCGTGCATCACTAGCTTTTTTAATGTATGGTCAGGTGATGTCTTTCAGCCAGTGAGGTTTAAAAATTTGTCCTTAACATTTTAAAAATATAGATAATTATGTGACAAAATACAACATCATTCTTTGAGCCTGTTTAGAATGGATATCATTATTTATTTTTGTTTGTATGACTTGCAGTTAATTTTTAGAAGTTTGTGTGAAGACATGACTCATCAAATACATTCATATATATACAGTAGGTTGTTGTGCAGTAGAGCGTTATACTTCTATTGAGGAATTCCTCATAGATACATAGACAGTGACCGCAGAAGAAGGCCTGTCGGCCCATCCAGTATGCCCACCCTGCCTAACTACTGTGTACTAGCCCTGGTGGCCAACTCTTCCCTTTGTTTCTGCCCCCCTTCTAACTAACCCCTCTATACCTGTCCCATCCTTGCTTGAAGCTATTCGCTGATTTGTACTGTGCCATGGCCTCTGACAGCTTGTTCCACTTGTCTGTCACTGTTTTTATGAAAAAGTGCTTATAGATGTCCATTTTGAGTCTTCCCCCAGTGAGTTTGAGTGAGTTCCGTCTCATCCTGTTAGTTGAACTTGGGGAGCAAAGTTCCTTGGTGTCTACCCTGTTGTACTTATATGTCTCAATCATATCGCCCCTTGCCCTTCTTTTTTGAAGGGTGTACATGTTCAAGTCCTGCAGCCTGCCCTCGGATATCTTATTCCTTAGTCCAAGAACCATCTGGTTGTCCTGCAGTGCACTGCTTCCACTTTGCCACAGTCTCTCTTCAGGTGTGGACTCCCAATACATTGCACAGTATTATAGTTGTGGCCGAACTAGTTTCCTGTCAAGTGGAAGGATCACTTCCTGACTTCTGCTGTTTATCCCTCCTTAAAATTTTGCAGTGAAGCTTCTGTGCTTTGTGATGTCATGAAAAGCTTGAGCTGGAAAAACAGCATTGCATTTAGCACACTGTGTTTTAATTGTTTGGTTTGACAAGATCCAAAATTTAATTATTTAATTGCTTAACTTGAAATGTGCAGTAGCAGACTGTTGTACTGCTAGTGCTTATAAAAGCAGAAATTGTAAGAATGACACTCAAAAACTGTTTTTATTGGTAGGCGCATTGCGTTGACATAAGGGCGACCTGAGGTCAAGAGCAAACTCTGGAGCTGATGCTATGGCAGCCAAGGCTGTACAGGTGCTTCCTTTAATGCCAAACCTCCTCAGCCTGAGGAGGTATGGTGCCACATTCCAATGCCACAGTGACTGGTGGTGGAGGGTCATGGAGTTTGCTCTCCTCCCTCCCCCGCCAGGCTGTAATCTGGTGGGTCCGCTACGTCAAATGGATGGTCGGGGTCAAAGGTGGAGAAGACCTGCAGTGCTAATGATGGTTGCTAGCCCTCTTACATATGAAGAAGCCAGCAGAAGAAGGCCATTTGGTCTATCAAGTCTGCTCGTATTGCTCTTGAGCTGCACTCTGTGGTGACCCCTGCTGGCTGGAGCAGCTCGGGTAGATTCAGAAGAGGCAGGAAGGTTGCCTAAAGATGAAGAAGACCCCCAGCCTGAGGCTGGCATTGTGGAATGAAAAGATGGGGTGGGGGGCACAGTTATACTGTGCATTCTTTACAGCATTTCAGATACATTACCTCTTGGATAGTGTGTTGTCCTTGTAGGCTGATCCATATGTCAGTCAAAAAAGTGGTGTCTTCATTTGCTGCTTCTCTGCTTTGGAACCCCCAAACTGCCTGAAGCTAGTTCCTTGTGTGAAGCCTTACAGGTTGGTTGCATGTTTTATCTTTTCCCAGGATACCCTCAAAGTTTTGACAGGTTCCGCTCTTTCTTTTGACAAGTAATTTCTTTCACATTTGGGGACCTTAGAACAGCTTGCTAGTTTACTTCTTATTCATTTACTTTTCAGAAGATTTAATTCAGTAACCAGTTCCCCACCCTTTGACTTGTGCTGTACGGCAAGATAATTGCATATGCGTGGCCCTATGCCATACAGTGTACTTTGTCACCATTTTGATGAACCGGAAGCAAAACCAACAAAATTGGTTTCACTTTCAGCTCACGGATCACAAAAGCAGACTTACAGCCTGTGATAAAAATATGTAGGAGGCAGGTTTGGTCAGGTGATCAGAGACGCCTAACCAAGTCTGACCGCAAAGACTCATCAAGTAGAAAACACCAGGCAGGTCTGAGCATGAAGCTGCTGAGTCCAAACACCTACAATCGGGGACTGTAGATTATTTCAATTAGGACATCGCTGAGGAACTGGAGCAGCATAGCCACAGTGCAGGGCTGGTAACCTGTTCACAGCAGAATCCCTGATGTATATGGAAAACAAGGATATTTTGTCAGTTTCCATCCAGGTTTTGTGAATTGCATGAAATTTACCATCAAGATATTTATGTCCTAAAAAGCTAAGACTCTGATCTCAGGAACAGTATGTAGCAGGATGTTGCATAAATAGATGAAATAGACTTAGATTTTAAATAAAAATGCACATTGAAAAATGTGCATTTAATAAAAAAAAAAAAAAACAAGACTGGCACTGAAATGGCAAACCACCTCAGCAGCGAAAGGGTCAATGCCTAGTCTTACATTGAGTTGCTTTAAATTATGTTGTTAAATCAATGCTAGGAGGAGACGGAATATTTTTTGAAATGCTTTCTTTCTTTGTTTTTTGTTTTTTTTAAACAGTTAACTAGTGTGTGTTTGGGTATATTGTCTTCTTCCTCCGCTCAGCACTGTTAGCACTCGATGCGACCGAGCTCACAGCCTCAAGGCCCCTTCATGTGCTTACCAGGGTGGGACAAATCATTGTGTGAGCTGGTGCTCAGTTGCCACTATATTTCAAAATCTGGTAGCCAAATCTATATTTCTGAAGAGCATCACTGTCAAGGGTTCAAAAGTTACTTTGTGGGCTGGTAGTCTGTTGGCTGGTAACTTTAAAAATTTAGTAGTCAACCCTTTTTTTTAGTGTCCATTGACCACCTGGCTATCTAAATTGTCCCACTATGGTGCTTACATTTCAACCACCACAGCCTCTGCCCCAGATGCAGGCACAATCCTGAGATCCACACTGCAGTTGTGGCTGTAATCCTAATCACCTCTGCCAGTGGTGATCTGGAGAGTTCAGCACAGCTTTTACTGACCTTCCCTGTTCAGCACTGATCAGTAGGTTCAAGTGCATCTAATCCAATGGCTAGAAAAGTGAAAGAACACCTAAAGAAGTTGCACGAGTTTACAGGAGTGATCTCTAAGGCAGCATCACTGTAGCTATTATATCAAGGGCCCTTCTCTGGGTAGACTCCATAAGAGACAAGCTACCAGCAGATGCACCCTCAGGAGGGAATTATCAAGTATGGTGTACCAAGTTACAAGCCATTTGGTTGATGGGTTGCTCACTACCCTGAAGCTAGCAGCAAGATCCACAGTAGTTGCCAACAGGGCTAGAAGGACAGTTAAGTTATGGCAAGCCGACAGCAAATCTAAGAACTAGTACTCCAGCTCCTGTTCAAAGGTACCTGTTCAAAGGTAAACTGTTCATCTTCTAGGAATGTATCTTCACCATTTATTCACACTAATGGGTCTTAGACCGGAGGCACTAGGACCACGCGAGAGTCAAAACTTTCTCAAGGGTTAGCGTCGAACAAGCGGTGCACATGCACAGCGCCGTGAGAGTGACTCATGGCACTAGGCTTACCTCAGCGTCAGCCCCCAGCCGCCTCAGTTCCTTTTTTCCTACCATCGAATGCACTTCAGTGATAGCTACTTCAGTTTGTTTTACTTGTTTAATGCTAGAATTTATTACTTTTGTATCAGTTTAGTGATTTTATGAAAACATTTGTCAGTTTCTTTCAGCCCTACCGAGCCTCATCACGTCTCTACAGGATCATAGTAGGGAACCTCCCTGGCTTTTGACCCAACGTCATGTTGACCTGGCATCGTGTTGGGCCCGGTGCCGTGCTTGGCCTAGCACCGTGTTTGACCCAGTGCTGTGTTTGGCCTGGTGCTGTGGTTGATAGGCTGCTCCTCCTGCTGCAGAGGTAGTGTCCGGTCCACTTTCCCACAAGGGAAGGGTTCTGACCATGGGTGGTCTTGTGCTCAGGGGGAAAGAGCAGTCCTCTGGAGCACAAAGGAGCGGGCGGGTTCCTTATTCCAGTTAGATTCTTGGCACTGCTTGGCCTCGACTTCTTCTCATGCCCTTCAGGGGGAGAAAAAAACGGTACCACTCAAGGTCACTCTACGGGAAGCCTTCTGTGACACCCTTGGTTCCTGGGGCCATGGCCCTTAAGCATGGTCCACATTGCCATGGGCCTTGCTGCCAGGACACTGAGACCTTGAGCCTGGAGTCTCCCCCCCATCCTAGGGGGGGTTCCTAGTGGGCAGTCTTCCCTGGGCAACTCTTTGGAGCAGCAGGTGTAGCATTAGGCTGGGGTGTTGCTGCTGGTGGTCCGCTTCATTGCCCTCATAGGTTGGTGGCACTGAACCCAGGGGAGGCTGCCCCAAGCCAGGTAGAGCATTTGACTCTGACAGTGGTCTTCTGCTCTTTCTGATGACTGCGCCACCAACTCCTACCCTACTGGCTGCACCCCTACCTTATGTCTCTTGGTAGGACTGACCTGGTAGCGCTCTGGTCACTTTGATGATGCCGGGGTCATTGGTGCATTGGGGCTGGCACTAGTGCTGAGTTCAGCCTTCTGTCCTGTTATGGTGCCTTCCTAGCCTTGGTTCTGGTGTCAGTTTGACTCTTCGGTGTTTCCCTGGTACCAGAGATTTTCTCTCTCTGTCCTCCTTAGTGCCAGTTTGTTGCCTCTTGTGTCTGGCGGAGGGGGGCCCTGGATTGAGCCGGTGCCGTGTTTGGGCTGGTGCCATGTCTGGCCCAGCGCTGGGTCCGGCATTAGAGCCAGGTTCCATGCCAGACGTGGGCTGGGTCGGTACTGTCCCTAGTGTCATCTCTGCACCCTCTATGGTGTTCTGTGTATCCAGTTGATGCCAGAGGTTCTCAGTTTAGGGGGAACCTCCCTACTCCTCTCCTCCCCCCGCCGAGGGAATATGGAGGAAAACAAGACTCCCACCCTCCTCATCTCTTCTGAGGATGGCGTTAATGACTTTTTAATGGTCTCTTCAAAGCTGGGTACTTCTGTGCCTCAGGGCATGCTCTTGTGCTTGCTAGCTCCAAGGGTATTTTCTTCTATCTCTTTGGAGCTCACCTTAGCCTGGCACAAGTTTAAAAAAAAAAAAGGGGTGGGGATTCTGCTGACGGTCTTATATAAGATTTTATCCAAGCAGTCACCAGTTCCCTTATTTTCCAGGATTGGTTAGCTCCCTGGATATGCAAGCTTCTAGGTACTGCTTCCTGCACTCTCACAGTGCATCCAGCATATCAGGACTCCAAGTTACCCTTACCTGGACAGTTGGCTGATAGCCAGTTCGTCCAGCCACAAAGCTGTAGCCACGATCTCTCACTCGCATCGTTCTTGGAGTTCCATTGAGACTAGAAATCTCTGCTCTGACCCTTGCAGTAGTTGCTGTTCCTCTGAGCTTACCCAGATACAGTCAGGGCCTAGCCTTCCCTTGAGATCAATATACAGATGACCGTGTAAATATCATGCTACTTTTCAGACAGCAACTTCATTTATGCCCAATCCATGCTGGGCCCTGTGGCAGTTGATCAAGCCCCTGATTTAATCACTCTCTTGCTAGTCAGAGGAGAGCAATCTCTTCCTCAGTTTCCCTTCTCCTGTCCGGAACCCCGAGCAACTCACTCTTTGGAGGCCCCCCTGTTGGGTAGCCCACTGTCAGTGTTTCAATCACAAGATGTCTGGAACCCATCCGTCAGTGTCATCTCCACTTCAGTAGGTTGCACATGTGAACTGTTTTTGCTTAGCTTGCTAGCCCTGCTTGATCACAGCAGCTACAAAACAGTCTCTTTCCGAACGGACGACAGTCTGCCTTGTATTACATAAACAAACAAAGAAGAGCACTCTCTTACCTTGTTTTCTGAGAAACTATTAGAGTGTGGAGAGAGGACCTGGAGCAAAGGATCCTACTCCAGGCCAGTTATCTGTCAGGCATCTAGTACACACTGGCTGGTACGCTCAGCCAAACACACTTAATTGCACCCTGTGACCTTAGCAGATATGATTTCTCTGTTAATCAGACTTTCGCTCAGCCAACATAGGATCCTTCCTCTCAGGTTGGACATGTTGTCTCAGGGTCTTCTACTCCATCCCAGCAATACTTAGGGCATTTTTACACACACGGCTCCTCTCCAGAGGTAGGTGGTTGCCTGGATATCAACCTTGTGCTAGACATGCTCACCACAAGCCCTTTGAGCCTTTTGTGACTTGTCAGTTAAGTTTTCTACTTAGACGGCAGCTTCTAGTGTCCATCGCTTCAGCTTGCAGATTGTCTGAAATCATCTCTTGATCGCAGATTCCCCTTATACTGTTTCCCACAGGGAAAAGGTAGTGCTCTGTAGTGCTCCACACTCAATTAGTTAATTCCTATGTGGCATCAGAGTTCTTGCTGAATCTGCCACTGTGCTGCATATCTGTTTGCCAGCTTCCAGAATGTCAGAGAGCACACTCTCCCCATTCTTTGAATGTTCAAGGGGTCCTCACTTTTCACCTGCACAGAACTAGGATTTCAATCAGTCCAAACAGTTTTTGGTCTTCTTTGCCTTCAGTTGAAAGAGAGCGCCTGCTCCACTCCAGCACATTCTACCGGGGTTGTGAGCGGTCTACACTTCTGCTGTGCCATGGCATAGGTCATGTTGAAAGGTCAAGTACGCGCCAACTTCATCACTGTGGTTGTCACATCCCTAGCAGAGGTTCATTCTGTGCCTGTCTGTGATACTTTGCAAAGCTGTAACTGGGATCATAGTGCACATTTTAGTTACGCACTATGCCCTGCATGTCACTGCCAGGCATTATGCCGCTTTGCAGGACTGTCCTGAATGGACTTCAGTCCTGAGTGATCTCTTCACTCCTACCACCCTACCCCAGGGGTTCTATCTCAGCTTGGTACTCTGACCCATTAATGTGAATAAATGGTTAAGATACATTCCTGGAAGATATGGAAATTATGTACTTACCATAATTCTTGATCTTCTAGGAATATCTTCACCATTTATTCATGTGCACACCGTGCCATCCCCTGAACTCACTCCAGTGTCTTCTTGGTCTTCTCCCTCATTCAAGGCTTGGACTGTGAAGACAATATATTACTCTCATACTGACCGCTCTTGCACAGGTCATCAACCGAGTCTTCTTCCTTATGCCCGAGGCTCCTTATGCCCTTACTATAAATGCATGACCAATAGTTAGGTTATACTGCACCTCCTCGGTTAAAAAGGAACTGAGGCGGTTGGGGGCTGGTGCCCAGGTGAGCCTAGTGCAGTGAGCCACTCTCATGGAGCCGTGCATGCGCACCGCTTGCCTCAACACCAGCCCCCTAGTAAGTGTTGACTCCCGCGGGGCCCTAGTGCCTCCGGGCTAAGACCCATTAATGTGAATAAATGGTGAAGGTATTCCTAGAAGATCAAGAATTACGATTATTATGTAATTTCCATTTGAGGAGGATCTCCAAAGGTTTACCAAAATGAAAGAGGAGGCTGAAGCTCATCTTCCATCTTTCAAGCCCAGATTCAGGCAAAACAAGTTCTTGCTTAGTATGGTGTTCCCATTCCACTGGTTCAAAAGCAACCAGTTTTGCAACTCTGCTTCTCTGTCTTATTGCCCCAACCATGGCTTGTT
Organism: Neoceratodus forsteri; assembly: GCA_016271365.2. NCBI lineage: Eukaryota > Metazoa > Chordata > Ceratodontiformes > Ceratodontidae > Neoceratodus > Neoceratodus forsteri. Next base: position 751,559,555 of record CM028134.1, on the reverse strand, counting down.
CAGTGGTAATATAGGAGGAAGAAGAGGAAATTTCTGCAAGTTCCAAAACGGGGGATACTCAGCATGAAGGTGGCTTGGCCCATCTTAGCGAATTGCCAGTGTGAGGCAGAATACACCTGTTCTGAGAGCAATTGGCCAAGACAACAGTGGGTAAATAGGTATTAGAAATTTTGAGAGGACACATCATAGAATTCTCAACAGCTCCTAAAAGAGTTCCCTTCATTTCGGGGGTGGGGGCAAGAGAGGTATTTTACTTGTAACTGCATATCTGTTGTACTCTAATGGAGTTACTGCATTGTCATTTCCTAGTCCTGGGTACCTGTTGGTGTCCCTGCTTGGTGGCCTTTTTTTTTTCTGGAGACCCTGTTCTCCTGTCACCTAAGACACTTTGTGCATCTGTTTTTCCAGTGTTACCCCTGTGTAAGAGGCTGAAGTTTGTATTTTATAAATAAACAAGAACAAGCTTATTGCGTACATTTTGATATCTATAATTCCTGGCCAGGGCAAAGCCCCTTGGAAATATAATTCTGTTACACAAGAGGCTGTTTAGTCTCCTGTCACCCAAGACACTTTGTGCATCTGTTTCTGTAGTATTACCCCTTTTGTAAGAGGCTGTTTATTTCACAACAAGAATACCTTTATTATTGATTCCTAAGATGTTAGTTTTGTGTTACTAAAGCTCTTGGTCTAACCCAGGTCTTTGTTACAAATCCTTTTGCGGACACTACAACCAGCCCCATAGTGGTTTCTGCACATTTTATCTAGCTATGAATTTGTTCATCTGTGTGGCCCTTATGTGCTCACTTATTATTGGGCTTTTTGTAGGGGCTAGTGTGCTCAATAGCACTTGCTCCCTTTCCAGGGATCTACCCTAACTGCTCCAACAACTGTCATTTTTCACAGTTGTTAATCTCCAGCAATAGGGGACCCTCTCACCTGTCATTCTATCTGGCCCTACTTAAAAAGTCAGACATCTGCTTCTTAGTTGTGTAACTTCGTAGCCTATCCCCCTTTTACCCCATCTCATAAGTTCCCTGTTTCTCCATTCTCTCTTTCTTCTCCTGAAGGGGATATTAAAAGCAACCCCATTCTGGTCTCCTCCCGTCTCTCACCAGAACCCCTCCTGGAGTGCCAGGCTTGGACTGAAAAAATTGTTCACCCTAGTAATGTTTCTTCTCAGGGATCCATCATTGAGCCTTGCAAACATGCATGAGTCCGCAGGACTGTGGTACCCCGGAGATAGAACTTTAGTAAATTGGAGAATTTAGAATGCAGGTTCAAGCTTTGCGCTGTGCTCATGCTGTCCTTACTGGCTTAACACCACATTTGTTTCTATAGTGAGGAGGACAGTGACCATTAAAATTATCTAAGTGGATAGTAAAATATTTCAAAAAGGTTTCTTAAAAAAAAAAAAAAATGTAAACCCCAAATAATTTGTTAGCAAACTAGAATTAACATGGAACGATCATACATTTAAAATTGTTAAACTGCAACAAGTAATGCTCAATCAACCATAAGATAAGAACCGATTCTTGTGTGAACCTATTTTCAGGTTCTAAAATGGAAGGAAGGGTCAGGGTTTGTAGGGCTCATTGATGGATCCCTTCGAGGAAACAACATTACTATGGTAATTTTTTCTTTAAACAACAGGAATCCATCAGTGATGTCTTACTAAAGCGAAGACTCCCTAGCATTACCTTGGGAGGATGGATCTAGAACTTATTTCGGAAAAAGGTTCTGCACGACAGCAGTTCCAAAACTGGCATCCCTCCTAGTCTGTATGTCCAGACAGTAGTGCTTTGAGAAGGTCTGTTCTGTTTTCCAGGTAGCTACTTTACAACTTTCTTGAAGGGGGTGGATGCCCCTTGTGGAGTGTGCTTGTAGGCTTCTAGGAAGTAACTTGCCAGCTTTTTCATAGCAGAACTGTATGCAGGTGGCTCTCTAACGAGAGGTAGTCTTCTTAGCTGCTTGCTTACCTTTGCAACGTCTCCATAGTAACAAAGAGCTGTGTACTGTGAGACCTGACATTCCTTGTCCGGTCCATGTAATGGCCCAATGCTCATTTTACATCCAGACAGTGAAGTGTTTACTTACCTGTACAGGAGTGGTCAGGATAGAGAACAGGATGGGTACCCAACTGATTTATGTGGAATTCTGAAACCACCTTAGGTGGGAATTTCCTGTTGGTTCTAAGGACTGCCTTTTCTCTGTGGAATATTATGTAGTTTGGATCTATACAAAGAGCTTGCAGTTCTTACCCTCCTAGCAGACATCATGGCTATCGAGTAAACTGTTTTCTTGTGACATATTTTTAGGTCTGCTGTAGACATAAGCTCAAAAAGAGATTCTATCAGCTGGGCAAGACAAATGTTCAAGTCCCATGGGGATCTAGTTCTCTTACAGGGGGATGTAGGTAGCTGAAGGCTTTGGAAAAAAATCCCTTTTAAAACTGGTTGTGAGGTCAAAGACCAGCTTGCCTGATGATGTGTAGGCTGACATAGCTTCTGGGTGTACTTTCTGGATTGAAGGTCTCAGACCTAAGGACTGTAGGTGTACCAGGTAGTCCAGAGCTGTAGACATCCTTGCCTGCATTGGGATTATCCTTCTGGGGGCACACCAGTGTGAGAATGTCTTCCACCTAGAGGAATATGCTTTTTTTGTTGCTGGTTTTCTGGAAACACTCAAAATTCCCCGTGCTTACTTATTTGTTTATTTATTTATTTATGTATTGAATTTTGGTAATAGGGTAGGCTCACTGAGACAAGCTGACCCTTTTTCTGGAGCAGTCTGGAATTAATTACATGGAATGCAAACATAAATTACATATAGTGAGAAATAATTTGACCTACCATCCCAGTGCTGTAACCATTGAGCTACAGGCTCACGGCACTTCTTCTGACAGATTCAAACCAGAAAATTCTAGCTCTTCAAGAATCAAGCCCTTGGACACAGTGTTCTGAAATCTGTGAAGGTTATCATGCCGTGGGACAGAAACAAATTGTACCTCGTTGGTAAGTTAATTGAAATCCTGTTGGATGGGGTCAGCAGCATTGAGTACCAGGCTTGCCTGGCCCACTCAGGAGCTACCAGGATCATTGCTGCTGGCTCTCTCCTGAGCTTCATGAGCACTCTCAGTATGAGTGGGAATGGTAGAAAGGCGTACAGGAACTTCTTTGTCCAGTCCAGGGCTATTGCATCCTCTGGGACTGTGCCCCTGGATGGTGGTGTGCAACGAAACTTTGAGAGCTGGCTGTTCTCCTAAGATGCAAACAGATCTCTTTCTAGGGATGCGGATATATTGTTCATCCACACTTCTTGGCATGTCCCTCCTTTAATTCTTGCCGGAAGGTCTTCAAGCTGGCTCGTCCCACCCACCCGGTGGTATAACCCTTGGCTCCACCCCATTACACCAGATTTTCCTTGCGCTGTAAGATTCATAATGCCTCCTCTCCGCTACTGCGTTTTGTAGGCCCTGGCTTCGATTTCTTCGGATCCTCTGAAGATTAAGCGCTTGTTCGAGCTAGCGATTGCGATTTTTGCTATTTAATTATGGAAGATAAATCTTCTCCCAGTTTTCGCCGGTGCCTGTGTGGCCAGAAAATGTCGCACATAGACCCACGTACTGCGTACATCTGCTGCTTGGGTGTCGGCTGTGACACCCAAGCATGCGAGATGTGTCTTGCTTTCCACCCAAGTATCTTTGTTAATAGTCTCGCATGGCTCCAGTTGGGCAGGCCTAAGAAACTGAATCCACTGGTGAAATCCAAAGAGGCCCAGCGTCCGGTCTCTGTGGCTGCAGGGTCCGCAGAGCAGTTAGAACACATGCAGGCCTTCGAGGAAGAGGTGGCGCGGATTGCGGAGCTCTCCTCTTGGCCAATTTTCGTTCTACTCAACCTGGGTTCCACATTCTCTGGCTCCTTTCGGGAGATGTGCCCATCTCTCCCTACCAAGGGTGAAGGACCTCGGGGCTCGTATACCTCCCAGTCCCATAAAAAGGACAAGGAACCGAGAGATTCTTCATCTCTACGAAGACGTTCTTGGGATCGAGAGTGATCTCGGCCACAGGAATCTCCACTCTCAACTTTGGTTGAGACTGCTTCTTCGGCCTCCGGCTTCTCGGCTTTGCTGACTAGTCAGCTGGCCGAGGTCTCGATCGATGATACGGTGGAGATCACTCTCGACCCTGTCGATCTGTTGTCACCCAACGAGGCTGACAACTCACTTACCAGGACCCCGGTCCTGACTTTTCCTGATGAGGAAACCCAGCCTGCTGGCAAACCCATCGAGGAACCGGTCCCTGATCCGGGTAAATCACCGGTTTCCCCGGTATCCCCTGAATGACCCGCTTGACCAGTCCAATCGAGGTCGAAATTTCGGACCCCTCAACCGAGAGGCTGAGGAAGGCGCACAAGCGCTCTGAAAAGAGGCAATGCCACCATTCTTCTTCGTCCTCCTCAGATGATCTAATGTGACAGCAGCTCATTCTGTCCGGGCAGAAGCCTTTTATGGTTTCCACCCCGGCGATTACCTGGCTTTTGCCTCCCAGGCCAAAGCCGACTCCATTGGAACTGGTAAAATCGGTTCCTCTGCCTGCGGAGCCAGTAAAACCTGCCCTGGTTCGGCCAAAATCGGTTTCTCCACCGATAGTGGTGGAGCCGCCACCTAAACAGCCTTCGGGAGGGTCTCCTACGAAGGAATCTCTGATGGTTCTGGGTCTTCCTTGCAGGTTATCAGTTACCCTCATGCCTGACCGCCCCAGGCGTGTACAAGGGGACCTTGGTGGCCTACCGATTTATCCGGATAACTCGGATTCTGACGACACCGACCTCCACACTCACCTGCTGGATGATGAGTCGGTGGGTAGTCTGTCGATGGAGGCGGGCCCTTCATCATTTTTGGGAATTCTCCGTCATATCTCCGAATCCATGGGGATGCCCCTGGAACCTGTCCAGAAACAGGCGGAGTACTTTTACAGATATTCTTAAAAGAGGGGATACCCCTACGGAAGCCTTCCCAGTGGCCGAGGCCATTGTAGGCCCGGCTTTGGAGCTCTGGCAGCATCCTGCCTCCTGCCCAGTACCATCTGCCCAGATGGCCCACAAATATGCAGTGCCCATTGGGTCCCTCTCAGGGTTTAAGGAACACCCCTCGGTGGAGGGGTTATTGACCGCTTCTGTGTTCAGACGTACAAGCAGCTCTGCTGACACTGAAAGACCTCCAGATGAGGAGTCCAAAAAACTAGACCACTCTGCCAGGAAGGTCTGTGAAGCCTCCTGTCTAGGCCTCCATCACGCAAGCTCGGCTGTCAACATGGCGCACTTCTCGCATGCCCTCCTGGGCTCCTTGGACGAAGTTCTCCTGCATCTCCCCACGGACCTTCAGACTACAGTCAAGCAGGTCTGGGACAAGGGCCAAGCAGTTGCCAAGCAGCAACTTCAGATGGCCTTGGACCTTGGGGACTCTTTCGCCCGTTCGGTGGCAGCCGCGGTTGCCATGTGCAGCAGGGCTTGGCTGAGGCTTTCCACCTTTACGGCGGATACCCAGCACAAACTCACTGATGTTCCTTTCCTGGGTACCAATCTCTTCAGCCCAGGTGTGGGTGGTCACCTTCAGCAAATCGAGCAGTCCAGTGCCACCTTGGACTCTGCAACTTCTGCTCAAAAGGACACCCCTGGCTCCAAGAAACAGCAGAAGAAGAAGCCTTTCTGGCAGCCTGCTCCTGCAGCGAAGCAGCACTCCTTCCAGGGTGGGCAGCAACAGCAGACACAAGCATTGCACCCTTGGCCCAAGTCCAGGCCTCCAGCGGCCCACAGACAGGGAGGTCGGGGTTATGGCAGGTTCCAGTCTGGACCCTCTTCCTCTAAGCCTGCCCAATGACAGGATAGGAGCTGCCACCCCTGTTCTCATCATGCCAGCTCTGGGTCCTCCCGCAGTGGGCCGGCTCCGCCACTTTCTTTCTGCCTGGTCTGCTGTTACCATGGACAGGTGGGTCTTAGAAGTGGTCGGCCGGGGTCTGCCTCTAGAGTTCGAGCAGTACACTCCCTGCTGAGCCCGCGCCCCATGGGAGGAGAGAGTATCAGCCCACACTTGGTCAGCTCTAACAGACGACACAGCCCAACTCCTCCTCCTCAAGGAGGCAGTGGTTCGAGTGGCAGATCCTCCAGTCAACCCAGGGTTCATTTCCAGGTACTTCCTTGTCCCGAAGCGGATGGGGGGCTGGCGCCCCATTCTAGATCTGCACAACCTGAATCAGTTTCTCGGGCCACGCACCTTCAGGATGGCAACTCTGTCCCAGATCATACCATTCTGGAGCAAAACGTAGTTCTGCTCACTGGATCTCCAGGACGTGTTTTTTCACGTCCCAGTCCGTCCGTCTCACCAGCGGTTCCTCCACTTCAGAGCAGAGGGAACCCTGTACGAGTTCCAAGCCATGCCATTCGGCCTGTCATTGGCCGCACGGGTCTTCACCAAATGCATTGCAGTGGTGGCAGCCCATCTCAGGCATCGAGGGGTCAGAATATACCCTTACCTCGATGATTGGCTCTTAGCAGGTTCCACCCAGCAAGAGGTGGAGAGGTCCAGGGACCTGGCCCTCCAGACCTGCTCTTAACTTGGCCTCCTGATCAACAAGGCCAAGTCAGAGCTCGTGCCATCACAGGTGATATGCTTCATCGGGGCAGAGCATGGCTCCCGGCGGACTGTGCGGAGGGTTTCTCCTCCTTTGCCCAATCATTTCTGGTTGTGCACTTGCGCCTTGCCCTGGACTTTCTGCGTCTTCTGGGGTACATGGCGGCCTGCACCACTGTGGTCCGATGGGCTCCCTTCAATGGGAGCTGGCTGCCCAGTGGACACAGCTCCACAGTCACTTTGACCCAGAGGATGTGGGACGCTGTCCTGTGGTGGACCATCCTAGACCATCTGCAGGAAGGGATCCCGTTTGTCCGCCCCGAGCCGATGGTCGTCCTCATGACAGATGCCTCTCTCTCACGGGCTGGGGAGCCCACATGGGGAACAACAGGGCCCACGAGTTCTGGACCCCTGAGGAATCCTGTTGTCATATCAACCTGTTGGAGCTCAGAGTGGTCAGACTGGCGCTGTCAGCATTTGCTCAGCAGCTTCGGGGTCAAGTGGTTAAAGTACAGACAGACAATACCACGACCATGTACTACCTCAACAAACAGGGCGATATGCACTCCTGGCTGCTGTGCAGGGAAGCGCTCCACATCTGGACACTCATGAGCCGACTGGAGGCAGATCTCCTAGCCATCCATGTGGCAGGAGCCTCAGACCAACTGGTGGTTGCTCTCAGCTGTGTAGGTGAGACATCCCATGAGTGGTCTCTCCATCCAGAGGTAGCTCACATCCTTTTCTCCCACTGGGGCAGACTGATGGTGGACCTGTTTGCCTCCAGGGAAAACACCAAGCTGAGGCTGTTTCATGCCCACCCCCCTCAGTGGGGCTCGCTGCAGGGGGATGCCTTCTCGAGGCCATGAACCCCAGGCCTTTTCTACGCCTTCCTTCCATTTCCCTTGATCCACAAGATGCTTCTCAAGGTGAGGAGGGACAGGGTACAGGTGATCCTGGTAGCCCCAGACTGGCCCCACCAGTTCTGGTATCCAGATCTCCTCAGGCTCAGCAACAGGCTCCCCAGGTGTCTTCCAGCATGCCCGAACCTGATCTCAGTCAATCAGAGGAAGGTATTCCATCTGGACCTTCAATCCCAGTACCTGACAGCCTGGTTCCTGAGCAGCTAGAGTTCCAGGCTTTGGGTCTCTCGGAGGATGTACTCACAGTAGTGGAAGCATCCAGGAAGGAGTTGACCAGAAAGTGCTACACCTTCAAATGGAAAAGATTTTCCATTTGGTGTCAGGGCAAGGGCCTGGACCCTCTGTCCTGTCCTGTGGCTAGCATTTTAGACTACCTTTGATCTCTGTCCAAAGGGGTTTTCGGCTTTCGATCCTTAAGGTGCACCTGGCAGCCATCTCTGCTTACCGGGCATGGGCCAGTCAGCAGACGGTTGCACAGGATAAGGTGGTCTGGCGCTTTTTCAAGGGCCTAGATCACATATCCCCTACGGTGCGTGAACCTTCACCTCTGTGGGATTTACTGCTGGTGTTGGCAAAAGTCATGGGCAAGCAATGCACAAGTGTGAGCTATCACATTTGTGGAAGACTGGCTTCCTGGTGGCTATCACATTAGCCAGAAGGACTGGGGAGCTCCAGGCGCTTTCGGTGGAGTCTCCATACCTGGTCTTCTACTGGAACAAGGTTGTCCCGTGCCCCCATCCGAAATTCCTCTTGAAGGTGGTGAGTTTCACCTTAATTATCAGGTATTGACTCTGCCTGTGTTTAACCCAGACTACACCTCGGATGCCGAGTACAGGCTCCATACTTTGGACCCAAGACGAGCTCTCTCCTATTACAAGGAGAGAACGGTGGAAATTCGGGGAGAGGTTCACCAGCTGTTTGTCACCTATGCTGAAGCTGCTTCTGGCAGACCTGCAGCAAAGTGGATGATTGGCAGATGGATTACATCTTGCATTGATCTCTGCTATAGGTTGGCACGTAGGGAGCCTACCATAGGGCTAAGGGCTCATTCCATCCGCCATGTTGCTGCATCGGTGGCTGCTTCCAGGGACATCCCTATCCAAGAAATCTGCAGGGCTGCTGCCTGGAAGACAGCAAACGCCTTCATCAACCACTACCACATCGACCTTGAGTCACTCCAGGATGCTAGTTTTGGGGCTTCAGTTCTCCAGTCTCTCTTCCCTAAGTAGGGGGTATGCGCCTTGCCTCCCTCCTCCCGGAGAACTGCTAGGAGTCTGCCAAGATGTGTGGATGAACAACATATCAACGTTCCTAGAAAAACAGGTTACTCACCTGTAACAGTAGTTCTAGGAGTGGTATATGTTCATCCACACTGACCCACCCGACCTCCCTGGGTGTGACGCACAAACCTGGCTTCCAGCAGGCTAAGATCTGGCATCATGGGGCAGAGCCAAGGGTTATACCACCCAGGTGAGTGGGAGAAGCCAGCTTGAAGACCTTCCGGCAAGAATTAAAGGGGAAAGGGACATGCCAATAAGTGTGGATGAACAGCATATACCAATCCTAGAACTACTGTTACAAGTGAGTAGCCTGTTTTTCTGGGGTACCCCATCTTCTTAAGATTAAAGCCAGCACTTGCTGATTTAAAGCCCATTCGTGGTTTTCTTGGCTGATTCTTCTTAGGGAGTCTGCCAGCACATTGTCCTTACCTAGCGGATGTACTGCAGAAATCTTTCTGTCCAGGGAATATGCTAGACCCCAGATCCTCATAGCTTGTATGCACAGGATCTTGTTTCTCCCTATTTGTACATTGTTGTATTATTGTTTGTCCGAATTTGGACTGACTGACCCTGTAACTGGCAGTAGACTGCATTGCCAGCAGTACTGTCCTAAGCTTGATGAGGTTTATGGGCTCCTAAGTCTCCTGTGAGGTCCTCTAGATTGGCACCCCGTCCTAGGAATGAAGCATCTATGTGAAGATCTTGGTGGGAGATTTCTGGAGAAAGGGAATTCTCTCTCTGAGGTTGCTTTCTGCCTTTTACCACTCTAGTGCTTGTACAAAGATATTCGGGACTGGCACTAGTTAAGACAGGGAGTCCAACCCTTGGGACCAGTACCCTCTTAGGTTGTAGTGGCTCATGGCATCACTTTTGTGGATGAAGCCACGTGGCCTAGCAGCTGCAGAAAATCCCTTGCAGGTCTTGGCCGGTCTAGGGTGAATGATTCTGCACTGGCAGTCAGATTTGATACACTGTCCTGTGGAAAAGAAGTCTTTCCCTGCAGGGTATCCAGTTGTGCTTCTATAAAGTCCAGGACTTGAACCAGTTCTGTCTGGAACTTTTGTAGATTTATTAGAAACCCTTGGTTTTCCAAGATGCGTCTTACCAGGTGTATGGAGCACATTGCTCCCTGCTTTGTTTTTCCTGAGACTAACTTTCTAGGAAAGGAAAAACCACCACACCTTGCTTTTTTAGGTGAGCTGCTGCCACAGCTAAGCAGTTTGTGAATCCCTTGGTGCTCCGGTGAGACCAAAAGATAGGACTGCAAACTGGTACTGGCAGATCTTCAAGGATATCTCTTGCCTTTGGCCACACCGTTGGATCTATACCCACGTAATCGCTAGGACCACACAGAATCTTTTGCTGGCCAGGAGCCGCTCATGACGACGTCATACGTCATAGTCTACATAAACGTGGGTGTCCCCATCTCGCCTCAGTTCTTATCGCACTATCGATCATACTCTTCGGACCTACCATGGAAACGCCGACCAACTAGCCATTGTCATTTATTATTTTATACCTAAGTAGTCACTGATTGTTTTGTGATACCACTGCCTCTGCATGCCACTGAAACCAGTGACATTGTTCCAGTACTGCAAGTGTGGTGAAAAGATTTATAAGGACAGCGCACTCGAGTTGTGTATCTGCTGTTTAGACCTTTCTCTTTGACTGGGTCTGACTGGAATGTGGAAGTAGTCATCCATCAGATCCAGTGACCCCAACCAGTGTCCTGACTGCAGAGATATTAATGTGCCCAGTGTGATCATGTTGAATTTTTCTTTCTTGTTATGCCTGTTTAGGTACCGTATGTTAAATCTAGAATGGGTCACAATTCTCCATATTTCTTCTTGGTCAGGAAGTGACTTGAAAAAGGCATTTGCTCTAGTATGGTGCAAGGGACTTTTGTACTGCTTTTGCATGCATTAACTTCTTTTCTTCCAGTTCCAACAGAATCTTTCTGTTGGTGAGTGAGCTGGGGACATTTTTGGTCTCTGTAGTTTGGTAAACCTTTGGAATTGCAGGGACAGTCCCTGACCCACTACTTCCAGGATCCACTTGTCTGTGATCATTTTTTACCCATTCCAGGAAGCAGTGATATCAGTCTTCCTCCCACTGGCAATGGCAGGCTGTCGACATGGACAAAATTGTCATGAGTTTTGTTTTGGCTGTGGCTTAGGGGCTGGTGCTACAGCACACCTTAAGCTTCATCTGCCTCTTCCTCCCTAGTACACTCTCTGTGGCTTATACTCATAGCCAGAGTAGGGTCTGAGGTAGTAACCTTTGCCCCTGCCCCCCTTCCATAAGGCCTGTAGGGAGTGGAGACCTTTTCTTTCTCAGTAGGGTTCTTAAAAGTGGCTTTGTACTCATCCACTTTTTTCATGAATGCCTGCTTTGTCACCAAATAGAGAATTTCCCTCAAAGGGGAAATGAATGGCTTTCATTGAGTGTCCTGGGTAAGGATGAGAGGCCCTTAGCCAAACAAACCTCCTCAGTGCCATTGCATGGGCCAAGACTCTTGATGCAGGGTCACTGGCATGTATAGCCATGTGAAACTTGTGTTTTGTGGTATCCAGGACTGACTTTGCTGTTGTAGCCAAGTCCTGTGCCACATCACCATCTGCTTTGTCACTCAGAGCCAGTACTCCTTCCACAATGCTTTCTGATTCTGAGTTATACAGGCCAAGTAAGCTGCCTGTCTTAGGAGCAGGAAAGCTGCTATGTACACTTTCTTGGCCATAGCAGCCAGTTTCCTGGAATCCTTTTCAAAGGGCTGTGCTGAGAGGGGCACCTTGGCCTTCTCACAGGCAGTCTCCTGTACTACTTCTCAATCAGAGTGGGCATGATTTTAGATGTGGCTTTTTTGAGGGACTTCTGGATGGAAACCACTAGTCTCATTGTATGGGCTAAACCCATCATGTCCATGAACTCCTCTTCCGTCTCTGTTTCATGAGAGGGGATGTTGAGGATGCACGCCATTTGTTTGATGACTGAGAAGTAAGAGATGTAATCCTCAGTAGCTCTAGCAGGGGAACCAAACCCCTTATTACAGCAATCATCAGGGTCTGTGGGTTCACATTCCTCCTCCTCCTTCATGGTACGTATCTCCCTCCTGTACAGGCTGCTGATCTGGAACTGGAGCCGTGGGGTCAGGCACATTGAATAAGTTTTGCATAGCCTTAAAGGCTTTGAAAAACTGCCATACCTTTGTCATGTCCTCTGGCGTGAGCATTTGATTCTGTTCTACTGCCTTTTCCTTTTCCTTCACAGAAGAAGGGGTAGGAGTATGCTTATCTTTTTGCTTTTTCCTAGCAGACACTGGTTCTAGCACCTGCTCTGAGGCTGTTTATTTGTATTTCTGCCATGAATGAATGCCATGAACATACATACAAACATATGAAGAAGCCAGCAGAAGAAGGCAATTTTGTCTGTCTAGTCTGCTGGTATTGCAGGGTCCACAGCTTGAGCCACTGTCCCTCCCCCACCCATAATCCTTACCTTCCCACTATGCCTATCCCAGCCTCTCTTGAAGCTGCCCACTGTCTTCAATGAGACCACCTCTTCTGGCAGCGCATTCCAAGTGTCCACCACCCTCTCTTTGAAGAAGTACTTCCTGACCTCCCTTCTAAACCTCCCCCTCCAGCTTAAGACTGTGCCCCCGCATGTTATGGTTGCCACTCAGCTTAGAGAGACCCTCCTTATCCACCTTATTTATCCTTTTCATTTACTTGAAAGTCCCAGTCATGTCCCCTCTCTGTCCACTTTCCTTCAGGGAGTACATGTTCAGTGCCCTTGACCTCTCCTTGTATGCCTTACCCTGCTGACCTGCTATCATCTTTGTAGCTGTCTTCTGGACCGTCTCCGGAAGGGTAGTATCCTTTTTGAGGTGTGGGCACCAGTACTGAACTCCGTACTCTAGATGTGGCCTCACTAGTGACCTCTACAAGGGTAGTATAACCTCCTCTCTCCTACTACTAATCCTCCTAGTTACGGATCCTAGCATCTTGTTTTGCCCCTGCTGCTGCTTTCTTGCACTGCGTGGAGTGCTTCAGGTCAGCTAGTGATCATCACTCTCAGGTCCTCCTCCTCCTTCTCCTCTGATGCAGATATCTGGACTCCACCCAGGTGGTACTCCATCCTGGGATTCTTGGCTCCAGTGTGCATAACTTTGCATTTCTTTGCATTGAAGCCAAGCTGCCAGATCCCAGACCACCTCCCTAGCTTTTCCAGATCATCCTGTAAGTCCTATATCCCTTCAGCTGTGTCCATTCTCCTGCAGAACTTGGTGTCTTCTGTGAATAGGCACATTTTGCCCCTAATGCCATCCCCAATGTCATTGATGAAGACACTGAACAACAGCAACCCCAGCACCAAGCCCTGCGGGACCCCACTGGTGACCTCTCTGGTGCCAGATAACTCTCCCCCCACAACTGCCCTCTGGGTTCTGTCCCTGAGCCAGTTTTCCACCCATCTGGACATCTTATCCCCAACCCCAAGATCCGCCAACTTCCTGATCAACCTTTTGTGGGGCATAGAGTGAAAGACCTTGCTGAAATTCGGATAGAGGATATCTACCACTTGGCCTCTGTCTACTGTGTTAGTGACCTAGTCAGAGAAGTCAGTTTGACATGCTCTTCCCCCATGAACCCATGCTACCTTGCATCCTGGAGTCCATGCTCCTCTAGATATTCTACCAACCTTTCCTTAAGTATGGTCTCCATAAGCTTGCACACGATTGAGGTCAGACTGACTGGTCTGTAATTCCCTGGGTCATCCTCGGGACCGCTTTTGTGGAGGAGCACCACATTGCTGTTCTCCAGTCCTGTGGTACCACGCCTGACTCTAGTAAACTATTAAATAGGCCTACCAGTGGTTCTGCTAGTTCCTCAGACAGTTCCCTTAGTACTCTTGGATGTACTCTGTCCAGGCCTGGTGGTTTGTCCACCTTCAATGCTAGCAGCCCCTCCTTCACTCTGTCCTCCCCTATCTGTGTCCCCCCCCCCCCCAACTCCTCCTCTTCTCTCTCCTGAAGGCACTGGTCTGTCCTTCTCCCTGGTGAAGATGGAACAGAGGTATTCATTTAGTATCTCTGCTTTCCCCCATTATCCTCCACCCACTCCTCCCCTTTCTTAAGCCTAACAATCCCATCCTCCTTGTCCCTTTTCTCACTTATGTAGTGAAAGAAGGCCTTCTGTCCCTTCTTAATTCCTTCAGCTATCTGCAAATTCTTCTGTGCCTTAGCTCGCTGGACTTCCTTATTTGCCTCATTAGCCAGCCTTGGGTAATTTTCCCTATCCACCTCTCTCTTGGTCTTCCTGAATTTTCTATAGGCGAACCACTTTTCCCTTACTGCCTGAATGAATGAATTCAGGGTTCCCCCTTTCAGAAACCCTGGTATCCTTACCATTCATTCCATGCCTTTTTGATGGCTGAGCAGCTTTATCTTTTTTGTCTGTCCTTTTGACAGGGACTGCTGCTTATGAGGAGAAGAACCTTCTGATGTGTGCTTTCCACCATCATTGGGAGCTCCCTCTGAGCCTTTATTGTGCTTGGGTGACATAGAGGCACACAGAGAAACCATAAATTATTCTCTTTTTAAATTCTTTGGGGTTTTAGGGCAACATATTTTACAAAATTTGCAATTAATAACATCACGATCTGGCCTTAGGCATATTAAACAAAGCTTGTGGCAGTCAGCCTCTGTGAGGAGCTGAAAACAGGAAACACACTTTTTAAAACCTGTGAACCCTGTTTTTATTTTAGGCCTATAAGTCATGCAAAGCACTGATAGGCTCTAATAATCTTAATACTTGGTTCCCAAGTACAAAAGCTTTAGAACCAATAGTATTTTAAATAAGACTGCTTTTAAACTAAATAAAAACAAAAGTGATTAAACGTTTTTAGTCAGAAAATGCTTGGTTCCCTTAAACGGGAACTGCGATATAAAGTTGCCTTCTCTGGTTCCTGTGTACCGGAGAAACTGCTAAAATTTATAACATTCTAAAATAAACGCCCCACCTATCAAGTATTCGATAAAGTAAAAAAAAAAAGTTGCCTGTAGTATAGATATAAAAAAGATGTACAGAAAGCTGGAGATGACTTTTGGGTGACTGCTGTCTTCAAACTGAGAAACAAATCTGGTGTTAATCCAATAGAGGGAGCATGACCATGACCACAGTGCAGAGTTAGAATTTGTATTCTAAATGGTCTTATTTGCATAAAAGTCTGTCTCTGCGGCCACACACTGCTGTGGACAGATGCACTTCTGTAAGGTATCATTGTTGGATTCCTGTTGTTTGAATAGTGCACCTAAATGTCTGTAGCTTGTTTTCTGAATTTCCGAAGCTGCAAGCCTGTGTGGCACTCTGGAAACCCGTTATAAGTGGAGATCTCTGAGAAATGGTGGAAACCCTCCATACCATGGATTTGGTATGATCAGACAGGAGAGAGGGGGTACTAAAAGGGCAGAGGTGTCCTCATGTACTACAAGGAGTCAGTGTTTTCTTGGTCCTTGGTTTTAAGTAGTGCCTCCAATAACTCATTTTGTGATTAGGTCCTGACTGAACTCTTCCTTGGAGCTTCTAAGAAATCATTCTTTGGCAATTTCTATAATCTTCCCAAAGGTGGTGTACACTACACTACATGCTACAGGGCATTGTTGCTGCTTTCTTGTGAGCGTCACTATTATTGTTGGAGATTTCAACATAAACTGGAGCCAGGAACATCTCTTGGGTTGTAGCAGTCTGCTAAAATAGCGTAACGTGTCCCAGATTATAACCACTCCTACCAGTCTAAATCTCATCCTCGACTGGATTCTCACCAGCAAAGAAGACAGGATAGCGGCGGATGGTACTTTGCCTGACTCTGTTAGCAATCGTGGTACACCCCCCTCCATTTCAGATCTCCTGGGATTTTTCCGAAGTTTTACCCTCACTGTGGTCTCTGACATCATGGCAGCCAACTGGTCCATCTTGACAGCATGTTTGATGCTGATTCAGCTCTTGGCTTTTTGTGTTCTGCCCTCGCCTTAATCCAGGACAAGCACATCCCATTAAACACCAGGTGTGTCCAAGATGGAAACACTTGGTGGCCCACTAGGGAACTTCTTGGTAGGATGTAGCAAAGGGATAAAGCATGGGCAGCCTTAAAAACTAATCTCCCACCCGCAGTCTGGAATATATACTGGCAGCAGAGGTCAACTGTCGATCACTACTGCGTTTTATGCTGAATACTACAATATACTCTGCACCTTAAATTGTATCTCCTAAATACACCTATATTTATTTTTAATACTGTGTGGAGTCCTTGTTTCCAATATAATACAAAGCAGAACAAGGAAGAGAGCCTGTAGTTCGCAACATCCCCTACTGCAAACTACAGACTATCAGAATCAAATAACTTTTTTGTGTTGGGCTCATTTGTACATTCAGTAGTACAATGTATTACCTTTGTGAGGTACTACAGAAACTTTTACTGTGTTTTTAAACAGTTTTTGTGTGCTGGAAATACGAGGTGCTCTATGACCTCCAATAACACTTCCGGGGTTGATACTCGTATTTAAGCAGGGCGAGCCGAGTAGGGCGTGCATGCGGAGACGCACCCGTCTGCGCGTGTTTGGTGTGTTCTGTGGGAGAGTTGAATTACAGGTATTTATAAAGTAGACAGTTTGTCGTGTAAAGCAGTTTGATATCTTATACTTTCAGGCACTAGTCATCTACTAATTTCATGGTAATAGCCTTCATTATACTGTTTGGTGTTGAACTCCATGGCCCAGTCAGGTGTTATATCCACTATGTTTGAAGGGGTTCAGTGTGTTACGTGCCTTATGTTTAGTACCACTGTTAGTGTGGATCCACCTCATAGGTATAAGTGTGAGGATAACATATCCCTGAAACAAGAAGTGGCATTATTCTGTAGCAGACTCTCAGAACTTGAATCTCTCCAGAAATTTATGCAGGACAGATTCAATGCGTTAAATCAAACATCAGCAAAAGTCAATACGACTGTTGTAGGCTCTGGTATTATCTCACAAATTGAGCCAACTTGTTTACAATCTTATCTACCTTCACAGTGTGTATTAAGTTTAGGTAGTAGTAGTAAAAAACGCCCCAGAGAAACAGACATTTCCAACAATCCTGATGAGCAGTGGTATGAGGTGCAAAGCCAGAGGGTACATAAAAAAGGACGAAAGGCCTCAAACATTTCTTTAATAACTAGTAATAGGTTTGCTATTTTTAATCAGTCTGATGAACCTTGTTTAATCGATATTGAAAATGATGCAGCTGTAGTACAAAATAACAGTTTGTTAAATACTTCAGCTATTCCAAGACCATTCCTTACCTTCTCTACTTCCCTACTGGATAACCCACCATTGCCCCTTGTTGAACCCCTTCCTTGTCTGGACATAGAGTCTGATCATTTATCAGTTATTACTGATACAACTGGTGTTAATCAAGTACTACATAGGCATGTTTATGTCTTGGGGGATTCTATGGTAAAA
Source organism: Neoceratodus forsteri (assembly GCA_016271365.2). Taxonomy (NCBI): domain Eukaryota; kingdom Metazoa; phylum Chordata; order Ceratodontiformes; family Ceratodontidae; genus Neoceratodus; species Neoceratodus forsteri. The sequence continues at coordinate 751,542,231 of CM028134.1, read as the reverse complement.
TACCAAGATAGAGCAATCTGTAATCTTGATAAGGAATATCGAACTGTTTCAAGTTTTCGGGGAGCCAAATTACTGACATTACAAAGATGTCTTATAACATTCTGGCAGATGGGGGAAAAAATCCACTTGTGGTACTCTACATTGGTACAAATAACTTTTTACACTAGTATTTTAGAAATTAAAAAGGATTTGGTCGCCCTTTCAAATATTCTTGTCGAAAGAGGGTGCGAAATAGCTTTTTCTGAAGTTTTACCGGTTCTACGAGCTTCAATTGAACATAATAATAAAATACGTCTCTTTGATATTGGCTTCATGCCAGATGTCTCTCGTAAAAACAGACATGTATTACCCACTGGGAAGATTTTTTTGGTAGCCCTGATTTATTTTGCAAGGATGGGTTACATCTGCGTTATAAAGGAAATAAAGTACTGAGTAATCACGTTTTGAAGTATATCAACAATCATTTAAACTGTTAGACTTGGGGGAGAGTATACTTCCTTCAAGTATAACATCTGATAAAATCACTTACCCAACCAATTTGAAATGCTTATATTTCAACACTAGGAGTCTGCATAATAAACTTGATGATCTGAAAATTGTTTTAGCAGCAGATAATGTTGATATTGTCTTCATCACTGAGACATGGGCGATGATAAATCGAGTTGGGACTTCACCCTTCCTGGATTTACATTATACAAGCACAATAGAGGGGAAAGAAAAGGAGGTGGTGTCGCCATATTCTTAAAAAGTTCCTTACAGGTGATTGATATTTCCAATAAAATTAAAGAACCTAACAGCACCATTGAAACATTATGGATTAAACTTTTGAGAGATAAGTCTGTTTATTGTTTTGGGAGTCTGTTATTGCCCCCTAGTACTTCTGTTGATTATTTGGATACTATCATATAGGAGGTCGAAGTAGTCAGTTCATTAGGTGAAGTCATTCTTACAGGTGACTTTAATTTATCCGATATCGATTGGGACAAAATGGTGGATATAACTAATTTTGGCAAAAAGATAATTGATATGTGTGAACAGTATGATCTTCTGCAAGGGGTTAGATCACACACTAGGGGTACAAATTTATTAGATCTTGTATTCTTTAGCAAATCACTATTATTAACAATTTTTTGGTGCAATCACCTGTTGGTAACAGCGATCACTGTTCAATTACATTTATTTTGCCATATACACCCACCTCTTCTTTCTGCACCACTAAGATCTAGCTATATGATAAGGCAGATATTAACAACATAAAAAAGAATCTAAATTCAAGTGATTGGTTAAGTAAGTAATAAGCCATGACAGGGTGTGTAGTAAAGGATTTTAATGCACACCCCAGGAGCGTGCTAAGGCACGAGGCCAAAGGCCGAGTGTCCTTACGCCTCTGGGAAGTGCATGAAGATCCTTTAATGCACACCCTGGAGAGGCTTATCACACTTATAAAATGGGCCACTGTCATACAAGAATTAGTTTGATTTACTCTGATAGGGATTAAAATGTATTTACTGTTTTCAAAAGAGTGTACAATGCATTACTTCTACAACATCTAAAATCTGAAAAAAGTAGTCTCTATTAATGAATAAAGTAGCATATCTCAGCAATAAGTTAACTAGTACGGTACTTTGTAGTAAAAGTGTTTATTAGTAGAGTTGGTTGAAAATAAATATTTTCTCTGTAACATGTAAATATCATATAAATGCACTGTAACATCTGTAAATTTGTAAAACATAAGCAGTGTTTGAAACTTAATTTTAATTACACTGTAGTTATATACTTTCATTGAAGACAACCTTCTCTTTATTTTTGTGTTTTACTTATATGTTGTTGTCTAGTACATAAAAGGAAAACTGCTATAGGACTGAGATGAAAGGTTAGTAAGAAAAAAACACTTTAAACCTGCCAAGTTGCCTTTTTTTTTTGGTGGCGGTGGTGGGGAGTAGATTTAACCTGAAAACACATATATATGATTAAAATGTACGTGCTTTTATAAACATCAGCAGTGTAATTGAGCAGTTTGGCTCTGCCTATGTAACTGTGTTTTCAAACGTTTTCTCTTTGTTTATAAAGTATTACTAATTTGCCTACTTTCTTCATCCAGTTTTTTTTTCTGTTTTTTCCCCACATTCAAGACATAGAATGTATATCATGGAATGTTTACCATAGAATACAGGGATTCAAAATTCTGCTAAGTTCCACTGGTAGAATGTTACTCTCTTAACATACTGTAC